>JAUMJL010000026.1:0-625000 GCA_033558185.1 Dromococcyx pavoninus
GAGATGGAATCTCCCAGTCTGAACCGGTTTGAGCCGGTTTCGAGCCTGTGGCGTTAGGAGGGGCGGAGAGGCGCCGCGCTCAGTCGCTGCTGCCGCCGCCCGTGACCTGCTCGTAGCGGGGAGCCGCCGGTGCGGCTGAGGGGGTGAAGCGCAGCGCGAGGCGGGGAGGGCGGGCATGGGGCTGCCCTGAGCGCCCGCCAGGCCGAGAGGAGAGCGGCGGCAGCGGCCACAGACCCGGCCGCGAGGCCCGGCCTGGGCAACCAGCGGTGAGGGAGAGCAGCGATCAGAGGGCCGCGGGGAAGGCACGCGTTCCTCCCTCTCCGTCTTCTCCATCAGGGATCTCGGAAGGCCTGAGCGAGAGGACGCGGCGGCCTCGCGGCCGGGCCGAGGGGAGTCGGGCCTGCGCTCCCCCCACCCCCCACGACGTCGTGTAGTGTTGTTTTTTGGGTGTTTTTTTTTTTTTAGGGGAGGAAGGCTATTTTTAGTAGTTTATTTTTATTATTTTCTTTTTTTTTTTTGGCTTGTGGTTAGAAACTTGGCTCACCCGCCCCTACTTTTTGAAGGAAGAGGCTGTAAGAAACATCGAGGTGAGCGAGAGCTTGGGCTGTGGGGAGCGGGGGTTGCCGTGAGGAACGCGGGGAGGAGGGGTTTGAGGGAAGGGCGCAAAGTCTTGACTGTGGCAGGAGAGCTGTTAGGGGCTCCGAGAAGCAAATTCGAAGGACTGGGGTGTGTTTAAAATAGGGTTTGGGGTGCAGGAAGCAAGAGGCTGTAAGAAACACTGAGATGAGTGAACGTTCGGGGAGCAATGGGTGCTGTGAACAACGGGGTGAAGTAGAGGGGGCGCAGAGTGTTGCCTGTGGCAGGAGTGAGGGGCTCCACGGAGGAACCCTAAGGGGCTGATGCTTAAAATCGGGTTTGGGATGCAAGAAGCTGTAAGAAACACCTAGGTAAGAGAGTGCAGAGGCTGCGGGGAGTGGGGGATGCCACGAGGAATGGGGGGAGCGCTCGGGAGAAGGCATGTGGGGGTGGGAAGGGCGCAAAGTCTTGGCTGTGGCAGGAGGGCTGTGAGCGGATCTGAGGAGCAACCCTGAGGGGGCTGAGGTGTGTTTGAAATCGTTTTTGGGGATGCAAGAGGCTGTAAGAAACACCGAGGTGAGTTGAGTGCTCGGGCTGGAGGGGCTGCCATGAGGAACGGGATAAGGGCTCGGGTGAAGGCGGGGGGGGGGGGAGGGCGCAAAGTCTTGGCTGTGGCAGGAGAAGCATGAGAGGCTTCAGCGAAGAACTCGAAGGGGCTGGGGTGTGTTTGAAATCGGTTTTGGGGTGCAGGAAGCTGTAAGAAGTACCTAGGTGAGTACTTAGGTGGCGAGGGAGGGGGACTCGAGTGAAGGAGTCGGGGGGAGGAGGAAAGGGAACGGCCCCGCGCAGAGTCTTAGCTATGGAAAGGAAGGTTTGAGGGGCGCTGGGGAGGAACCCCGAGGTGCTGTGGTGCGTTTAAAATTCGGTTTGGGATGCAAGAGGCTGTAAGAAACACCTAGTGAAGTGAGTAGTCAGACTGCTGGAGGTGGGGGTGCTATGAGGAACGGGGCGAGAGGTTGGGAGAGGAACGGCCCCGCGTGGGGAGGCCGCAAGGTCTTGGCCGTGGAAGGAAAGGCGTGAGGGGCTCCGAGGAGGAATCCCGAGAGGCCTCGGTGTGTTTAAAATCGGGTTTTGGGGTACAAGAGGCTGTAAGAAACACTTAGGTAAGTGCTCACGCTGCGGGAAAGGGGAGGGTTGCGATGGGGGAGCAAGGGGGGAGCGCTTAGGTGAAGGCCTGAGGGGGGGAGGGAACGGAGTCTTGGCTGTGGAAGGAAAGGGGTGAGGGGCTCCGGGAAGAACCCACGAAGGGATGGGGGCGTGTTTGAAATCGAGCGTGAGGTGCCAGCATCTTAGGCCCGGCGGAGTGGAGCGCGGATGCTGGGGCTGCGGGGGTCTGGGAGCTGCTGCCGGGGCGCCTGACGGAGTCCCTGGCCCTCCTCACGAGGGGGGCGAGCGGTCTGGGGGGTGGGATCGTGCCCGGGACGAAGCAGAGACATAATCTGTGAATTATTAGGAGTGGAAGTTTCCAGAAATATTTTTGTGTGTCTGTGCAGCAGTATTGAAGCGTCCGCCCGCATCACGTGGGGGCCCTGCATGGAGCGCAGCGCTGGAGCCGCGGGAGGGAGGGGCTGCGGGGCCGCTGCGCTCCGCAGGGCCCGGTCCCCTTTCCATGCCCTCACTTTCCCCATCAACTCCCAGAGCCGGAGGGCAGCGCGGGAGCGGGGGGAGGCCGGGTGGGTGCATCGTATTTGGGGCGCGGCCGTGTCGAGAAGGAAAGCTCCGAGGCGGAGGCTTGGGGAGCGCAGTTACTTAATCTGGTACGCGGGCACACGTGCGTGGAGTAGCGAGGGAGGGAGCCGTGTCCTTGCGACTGCTGATGTGTTACAGCGCGAATGTCTTTGCGATCTGCTCCACTTCGTACCGAAGGAATTTACGAGTGATGTAGCTAAATCATTGGAAGAGGGTAGTGGGGCGGGAATTTGCTGACGTTCAGTAGCGGAATTGCACGCTTGGGAATGGGGCAGAGTGACTCTCGTAGGCCTTGTTTTTTTTAATTGCTGCCCCCAGTGATCTGTTAAGTAGCTGGGCTGAAGGTGCTCCAGGGTTCATAGGCCTGTGTTTTGTTTTTTTTTTAATTGCTGCCCCCAGTGAGCTTTAAGTAACTGGGCTGAAGGTGCTCCAGGGTTCATTGTGGATAGTCAGTGTTTCTTACTATTAGAACGTGTGCTTTTATTCCTGTGTGTTTTGTGCTTAAATGGATCAGGTATATCATAATAACCTGACTGTTATGTTAAATGTAAAGGTCCAGGGTCATCGGGACTTGGGATAACTATGTAAACAGTGCTGAAAATGCAGTTCTTTTGACCTTTGGTAGATGTCAAATTCTTGTTATGTTTTTGTTAAATATTTTTTAAGAACTTTTTATCTTCTTTTGTTTCTGTTTCCCCGTTCATTGCTAGTTGAAGAATTTGTTAGTGATAGTTCTCAAAGCTGTGGTTTAAACCTGCTCTGGGGTTCCAGCATGATTGAAGGAAAAAGTGGAGTGTTTAGTAAATGAGAGATTGTAAGCTTCAGTAGGTGCACTATTAGGAGTAGAAAATTGGGTGGGTTGCAGTTGGTACTGACCACAAAGTCGCCATTTCTGTGTTTCAGTTTGGGAGTAGGTAGGTCATTTTGAAGATAATGCTGGGAGTGGCAGGGTGCCCTATTCAGAACACTTCCTTTCTATTTCCATGTGGTTTGTAACTTCTCCTGGTCACGTGGCTCCTCGTTGGTGCTTTTACGGCTGTGTAAAAGCTATGGAAAGGCTTAAAGCTGAAATGAATGGTCGTACCTGAGGAACAAATTATTTACAGCGTTTATTGTTTTTTGAAAACCACTTTTCCGGCTCACACTCTAGCCATGGAGGCCAGATGTGAACAAAAGGGGCGTGCCTGAACGCCAGCCTGGCTGGAGAGCCTGTTAACTGGTGCAGCTTCCTTCTAGCAGTGTTGCTGCCCCCTACGAGGGGAGTTTTCAAGTGTCATTCTGAGTTAAAAGAGTGAAATTGGCCTTCTCTGCTGTTTTGTTTCTTGCTTACATATTTAACGTTTCAATTTTGAAAACTTTAGGAATTGGGGGAAAAGGACAGGTGTGGAGCGTTCATTTTGATTAATTTCGGTTTCTGCTTCATGTTTATTTGCTTCTGTTTTTCCAGGTAGATGTTGTAAAAACGCTGACAGAATGTTGAGCTGGAGCCCTCAAAATGATTATGTTAGCATAGTAATACTAACTAAATGAGGGAATTTTTTTTTACCTCGAAGTACAATTAAAATATTTGGGTTTTTAAGTCAATATCACTGTAGAAGTAAGCAAAATTGCTTGATGCTACTTGCTAATATGTATTTCTAAACAAAAGAATGTGTGCTACTGTAGGACTTTCAGTTAGTTAGCAATTACTTGGGTTGAGGCACAGGTTTGTCTTGCTCTTTACTTCTGAGTGTGACTTAAATACATGAGGCATATTACGAATTCTTACTTACCCAAGAAGATATTTAGTAAGAGCAGATTTGAATTCTAGCTTACTCCGGGTTGCCTGGGTGTTTGGAGGGTGTTTCTGGAAGAGTTTCAGATTGTACCTTTCCAAGTGTGCAAATAGCTGTAGTGTAACTTTTTGAGTGATCTCTGCTGTCCAGACTTCTGGCTGTTTCTCAAGTGAGCAGTTATGTGTAATTCATACCTTTAGGAAAGATGCTGAAAAGCAGGGCAAGAGAGCTGCTGTAGAGGAGAGGGTGTGAATTTGTTAAGAGTTGCCAGTAGCTGTGAGAAGAGGGCATTAAACTTGATCAGATTTTTGCAGCGTGGGGGAGTGGTGTGAAAAGGGTAGAGCATAATTTGCCATCCATAGTTCTGTTGCTCTTGGCATATTTTCTTTGGTTTTTGCGATCGCTTTTATCTTGTACCAGTCTTTGGCTGCTAAGCATCTTACATGCACACCTGCAATCACACACACCCCACCTGACTTCTTTTGCATAATACCAAGGCTGCTGTATCTAGGACAAAGAGTTAATGCATGTGTTGCTGGTTTTATGGGACCTAAAACCTTCAGTAGAGTTCCATTTCAGTTTGAAGTGATCTAATGTGGTACAGAGTAACTTGTTGACTTAAGTGTGCCCTTACGTAGTCCTAGCACAGTGCCTTCAAATGATCAACTTCCTTAGTTTTAATGGTAATTTTTCACTTGTATGTAGTTGACTTGTAAGGCCTTTTCCCTCAAGTATTTGAAAAATGCCCTCTAGCTAATTTCTTACTGTACTGTGTATGTAGACTACATTTCACTTCCATAACTAATTGTTTAAAATGTTTTAGAACTGATCTAATGTGTATGTTGGCCTTGGAAACTCAGAATTTGACTGAGATTGCTAGTAACGGTCTTGGTTGTAAATGATATGAGGTATTTTTACGAGAAAATTTAGTGGTTTACGCATGTTTAAGGACTGGTAGGGCTTGATACATGCTTTGAAATAAGTTTTAGCTTGCTAATAATACATCTCATTGATGAGTCAGACTTATGTATTACACCTGTTGAAGACCCTGAGAATTTATTTGGAGTAGTGATGTGGGAAGTCTTCAGAAGGAGTTTGATTTGCTACTTACTTGCTTAACAATTAAAGGAGCATCGTATGAGTGCTATCTGGTACTGTTAAGATAGCTAATCTTATTTGAATGAGATGTTTAAGTTGATACACTTGATTTACTGCTACATCTAATAATAATTTCTAATTAATTGATCATACTGTTTTTTGTTTTGCAGTAATCTATGCCAGCAATTATGACAATGTTAGCAGACCATGCAGCTCGTCAGCTGCTGGATTTTAACCAGAAATTGGATATCAATCTCTTGGACAATGTGGTGAACTGTTTGTACCATGGAGAAGGCGCGCAGGTAATGTAGACTCAGAACTGATGTTTATTGCCCATGTTTAACCTTAAAACAAATCAGTTGATCAAAATTAATTCACTTTAGTAAAAATCAGTAGCAGTGAATTCACTCTACTAGAAACTGGAATATCACTCGTAATTCATGTGCCCTTGTTTAAGGGCAGGCCTCATGTTCTGAGCATAGAAATGATACTTAGCAAAATGTTACCTTAGTGTGCATTCTTTTCTAGCATGCTTCTGTTGAAAGGAATGAGCAAGTACTGTCTGGTAAGGGCACTTCTGATTGCAGCTTGTATTTTCTGTCTTAGTTCTTCAGGAGGGTATGAGTTACCTGTTATTTATTACTGTGAGCAGGATTGTGAAACCATAAATTTAATGGTGGTTTCACTGAAGGATTGTATTTAAAAGAAAATCCGTAATGATGTTATTTCTGTATTTGTACTTAGAAAGAAGCATGTCACTCATTTAGGAGACTTTGTCCTTTATTATGTCTAAGGTTTTTATCTCCTATTACTGTTTGTCTGCACAGGTGGTTCTCACACTTTTTTCTTTGAACTTGATGTGAATTGTGAAGTTTAAATTGGGGGAATGTGTGCATTTGTGTATTTGCGTATGTTGTCTTGAAAGTGAATCTTGTATTGCCTTATTTCTTGGACTACTTTGGAATTAAGACTTCTGTGTTGAGAGCAAGTATTGTCACAAGGGTATTGGCATAATCCCTCTTCTGGCAAATTTTAATTGTTCATGCTTAACAAATCGGGAGTTTCAGTGTCAAACATCTCTTAAGATATTCTTGCGCAACAATAAGTGAAATAAAATGAGACAGAGTAGCTGATGCTTTTCTATTCTTTCCAACTGTTCAAATAAACAATAATACACTTTACACAAAACTAGTATGAGCATATCTTAAAAAAAAGCCTTTTGTGAATTCTTACAAGTTCTGAATTACTTTGCTGTTTTTTGAAATGTTTGGATTTTGAGCTTCATAAATTCCAATAGTTACTAGCTGTAGATTTTTGAATGACCATGTTACAGAAGCCTACTTGTAGCTTTTGCCTTAAAAGTATGGACTTCAGAGTGTTTGTTTCCTGCAGTCTTACAAAATAGGTGGTGCCTGTAGTATTGTTTGGTTTGAATGGACTTTAAAAAGTTGGGAAGGCTTGTAAGGAGAACAGAGGTTTAACACTAAACACAATAATCAGATTGCCATTGTTCTGGTACTGTGAGAAGTTGCTTTGCTTAAAGCTGCTGGGTATGTTCTCTGGTATTTAGAAAATTAATGCAATAAACAAATTCGAGAGGTGGCACTTGACTGGCGAAAGTGAGTATTTATATAAACTTGCTTTAAATACATGTACTAATAGGTGTCCCTCTGATGAAAATTTGGTGTAGCATTTTAATGCATTTCCAAAGGTAGAGATATATTTCAGTGAACTTTTACCTCTCTAAGGAGTTCAAAAGTTCCTGCAGAGAAAAAACCTTCTCTGTGGAGCCTGACAGCTTAAAGGGTGATGAATAAAAGAAGTTGAGGAAACTGAACATAAAAACTGGGAGATATCATGGTTTGCCTGGAAGAGATTATGGTAATGTCAGCTGGGATGGCCCATGCTGAACTTGCTTTCAGGTTCACCTGTATACTCCTGCTTAATTCTTACCTGTGCTTGCAAAACTCTTATCTGCTGATCTATTAGGCAAGAAAGAAGCTCCTTTCTGTCCTAGACTTGTACATTTTTTTCTGTTCTTAGCTTACTTTGGTATACCCCTTTGAAAAGAATGAATATCCCTAATCCTGCTCCAGTGCAACACATGGCTAAAGAGACTCATAGATGTTTACCTGGACTCAACTCAGAACCTTAATTCCATTGACCTGTTAGACCGTCACATGTCTAGGATTGTTTGCTAACTTATTTTCTTTTTTAGTAGCAACAGCTCAGTGAGGCTTTGATCTTTATTAAGTGTTAGTGTTAAATTTGTATTGTTTTTATGAAACTACAGAAATTGGTGTCAGAAAAGGGCTTAGTGGGTATGACAGAAAACTTGTCAGTTCTTGGGAGAAACATATTGAGCATATTGTTGATGTTGAAATTTGTTCATATGATATATCACCAATATTAGAAGCACAGAGGAGGCCAATGTAAGAACACTCCTAGATTGAACTTGGAAGTAATAAAGCTGTCCTTTCCGTCTTAGACTAAACTGCATCACAGTTGCTCTTTTTTGTTTGTTTATCTTAAGGTCTAATGTCATACTGGGAGAATATTGTACAGGTTTTATACATACTCGGTCTTTACTGTTGTAGCATTCACTCTTCGTTTGGTAAATCCCTTACCCAATTTGCCTGTTTCTTGCATTTTATATATATATCAGGTCTTGATGGGGTTTCTGTCTTACTGAAAATACATGTTTTCTTACATCAGTTGATAATTAGTGCAAGTATGTTCTTGTAGCAGGCTAGAAATCTGCATGGCTGTAGTAAGTTGTAACTGCTGAAATTAATCCTGAAGTAAAGCTTTAGCTGCTTTGTAATTCCATTGAATGGGCTCTACAATGTAATGAAAGAAGTTCTGTTAATTGTGATGCAAAATGTTCATCTTGTTGGTAAGACAATGTCTGATGCTTGTAGAGGATATAATTTGCAGCAAGATTTGTTAGTACACTGCATTTTTGGAAATAACTGACATCATTTGGCGCCCCCCAAAAATGCATATGGACTTTAAGACTTTTGAAAGGATAACTGAAACAAGTTCAGCTGTGTCAGTGTGCAGTTGCTTCAGATGAGGTTTTGCAAGTTACTGAAACTACAGTATCCGGTACAATAATGGATAATGTCAGTCCCAAGGAAGAACAAACCTTTAGCATGATACTTCCCCCCGCCCCCCCAGTCAGTTTTTATTATTGGGTTGTAAGCTGCTAGATATATCAAGGGATTCCCCAGAAGTAGAGACCGGAGACCTCTGATGCTCGCTTCATGGTTCTTCAAAATAAAATCAACAGTTCCTACATCGACTTTGCAGCCTGATACAGTACTTCATAAAGTTGGCATTTTATATGAATGCTTCCAGTAGAACTAGAAAGTTCAAATGCCCTTGAATAAAATTTTATCTAGATTACTCGAATGGGATAAAACTTCATTCCCTAGCGTATTTCCTCTATAATGCATGGTGTTCTCCCGTGTTCAGTGCTGTCTAGATGGATCATTCAGTATGGAAGAGTAGAAGTAAGTAAATTACTGTCTTGCATCAAGGTGTTTTTGGAGTTGAGTTGTTAATAAGCTTTTAATTGTCACACGGGAGGAGCCTTAAGGGACTTGTTGCTCCTAATTGAGTTCTGTTTAATTCTGGATAAGTGATTTAAAGATGTATTAATATATTAATGTTTTCTCTGTAACCACATGATTATTTATTTCTTAAATAATCTATTTTTTTTAATCAAACTTACTTTTAGCAAAGAATGGCACAGGAAGTCTTGACTCACTTAAAAGAACATCCTGATGCGTGGACAAGAGTTGATACTATTTTGGAGTTCTCTCAGAACATGAATACCAAAGTAAGCAAATTAACTTTTATTTATTTGGTTTTCCTCTTTCTTTCATTCATAAACTTTGAGGAAGGTATCTCATTTTTAGCCATAGACTTTCTTTATTCAAACTCCATTTTTTCTATCGTCTTGTTCCCAAAGTTGGCTTTAAACAAGAACTGTAAACAGACAAAATATTTAAACCTCCTTTTATGTTGACAAGTGTTTCCTTCTCTCATTTTTTATTTTTGACAAAAAAAGGAAGAGCTAAATTGGAAATACAGGGTTTTTTTTTCAAGGCACATAGAACAGTAATGCCAGTTCCAAAGATCAAGTGTGTGCCTGTATACATCTGAGTAATGAAAATTTTTTCTACAGCCACATCTTGTCCTTGAATAAGTGCTTGGCTGCTTTTGGTCATGAGAGCCATGTGCACATAACTGAGGAGAGAACTTGTCCCTAGGTGTGTTGAAGACAAAATAGAAACCTTAATAGGTCAGGATTTTGAGCAATCACTGAAAGTTAAGCACCTCAGACTCTTTGTAGTATGAGATTAGTCTTTACTAGTATGCAGAACACATTTGCTTTGTACTGCTGTTGTAAATCTGTCCATCATGGTTGAGATTAAAGGGACAGCATTCTTTTTTTCCCTACAATTTTCAATGCTTTACCTAAGACTTGTGAAGGTTGAACTGAAAAATTGACCAGAATATGTTTTCACTCTTAGGTTTGATTATTATCTCAAATTATTGACATGCATGTTTTTCTGCTTGATACACCCTGTGTTCAAACAGAAAATAATTGTGTTTGGCTGGTTTCTGAAATCAGGCGGTGTTGCTGAAACAGTTTGATTTCTTTTTTTCACTGGTGTCTTAAGTTTAGGGGAAAACAGTTTAAAGAACTTCCTCAAAGTGCTAACCTTTAAGTAACAGTGTTTGCCTGTTTGCTTGCCTGGTAAACTTTGCTTTTTATACTGACAGACATTACTAATGTTTAAGTTGATTTATCAACAGTATTTTTAAAAACTCAAATTTGTCTTGTGAAAAATGAGATGATTAGAGGAACAGAAAGAAAGCAACAGGTAAAGAATTCTTCAATTTACATAAATTACAAATGATTTGGTGCTAAATTAGTGCACTATGACATTTGGCTTTTATGCAATCATATTTTTTCTTTAATGAAAAGCTGTTAACACTACCTGATATTAATCATAATGTTCCATTATGTTGATTGCTTGTAATAGGAAGAAAAGGGGTGTCTTCCTGTGCAACTGACACAGCTAGGCTTTGACGGCAGGCCTCCACAAGGTCTACCCTTTTGATTCCCTTTAACTGAATTCTGTTCATCAATTGTTTTTGTTTCTTGGGAGGTGGGAGGGAAAGGGATTCGGTGCATAGAATTAAGTAATAAGGGTGCCATAGAAAAATTTCTACCATAGGGATCATTTCATGCTTTTTTGTTCAGCATTTGCTGTTACCTGTCCCTCATCTTCATAACTGGGCAGTGAGCTGCTATTAGACAATTAGAAATAAGCAAACCAAGAGCAAATGAATTTTGAAAGGCTTCTGCGCAGTTTAAATGTGTTTGCATGTAGTGTTGCAATAGTTGATTGAAAAGTACATTTCTGATACCTGGATTGTTGAAACTGGTATATGGTGTCAGGGACTTTTTTGGGCTTAGTGTATCTCATTATCAGGGAAATGCCAAAAGTTAGAGCCATCAAATCAAATGAAACTTAAAATTAAAAAAAAAATCAGGAAGCCTCTTGCAGAGTGTACAGGTAGGATGGTGAAGCCTTTAGATCTGGTATGGCAAGAAGGGTGTGTAGGTGAAGGTGGTATACAGTGACTTTATTACTGCTGCCGGTTTATTTCATGTGTTAGGAAAAAGGAATATTGCTGGTACCTGAGGAAGAGAGGAACAAGCCACTCGTAGAGGGCAGGACTGAAGTCAGATGTGTACAAAAGAATGATTAGTAACCTAGAGCATGAACCTCATTGCAGTTTAAGGTTCGTGAATCTGAATTAGGTATCTAAGCAGATAATGAGGGGTAGGTGTGGCAGATGGCTAGAGGTGTCTGTCCTTTTCTTTCACTTGGAGGAAATCCTGACTGGAGAAAAAAAGACTAAAGATGAAGTCTCTCTCTTTAGTTTTTCAGGATTTTCATTTAAGTTTTGTTTAGTTGATATGTGCATTTGTAAAGTGAGAGTGGCCATTCTGGTCTTACAGGCTAATAAATAAATTGACTTGTGGAAAAACAGTTAAGCAAAACTTAACATTTTTGATGAGCCATTAATCTGAAAGGGCTTTCAATGCATGTACTTGTAGAATCTAGAAATTCAACTAGAATTCAGATCTGCTTAGGAAAGTTAGCACTGCCTGATATCAATGTTCATGTTTTCAACATTGTTAGAAGCTTTTTAAGTATGTTTTGTATTGTGAACCTGGATCAGGTGCAGATGGAGTCTTCTTATCAGTAGCAGCGATTGAAGTGAAACATTTTGTTTAAGAGCCTTTTCATAAGTTTTCCTGTATGAGCATTGCCTTGATTTCATTTAGTTTTTATGTTAAATAATTAAGTAAATTTACAGATTAAAAATCTAGTTGATAAACTTTGCTGCTGATCACGAAGAAAAAAAATCCCTGCCAACTTTCTCTTAATGCATATTTTTTTTCTTGATACGCAAGGATTTGGAAGGTGGCAAAATATTTTGCCAATGCAGGATGTATACGTGAATCTAGTAGAAACTTTGATTGGATAGAGAAGCAAAGGGGTGTGGGTTATGCTAAGATGAGAACAGCAAAAATGCTATTTACAATGTAGTTTGGGACAGGCTACATTGTTTTTTTTTTTTAATTACCTTGTGGTTTATGTGATCCCTTTGGTTGAAATACTAATGATCCTTTTTTGTGTAACAACTAACCATTTTGAAGAGGAACTCTTATTCTCAGCCAAACTTTGTGAAAACTTGAGTTTACCTTTCAGGCATTGATGCGATATTTTTTCCTTCCTTATCCACTGTAGATAAAATAAATGAAAAGCTGCTCATCCCCTTTCTCTTCTGTCTATTCACACTAGTGGGGTTTTACACAGTAAAGTTCTTTTATCATAACTCCAACCTCTTTCCCCTGTTACTGTGAGTTGGCAGTAGGGACATGTGGGCAGAGAGACTGGCCCTAACGTTTACTTTGCAAACATAACGTTTTCAAGTAAGAACTTGGGGAGTAATTCCTGAAAGGTAAAAGGCTTTCCAAGAGCTTATTCACATTTTTATCAATCTTTGACTGAGCACAAAAGTTCATCTTTGAATAGTAGAAATAGCTGCCATACTGGGGTGGGTATTGAAATTAAATAAACCTGTGGGTTGTCTTGCTGTTCCTAAAGTAACACACCAGTGAAGTTTGGGAAGTACTTCCCTTAGAAAGTGCCAGTGTGAGGACATGTGATGTGAAGGCAAATTTTTTTTTTCCAGCTCTTAGAGGAATAATAGGAAGCTTGAGACCATCCAAGCTGCTAATATTTTAGGAGCCTGGTTGTGTTAATACTTGAATGTATGAGCAGTCATTTATGATGCAAATTCCTATCTGGCTGCTACTTTCTCTTCTCCAAATAGCCGAAATTGTCTGCCAGAGGGCTTTTCATTATTACTTCTTTCCCCCCTCCTGGTGTGAGCATGACCAAACAGCAGGACTTAGTATAGTGAAGAACAAAACAAGGAAAAAAAATGCATGAAACCTGAGTAAATGGGTGAATAGATATATTTAATAAAATTGTTAGTTTAATAATCCTGAAGTTTTATATGTTAAGTGTGAATGTCTGATTGAATGAGACTCCTGAAAGTTAGTTAGTCCTACAGTAATGTGCTCACATTTTGTTCTTCTCCAATTTCAGTATTATGGACTGCAAATCTTGGAAAATGTGATAAAAACAAGATGGAAGATTCTTCCCAGGAACCAGTGTGAAGGTAGGGAGGGATTTTTCTTTTCCTCTTAGCTTTGTGTATTGACTGAGATTCAGACTGTCAGCCCTGATATAAGTAATATTCAATTTCTAATGCAGTCAAGCTGGTAACTTCCCCTCATGTGCTAATACCACCTGTGCTTTCCTGGGTGGTAAAACCATGTCTTT
Source organism: Dromococcyx pavoninus (assembly GCA_033558185.1). Lineage (NCBI taxonomy): Eukaryota > Metazoa > Chordata > Aves > Cuculiformes > Neomorphidae > Dromococcyx > Dromococcyx pavoninus. Next base: position 13,142 of record JAUMJL010000026.1, read on the forward strand.
CCTTTTCATGGTAACTGTCTCAGTGGGATAGTGGGAACCTGAAATTCTGTAAGTGTCATGGGAAGGTGAGAGGTGACTGATAGCTCTGAAACATTATCACTTAAGTGTTGTACTGACTTACAGGCCAAAATTACTCGAAGAGCTCTTACACTCAGCTTCTGAGTTAGCTCCTGGCTTTGAGGTAGTGCATTTGGTTCTCTGTACTTGGCATGGGAAGCTTTCTTCAGCCTCTCTGGGCTGTGTGGGCAGGCCCACCTGTACTCTTACTATTTTTCTGGTAGATTGTGTGGTGTGTCTCATAGTATGTGTAGATTTATGAGTTTCTTTTAAATTGTAAACAGCCGTAATTATTTAAAGATAGAAATGCTGGGTAAATGCGTGGTGTAACCTATGAATGGTCATACATTCTTTTAGGCATAAGATGTTATGGAGCCTGCTTTTAATTCATGTAAGTGTGTATAAAGCCAATTGCTGCAACTGGAATGGAGTGTAGGGCAAGCCCCAGTCTTATGTCATTGCAAGGAGCCTGGAAGCCTAAATAAATGCTGCAAATTGGGTTTTTTTCCCCTCTCCCTTATAACCTGCTCTGTGTGTTGAAATTTAGACATTGGCGATAGTAATTTGAGATGCCTCTGTTGTGGGCTCAGTGTGTGTTCGCATAGCTTTCTGTCAGGTCATGATAACATTAAATACAGCTACTTGAAATTGATGACATGGAATGTTGTCACCATTCTATATGTATCTTTTTACTGAAAGCTGATTTTGTAATTCACAGTTATTCTGGATTTCTGTGTTCTGCTGTGAGCTTTTGTTAACAAAGCTAAGATGTGCTTTACATTTTTACTGCCAGTGCTTAGATTCTGAAATTATATTGACTGGAACATAATTGTAATGTCGATGAAAACAAATGTATAGAGGAAGAATTATGCATTTTTGTGATTATTAGTTCTTCTCACCTTTCTTCCCACTCCTTCCAACTATAGATTGACAGCTAAAGCATAGATGCTTTTGAAAGTGTAAGTAAGGTTTCACAGTCTTTCTGCTGTTGGAAACAGGCTTGCAGGCTTCTAGTGAACAGCTTCAACTAAGGCTCAAACACAACTGCGTCTTTTTGAGAAACTAAGGGAGCACCCTGAAGTTAAATCTTCTGTGTGCTTACAATACGTACAGTATCTCCACTTATTCATATCTTGTTCCATTCCTGACTATGAGCACTTAGTTTTTAGCATTTGGAAGTTGTGCTCCTGAAGTTTTTGGCTGTTGGAAGCAGAGCAGGAAGAAAGTAAGGAGTCACTAGTTTGAAATGGTTACTCGGCTTGAGACTGCCTGCTGGTGAGGTGATGTGTAGTAGAATAGGGGATGTCAGAGAAAGGCTTATGCAATAGTTTGTAATTAAACAAGTGCCAAATGCAGAATATGATTCAGTAATTTTAAGTCTTAGAGATGCGCTCTTAATGCATAGAATAGATGAGAAATGGTGGTGGAAGGATGAGAATGTGGGCTGCAATTTGGGTCACATGTTCTCTCGTGTGTTCCTGAGATGCCAAGACAATGCTGGACACGTGGCTTAACTGAAATGTGGAACTCATCTATTTGACTTGGTGTTTCAGAATTTTGTTACTTCACTGTTAGTAGGCATGGTAGTACTGTTTTGACTAGTTCTGTTCATCTGAGAAGATGTAATAACTACAGCTCAATACATTACAATGGAAAATAAAGTTAGTGTGTGTAGTTGTGCTGTCAGCTTTAATTATTCATATTTTTCCTGACTTCTATAATACTTTTGAAGACTTCGGGGGGGGGGGGGGAAGAAGCTTTTATGCAAACAAATGTCTTTAATTGAAATTGATACTTTTTGAGAATTTTGAAACTGAGAATTGAAATTTTAGGTTTTTTAAATTTAGTTGGCTTTTACTTGTCTAGTATCTCCCATATGTCAACAGAAGAGGAACCCAGGATATTTAGTGCACAGTGGAATTTGAAACATCTTGGCTTCAGTAGTGTGTGAGAGAGGATCAGTATTTCACCTCTGATCCAGCTTCATCTGGTCTGTTGTTTTGGGGGTTTTTTGGCTGATGATACTGGCTGGTAAAAAAGAACTGCCTCAGATTTCATTCAGATGGTTTGATTACCTGGGAGATAAGATGACTGGTTAAATTGAGGTTTGCTTTATTCTGGCTCTAGTCATTCCTTTAGTTGATAGGATTTTCTTCTTCAAAGTGTAACTGGTAAAATAGGGGTGGAGGAACCTAAGACTTGGTATAGCAAAGTAATGCCTATTAAAAAAGCAATTCATGCAGGTTATAAATCAGTTAATATTATCTTATTTATAAACCTTAACATGTCTAATTTGATTTGTGTAGTAAATACAGCTGACAGATTTTAGTTTTGGTTAAGATGAAATTAAGTATTAAGAGTTGAAGTTCAGACCTGAATTGAGATCTCAGTGAATGAACAAGTTTTTGTAACAACCTGGCCTGAAAGTTCTTGGAGAAATAAAGCTATGTCATTAATGCAGAGCCTGAACCATAATGTTTTTGAGATTTATTTTTTCCCCTAACTGTATATCAGAATGATTGTTGGGCCTTGAGTTACCCAGGGTTTTGTTATCACTTCTGTCTGAATGCTGGGAGGTTTTAGCTTCTATCCTGGAATTCCAAATGCAAGTGGGAAAGTGTTTTCTTTACGTGTACTCTTTGGACTGGAAATTCTATTCCTAAGTTTGCTTTTATTATTTTAAAAGAGCTTTTAGTTTTGAGCTTTTCTGGCACTGGTACCTTGTAATTTGTAAAAAAGTTTTTATGTTCCTCAGGTGTCACTGATTACAAAGGCTCAGGATTGTAAGCACTTCTGGAAAGTTCATCTGTATCTTCCCATAATTCTAAAACAGGAACTAGGCAAAACTGTTTACATTTCTAAAATACTTAAGCGGTTATTCTGCTTTTTCTTGTTCTTGATATTGTTTTTCTGTTTGCTTTTGGAGTTAGCAGTTTGAACCAGTTGCTGACCTGAGTATCTAGGCAAAAGCAGAATTTATGGAACACAGAACTTATAAATTTCAGTTAAGAGATGCCTGGGTTTAGTGATAGACTATAGTAATGGGTTGGATTTGCTCTTCAGAATATATTTAGCCTTTAAGAGAAGACTTTAGATTGCTCTTGCACATCTACAAATGATGCAATGTGGCTTTCATTCAAACCTTACCAAGGCTACTTTAGTGAGAGGCAGGTGGTATGTTCCAGAACATCCCATCTAGCTGTGAACCTGGCTTATTTCCACAGTATTGTACTGTCATTCTCAAGTGAAAATTCTCAGTTTATTGAGGTGATACTAAATTGCTTTAAACTCTGATAGTCTGTGGAGTTGATTGTTTAATAATGCTTATAAAGGTTGTCATTTAATTGAAGTGCTATTTCTTACACTGTGAAAACCTGCCTAGAAATAAAGGCTTTTTGGTCTTCCAGTTCAGTGATATATTTCATTAGTCCTGCAATGTGAAATGAAATTATGTTCCTGGAGTGTTTTGAGTTGGAATGGATAAGCACTTCTTCACTATGAAACCAGAATTGCTTCTGCGACTTTCCTTATTTTGAGATTGGAAAAAAAAGAAGACTATGTTCAGAGAGGTGAAGTTTAGTGGCTCTCAGGAAGGTGCTGGAGTTAAGTATAAAACTTCTGATGTAGTGGAAGCTGCTGTAGAAGAAAATTTTCTGTGATTAGGTACTTTAATGGAAATTTCTGGCCTGCTTCATGAAGAGATGTTTTTGATTGTGTAATGACAGAAGAATGAGTTACATGGAACTTCTGCGTGTGAGGAGGAAGACAAGCCCTTCTTAAGAAATTTTTGTGAATTTTTTTTCCATCTGAAAAGCAAATGATGGATTGGTCAGGTTTATCACTAATGTGGAAAGATGATTTGTGATAAATGGGAAAGAACTGTTTCATAAAACTAAAAATGGTATTTTGACCGCATTTTGGGACTACTTAAAACAGTTTAGTGTAAGTGTGTATACATACATACATCTCTGCAGAGGACAATTCAGCTTTAGGATTTGAAATTCTTGTTTTGGTTGCAAAGTAATGCTAATTTGCTGAGTTACATTGTCCACCTGCTTCACTTATTACTCTTATTCTTTAATGTAAGCAGAGGATTTTAGTGAACCACTGTAAACTCGGATTTGTAGCACCAGTTGTGATAATATTCAACGCTTGTTAAATGCTTATGCTCTGTAACTAGATAAAAAGATGTGCTTCTGTGTATTAAGTACAAGCAGTGGTTTTGTCTGCAGGTGTGTCCTTGCTGACTGTGTACATTTGTAGTAACAAGCTGTATTTGGTTAGAATGGGAATTCTTCTCAGCTGAGGTTACACAGCAGAGATGAGATGTAATTGCTTCTAAAAGCACATACAAAGATTGAATCTGCAAGATATTTTGCACTTCTCAAGTTTAGACTGCAGAATTTACTAATGCTGGGTAATGTGATGTTCCTCACTGTCCAAAACCAGCCTGACCTCCTTGCATTGCTCATTACGTAGCTTGGGTCACTGGTAAAAATACTTCCCCTGTAGAAAGTGTTTCAGTTTTTCTGTATGTTTGCCTCTCTGTAGAGAAACAACTTTTACATAAGGACTAAAATATCTAGTGTTCATCCAGGAGCTTTCTAAAAGGCCTTGAATTGATGTCCTTGCTCTACTCTCCTTTTTCTTTTACTTTGTACAAAAGTACTTTCTGTACTTTGCTTACCAGAAAATACTAACAGTGGTGCTAGTCCAGGCCTTCTGACAGTGACTATATCCAGCCTTCCTGGTAATGAGAACATTTGAGGTTGGAGCTAGGTTGATCTGCTACTAAACTGCTGTAGGTAAAGATTTTTCTCACCCATGAGCTTGTTCATGTCTCTTAGCCAGTACTGGTGCTTCTCTGGCCCTGTAGAGAACTGATTCAGGGAGCTAAGCTGGCAGGATATTGTTTCAAAGCAGTTTTAAAACTGTTAAATGTTTGATAACTGTTTTTTCCCTAATTCAGGCAAGTTCTTGCGTAGGTGCTAAGACTGCTAGTGCAGTGTCAGTGAAAGCTTTGGAATGGAAAACAGAATCCACTCACTTTAGTTGTAGGTTGTCATGGGATCAGCGTAGTTGTTAATGCCAGGTGGTCCTAGAAGAATGTTATGTGTGTCCTGAGTGTTGTGGTTGGGTTTTCTTTTTCCCTTCTGTTTTATTGGAAGGTCTGTTTTCCAGGAATGTTTACCTCTTCCTGTTTGGCTCATTGAAGTGTCTGAACTTGGCTGTTGCGCTGTTGCAGTCTTCAAGACTTGGTCAGCTGCTTCTGTGACTGAGGGAGGCCTTCTGAGCAGTGGTTGTGGCTTGTGCATGTCCTGTGTCTGCCTGCTTAGAATAACAATTTTAAGTTCTCATATCTTTGTTCTACTGAGAATTGTATTTCCTGTAGAGTGATAAAGAAATGAGCTATTAAATATGGAGCTGAAACCACAATGCGTCAGTGAAAAAAAACCCCAAAAATTAGAAAATACCATTTAAAAACTTGGAGTACTAGATAGTATATGAATATGAGTTTGTACACTGGATGGAAGACCTTAGAAGCCTGCAGTGTGACCAGTGAAAACTAGCAAAGTTTTTAGGTTGTCTTTTGAGCTGTGGTCACTTTTTTTAATGAAAAAGCATTGGACCTGAGCAATTGTTTCTGCTGCTGGCCTAGCAGTCAAGTTGTAACAGCATAATAGTATTAGTGCAGCAAGATGGAAAATACGCAGCTTTGCAGTTGAAAGTCTAAGAACAATACTCTCCTCCTAATTCTTTTCTGAAATGCGAAGTGTTGCAACAGCGGACTTCCTTTAGTGGTTTTGCAGACAGAGTAGTTGAGTTTTTGGCACTGCAAACCCATTTCGGTACTGGGGCTGTGTGTGTGTCTCATTTGTGAATTATTGTAATGCTTCAGCAAAGCATGTGCATGTTACCCTTAAAAAACTAGGACATGCCTATCATGTAGGGATACTTTTTTTTTAATGAGCATTCTCTGGAGCAGTGTGAAGTTATCCCAGTTGATAAGGATGAATTAGTGCAACTTGGAACTACCTGTAGAACAGCTCCTGTCTGTTAGTTAACTAATTGTTCAAAGCCTAGTTTTTCCAAACTTCATGAGAGTGCAGTTACCAAACTTTCTTTTAATCTCATTACTCAGACCTGAAATGGGGGGGGGGGGGGGGAAGGCAAAAAAATGTGTTAATTCTGCTAAAGCCTTGAAAAAGTTTTAAAAAATAGAATAGGGGCTGTGGAAAAAAGTGTCTTCGACATTAAGCATTGTTCTGGATAGTGAGAGCTTTTCCTAAAAATCTTCAATATATACATTTTGTCTGCATGAGTCAGTTGACCATCTTGTTGAAGAAATGATTGAAAACAGATTTTGGGTTAGTGCAGTTGAATAGCAAAGCATACACCTATTCTAAAACTTCACTATGACAAAAAAAACACTTGCCTGGTTTGAAAGCGTTTAATACCTTGTGCTCAAATTGATCACTGTGTCAAAGCTATGTTGACGTAGGACTAGTATTAGTAAAGTTCAACTAGTTTGTAACTCCCAATCTTCTGTGCATTGCCTTATCTTGAAGGCATGTGGTTTTGTACGGAATAGTTCTAGATATGTATGTTGTGATGAAAAGTCCCTTGGGAAGCTGTTGTTTCCTTGCCTTCAGTGATTGATAAGTAATTTGAAAACATCTATAGAAGAAACAAAACAAAGCAAGTGATTTAAATACAGTCCCTGCCACTAGTTAACACATTTTTAATTTAAGCAAAAAAAGGAAAAGTGATAAAAGAGAACTTAAGAGTTTTGTAATTCGTAGTATCCATGTGTGCCATGAAAGCGTGGTAGTCCAGATCTTAGTGCATTGTATTATATCCACGGATGAAGGTTTAAGTTTTGTTCTTGTAAAAATGTAGAGGAAAAATTCACTAAGCTCCAGCAGGGTGTTTCACTTTTAAATGCTGTGGATAGAAGTACCTCTGTTTCAAACAGATCACCTAAATAAACTGATGCATTTCTGAACTTTTACATACTGTGAAGGTGATCTATCAAAGCTCTCCATGCTGTTCTGGCTAACTTGGCATTAAAACTATAGTCGTGCTTAGAAAGCTCCATTTATTTTGGGAGGTTGCTTTTTATTGATAAAGCATTAGTCAAAGAAGATAGGGGACTCTCTTGTTTGTATTTATCTTGCCATTGTAAGCCTTTGGCTGGAGCAGTAAATCTGCCAGCTTTGGAATTGTTAGGTATGATCAGAAAATGCATAATGGGTACAAATGCATTTCACTGAGGAAGCTCCACAACAGCATTTTTAAGTACCTGTCACAGCATTTGGACAGTGCTGGATGCCATCTTTGCATCTTCAGCCTAACACAGTGTTGTGCAGTGCTACCAGTGCAGGGTTTCTCATAATTTCTTGCAGCCTTCAGAAAGCTGATAGAAGTATGTGCTAATCCCTTAGTCTGTTTTTCTTTTGTTTTATTCAAGTAGCTTAAGTGTAAAGCTATTTTGTACCTGAAATGTCCTCTGCAGAATTGATACAAAGGTGAATTTTTTTGCAGTGTAGTGTGAGTCAAAAGGGATGCTCACTGACACATGCATTTATGTTCCTTAGAGGTGTTTTTTCTTAAAAACGTGAGGAATCCAAATTAAAAATTATTTATTACGGTATTTGTGATATCTGGCATAGTTGAAAATAAATTCCTGACTCTTCTGCAGGTATTAAAAAATATGTTGTTGGCCTAATTATCAAGACCTCATCTGATCCAACATGTGTAGAAGTAAGTGAATTCTTTTTAGGGAGGAAAGGGGTGGGGAGTATTAGGCATAACCTGACTCTTATCTCCTCTTCTCCAGAAAGAGAAAGTTTATATTGGGAAACTGAACATGATTCTTGTTCAGGTAAGCTGGAGTTCATGAAGTTTTAAATCTTGTTATAAATTCTTTGGCTTTGCATATGTATGTAATGTATGGATTCTTCACTTTTCAGATACTGAAACAGGAATGGCCAAAGCATTGGCCAACTTTTATAAGCGATATTGTGGGAGCAAGCAGGACTAGTGAAAGCCTTTGTCAGAATAATATGGTGATCCTTAAACTATTGAGTGAAGAAGTGTTTGATTTTTCCAGTGGCCAGATTACTCAAGTAAAAGCTAAGCATTTGAAAGACAGGTAAGTGTATATATATTTAAATCTTGATAAATAAGGTGGACTTTGTGCTTGCTGCTAAATAGTTGCTCTCATTTTGAGCGTTTGATTCAACACCTACAGCTTGTCTAAGTTGATTTCTGAGACTGAGTGGGTTACTGATTTTTCTTTATAGCAGTACTGTTAGATGACACTAAACTTGTTTGTACACACAGTTTTTTCCACCTTATTGCAAGTAGTATTTGTTGACTGATGGTTCCTACTCTTTTAATAAAGCCGTCAGCATTCTTTGTATTTCCAAGCCAGGATTTGCAGGCACAGACTTCGTTACTTGGAAATATGTATTATTGCAGTGAAAACTGCTGGCTTATGAATGTTTCCATGGACTTAGGTCTTCCGGACGTGTTTTGTGAGCATAGACATTCTTTGGTAGTGTTTTTTATGGAATGTGGAAATGCTTAATTTTTCAACTAATTTTTTTTACAGCATGTGCAATGAGTTCTCTCAGATATTTCAGCTGTGTCAGTTTGTGATGGTAAGTTATATTTATTTAATGATATTTTTAAAATTCCCCCAGTCATGCCTAACAATATCATAAACACTGATGGTCATTTACAGGAAAACTCCCAGAATGCTCCCTTAGTTCATGCAACTTTGGAAACGTTGCTGCGATTTCTGAACTGGATTCCTCTGGGTTATATATTTGAGACTAAGTTAATCAGCACACTAATATACAAGGTACTCATGCAAAAAATTGATGGCTCTTAAATTTAAATATAAGTTGCAAAAAAGCTTAGTTTGCAACACTCTTGTAATACTCTTTATTTTTTTCTTCTCTCAATAGTTCTTAAATGTTCCCATGTTCCGTAATGTCTCTTTGAAGTGCCTCACAGAGATTGCAGGTGTTAGTGTAAGTCAGTATGAAGAACAGTTTGTAACGCTTTTCACACTGACCATGATGCAGTTAAAACAGGTAATATTTTTATTAAATTCCTTTTGATTGTTTCGTTTTGCAAAACCAATTTCTGTAGAACCTAGTTCAATTTACAAGTTTATATTCATTATAGAGCTCCTGGTTAGCAAAATATTCTTCTTCAGTGGTATTTATGGCTCAATCAGAATATGCTGTTTGTTTTTTCTGACTTGATCACAGCTGTATTTCTGTTTCATTGATTTGTTTTGATTAATTTAAGAGGGGTTTGGAGCACTGAGCTTGTCTAATGGAGAAAGTTGGGAGAGACACAACAAAATGTGTACTGTGAGACTCCTAAGTCCTAAACTGACCTGACCCCTGTAAATTGCTGTTTAATTTTTGAAACTGATAGAAGCGTTTGTCATGTAAAGCCATACTTAAAATCTATATAGTTTGATTCCTCCCTGAGCAGTTCAGATTGATGTACATGAGTTTGTACCACATTCTATTTGCACATTAAGTGGGCAGTTGAAAGCTTTTTGACAGTTTTCCTCTGAAATGTTGGTCTATCTTGGAGGTGCTTTAGAACAGATGTGCTGCTTTCAGTGCCCTCTCTCACCCCAGCTTCAAGTGGAACCTTGGCTTTTTATTTAGTCAAATTTAAAAGCAAATCTTTACAAACACGAAACTTATTTTGTGTAGCTGAATATTGCTTCCTCTGTTTTTATAGATGATGCTCTTGATTCTCGATTCATCATTCAGATAGAGCTTAACGGTGTTGACATTAAAGAATGAGTTCACTACTTGATGGCAGTGTTGAAAATGTGGGGGTTTTGTATAATGGTACAATTTCAAAGCCAACACATCTCTTAAATACCAGTGATCTCTGCAAGATTACTGAAAGACACGTTTCAGTATCTTTCCATTTTCCTTGCTAATTTGTAAATATTGTGGAGGAGGTCTTTCATGGTGGTGTAACATTACGATGATACAATGTCTTGAAACTTAATGTTACTAGGGATAGGTAACAAATGCATTTCTGGAACATCTTTACCTGCTGCCAGCTGGAAATGTCTGTGATAGAATAGATGCTTTCCTTGTTGACAACTGCTGTTAGCAGGGGTGGGAAAAGTTTCATTTCATCAGAACTTTTGTATCTGTTTGCATTTTCACCTTAGTGTCTATCTAGATCCCAAAGAAAAGAAAGGAGTGTTAAGACTTCTTTGGTAATAAAGCTCTGTGAAGGGAGGATACCATGAAAAGAAGGGCTTTGCTAATGTACAGTAGTTCTGCTTAAAAATGTAAAAGGAATTTCTTGATTATGTCTGTATTCTGTTTATTAGATGCTTCCTCTAAATACCAATATTCGACTCGCGTACTCAAATGGAAAAGATGATGAGCAGAACTTCATTCAGAATCTCAGTTTGTTTCTCTGCACGTTCCTCAAGGAACATGGTCAGCTTATAGAAAAAAGATTAAATCTGAGGGAAACGTTAATGGAGGTAAGTTGCTCAGTTTATCTGGCTTAAAAATGTGGACAGTGTGTTTTCATACTCAAAGGATGTGATACTAACAATCTCTAGATTGCTGTATTTAAAACGGGTAAGAGGAAAAATAAAAATCCTGTTTCCTTCACATAATTAGTAAATCACATGTATACAAAAATACTTTCAAGTTATTTATTTCTTAGTACGCTTCACTGGTATTCTCTTTTCAGTGATCCTATACTAATACAAAGTCTGAAGACATAAAGTGTCTGTCTCTCCCTCCTGTTGTTCTCTGAAAGTGTTGAATGCTACTTTAAAATAAATTCGTATATTCTCTTTCTATGTGTCTTTACATACTATATTTTCTGTTTAACTCTCATAGAGAAGTTGTGATGACTTTCATCAGTCTGTGTGAAGCAACTCGATTATGTTTTTAATCAGCACCCAGAGCTGGTTTCTAGGGTGCAGCACATGTTGTAGTTCCGTACTTCCATCCTGGTGTAGATTCTTGCCTAATTTGCCCTTTCCCAAAGTGTAACTGAAAGACTTTAATCAAGGATTATACTCTGTTGCTGTGTAATAAAGTCTGTGTATGCCAGTAATGCTTAATGGCAGAGCTCTACCAGATGACTGTGTGCTTTATGGTAGTGCTACTGGTCTTGGTGGAGGACTTACAGGCCTCAGTTACCAACTACCGAACACCAGTTGCTGGTAATAAAATTTGCAGTTGTCCTTCCTCTCTGCATATTACCTTATTTTCTTGGAGACTGCTGCTTTATTTTCAGTTGTAGCAGTAAAGTGCAACTTCACTGTCAAAACTACTGGAATCAGTGGAAATTATTGGAAATTCAGCTAAGAATGAAGGGTTAGAAAGACTTAGATTCCAGATGACCACTAAATACTCAATTTACTACCTTGTACTATACTGGGACCAGATAATAAAATCAGTTTTGGTTGTATGTTTTTAATTGTGAGTAAAAGTTTTGCTGAGGGTGAGCTGTTCTGTGGTGACTTCTTTGATAGCTCCCTGCCACTGCTGAGCTCCAAGGGGATGAAACTGGCTCCATAGCCCCTTGCAGCACCACTGCTTGTGCCCAGAATCAAGCCCTGTGCAGGTATGGAGGCAAAAGAGTGAAGAACTGCCCTGAGACAGAGGTAGAAAAACAGTACCAGAGTTTAAACCTGGAGACCAGGTTCCATGTACATCTTGCAGGTGGATTAGCTGTAGCTTGACATGTCCATGTGAGTTCTAGTCTATTTTCCAGCTAGTATTCCAAATACATTTCTTCTGTATATTAGTAAGTTGGTTGCAAATCTTAAAAAGAGCTAGTATCAACAGTTGCCAAATTCCTGAACATGCAAGTAGTAAGCTTAAAAATAATTGTGAATTGGGGGAGTTTAGCTGAAGTTTCTGGATGTTGAGGCTTCATTAGGTAGGCCTATGTAAACAGCTGAAGCTGCAGCATGTCCTATGGAACTGTGTTAGCTGGAGTGCAGTCTTTAGGTGTTGGCCTCCTCACGTGTCCAGTATAAATATGTTAAATTCTTTAAAACTAACACCTACAAAGCTCAATTCAGGTTTACTTTGAGTGTTGTACGGGAGGTTGAAATGTTTCACGTAGGCTGGTCTAAAATAGTTGCAAATTTCAAATTTGTGAGTTGCAGTGTAATAGAATGTAGTCACGCAGTTATTCTAAAAGTTATATGTCATTCTGACCTGTTTTATTCCTGCAGTTGGGATGGAATATATCTTATGGAAATGTTCCATGGACATAGACTAGGGAAGGAAGCTACATAAGTTATTGCCAGTGAAATTGCCAAGAAAAACTGCTGTGTGTAATACTAACATATGGTTGGTTTGAATATCTCTTTTGTCATTATAGAGATGCTGAATTGTGTCTTCTACCATCTAAAATACTCTTGAGTTCTGGTGGGCTGTTGCTTTGGTGTCTTTGACTAGGGGACTGAAAAAATAAGCTAGGCAAAAAATGTCTATGTAGTTCAAATTTCTGTGTTGGAATCTCAGTCTGTCCGAGGTGTGTCTGTGACCTTCCTTTGTGGTTTGCTGTTGCGTCACTGAAGAAATGGAAAACTTCTGGTAGATGGCTTCTGTAGAAAGCAAGGAAGCAATGTGACTTTGGGTAGCTACCTTCAGTCCCTCACGGTATAAGGATCTAGAACAGAGTATCAGTCCTTGGAACAGCAGTCATTGAAACTTGCTGCTAAAGAGGCTTTTGAGGCTCTAAACCAAAATGCCTTGCAGAAGTTCCAGAGGCTGAGTGCTTGATAATTTACAAGCAAGCTTATTTGACTGTGGCGTTTTTAAAGGTGTCTTGAGGCCACTTTAGATTTAAGAATTGATAGACACTTTGAAAATAACCATAACTGGCAGGACACTTTGAGTTGTTCTGCTGGTCAGAAGTCTGACTTGTAAATAATGTCATTGCAATGATAATGCCTGTTGTTCCTAACTTCTACATTAATTTGGCATTTAATCAGTATGGGATAACTGGACCAGAATCAACGTGGCTTTATCTGCAGAAATAATTAGTAATCACATGTTTAAACCTTACTTTTCCAGGCTCTTCATTATATGCTATTGGTGTCAGAAGTTGAAGAAACTGAAATTTTCAAGATTTGTCTGGAATATTGGAATCACTTAGCTGCAGAGCTCTACAGGGAAAGTCCGTTTTCAACATCTGCCTCTCCATTGCTTTCGGGAAGTCAACACTTTGATGTTCCTCCAAGGAGACAGCTTTATTTGCCTGTATTATCCAAGGTAATCCATGCTTAAGTAATGGTACTGTAAAGATTTAGGTGCTGTTACTGAATGTAGAGATTTACTTCATGTAAGGGGTGACATAAGAAAGCTTTTCTTGCTTTAAGGACTTGGTAACTGATTCAACTGCAGTTATTTGATGTACTGCAAGTACAAAAATACTTCAAGTTGACACCAGTATATGACAGGAGTATTAATACGGTGTTTCAGTTTTGTTCGATATTTGGTATGAATGTACAACTGAATTTTTTAAAAATATAAATTTGTACTAAACCGTTCCTTGGAACGGATAAAGGCTGGAGTGTTGCAGTGTATGTGGGAAGTGTGTGTATGAAAAAATCGGTCTTTAGAAGGTCACTATTATATACACATTTTGAAGCTCAAGAAAGTATACTGCATAGTTTGGGGTTTGTTTTTTCTTTTAACTACTCTGCTTGTTCATGGAGAAAGAAATCAGGCTTTATTCTTAATGGCTTTTTAGTTAATATGTCTGTATGGAATCTTAATGTGAGTTAATCTCTTTGGGTGCTGAATAAACCCTTTATATGGGTCAGACTGCCTGACCAGAATGGTCTGGAAAAACCTGTAGGTGTATTCTTATTTTAATGTTACAGTTTGATTTCACTTTACCTTTCCTTTGCCATATACAGGTTCGATTGCTCATGGTCAGCCGCATGGCAAAACCTGAAGAAGTCCTAGTTGTGGAAAATGATCAAGGGGAAGTGGTACGAGAATTCATGAAGGATACTGATTCCATAAACTTGTATAAAAATATGAGGGAAACGTTGGGTAAGTGTTCTTGTGCTGCAGGTCTGTGCTGCTGCATGAGCAGCGTGTATGTTATAGTACGTTGCCTTACAATCTGAATTATTGTATAGGTAAAATGACTCAGTAAGGAGTCATTCACAGACTTTAAAGGGAGGAGGCAGTGTTAGTCTGAAGTTTCCAGTTTTAAGGATGTAGTGTTGTATGACTTGGTTAGGTAGTAATATAGTACTTTATTTTTGTCTTTTGCCTTTTCCCATTGAACAACAGCTTTACCATGATGTTTCAGATCCAGTGAAGCAGTTTTGTCAGAAAGCTGTTAAATTGCAAGGACTTTTCTGACTTGCTGCTTCCTACTTCACTTGTAGTTTTAGCTTTGTGTAGACCAAGCAGTTCTCAGCAAAAATAATTTCTTCCTTCAGTCTTCTGAATAGTCTTTAAAGTTTTTGTAGTATTCTTGAACAAAACAAAGAATTCCAGCCTGAAATTAAGCTTAAAAAAACTTGTGCAAAGTTAGTGCTTGAGGTCTTATAATGGCATTGCTTGGAAGAAAAAATACTCTGCAATTAATTACAATTCATGTATAAAAAAGATAAAACCTGTGAGCACACTGAAGAACATTGATCAGTATTTCTAAAGCATTAAATGCAGCAACTGTATTTTATTTTTACTGTGAATATACTGTTATTTTTCACATTCTGCTGTGACTATTTTATCACTGATTTGGTAGTTTCTAGGTATTTTAGTGATAACTTCAGGATTTTGAGGCAAGAAAAAAAATTTGAGTCCTACCAGCAATTTGAAGGGTTGGGGGGGATTAGGGTTGTCACATTTCATAGAATCATAGAATTACCTGAGTTGGAAGGGACCCAAAAGGATCGAGTCCAACTCTTGTCCCTACATAGGACACTCCCAACATTCACACCAGGTGACTGAGGGCATTGTCCAAATGCTTCTTGAATGCTGGCAGACTGGGTGCCAGGACTACTTCCCTGGGGAGCTGTTTCAGTGCTCCACCACCTGCTGGGTGAAGAACCTCTTCCTAATGTCCAAAATAAACTTCCCCTGACACATCTTCCTGACGTTTGCTCTAGTCCTGCCATAGGTTGCAAGAGAGAAGATATCAGCACCTGTTACACTTCCTTCCCTTGTGAGAAGGCAGTAAACAGCTATGAGATCCCCTCTCAGTCTCCTCCAGGCTGAACAGACCAAGTGACTTCAGCTGTTCCTCATATGACATCTTCTCTAGACCCTTCACCAGCTTTGTGGCTTCCTCTGGACACTCTCCAGTAGTTCGATGTCTTTTTTATACTGTGGCACTCAAAACTGCACACAGTACTCGAGGTGGGGCCACAACAGTGCAGAGTAGAGTGGGACAGTCATCTCCCTCGACCAGCTGGCAATGCTGTACTTGATACACCCCAGGACACAGTTGGCCGTGTTGGCTGCCATGGCACTGTTGGCTCATGTTCAACTTGCCATCGACCAGAACCTGCAGGTCCCTCTCCGCAGGGCTATTCTCCAGCCTCTCAGACCCCAGTCTGCCCATGTATCCAGGGTTGCCCTGTCCCAGTGCAGAACCCGGCACTTGCCCTTGTTAAATTTCATGCTGTTGGTGATTGTCCAGCTCTCCAGTTTGTCAAGATCCCTCTTTGCCCCCAAGAATGTCGACGGCTCCCCCCAGTTTTGCGTCATCAGCAAACTTTGTCAATAAAGCTTCAAGTCATTCATTCAGGTCATTTATGAGGATACTGAAGAACACTGACCCCAGGATGGATCCCTGTGGGACCCTATTGGTGACCAGGTTGCAGCCTGGTGTAACTCCATTCACTATGACTCTTTGAGCCCGACCATCAGCCATTTGCACACCCATTGTATTATGTGTTTATCCAGCTGTATTCTGGACGTTATGTTTATAAGAATACTGTGAGAGACAGTATCAAAGGCTTTGCTGAAATCCAGAAAAGTTACATCAACTGTTTTTTCCCTGGTCACCAGAACACTTAGGACTTGAAACCTCCAATACTAAATGGTCTTCTGTCAATTGAAAATGCTTTAAGGAACACTGGGTGCTTGTTAGCAGTCTCAAGAACTTAGGAGTGGGGAGAAAGCTGTGTGATGCAAATTGTATGTGGAATTTTTTTATTCTCACCTTTGTACTCATGATGTAGGTGCAGCCGGCATTAGATTAATCTATCCAATATCTTTCCGTATGGAACATGAAAGTATTTTTATTTTTATTTATTGTCTTAAATGTTTAATTTATTGTAGTAAAATTATTATTGTATGTCGTAAAATAATTATTATATGTCCTGAGCTTTAGTCACATTTCCAGATACAGGATTAGATGGAAATACAGATTCAGTGTGTGTTCTGATCTTGAATATTGCTCATAGTGTATTATATTTAAAATTCACTTCTTTAAGAAAAGCTGTAACATAGTGGAAGATGTGTTCCGTGGCACAGTAAAAATCTATTTCTGAATTTGCCCTTAAACTGCTTTTGACTTGCTGGGATTTAGAATTTAATATTGGAGACTCTAATCCTATTGGGGTTGATGCAAGTGTCTGAGTTGTGATACTTAAATCTACCCACCTAGACTCAGGAGTTCCATCTCCCCTTCAGTCGTGGGTGATTGCAACCAGCAGGCTTAATGACACCAAAATAAAGAGCAGAAGAAAATTGAGTGACTTCTTACACACTGTATGTCCTCTGTAGGTGGTCAGTCCCATATTCCCTGTACAGTACATCAGTGTGTGTGCTTTTTTTAAACAATTTAACTTACTAGTCAAATTGGTTAAGTTGCTGTCTGAGATATCCATTGATTTAGAGTTTTCACATCACTTGCATGTGATGTTTTGCTGCAATCCCTTGTAACAGACACAGATCCTCAACAAAATTTATTGTCAATCTTTAAAACAGTTTTAACAAGTCGGTATATAAATTTTTAGCTCATCCAATCGTGTGTTCAGGAAAGGGGCGTTGGGATCACCTAATGATTTGGTTGTCTTGTTTTTGAAACAAATTTAACATTACGTGTGGTTTTAAAATGTGCCTGTTCAATATCTTTCAGTTTATCTTACGCATCTGGATTATGCAGACACAGAACGAATTATGACTGAAAAGCTTCACAATCAAGTGAATGGAACAGAATGGTCGTGGAAAAATTTGAATACCCTTTGTTGGGCTATAGGGTCAATCAGTGGCGCAATGCATGAAGAAGATGAGAAAAGGTTCCTTGTTACAGTAATTAAGGTATTGCAGTGCAAAACTGAACGCTTTTCCACACTTTGTAGTTATGCTCAGGAAATCTTATATCCCGAATTTTAGGGCTGTTCAGTTCCTTAGCTATGAACAGAGAGAAAATTTCGTTTATGATGAACTTTTTTTTTTCCTTGGAGGATGCAGAAGAGATGAGAGGAATTGCTATTGAGAGTGGCAAAATAACACACATTTTTTACTAGCTAGCACAGTACTATTTTGCTGTTTTCCAAGTATTCATTGATCTAAGTGAATTTTTCGTAAAGATGGGCATGGAGTAGTGCAGGAATAAATTATTTTTTTACAGAAACAGTGGACCTGACTTTAACAAGTCATAGAATCCATTCAGAAGACTTCAGTTTCTTCTGTTTGAAGTGGAATCTATTTTGGTATCAACTGCTTGGTCACTATTGAACACTGTGAGGCTTGTTGAAGTACCCGTTGCAGAAATCTTTAGTTATATTTAAAATAGATCTTCCATAGTTGAAAACTATTGTGTTTCTAGTTTGGTTGAAACTGAAATAACTGCACCACCCCACTTTTAACCCACTTGGAGTATTTTTTTTTGTTTTATTTTTTTAGCTTTGTCTTGTGCTTTTAATTGAACTGGACAAACTTGGAAACTTAGAGGAAACTAAAACTGTGTTTTGTTGTAGGATCTCCTGGGACTCTGTGAACAAAAGCGAGGAAAAGACAATAAAGCCATTATTGCATCAAATATAATGTATATAGTAGGTCAATACCCACGTTTTTTGAGAGCTCACTGGAAATTTTTGAAGACAGTAGTCAACAAGCTGTTTGAATTTATGCATGGTAATTATCTATTTTTGTCTTGCTCTTCTATGCCCATGGATGGGGAAAGATACAAAGTAGTAACTGACTTGATTTAATTTAGAAACCCACGATGGCGTCCAGGATATGGCTTGTGATACCTTCATCAAAATAGCACAGAAATGCCGCCGACATTTCGTTCAGGTTCAAGTGGGAGAGGTCATGCCATTTATTGATGAAATCTTGAACAACATTAATACTATCATCTGTGACCTTCAGCCACAACAGGTACATTTAATTCAGCATTGTGAATAATTCCTAGAGGCTAATCAAAGGTTACTTCATGTGGAAATGTAGTAGTGGGTTTCCAGGTTTGAACTATATTCCATAGTATTTAGTTAGTGACAGTGTTATGGTGTAAATGGCACAATCTGGGTGCATTAGCAAAATCTATGCTAGAATACTTGAAAGGAGAATTAAGGTGTTGCGATTTTGATTGCTGGAATGTTTTACCAAGTAAATAACATATTGAATCTCATTTTGTGGTTCTGATTCTGGAAGTAGTAACATCCTACTAGGACAGTGTTCTTATAGCCCTTGTATTATTGAAGGGTAGTGGGAACGATCCAAAAGAGTCTACATTTAGTAAGGGCACAGCTCATGAAGAGTAGTGCCCACGTACAACATGCACTGAGATGTTGCAATAATGTACTGAAACTTTGGGCAGAGTGGATCTGCCATGTGGGAAAAAAGGTTCTTCCAGGAGTGATGTTTTCCAGTCCACAGTTCAAATGTGTGGTAATGCTTAGTTCAAAGTTAAATGACATCATCTGAGCTTTCTTAATGTAGGATATGATGGTAAAATTAAGAAAGGCCCTGGGATGTTGGTAGTGGCAGTTGAAGTTTATATAGTAACAAAAGAACAGAGAAAGTCAAGTGGGTGAAAAAGGTACTTAAACAGTGAAACCCATTTTCAGCCTTTGCTGTACATTAGTTCAGGACAGTGTAAAACATTTCTTACTTGTTCTTAACCGTCCTATTTGACTTCTTGTTCCGATCAGGTGCATACATTCTATGAAGCAGTAGGATACATGATTGGTGCACAGACAGACCAGACTGTGCAGGAGCATCTGATAGAAAAGTACATGTTGCTTCCTAATCAAGTATGGGACAGCATAATTCAACAGGCAACAAAAGTAAGCTTATAAATTTTAACTGTATTTTGTGTTCAAGTAAAGAAAACCTGCTCAATGTTTTGCTTACCCAGGGTTGGTTTTTCACATGGCATGACATTGTGTGCATTGTTGTGGTGGACTTCATGAAATGATGGCTAAAGCAGTGATTCCTGTGATAGTCAAAGTTTTGCAAGAGGAGACTTAAATGATAAAATAAAAACTGGTTTTAATCTGATTCAAAGGATAGTTTCCTGTTACTGTACAGAATATGGTTCAACAGCTTTTTTCCAAGGCTCCCTTTCCACCTGGCTTAGAAGTGGGTTTTCTTTCTGAATAACAGAAAAGTTAAAATGCTGAAAATACCATTCACATCTCTTTTCTATCATTCTCTTAAAGTACATCTTTATTCTTTTTTTAATCTTCCTGGGGCTTTTTCAGTCTTTTCAAAATAGTTTATTCCCACACATCAAAGAACAAGTCTTGAAATGCACAAGGGGGCTGTTTGGAGTTCATCAAGATCTGGAAACCTAAGCTTGAGTTACTTTTCTCACTCTCACTTTCCTCTCAATATGAGAACATGCTGTGGATTGCTTTCCTTTGGATTGCTTCTGTCTATTTCACCTTCCTAATTTATATTCCTCGTCCTCGTTTGTTTTTTTTTTTCCTTCTTCAACTGGAGTAATGCTTGTGCCACTGTAGCAAAAAAAATTCTGCAGCAGAGCAGAATTAAATCAATTGGAGTTTTATCCTGACTCTGCTTGAGGTAGTGGCAAGAGCCGGGAAGTAAACAGCACCATGTGTAAAGTCTGCAGTTTCCAGTGATGCGTTCTTTAATACTGTGGAAGATTAAAGGGCAGTTTTATTCACTGATCAAAACGGACTCTCTTTTTTTAACAGAATGTTGATATTCTAAAGGATCCTGAAACAGTTAAGCAGCTTGGCAGCATTCTGAAAACCAATGTAAGAGCATGTAAAGCTGTTGGCCACCCATTTGTGATTCAGCTTGGAAGAATTTATTTAGATATGTTGAATGTGTACAAGTGCCTAAGTGAAAACATTTCTGCGGCTATTCAGGCCAATGGTAAGAAATTCCATATTTTTCCTGAAAAAGAGGGTTAGCATTATATGTCATTGGGTATCGAAGTATGTTCCAAGTAGGCTAATTTTACTGTGTTCACTTTATTGTTTGGGAAAATGGTGAATAACTGAAAGTGCTTGCTTAGGTACCAGTTTTATTCAAATTTGAACTTAAGATTTTAGAGGGAGGAGAAAGCGCCTATAAATGAGGAAGTTTAGGGAAAATGCAAAACACCATAGATAGTCACTTAGAATAAATAGGCATCTTACTGAGACAAGTTGTAGCTTGTGTTCTTTTAGCTTACTCCATTTTTGAATATGAAAATTCTGTCTTTAAATAGAATCTTGTTCACTTCTTCAGAAGATTGCCAGGGGTTTGGTGTGATACTGGGCTAGTCAATAGCTCTAGTGAAGGTGCCTGAAAGTCATGATAAACCACTCTTGTAATCATTGAAAAGGAATTATTAATTTCCTAAGCTACTTCCGCCAAGCGAAATAGGGCTTATGGTATCTCAGTAGAATGTGCTTCTCTAGTATTTCATTACAAGATTAAATGAGTCAGTTTTTGGATTCTGTGTTGTGACCAGTTTTCTTGCTGGTGCAGATGATATTGGGAAATGTGAATGTTAAATAATACTTGGTAACTAAGCAGCTGGTTGACCTTGAAGTAACTTCTTGGAATTTGACTGAGAAATCAATACATTTTGATTCAGCAGCTCTAATGGCCAGCATGTGCTGTTACAAACAGTGCTGTTCAGGAAGCATTTGCCAGGACGGTAGTCCTGAGGTACTACTTGATCAGCAACTACTGTGATTGCAGTTTCCTCAAAGTATGGTTTCACAACTGGCTCTGATGCCAACGCAAGAAATCCAACCTTTCTTGTCCTGATAGCGCACTCGGGTTTTCCTGTGCCTGTACTGGAAGGGTCGTATGGGTGTGCAGTTAACTAGTTCAGGTTTCCCTGATGAGACAAACTGGGCTAAGGATAAAGCTTCTTAAGGATAACAGACAAGTGGAAAGATCATTTCTCTTAGATGAAATCAGAAACTCGCTTGTTTCCCCCCCCAGTTGGGTGTAAGCTCGGTCCAGATAGTTAAGTGAATATGCATGATTTCTCTTCCTTGAAAAACAAGCTTTGCAACTTTCTTCTTGACCATATTATCTAGGATACTGTCAGCAGTAGTTTTGTAATGCTTAGTGGCAGCTGGCACAAGCATTCTCTGTTTTGTAGAATCCATTTAAGTTAATTTTTTTGTTACACCTTACCATATTAACTGAAGACTTTAAACTTTTTAGGTGAAATGGTAACAAAGCAGCCCTTGATTAGAAGTATGAGGACTGTAAAAAGGGAAACATTAAAATTAATTTCTGGCTGGGTGAGCAGGTCCAATGATCCTCAGATGGTAAGTAGATTTATTTTATACAAATAACTTGTAAAAAAGAATTGTGAAGAACTCTGGTTATTTTGTTCTGCTGTTGACTGAATCAGTCAGTCACAGGAACTTAATTCAGGAGGTCTGTAAAATAAAAAGGTGAAGGTATGATCATACAGAGGTAAGCCTGAGCTGTGTTTGACACGCTTCAGTTAATTTCAGCTGCCAGTAATCTTAAAAGGACCCAATGAGGTTTAAGAGAAGCCTGTTGGAATCTGTGTTGCATGGATGCAGAAGGTGGGGAGTTTATGGAAGGGTGATGTATTTCAGCTTCCTCAGGAAATGGGGTTACCTGTAACTAAACAATGAACTTTGCTGTAAACTCTGGTAGAGACTTTGTCCGATAACTGCATTGTTATAACCATGGCTTACTCTTTCAATCAGGTAGCTGAAAACTTTGTTCCTCCCTTGCTGGATGCCGTTCTCATTGACTACCAGAGAAACGTCCCAGCCGCAAGAGAACCTGAAGTGCTCAGTACCATGGCTATCATTGTAAACAAGCTGGGTGCACACATCACTGCTGAAATACCTCAGATCTTTGATGCTGTTTTTGAGTGCACATTAAATATGATCAACAAGGTATTTATAGTTAGACTTTGGATAAGGCATCTCCCTAGTGACTGAAGACAAAATCAGTGGGATTGTATAAGTGTTGCTGTTGGTGCATCTTGAAGTGAAAGATACCCTTTTCTTGCAGTAAAGGGAGTCAGTGTGCAGTGAATGTACGGTTATTACACAGCTTTCATTTCATGGAAGTTCATGCCTTCTGTGAATATCATTCCATATGTGGTGTATTCTGGATAATCTCCCTGGTTTTGGCAGTCACAAGCATTTAAGGAAATCACTGCTTAAACATACTTGTTTTGAAATCTGGCTACCTACTTGGATATCTTTAAGCTCATTGCCTGTAAATTTTCTGTTTAGCTCTCGAGGCATTAGTAATTTTTCTGTTCTGGGGACTTGGAATTTCTGGAAGCAGAATTGTATTTCAGTCAAATGTCAGTGTAGGACTAACTGCTAAAAGTCAAAAATCTTTAAAATTTATGAATATAAGTACTGATCAGTCATTCTGAGTATTTCCTCAGTAAATGTACCTAATGCAGTTCTTGCGCTATAGCATGCAATATGCATTTGCTCAATGCTCAAGCACTACCAGCTGAATTAGCGCTACAGCATGGTCTTATCAGGCTTCGGTGGGGAAAATCAGAGGGGGGAGAGGAGGAAGTTCATTGAAAAATATAATCTTTCCTTTGCATTTAAGGTGATTTTAAACCTGAGGTCTAAATGCTGTTCTATGTTTGCTATGACTCACTCTACTTAACAGAAGTTCTTATGATGGATCTTCAGGAAACTTCTTTTCTTCCTCTCTCCTTCTAGGACTTTGAAGAATATCCTGAACATAGAACAAACTTTTTCTTGCTACTCCAAGCTGTAAATTCTCATTGCTTCCCAGCGTTCCTGGCCATTCCACCTGCACAGTTCAAACTTGTTTTGGATTCTATTATTTGGGCTTTCAAACATACCATGAGAAATGTTGCAGATACAGGTAAAAGAAAGTATTTTAATATGCATTTACTTTACAGTATCAGGGTTTTTTTGTTAGGTGGTTGTTTTCGTGCAACTTTTTCTTTAGTCCTTTAGTATTCCAGTAACACGATCCTGTACTGCATTTGCACAAGAATAATATTCTTTTGTCTCAGCTTCAAGTTGTCAGCCAGGTACCTATTAATGGGCTGAAGTACACGGATGCTGTTTCACTCCAGTAGCTAAGAGCACTGTTGCAGTTTCTGCTTGCTTTCTTTTCCATGTGAGGGTTGGTGCTCCTTTGAAACAGCTGAACTACTGCTAAAATGAGTGTTACAGCTCTGCTCTGGAGTGTTTGACTTAGTACGTCAGTAAGAGTTGTTCATAACTGCTGTGGAAAGTCCAGCAGGAAAGTGAATTACTAGGATGGGGGCTGAACTCACAGATTTAGGAGAGGCTATATAGAAGCCTTCAATTCTTAAAAACATAATTTTTAAGATCTTTGGCTTAGTGCACTGCCTTGGCTACTGGATAAAAAGATTGTTGTGAAGCCTCTTAGTTTTTAGCCAGTTTTCTTGTTGCAGTGTTTGGAAAGGATGGAGATAAAAAGTTTTCACGTAATTTTAAAAATGAAATTGTTTTCCCTTCTTACATTAGCAAACATTTCTTTTAAAGGAGGGTTTCTCTCCTTCATTAGTACAGGTTAAAGTGATGTGATTAGGTCTTCAAGCTTCTGTCATCTCTTAATGCAATAAAATCAGTGTGTTGTGTAAAAGTGGCTGTAGCCATCTAGTGGCTGCCCGAGAAAATCACTGCACATGTAGTACTTGTATTTTCTGTAGTACTTGTCTTTTCAGTGCCTGTCAGAACTTCTTAGAACCATAGAATGGTTTGGGTTGGAAGGGACCTTAAAGATCATCCAGTTCCCACCCCCCTGCCATGGGCAGGGACAGTTTTCACCAGGCCAGGCTGCTCAAGTCCCCATCCAACCTGGCCTTGGGATTTTTGTGGTGTTTCGGAAAAGGCAAAACTATGTGCAGAGGTTTTAATATCATTCTTTTGCTAATTTAGTTTTGTAATGCATATTTTCCAGGACTTCAGATACTTTATACTCTACTACAGAATGTTGCTCAAGAAGAGACTGCTGCCCAGAGTTTCTATCAGACGTATTTCTGCGATATCCTCCAGCACATTTTCTCAGTTGTGACAGACACCTCGCACACTGCTGGTAAGAATGCACATGTGTGAGCTAGTTGGTGAAAACATTCCTTTTGTATGTTGAAACAATGTTATACATCCTCTTCTGAATAATAACTGCATTTGTATAACTTTGATCTGTTCAGGTTTGACAATGCATGCATCAATCCTTGCATATATGTTCAACTTAGTAGAAGAGGGAAAAATAAGTACTCCGTTAAACCCTGGGAATCCAGTGAACAACCAAATGTTTATTCAGGAGTATGTGGCTAATCTTCTTAAATCTGCATTTCCTCACTTGCAAGAGTAAGTGTGCTGTGATTCTTCAGTACTTCTAATTAGGTTACTTACATCTCAAAATACTAACTGATGTGTTTGCTGTTAGTGCCCAGGTTAAGCTGTTTGTAACAGGACTCTTCAGTTTAAACCAGGATATTCCTGCCTTCAAGGAACACCTAAGGGATTTCCTCGTGCAAATCAAGGTAGGTGTGGAGTGCATTTTTTAAGAAATGAAAGATGATGATTAAGCAGGAGAAGATGGTTGGAAAAGTACTGGAACAGCCTTTATTCAGTGTTCATTTAGGAGATAAAAGTTATTCTGCAGCTATTTAAAATCTGTTAAAAGGCTTGCATGACTGCTGTATCATCTCATCTGTTTCAGTGTGATTTCATTTTATAAATTGGGCTTAAATCTTATCACTTGTGTATGCAATTTATGTCCAAGATGGCTGCAAAATTTCCTCTGGGAAATAAAGCGAGTTGATTTTTAACCAGATTCTACTTCAGTTCTGCTTGAGCTGGGAATGTGTTTTGAAATTTGCTAGAGTAGTGCTATGCTTTTATTTTTCTAAAGGTGCTAGAATTCAGGAAAACTGTAGGAAAGAGTTTGTTAATTAGTTTCGAGACTGCACTTGTTAGCCAAAATTATCATGGTCCTCCTTTAATGGCCCAAATGCTGGGTTACTGTAGCATCTTGTTTTGTAACACACAATGCAAATCATAAAATATTTTGCATTCCTTTATATCAGTTCTGACCTTAAGAACAGAAGCAAAACAAGCAAGTACGAAGGGAAGATGTTTTCTATATTATTCGGGATTTTGGAAGCTTATTTCTCTGCCTGAAGCATTTCACAATAAACTAATGACTTTCTGTGAATTATTACAGGAATTTGCAGGTGAAGACACATCAGACTTATTCTTGGAGGAAAGAGAAACAGCCCTTCGGCAGGCTCAAGAGGAGAAACATAAACTTCAGATGTCTGTACCTGGCATCCTTAATCCACATGAAATTCCTGAGGAGATGTGCGATTAAAAAAAAAATAAGACAAGTTTTGCAGTTTTCTTTCTGTACAACTACTTTGTTGTGATAGAGGAAAACAGCACTTGGATATTTGTTGACCAAAATGATGCCAATTTGTAAATTAAAATGTCACCTAGTGGCCCTTTTTCTTATGTGTTTTTTGTATAAGAAATTTTCTGTGAAATACCCTTCCATTGTTTAAGCTTTTGTTTGGTCATCTTTATTTAGATTTGCATGAAGTTGAAAATTAAGGCATTTTCAAAGTAATTACTTCATGCCCATTTCGTGGCTAAGGGGAAAATAGGCAAAAACATAACTTGTAAAAGACGATATTGCAAAATAATATGATTTCCTGTAAGAGTATCAGTTTTTAATTCGGGGTCATTTTCTTTCTAGTCTGTCCTGCAGTCTAGGAGAAAAAGTAATGAGTAAACCAGAAATAATTAATTGTTAAGCAGAAGACTGTAGTGCTGCATTTGTTTTGATCAGTTAGCAGCTTTTTGGACAGAGTGGTAAGGCTAGGCTACGTGTTATTTGCAAGTTGTATGGCAAGTTTGCAGCAAGATCATGTGCATATCATCCCATTGTAAAGCAACTTCTAAAGAGTATGGGAACACAGTACAGTTAGTTATTTTTACACAGTTCTTTTGGTTTTGTGTGTGTGCTGTCGCTTTGTCGACAACAGCTTTTTGTTTTCCTCAATGAGGAGTGTTGCTCATTTGTGAGCCTTCATTAACTCGAAGTGAAATGGTTAAAATATTTATCCTGTTAGAATAGGCTGCATCTTTTTAACAACTCATAAAATAAAAAAAACCTCTGGCTTTTGAGATGACTTATACTAATTTACATTGTTTACCATGCTGTAGTGCTTAAAGAACACTACTTAAAAGCAAAATAAACTTGGTTTACATTTATTTTTCTTTCTTCGGCTTATTCTTTTATTGGATGAAAATGCTGTGATATTTGAGATTTGTACCCTGAAGGCGTAGGAAAAGTTCCTTGAGGTCTAGATAAGTGTTCCTTCTGGCTTGCCTCATCTCAAGGACTTTGGCTGTGCTTGAAGTTAACCTGAACTAAGTTGGGTGCCATTTAGAAGTACAGCAGCTGTTCTGACTTACCTCCATAAATAACTATTCCATACTATGTTAATATAAATTGCCAGGAATTAGGTACTCTTGCTCTCTCTATACGGACTCTTTGCAATTTATTTCAAAGAGGTATTGCACTGTATCTTGACAGAAAAATTAATACTAGTACACGTTAATAACATGTAGACAAGATCTACAGTTATTTTTCTACTTAAAGTTTTGTAGTTTAAATGATTTTCAGATTTATGAAATACAGATACGAAAAGCAGTATGAACACTAAGCTTGTGTACAGTCTTGGCTTCCCCATTTTTATGTCTTGTGTCTGTTTTTTAGCAGTTATGTTAAGCTCTCCCAAAGGTTTTCCATTTACTTGGTCTCTAATCTTAAGATTGTTTCTATGATGCAAAGCATAGAGATTCATGCAGAGCTGTAGAACAAGGTTAGACAGTTGTGGAGATGTTTTATGTAAGTTTGGCTACTGTAGTTAACATTGTGCTGTATATTCCTTTTGAAGTAGAAGTGCATGAGTTAGCAATGTTTGTGTAGAATTTAGCTGTGGGCAGAATGTTTCCAGACCTAAGTATTGGCCCCTCTCTGTATGCCACCATCTCTCCGTTTGTTTTACGTAGCTGGCCCTAAAAAAGCACAACTGCTTCTGCCTGAAGGTCACTTGGCAACACAAATGTGAGCTGGTACTTGCTCACCTTTGGAGAGAAGGTTCCTCAGATCGTTTACGGCTCGGATTTACAGAGTGCAGCCTAGCAAAATTGTTAATTATTGTCATAGTTACAGAACTCATTTCTTTCTCTCCTTGAAGCTCATGATGTGTAAGCTTTTTCGTGTCTTCCTGTCCTGTTGTTGATGGCTTTCTGTTCTGCTCTGGGAAAGTGGTACAATCGTTAACGGGCAGTTTAAAGAGAAATATTTAAAGTACTGTTGAAAGATGTGTCTGGAATGGACATTAAATAGCTTGTGACCAGGCTGAGTTGCAGCATCAGAGAGCTACAGTTTAACAAAAGCTGTGCCAAGAAGTAAGAAAATCTTATTAAAATGGAAATAAATACCACTGATAACATGACGTCAGAACGCTCCTATCCCATGAGTCACAGAGCTAAATACTGGATTGGTTCTGACATGTGGTGGCACGAGCAGAGCATTGAAAATAATGCTGAACAAAAAATGCACGTATGCTCTTACGCACATTACTTCTTCCCATATTTAAGATTGAAGGTTGTCTGTGGCTCATGGGCTGGTTCTTCACTGAGTTATTCAATCTGACCTAAACTCTCAAACAACAAATCTGAAAAGTATTTTTAAAGTTGATTCAGAGAAGAGTTGTTTGTTTTATACTTTTTGGATTATGTAGTAACAAAATTTTAATCTTAGGTTTTGCTTCCCTTTTAGATCTAAAAACTGTGGTTTTGACTTGTTACCTTAAGAATTGGTGCCTTTCGCTGATCTCTGCAGATGCTAAAAAATGCAGCTTCTGTAGAGTTCTGGATACCATTACAGATTGATTTGACTTGTGTGTGTGCATATTTCTAGTGCAGTTTATCCTGAATGTGGACAAAAGTTAAAATGTACATCTAAGGGAGTTCTAGTTTTAATGCACACTCTGTAAATAAAAATATATGGATAAAAAGCATGAACCATCATATAAACATCTACGTCACTTGTAATTACATGTAAACCAATGTTTTGTGCATATTTCTATACAGATTTTTAAAAAAACCCCACCCAATTCTGTGTGCTCCAGGTACATTCATAAATACAAATATTGCAGGGTGTTTTCTGTGTTTACATGAATCGATCGCCTGTCAGCTGATGAAGACACCCCTGAGAACTTGTTTCAGGCTACCATGATGTGTTTGCTACTGTAACTGAAGCAGATTATTTTCCAAAGCATTTTAGGTTAGTTTGTTTTGGTTTTTTTAACTAGAATAATTTGGTGTGTGTCAATCTGATTGGTTAAGTGAACTATTTTCCAATAAAGCTAATATTTATGCAAAAAAAAAAAAGCTTTAGAAATTCTCATCTCTCAAGGAAGCTCCAAGAGTTACTTCTAATAGTTTCTAGCACTGGAAAGGTGATAAGACTTGAGCTGTGGGTTTCTTTATGGAGGAAAAAAAGAGAAAAAAGTGTTGAAAACAATGCATAAAAATGTAGGGTGGAAGAGTGATGTGAAGAACTTGCATTGATGCTGTATTGTGACCAGGAGCCAGTCTGTCCTGTGGTCCATTATAATTGATAAGCAATTTTTGTTGGCCCAAGACTTCTGGGAGACTGCATTTGCTGGAAGAGAGGTCCAGGATTGTTCCCACTGAACAAGCTTGGTTCCAAATGTTATGGAGCAAAATGTAAGTGTTGGAGGTAGCTTCTTTAAAACCCTTTTTGTGCCAAAAGTAAGTAAAGGACCATACCTCTCCCTTTGTCTGCTCTTTGTGAATGCACCTCTGTGCTTTATTTCTTAAGACTGAAGTTATTTTTAGACTTTTTAGGGTTTAGGTGATCCTTGCTTCATTGTTTAAGGCTGATTATGGCCAGCAGCATTCCCTTGGGAAAAGGCTTAGTCATTCCAGTTGAGGGATTTGCTTTTCAGGTAAGATTTCCCACATAATGCACTTTTATTATGTTAAGCGTGTGAAATTGCTGGTTTCATACATACTTACCTGCCCTCTGCTGCTCTTGGTTGTTGTGCACATGTTTCTCACTGCCTTGTTTGTGCTGTAAATGGGTACAAGAAAATGGCACAAAGAAAAGATGGAGTTGGGGAGGAGTGTTTGGAAGTTAAAAGTAGGGATGAGAATGCCCAGAGTCAAAAATGAAAACAATATATTCACATTTTTACCATTGTAAGTTAAAAAGCACTTTTTCCTACGGAATATGTTGAGTAGCCTCTTCAAAGTCCCCCACTAAAATTTACCGGGGGGCTTGGGTTTTTATTGTGAATACCTTTTAAATCTTGGAGCAGACTAATGCAGCCTGGCGCTGTAGTGAGCATTATCTAGTCTTACATTACATCGTTTTGGCCTAATAGGGCTATAAAAAATTTTCGAGTGTATTCTCTAATATTTGGAGTGAGTTGAAATCAAACCAAGTGAATTTGTCCTCCTTGGGTGCTGTGCTATCGAAGTCTAGTTAGACATGAACCTTTGTTAAAAAGTTTAAATTGCTAATAGAGCAATGACAAGTGCTGAAACTTTGAAAGCGTGTTAAACTGATGGTGTTGCGCTTCAGCCAAGCTTCATTGGTGACTTTACACCATACAGACAGAGACTTCCTTCAGTGAACTCAAGGATTTCCAGCATCATTACAGACCAGAGGTCATAGATGCAATGGGACTGGCTGGAATTCACCTTTCAGACACTATGACACTGGGCAGCAGAAATTGCTTCCTTTCCAGCTGTCACAGCTTCCATCTCTTCTTAGCATCTGCTGAAATTGCTGGTAGTTTAACTTTTCATTGTAAATTGTGGCAGCAGAGGAGCAAACATGCAACCCATTTGGTTGTCACTACTGGAATGAGAACCTACAGCAGGGCAACAAACTTCAAACAAAACCATTCAGTCATCTCACATCAGAAAAAGCTCTGGCTGAAGTAGCTGACTACTGTTTAAAAAAAATGTTTCAGGTGTGTCATATTCCACAATTACTATTCTGAGGTGACGAACTATAGATGTACAGAGAATGAAGGCTTAAAAATACGAAGTGCAAATCAGCTGAGAAGCTGAAGTGTCCCAAAAAAGAAGAGGGGCAGTAACCAGTTGTACCACCTCAACCCCTCATCTACCTCAGTGTTGCTGGGTTTGTTTTTTTTTTTCTTGTGGTGAATTGTTGATGCCATCTTTACCTTAAAGAAAAATAGGATTGAGATACTGGGTTGGGACCGAGTAGGTCATTAATTTTGGAAAGTATATGTATGTACATTCTCCAACTCTTAATCCAGCCCTTAAATCTCATAGAATCAGAATGGTTTGGGTTGGAAGGGACCTTAAAGATCATCCAGTTCCAATCCCTGCCATGGGCAGGGACACCTCCCACTAGACCAGGCTGCTCAAGACCCCATCCAGCCTGGCCTTGAACACTTCCAGGGATGGGGCATCTACAACCTTCCTGGGCAATCTATTTTAGTGTCTCACCACCGTCATTGTGAAGAATTGCTTCCTAATGTCTAAAATTTGGGTTTAGAAAGTTAGTTTTGCTCAGGTCTTGCATTTATCTAAGTTACTCCTCTAGAAGAACTGTGCTGGCAGTTTACCAGAGCAAATATCTCTAGATCAGAAGTATCGCAATCAAGAGAAGGAAGAGGGGTCTCCTAGGGATCAACAACCTTGCAAGTATGGCACATTAGGATAGAATAAAGGTCAAGAGGAAAAAAAGCCAACACTTAGAAGAGCAGGATCATCATTGTTATCTGCTCCTGTTGTCTTCTGCTTGGAAGCTAGTATTTAATACATAAACAAATGCAGTTTCATCTTTATTTGAAAAAAAATAAAAAATATTGTGTTCAGGAAAAAGAACTTGGCTGGCAGTATTTGCTGCCTGCACAGAAGCAGGAGTGACGCAAAGTCACCCATGCTCCTCAACACTGTTCAAAAGGACCCTTGTGCTGACTGGCATCTAACATGGCGCTACAATCAGATCAAAGGGATGACTTCTCAGAAAAACAATCTTTTAAGATGTTTTGTTCTGTTATAAAATTTCCTGCCAGGTATGAAGAAGGAAGAGGGTAAAGGAAAGTGCAAATTCAAATCAGATTATGCAGATTGTAAGACCATGCTTCCTATTGATAATAAATCTTTCTTGCATATGCAGTCAACCCACTTAGAGCCACTCAGTGATTCCACGTTAGCGGCACCTCAGATATTGTGTTCAGTTTTGAGCACCACAGTATAAAAAGGTCATGAAACTACTGGAGAGTGTCTAGAGGAGGCCACAAAGTTGGTCAAGGGTCTAGAGGAGAAATCATATGAGGAGCAGCTGAGGTCGCTTGGTCTGTTCAGTCTGGAGAAGAGGAGACTAAGAGGGGATCTCATAGCTGTTTACTGCTTCCTCACAAAGGGAGGAGGAGGAGCAGCAGGCACTCATCTCTTCTCTCTGGTGACCAATGACAGAACTCCAGGGAATGGCAGGAAGATGTGCCAGGGGAGGTCTCAGATATTAGGAACAGGAACAGCTCCCTAGGGAAGCAGTCACAGCCTGACAATATTCAAGAAGCACTCGGACAGCACCCTCAGACACACAGTGTGAATGCTGGGTTGTCCTATGCAGGGACAGGAGTTGTACTCAATGACCCTTGTAGGTCCCTTCCAACTCAGGTCATTCTATGATTCTAATATGATATTAAAGGTTAAGGAAGCGAATAAGCATTAATTCCTAAAGATACAGATTTTATATTATTTTGCTGTGATAAAGTTAAGATGCTTTCCAGGCTTCTCTTTGTACAGCTCTGGCTTCCAACTTCAGTCAGTTCAGTTTTGATAATGGTAAGAAGTAAAGGGTGCTCCAGCGAATGAAGACTGATATGATTCAGAAAACAGCGTGTGGCACAATGCAAAGGCAACTCATGAAAGCCATGAAAAAATGGGACACAAGCAAAAGGTAATTGAAATAATCACAGACACACAGAAGGTAAGACAGCACAACATCTTGTGAAAATGACATCATGTGTATACATAACATAAAAGCCTCTGATCCACCTTTGATGGATCTCAAGCTCTGAGAGCAGCGCTGCAGAAAGGAAAGGTGGCCGGTGCCCTAATTCAGGGAATAAGCAGAATGCGATAATTGTAATTTTCTGGACCACTCTTTTTATTCTTCATTATATAAGTTTTCACGCTATCTGGAAGAGATCACACCACCAAAGAAGGCCTTACAGGGTCCAGTACAAGTATCGTTTTAACTAGTCAATGGTATTTGAAGTTCTATATTGATAGAAAGTATCTTGTGTAGAAAAAACTATGATTGTCAGGAATTAAAACATCTTACGGTAATATATAACAAGATAGATTAGTAAAAAGTTCCAGTAAAAATTTTACTTTATTTACTGGAGATACAGGTCCTCCTCCTGTCTCCTGGATTGGTATCTTTTGTATAACTCCTGTTTGAAAGCTATTTGCATTAACATATGATGTGAATTAAAGTAACAGAACGAGGCATTATGTCTCATTCTCAAATAAGTTAATTTTCTTTGTTAGTTTGATTTAGTAAATTGAAATTTCAGCAGGGAGTATTTCAGAAAAGCTATTCTTGTTGGTATCCCTAGATAGGAAAGCTTTCCAAAACTCAAATAGTGTCAAGAAGTCTGGGGGAAAGATCATTCCAGTATATTCCTGACTTCCCCAGTAGCTGTAGCTGAGATGAGGTCTGTTGTTTACCATAACTTGTCACAGGAGTGCAGTTATTTGTCTTAGTTTGACAGATTGATTCTTTGAGGATTTTTAGGAGACCATTCTGTGCACTAGAGTGGGAGGTTACGTATACAACCACCAGTGGTGTTATCAGCCTGTGTAAATATGCTTACAGAAATAAAAAAACCCTGCATTTCCATAGGGAAATCAGACTTAAATGGAAGAAATATAAAATATGTCAGTCACAGCTGACCTCAAGACAGCTCTCCATTTTTTTCCCTAATTTGGCAATTTTGATTTATCGTACTTACTTTCTACTAACCTACCCTGCATCTGCATTGCGGCTATTAATAGATGTGGTCCCTTAGTCCTGCGTACAAGCCGGAACACTGGAGCGCATTCAGAGCCATTCCCTGACTCTCCAGCTGGTGGTACTGCAGAAATACAAACCACCACACGGGAACAAGAGAAGTCCTCCTTTGGGGAGAAAAAGCAGCCAAGATCCACCATGCGATACATACTCCAATTCCATCTACCTGGGAGAAGAAGCAGGGGTGCGTGCAACATGAACAGAGGGGGAAAAGGGGAGTTTTATTAGACAGAAACCTGCCTTTTGCCTGAAAATCTGTCTTCCAGGGGTCTGCAACCTTGCTCGAAACGTGCCCAAGACAGAATTCACTGAAGTGATGACTGTAATCAGCGTAAATTATGGAACTTGAAGTTCTTTCATTTATTTTTAAGAGCTGCAGCAGAAATCGCTGTCCAAGAGGAGGGGAAAAAAAAAGCAGGGACGAGAATCGAGCCACATATGAGGTAAAATTAATTTAATTATTCGCACACAGCGCTCTTGCAGTGCTCCAAACGCTTATTTTCGAGAGAGAAGCGCCCACCTGCGCCTCCCTCCACCCTCAGCTGGGTCTGGGCGGGAAGGACATGGCCGCCAGCGGAAAACGCCCATCGCCACCCAACAAGACCGGGGAACCCGCCTGGAAACGGGAAGCTTCCTTGCAACGCGGCTCCTGCCAAGCGCTCCCTTCAGGCCGGAGGTCCCCAAGCCACCGGGGCTGCTCCAGCCCGGCCAGGAGGAGCGCTGAGCAGGGATCACCCGCAGGGAAAGGGCTGTCCTAATAGGAAAACGCCCAACTAAACTCGCTAACACTCGTTTTGGAGTTTTAAAAAGCAGCAACCTTTATTTCAGCGCTGGATGCACGAGAGAATGATTTCCATCAATCACGTGTGCCAAGACAAGAGCTGGGGAAAGAATATATTTCACAGAAATCTTAGGCACATTCTGTTACTTTCCAAGGACTAATTTTAATGTTATTATGAACTTCACAGCAGCCACATCTCTGCTAACTGGAGCTTTGGAGCCAGCTCTGTCCGACCTTCGACAACTGCTACAAAACCAATTCAACACCACCATCACAAGCTCCAAACACACTATCAGTGCAACACAAAAACTCTGCAAACAGAGGTGATTATAGAAGAAGACATATCTGTTAAGCATCTGTCATACTTAACATAAAATACTATTTTTCCTCAAAGAACAGTGTCTGGAAAAATGCTATTTGAAAAGAGAAAACATGCAGAGGTGATTTTCCCCTCTACTCTGCTCTCATGATAACCCAACTAGAGTATTGGGTCCAGTTCTGGAATCCCCAGCAAAGAAGAATATGGAACTGTTAGAGTGAGTCCAGAGGAGGACTGTGAAGATGATCACAGAACTGGAGCACCTCTGCTAATGAGGACAGGCTGAGAGAGATGGGGTTAGTCAGCCTGGAGAACATAAGGGTTAAGGGAGACCTTAGAGCTATCGCAGAGAAATTCTGTCTAACTTTCAAAAAAATACAGTTACTTAGATGACACTTTATCTCAAATAAAAATCATAGAATCATAGAATGGTTTGGGTTGGAAGGGACCTTAAAGCCTATCCACTTTCAATCCCCCTGCCCTGGGCAGATACACCTTCCACCAGACCAGGCTGCTCAAGGCCCCATCCAACCTGGCCTTCAACACATCCACAACTTCCTGGGCAATCTGTGCCAGTGTCTCACTACTCTCATTGTGAAGAATTTCTTCCTAATGTCTGATCTAAATCTTTCACCTTCCAGTTTACAGCCGTTCCCCCCAATCCTATCACTACTTGCTGTTGAAAAAAGTCCCTCCTCAATCTTCCTGTAGCCCCTTCAGGTACTGGAAGGCTGACAAAAGGTCTCCTCAGAGCCTTCTCTTCTCCAGGCTGACCAGCCCCAATTCTCTCAGCCCGTCCTCATAGCAGAGGTGCTCCAGCCCTGTGATCATCTTTGTAGCCCTCCTCTGCACCCATTCCAACAGTTCCATGTTTTTCTTTTGTTGGGGATTCCAGAACTGGACCCAGTACTCCAGGTAGGGTCTCTTGAGAGCGAAGCAGAGGGGGAGAATCATCTTCCTCACGCTGCTGGCAATGCTTCTTTTGATGCAGCCCCGAACATGGTTGACATTCTGGGCTGTGAGCACTCACTGCCAGCTCACACTGAGCTTCTTAACAATCAGCACCCCAAGCCCTGCAGGCTCATGTCGAGCTTCTCAATAACCAGCAGCCCAAGTCCTTCTCCTCAGGGCTGCTCTCAATCATCTCATCCCCCAGCCTGTATTGAAACCACAAATTGCCTTGACCCAGGTGCGACAACTGCCCCACTCAGCTTGGTGTCATCTGCAAACTTGCTGAGAGTGCACTCGATCCCACTGTCTATATATAAGCAGCGAAGATATTAACCAGCACTGGACCCAGTTCAGACCCCTGATGGACACCAGTTGCCACTTGTCATGGATCTCCATCTGGACATGGAGCCGTTGGACATTCCACCTAACTTTCAAGGAATACAGTTAATTAAATAAGACTTTAGCCTAAATCAAAATATTCCACTTTTTGTAATAATAACTATTCCTTGTATCCCCCGGCACCGCGGCAAGAGGTGACTCCCAGCGCAGGGAGGAACAGTGGGATGTCATCCCCTCCCTGCAGGGTTCGCTTTAAGGAGAGGCTGTGAGGACAGCGCGCGCGCCATTGGAGCGCGACCGGCACCCGCGCTTCCCGCCCTCCGCCAGCGCGCGCACAACCGCCGCCATTTTACCCTCCCGCCCACTTCCTTCCCCCTGCTCCTCCTGCTCGCCGCTCGTCCCCGGGGTGGGAAAGAAAGGCGGGGCGAAAGTGGAAAGGGAGGAGGGGACTTGGCCACCCTTCGCCTGGTCGGAAACTGCCGAGCTGTACCCGAGCTCAGCCCTATTCGCTCGCCCGCCCGCCCCCCCCGCGCCCGTCCTGTCCCCTCCTCCTCCTTCCCCCTCAGCAAAATGGCGGCGCGCGGAGCTGCTGGGAGCCTCTGAGTGACTCGGCTTCTCCTCTCGCTGCCGCCACAGCCTCATTTGCATTGATCAGCCGCCCCATCCCCCCCCCCCCCCCCCCCCCGCTTCTTCCCCCGGATCCCAGAGCGGTCCCTGCCTCCTCTCCCTAACCCCCCCAGTTCCCCCCCCCGCTTTCCCATCCCTTCCCGCCCCCTCCTCCCCTCCCCCCGCGCTGACCCCCGCCCCGGCCCCCATCAATCATCGATCGGCGGCACCGGGCGGATCAATCAATGGTCGGGAGGAGGCGGTGGCGGCGGCTGCTGCTGTTAATGAACAATGTGTGAGAGCTGCGCCGAGCTGCTGGAGGTGTTAAATGAGAGTAAGTGCGGCCGCCCTCCCCCGCTGCCCCCCCCCCCCCCCCCCCCCCCCCCCCCCGGCCGGGACCCCGCGTTCCCTGCTCTGCTTAGGCTGGGATACAGTCAGGCTCCATATCCCTCTCCATCTCCTTGCTCTGCACGGGCTGGGCTGCAGCCCGGCTCCATCTCCCTACTCTGCATCGCCTTCCTCACCCCCCCGCCCCTTCCCTTTTCCCCGCCCGGCTCGGGCCTCCCGGCTGCGGGGTTCCCTCTGTGTCCCCGCTGGGCGGCCACGGGGGCAGAGCCTGCTCTGCGCCTTCTCTTTTCCCTCCTCTCCCTGCGCCGGGCCGGGCGCCGTGCGGCCTGGGCAGGGTACGCCGCGGGGCCGGGCCTTCCGCACAGCCTGCCCGTTCCCCCCTTTTTGCCCCCCCCTCCCGTTCCCCCTCTTTTGCCCCCCCCTTCCCGTTCCCCCCTTTTTGCCCCCCCTTTCCCGTTCCCCCCTTTTTGCCCCCCCCTTTCCCGTTCCCCCCTTTTTGCCCCCCCTTTCCCGTTCCCCCCTTTTTGCCCCCCCTTTCCCGTTCCCCCTTTTTTGCCCCCCCTTTCCCGTTCCCCCCTTTTTGACCCCCCTTTCCCGTTCCCCCCTTTTTGACCCCCTTTCCCGTTCCCCCCTTTTTGCCCCCCCTTTCCGTTCCCCCCTTTTTCCCCCCCTTTCCCGTTTCCCCCTTTTTGCCCCCCTTTCCCGTTCCCCCCTTTTTGCCCCCCCTTTCCCGTTCCCCCCTTTTTGCCCCCCCTTTCCCGTTCCCCCCCTCTCTCCCCTTTTTGCCCCCCCCTTTTTTATGCCCTCCCCCTCCTCCCCTTTATGCCCTCCCCCTCCCCCCCTTATGCCCCCCCTTTTTTGCCCCCCCCCCCCTTTTTTTGCCTCCACCCCCCTTCTCCCCCCTTTTTTGCCCCCGCACCCCGGGCGGCCGCAAGGGGCATGTGTAGCTGCTGCGGAGCTGCCTGCGAGCGGCTCGGGCTGCTGCTGAGCTGCTGCAGGCCGGGCCTGGGCTGGGTCCCCTCTGAGTAGCAGGCGAGGCGACTCTGATGAGCGATCCCTCTTGCTCTTCGCGGGGCGGTGGGGCAGAGGGAGGAGGTGGCTGTCGGGGTCCTCTTTTTGCGAAGCCGCTGCTTGCCTGCGAGCCCGTCTCGGCTTTGCGAGGAGGGAAGGAGCTCTTGGTGTCTTGCAATGGGTGGAAGGAACTCCTGGTGCTTCACTTAAGGGGTGGTCTCTTGCTTCCTGGCGAATTTTCCTTCTTGCAGGTGTTGCCTACACAGCTGGGAAGGTCAGAGGGTTGATAATACAGCAGGGACCCATTGTCGTTTTGGGCATAGAACCCCTTTACTCCTATGCAGCAGGCCTCGTGTATCACTTGGAACCTGCTCTCAATTCTCTGTGGCAGCCAAGGCACCTTCCCAGCTTCTTGGAGGCTTGTCTCTGTGCACTGCTTCATGAACAAAGACTAAAAACCATGATTTGTAGAGATCCTTAGGAATCCAACGAAGTTACTGGTTGTAGTTTGTGGTTAGCAAGAAGTTCAGCTATCTCAAATCATAAACATTTTTCTTTGCACGCTGTGGTCTGTTTAGGAGCGAATTGTGTTCCAATAAAGTGAAGTACAGAATGGTTCCTAGAACAGAATTTGGGTAGTTTTCTTTTTCTTAACTCTTGTGAGGCCCAGTTGCATATGGTGTTTGTTCTTTCCTAAGATATGAGTAAATACTATGGTAGTTGATTGTTGGCCTCTTTCTTGCTTGGGAAATGCAATATTCAGTGGTGGCCGGCATTTTATTTGACTAAGAAATAAGGTATGTCTAAAACTAACTTTCAGGGGGACCCAGAGGCTGGAACGAATCAGATTAGAAGGTTAACATCAGAGAACTGTTGGGTTGTTGAAATTTTTTGCCTAGTTTGGCTAAGCTTGTTGTAATATCTTGTTTTGAGCAATTGTGATGTCTACTTAATTTAGCATGCTTATCTTTCCCGACTGTAGAGGTACGGAATATGTTGGTATCATAGATTGAATGCTTATTTAAACAGTAGGTTCAAAATAAAACTAAGCGGTGCACTGATGACAACTGTTCATTAGGAGAGATAACTTCGCTTGGTTTTGATGGGTTAATAAATGATCATTATTTAAACTTGATCAAGACTGGTATGATGAAATAGAAAAAAGTTGTAACATTAGCTTCAATGTTTCAAGAAATCTCTGAAATTCCAGCGTGAATTTAATTTTAGAAGCATTTTAAGGTAGTTAGGATTTAGGCAGCTAGATATTCCCTTATAGCTAAAGCAATATCTTAAATCACTCTAACAGGGTGGGGTTTTTTAATATCTAACTGAGGTATGGATAATTTAATGGTTCTCTATAATGTGAGATATAAACCTGCTACTTATGAAAAGGAAATTTGACTTTTCAAGTCAAATATATTAGGGAAGTCATGCACCACTGTTGCTATATAGTTAACTTCCAGAAATGTCAGTCAGCTAACATTGTTTGGCCTTTCATTCAGAGAAACAAGCCCTCTTTAAATAAACATAACTATTTTGTGTGTGTGTGTTTGGTTACAAAGACATACATGGTGGTGCATTGTGTGTGCCACCTACCACCTCACTGAGTGAGAATGAATTATAAGGCAGGTATGATTCCTTCTATGTATTCAGGTTGTGTTAGTTGCATTTCTTAAGTCAGAAGTAAAGCTAATGTCAAGCCTTGGTTTTTAAAACACTGCAGCAAAAATGAAAAGTGGTAGTAAAGAATGAGATCATGCCCAAAATTTGTGAGCCAGACTGCCAGCAGTTTCCTTTTCTGCCCGCTGAGCATTTGGGATGGCCAGTTCACTGAAACTACTGAAACAGTGCTTTGAAAGAGGTCCAGGAAACAACTGGGTTTGCTTTAGAGATTTCTTGCTAAACTAAACATTTTTACACCAAATATATACCCTTTTGTTTACAAAATAATTATTTGGTATCAGATGTATGACAGGTCATTTAGAAAGCGAACTGACAACTCTTAATGTATAGTTTTGGAAAGAACTCACCGGAAGCTCCATTTTTCTTTAGAAGTTACCAATTTATGGGTGGCAGGAGGATGGAATTGAACAATTCTGCAAACAACCAGGCATAATTTTACAACATTAACACCACTTTAAACTGGTAGAATATTAAACCACACCCCATAACAATGTGTTGAACTGGAGCTGTTGTCTCACAGTGACCTTTGTGTGGACCCAGGGTTGTGTCTTGCTAGAGCTCAGTACAAGATTTCAGGTCTTGAGGCCTGATCTTCTACCAGGTAGTTAGTGGAGCTGCTGTGGCACTCGTGATGGCTGTCTGAGTTCTTGTGCAACCAGAAACCTGTACTCTGAAAAACTTACCTTTTGGTCGAAGATCTGTATGTATGCATATATGTTTAACACAAAGCTTCGTTGCTGTGCTTAAGCGTGAGAAGCAGGCCGTGTTTTATGGACAGAAGCAGCAATTTTGGTTTGGTTTTCTTTTTTTCCACTTGCAGCATCTTTATCTTCAGCATTTGATCTAAGTATGAAACCCAGTAAATTCCCTGACCTTGAAGTTATTTCCTCAGAAGTAGTAGTAGTTTCAAGTTATGATTCAGTCCAGGAATTCAGTAAACCACAGATTCCTCTATGAAATGCCCAGGCTTTAAAGTAGTTTTTGACTTGCAAGGCAATCTGTTGGTACTCAGAGTAAGCAGTCTTAGTTTCTCTAGGTACGTTAGCATCACTTATGTTTTCCCAGGTGGGGATTTAATAGAAGTAAAATCTGTTATAAGTCTGGTCTGATTTCTGATTTAATCTTTCACAATATAAAGATTTTTAGAAGCCTTGAATAGAAAGGAAGAAAAGGGAAGACACTACTGTTTACTTTTTAAGATGAGAGCACTTATTTACAAAGGACTTAAGAAAGTTTCTCATGCCAGTAATTACAGGGCCTCATTTAAACATGCGCACTTTCTATGGGAAAAATGTGCGGTGGATATTATATGGTTTTATGTTTACAGCATTCTGTATCCCCGAATGAACCCTGAAATCCACAGATTATGTCGAGTTTCATTTGTTCTTTAGGAATATTTACATTAATGTGCTGTACAGAGGTTCTGATCAGGATAGGTCTGTTTTGCTAGATGCTGTGCAGATATCCCAGTCTTAACCCTAAAGTAAGCAAGAAAATGCAGAAATGTTAACATTAAACACAACTTTTTCTGTCTTGCGTCTTTTACAGAACAGTTTTGCAGGTCGCTGTATCATACCTGAAGCCATGGAAATAGTTTGAGCTATGTGTAGAACCATGCTGTCATTGGCCACCTCACAGGCTTCGCTTGAAAAGTGTGGAGTACATGATGCTCCATGATAAGTTTGTTGAGTGCAAGGTTGCTGTTGTGAGCCTGGAAATCCCTCTTCTTAGCTTTCGTAGTGGAAAACTAGTTCTCAGATGGGTCCTCAGTCAGTTGCACTTGTAGTCCTGGATGTGTCCCAGAGAGCCTGACTGGGCTCAGTTGCCTAAGAGGCTTCGCTTTGGGGCTGCAGCTGGTATTGTTGTGTGTTAATTTAAAACTCAGTAGATGGTTTTGGTTTAGGTTTGCTTTTCTCTTATTGTTTGGTTTGGTTTTTATAAAAGTAAGAAAATAAAATTAAAACATGGAAAAATAGGTTTTATTATACAGCACCAGTCATGGTTTTCGGTAGCTTTGGTAGGCCTAGGTTGTTCCCAGTTCTTGGTTTCTGGGAACTAAGTTTGTTTTCTTTCCAGCTTTCTGCTTTGCTTTCTTCAATGTTTGCTTCTTTAGTCTTTTTGGTTTTGCTAGCAGCTCTGAAACCTTATAAACCCAGTTCATGTTGAAGAGTAGAGGCTTCTAGGTA
The DNA here is from genome assembly GCA_033558185.1 of Dromococcyx pavoninus. Taxonomy (NCBI): domain Eukaryota; kingdom Metazoa; phylum Chordata; class Aves; order Cuculiformes; family Neomorphidae; genus Dromococcyx; species Dromococcyx pavoninus. Next base: position 55,046 of record JAUMJL010000026.1, read on the forward strand.
TTATTCTAGTAAAAAAGCTTGCAGGCCATTTTCCTCATTTTCTCTTAAACATTTAGTAAAACATAAAAAAACCCAAAACATGAATTACCACTCGGTTTACTCAAATACAGGAGGTGGATGTAGACTAATATTGTAGTTCTCTGTCTGTTACCACTGACAGCTGGCCTGCAGAACTACTCCCGATACAATCAGATCCTTAAAATGCTTGAGGTACTGGAACACTTTACTGTTTGTATAGTTTCAGGATAGCCCTGAGTTTGGATGCTGAAGATGCTTGACTTGACTTCTTGTCATGTAATTATGGCATTTAGGAGGTACAAAGAGTAGACTTAGAGGTAGGCTGACACTATGTCTACCTTGAGGTAGGTAAGAAATTGAAGTATTCCGAAACATTGAAGCATTCAGTTTGCTCTTCGGGATTTGGAGAGGATGGATATTTTATGCTGTGAATGTTCATGTATTATTTTAGATGTTGAGTATATGTTACAATAAGATTATTTCAAATATTGCATAATTGACATCACTTGGTCTAAAAGAGCTGCTGTCACTTGTTCAGTGGTTGTCTGTAAGCTTCAGTATTGATTGACCATCTCTAGTGTTTTGCAGATCTAGTGTTTCATTTGACTGGCGATTCCCATGTGTCAAACTATAAAACAGTTGTCTCTGTTGCATGGCTTTATTTTTTTTTTCTTTTTTAAAGATTCATGTTGTTTTTTTCACTTACATGATATTTCTGTGTTCAAACCCTCTTCAGAGATTCCATGGAGGAATTATTGGGGTAACTGCTCAACTTTATTACACTAACCTAAATCTTTGCTGTCTCCTGTTGAAGAAAAACAGCTCAGTCATTTATAAAACTTAAATTCAGTAATTGTTTCATATTTACTTTTGTCTTTGACCCTTTTTAAGGGGATGAGCAACCAGATTTAAAGGAAAATCAAATTAACTTTTGCTTTGTAGCAGCATTGCCAAATTGCTGTTGTCATGGACTGTGGTGAAGTGCAACTCTGAGTGAATCAGGGTAACAAAAAGGGAAAAATGGAAGGAGGAACTTGTATTATTTTTAATAGTGAACTGTCTAAAGCAAAAGGGAAAGTGACACTATGATAAAGTTGTTTTAACTGATTTGTAATTGTAAAGCAGTTGAAGGAACAATGCTGTGACTTTAATAGCTAAAAGTCTTCTATTTTTGGAAAAGTACTTAAGCTTTTGTTCTGTGCAGTGATTTTGGCTCATGTTATTTGATGTGATCAAAAATTATTTTGTTCTGAAACTTTTCCTGTTCAGGCTGATGAAGACTCATTGCTGAAGCTGCTTGATCGCTGATGCTGAAGATTATTTATGTAAATCCCATTCTGCTGAGTTTTCTTATGAGTTATGGACCATTGATATGTATTTACTGAGATCTTTGTATACAGGGAAGTCCTGTGTTGGATAAGTACTTGCTACAATATCCTAAAGCTTAAGAAAGCCATAGAAGCGAACATTCTTACGTTTCTTACCACATGTAATATTAAGGAAATGTATTCCTTTATTTATAGTAGAGATTCTCAATTTTTTTTCTGAAAATGCTCTCGGCTTTCTCAGTAAGAGGCCTGCACAGACTCTGCAATTAATATTCCTGAATAACTGCACGGAGAATCAAGAATTAAAGAAAAACTTCCCTTGCTTTGTTTGTTTGGTTTTTTTGAAGAGATTATACTAGTGTAGAACTTGAAATCATCTTGTTTCCTGTGTAGGAAAACTCCCTATTAGATTGCTCCCCCCCTTTGCTACTATGTGGCTTTTGCTCTGTAAGGGTATTTTTTGAGTTATTGAGGTCTCCAGACAGTTCCTGAGACATGTCTGAGATGATGCATTTTAGTCCAGTGTCAGTAGTTGGGAGAGCCCAGCTCTTCTAGCTGTCTGTAGGTGCTCAGGTGGTGCGTAGCATAATGGGGTGCTGTCAGTGAGAGGGTGCTTGGGCTGGAGACATGGTGCTGCAGTGAGGGGGAAGCACCATGGAGAACAGGTGCTGGCCCCATGCCCCTCTGCCTGCTTTGGAGGGGATGCTTTGCCTTTTGAACCACCAATGTGTTTGTATTCTGTGGAGGGACTTGTGTGGCTTCTGCGGATAATGAGACTCGCCCTTTCTTTTAATTTCTAGAATTCCTTTCTGCTTATTTTTCTTCCGTGTTAAACAGTATAATATGTTTCTTCATTGTTGATACTGACTTTTCACTTTGTGGCTTTTAATTCCTTGCTACTTTGATTTTTCTGTGTCACTTCAGTTTTCTTCTGTCTTCCTACATTCAATTAACATTGAGACAGAAAAGCAGATCTTGCTTCCTGGAATCATGTCTTGTGGACCAGTGATGAGCAGTCTGCAATGTGGCATTTTAGAGATTGGAAGGGGAAAGCAATGCTTAAAGCAATGTTTCCTATTTGTTTCCTATTTATTGTATTTTCTTCTTTGAGTATTCGGTTTTGTCTAAATACTTGATCATATTCATACTCTACCCTGTACCTCATCTTTGTTGCAACTCTTCTGTTAGCTTTCAGAGTTGTTGTTTTTCCATGCTTGTGATTTTTTCTATTTTTAAGTTTCCATTCTGCTTATTTCTGTGCTCTTGTTGCTCTTCCTTCTATCCTTTACCCTGCTTAATTCTTCATTGTTGCTGTATGTATAGTTCTGTCTTCATATTTCTGTTTTCTTTAAAAAGCTTTTGTAATAGGTTTTTTCCCTTTCCACTAGTCTCTTGATTGACTGTTCAGGTGTGATTCAGAAAAGGTGAGAAATGCCACAGTCTGAAGTTGCCTGTGTATAATGGCAGTGCTGCATTGGTGTCTTTGTGCTTCTAACAAGCCCTGTGAAGTCTCCTGCTGTACAGAAGAAAGTTTCTTAGTGAGGAAGAGAAAGATTATCTGTGTAGAATGGCTTTTATGGTGTACTTTTTTTTAATTCCCTTTTTATTATAGCTCATCTGTTAGTTTTACCAGCTCAGATACCAAATAAATAGTGAGTTTTGCAGACTAAGCTATGCATTTATAGTTGTCGTGATGCTGGGACAACCTGAAAAATAATCTTACCATCAGGATGATTGTGATTATTACTGAATGCTGCTTACACTAACAGAATGCTGCAGTTAAACGTGGTTGTGGTTATTTGGTTTCTGTTGTTTGGGCATATGTTGTGCTAATTTTTTTTTTCATTTTGTTTAGCAAATGAGTGGTTTCTAGAATCTTACCTGTAAAGAGGTGAGAAGCCGTTCTTTTCACTTTCTGCCTTGTACAGCAATTGATTTGCAATCTGAAAGTTAAACATGGACGTACAACTGTGAGGATCTCTGTGGTTTTCTTAACACTTGGTTAAAATACCCAGCTTATTTGTAGTTTTCGAAGTATTACTTTGGGGATTTTCCAGATCTGACTTGTGTGGTGGAAGGTAAACTCCTTGAGGAAATTTGGTGTGAATGCATTACAGCTATTTTCAGATACTATTAGAAGAGGAAATGCTTGCCCTGTTTATCTATATGTACTTGTATAAGTATGTATAGAACTCCTCTGGAAGATTCAGTGCCAGAAAACTGATTGAAGAAGTTGAAACATGTCAAAGAAGTTATTTGTGGAGAAGAGCCTTTGAGTGTTCACCTTTATTCAACGAATTTGTAGAAGGTCTGGAAATAAGAATACAAAAACACGACATGATTGTTGAGACATGATTTCTAGATCAGCATTGATGCAGATCATTGATTCCCATCTAGGAGGTAAGTTGCCTTTTCACACTAGATCGAAGAAGCTTCAGTTCCTTGTACCGTTACATTAATCAGCTTTTACTTGAGAGTTTTAAATCTGTTTAATAGTATGGAGAAACAGGGAAAAATTTAGGATGAAAACTGAAGTGAAGCAGGACACTGTGGTCTTAAATATGTTAGCCAAAGGGCTAACTATATACACTGCTCTTAAGTACTGTACCAGTTCCTTAATAGCTGAGAATGCACTGCTCCATACATGCTTTGCTCTTGAGCAGGTATCTTGTAGTTGCTTTTTGTCAGGTTCATGAAGAATCACTGAAGCTTTCTCCAAGCCTTAAAAAAGTTGGTTTCCCACCCTTCCCTTCTAGGTGTAGAAGTGCATCACTTTTAATGTCTCATTTTTGTATAGAATTAGTGCCCGCAAACCATGAAGTATTTCTCTATACTTACAAGAGTAGAAATCCTGCTTTTTAAGCTGCAGCTGGGTTTTTCTTGAGAAAGAGGTCTGTTAGCCTCGTAGGTGTTTCTCTGTAAGTAATCATGGGTACAAGAAATGTAGAAGTTGCCTGGTATTAGTGTGTGTTTTATGTTGTGTTGTGCAACATTCATTATCTTTTATCTCTCTGCTGTGCTTCTCGACTCATTTTGGGGAGATCTGTTAATTTTTAATGAGAGGTTATCAGGAAGTGGTTAGTTGCCTGTTTATTTGTGGCATGTAACTATTAAATTCTTCATAATTTACATTCGAATACAAACACTTCTGTTTTCAGCACTAGTGGAATTTTTTAAGTGTGTATGTGAACTGAAAAACTGGCATTTTTCCGAGTCGTATTCTGCTAGTAGCCTCTGCTTTTTGCATTGTAAGCTCTTTGGGCATCAACAAAACTGACAATACTTTCACTTCTATATTCTTTCTGCTTGGAGAAGCTCTAAACAGTGCTGGAAATGGACAGTGGCCTGTTTGCAAGGGAAGACAAATCAAGAAAAGCTGTAGAAGAGCCAGAGTATGAAAATCTGCTGGGGAGTCTGGGACACGATCTGTCTGTGAAAGGCTTGCATAGCACAACTTCTGCCACCCTTTTCAGTCACCCGGTGTGTTGGACAGGAGGTATATGGTGGTTAGTGGACAGCAGTTGATACAAGAGTCTGAAAGATTTTATTTTTCTTTCTTGTACTTGCAAATTGTATAGGACAGCACTGGAGACTAAGCTCAGAAGCTTGATACAAGTAAGTTCTTTTGCTTGAGGGGTGGTAAATGCAGTAAATGCTTCACTGCATTGGCCAGCATCTGACTTCTTTCACAGTTAGGAGTACACTCTTGCTACGTTACTTAAGGGTTGAACTAATACTTTTTTTTCCTCTGGGTTACTTTTTTCTTGATCTTTAGTATTAAACTTTACCGCAAAGTGTTTCAAACCCTAAGTCTTGATGCTTTATCTGCTGATACAATATTTAAAGTAGATACAGTCTGATCGAGTTTATCAGATAAGAGATCACGTTTCAATACTGACTTGGAAACTCGAAGTCTTAACAACAGTGCCAGCTTGTGTCTTTCCAGAGTGAGTTGGCTTTGTACATTGTGTTTAGCCATAGTAACAGATGTTGAACTTTGTGCGTTTGCTGATACGTGAATTGTAGAATATACATGTATATCAAAATTACTTCTGTGAATGTTTTTTGATTAGAGGGGATGCTCATAAAACTTAACCACAGTCTTGGAGATCCTTGTGTAGACCATAGGTGTTGCTTTCAGCACTCTCCATTTCTTTATGTCTACTGGCTTTCAGAAAATAAAATATAATATGCAGTAGCCAATAGATGGCTGAATATGCCATGTGTTTCAACAAATTATTAAATACAGATTATCTAGCAAAAACAAGTACCACATTTTTGCATATGTTTGAAAGTTGAGAGAGAATGCAACTTTGATGCTTGCCTATCCTTTCTCAGTATTTTATTCTCCTTTCTGAATGAGGATTGCTTGTGTCTGGGTTGATGAAAACAAATAATGCCTTGGAGTGCAGATACTTGCAAGTTCTTCTTGGGCTTTCAATGAACTGGCTGAAGCTCTGTTTAGTATAATGACCCATTGCCCGTTTATCTATCTTATCTCCTTGTTTAAGCAGTCTCAAATACACTTTGCAATAAATAAATAAATAAATCATATTTGCTTCTCACAGATTTTGTCCATAGAACCTGGAGCACAGTCATCAGTTGCTTATGTTATAAATCTACTGGTGATCTGTTGCTTCTTACTGGCTGTGGTGCCTCAGTCATGGGCTTTGGCCTTTTCTTTCTAATTGTGGAGGAAAAGCTGTTGTTTTCTGTAACTGATTCATAGTGTGCCAAGTAGTACAGCTGAACTAATTTGCAAGGTTCTTTCTGGAAAATAGAATGCTTCCTGGAGTAGCTGTTTTATTTTTCACATTCTTTGCTACTTTTAATTAAGAGCAATAGAAAACCTCTTTAGCTTTTAGAACCTTGTTCATGCAATTAAATCTTTGCTCTATTACATAAAATAGTTTGATACACTTCTGAGTTCTGTGTTTTCACTGTAAAGTAGTATTTTAAAGACGTTCAGAGCTGGAGTGTTTAAAGAAAAATAATTCAAAACAAGAGTCATTCAAGTAGTGATATTATTTTCTAAGTTCATTACTTTATCAGAGCAGTAGTTCTGGCATTGACAGCATCAGCTCTCACTTCAGTATTTACTAGTTGGTAATATCGTTAGTAAAATTATTTAGTGATAGGCTAGGACATTCTGGTTTTATGTAGTGCTTATCCAATCCTGGATTGATTCCTTAAGAAACTTGTAGTGACTGTTAAAATATAATTGTGAGCAGCCTGACTCTCCACATTCGATATACATTTTAGTGATGTCAAGCAGACTTGGTTGTATGGAAATACTGCTTAAATTGAGCTGGACTTTTTTTTTTGTTAATTAAAAGAAGAACTATAACAACTTTGTGTTGAAGATGAAAATGCGCTTTTCCTAGAATTGTAACATCATATCTTGGAGTCAAAGACAATTTATGGTACTGAATTAAAATAGGACTCTAAAATAAGTAAAATAAGATTACTACTTTTTTTTTTTAACTCCAGCAAGTGGCATAAACACTTTGCAATTGCTTTAAAGTTTTTTTTTTATTATTTAGTAATATGTAACTTGCCTTTTCCTGGAGAGGGAGGGCTGTGGTATTTTTGCTGCTGAAAGTCCCAAGATAACAGAAACATTAGGAGGTGCAGTGTAAAGATGCCATGGACCTTTTCATAGACACCTTGCATCTGACATGGCCAATAGCATCACAGGTGATAAATCCTGTTGGACCTACACACACGTGTGCTGTACCACTAGGCTGCTGCTTCTCTCACGCAGACTTCCTTGGAAATGTAACAACCTGAGCATCGTGCCAGGCTTGAGCAGGCTTTGTGCATTCTTGCTGTGTGGTGCTGGGGTCAGTGAGCCCTTTCAGAAACTGAGGAGTTAAGGGCAGTTGACCCCTTGGGGTTGTCTTGGGTCAGCAAAGCCAGAGCAATGTGCAGGTTGGCCCTTTTTTTATTCTGTTCACAGCTGCATCATCTTCAAGCTGATCTTGGATCATTTTGTACCAGTATTTGATCAAAAAAAGCCATACCAACGTTAAACGATATTTAACTGATACAAACTCACTCTGCTTCTTACACGTTTAATAGTAGTCTTATAATTCCCTGTATCCAAGCCACCCCAGGCTGGATGGTTTTCCCACCGTTGACATAACCCAACCTTAATTGGGTATTTCACACTTCTGTCTAGTCCAGATCAAATTTCTACTGCTAGAGAGTACTGCGTGGATTCAGTTATTTGTGAACTTTGAACTGTGACTCACTGTGTGGGAACAGTGTGGGTTTACACAGTGTGGTAACTTAGGTTTTGCTTTCTCTGAAAGTTGCAGTACTGCTTCTTGACCTGAACTGCTAATGAAGTAGCATGGTTGTGTTTTGTTGGACATGGTATATCCGAGAGTTTATTTAGACTGAAATCCATTTCGGTAGTTCTGGGTAGAACCAACTCCAGTGTTCTGGATGAATTATCATCTGATAATTAAGATTTGGCTGCGTTTAAAATAAATTCATGTGGGACTGTTCTCCTTGGAAGCAGTTGCTGTGGTGTGTTCTGTTTGGGAAGGTGAAAAGAATAAGATGCTCTTAATAAGAACTCATGTTGGCTTAGGTAGTCATCTACAGCCATTCTAAAGGGGATGTTTTAACCCAAAGCAATTGTGACCTAGCATGCTGAGGACTTTAGGATGGCATCACTTTTGAAAGATGATAATTCTTAAATTCCACACAGCTTTTCAGAGTCAGCTTCTGCTGTTTTGCTTCAGGCTGCATTAGCATATTATAGTAAAAGGAAAATAGGTGTTTGCTGGAGAAGGTGAGGGAGATTGGATGGAGGGGGAATTGTAGAGATTAAAAGAGAGAGTACTTGTGTTCAGGGAGGTACATAAAGGCAGCGGTTACCCAAGATCAACTGATTTGCCCTGTTACGGTGAAGTTGTATTGTAGAAGTGCTGTCTAGCTGCTCAATGTACCAAGGCCTATGCTACTCCTAGTTGTGTCACTGTGCTATGCATTGGAATACGAAATTAAGACTCTTCAAATCCTTCTGATCAAATGGTGGCTATGAGGAGTTATGCAGGTGCTGAATAATCCGCAAATAACTGTTTCGGCGGTACTTGGGGGACCAGTTGCAACTGCTTTTCCTTACTCTTTTGAGAAGCTTCTCTGTTTCCATTTGTAAGACGACAGTATTGTTTAGCCTTGTAAACCTTTGTCAGATTTGTCAAAATTGCTTTTATGTTCAGAAGTTTTAAGTGTCTGACAGAGGCCAGTAACTTGATCACAGTTTGTTTTTCTGAGGAAATGAGGCTTCGAAAGAGTTACCAATTCCAATCTTTAAGCTGTTATGTTGTCTATGTAATACTTGCTTTGTAATCTCTATATACTTGGTAATAAAAAATTTGCAGGGAATAAATGTATTTATGAAGTTGGAGAATTTATAAATGTAAGAAATGTAGTGTACAGTTTAGATGTAAATGATTCAGGTGTGTTACGACATGGAAGTGGGTATAGTTACCCATAATGCTGCGCTGTAGTGGTGTGATGAAGGGTGGGCATTGACAACGTGATATCATAAAAATATCATGAAGGCACTCAGAAGCAACTTAACCGTATGATTGTAGAATTCTGTTACTGCAGTATTTTGGTTGACAGATTTGATTTTTTTCCTGTGTTAACCTGACATTTGAACAATGTTTCTGATACTGAATAATTAACTTTTCTTATTTGATTGACATTCTACAATAGTGTTTCAGCACTTGTTGGTTATATACGTCTAGTCTGAGGAGTGGGAAGGAGACTTTTGCCTCACTTAAAAGTTGCAGAAAAGCTTGGACAGTTAAAACTGTTGCCATTAAACTTCAGGTTGATACTGTCCTTTTAGATGCTTGTCAAAGATGGCTTTGTAAAGGTCTGGAAGAAGTCTGGTGAATAAACCTAAGGCAACTATGAATTCTTTGTGATAAAGTAGAAGTAATTCTTATAGATGAAAGTAGAAAAACAATGGGAGACATTAAGCTCTGCGGCTATCGTGTTATTTGCTATTGATCATAAACAAGAAGAATCCCCCCCAAATAACAGAAGACATCTAAATGTGTATATATATGTATAGAAAATTAATGTGCTGGATCTCTGTGAACAATGGTATTGTACAGGAGATTACATGTATATTTCTTTCAAGATTGATTGTCCCTTATACTGTTTACTTTAGTGTATGGCTCTTGTTTCCTCTATTTAGTCTGTATCAGGGAACAATTTCTGAGAAGAATGTCCATTTTGAAAGTGATCTAGTCTTTCCCATGAGAAGCTGGTGTCAGATGAGGCTTGGGGGAGGAGGGGGAGGGAGCAGGATCCATATGCAACTGTACATTGGTACAGTTTGGGATACGTAGAAATTACAGTTTTATGTATTTAAGAGTTTTCTGTTGTTTACTCTTTACTATTTTATGTTTCTGAAAGTAGAGAAAGGGTTCTTTTAAAAAATATTATTTTTATTTGCCATTTGATTTTGAAGTTAGTCTGATAAGTGACCTTTGGATATAAGATATTCCTCGCAAGTCTAGCATGATAGTTGTCCTTGAGGTCTTATTACAGCCTGTTCCTCTAGCTCTGAAGTTCTTGCTAAGAATGAGCTGAGCTTCATTTGTTCGCAGTTGAAATTACATTGCCCCTTCTTTGCAGTTGATTTATATTTTTCTGGTGTAATTTTCTTGTTTTAGTAGCTTTATTAATAGAGGATTATTTTTCTTAGCTTGGGAGATTGTGTTGTTTCTAGTAGTATAAGAAGCTTGTAGCAAATCACTCTTCTGTGGAAGATTAGATCAGTCACCCAAGTTTTCATTTAAAGCTGGCCGAGTGAAATGGGAGGCAGGGGAAACAGCAAGGAATTTTTATTTTTCCTGAAATGTTTTAAATTTTTACTTTGACCATTGTGTGTTTTGGCTTCTCATCAGCTCCTTGAATAAACAATTGTAGTTTTAGTATGTCTTTTTTTTTTTTAAAGAACATCTGAAAACTTATACACTTCAAGATGTTAAACAAAGGTCAAGCAATTAATAGTTATTACTTTATATCAGTTAAGCAACCCAGCTTGTTCTTATCTGGTATTGCTGTGACAAAAAGATGTCTAAACCATCTTGTTGTAAAGAGTCAGTAAAATAAGACATTGCAAGTGTTGGAATTTACCTACATACCAGTTTGTTGCCTTTCTGTTGGTTAGTTCTGTCTTGTATGGATCTATTTAAGACCATCCATGTTCAGTTTTTTTACATACTCTAATACTAACCTTGTCTTTGTTTTTTTTTTTTTTGCCTATAGATGAGCAATACTAGGGTGAAGCTGCTTTAGATGGGGTGGGGCAATTTTACATCTGCAGTCTCTGCAAAGGTGGTTACTTCTCTCAACCTCACATTCATCACATTTCCTTTCCCAGCCCCTCCCCACCCCTTACATAGCTGCCACCCTGAGTATTCAATGACTTACAAAGCCACCACAGAAGTGGATAGTTTTGGTTAGGTTGGTAACTTGAATTTGTTCAGCTCTCAGTCTGGCACTCTGGCTTCCTGCGGAATCACTAATGATTGTTGGGAGTAGTTGAAATGCACTGCTACAGATGCTGATAGTACTGTGGGCTTGAAATGGGTTATATTGATATTGAAATTGGATCTAGTGCATGGCAAGGGTGTTTTGTGCGTGGAAAATGAAAGGGAAAAGGAAGATGTGGAAGGTGAGAATGTCTAAGAGGCTTTAACTGAGAAGAAGAATTTACTGGAGCAAATTTAAGAAAGGGGAAGAAAGTTGAGCCCAGAGAGCTCAGGAGTGAATTAGGGAGGGCATCTCTAACGTTACTAGCTTGTGAGTGCATGGAGAAAGAAACATAGTGGAAATGGGAGGCAAAGTGAAAGCTGAGCCTAGGATTGGAGTGCCGCTGCTGAGAGAGATGCTAATAGATCATGGAATGACTAGCTGTGAAGTTCTGGAGCATATTATCAATTCTTATTGATGAGAGCACTCAAACTGCCACTTCCAGAGTGCTTCAGATGCTCTCTGAGCATGGAAGTATGCCTTGCCACCCCCTATGGGAATCACTGCCTTCAGTGTGAAATTAGGGGAAAGTCTTATTCACCAAATCAATTTGCAAGAAGGGAGTTTCACAGTGAAATTTTTGGAAAGGGTTTGACATGATTGTTACTGCAGGCTTTGAAACACTGGAAGTGTCAGAGACCAGGGCGACTCTGGATTAAGGAGGATCTAAGGCATGCAGCATGCTTGAATATGTGAGAGAATTAAAGGACATGCTTTATTTACAAGTGGATGAGTCTGTCTAGTTACTGGCCCATTCAAGGTAGAGGAAAGCTAGCTTGAAAGGCGAGGAGGACATCATCAGTTGGAAGTGAAATGATAGGCAGCAAGGGAATCCTTACAGAACTGAATAAAGTCAACAAATGCACAGGAATGATGATGAGTGCAGTTGCTCCTGTTGCTTTTCTGTCTGTACTTTTTTCAATTAAAAAAATAAAATAAACACTTCATAACCGCTTGCTGCTGTACTTGAAGCTGCCATGTTGTCCCTAAAGAGAGGTGCTGTGAATCATGTATTTCCATGAAGCTGATATTCAGAATAAGCCAGGAATTTGAAAGCCTAAGATTTGTGTTGATTGTGAGGATGTAAATTAGTTGAGCTGCAAATCATAATTTCTGCTAAGGAACAAAAGAGAGCTTCAGTTAAGGTCCAGTAGGAGAAGCCCTGCCAGATGTGTCACTTGCCTCTTTTGGTAGGTTTAGATGAACTTAAGTTCAGTGTAAAACTGCAGTTTCAATGTGATTGCTCCTGTTTTGAGCTTCCTGCATATTTTCAGGAACAGGAACAATATTACTTCTAGGTACAGAAAATGAAAGGGAAATTGCATGTGTAGACTCTATATTGATTAGCAGTGATTAGTAAATAAGACAAGTTGAAGTTAGTCTGTGTGTGAGTTGTAGAATGCATAAACAGGAAAATAACAGGTTTCTCCCAACTAGTATATGTGCTTCCCTGTTTTTTTTTTTTTTTGACCTGGGGCATAAGCTTCAGTATTTTGGTAACATCTACAGTATATACTCTTCATGTGACGTTTGTAGCTTTTAAGGGACCAGATGACATAAGAAAAAAAGAACTGAAAGTTAGTCTCAGCAATATGGGACCATTTCAAACTATTGCAGTGAAAAGGCTGCTCTGAAAGTTAGGAGTTAACTGTCCTACTTGTTAGAGTGTGTTTCTTAAGTAGGGTGATACGTGGTTGAAGGAAGTTTTATAAATGTATAAAAAGTTTTATAAATGTATAAAAATATGTAATAGTTAATTCTACAAGGTAGAATTAACTTTGCTACTAAATTATTGCCAACGCGTTTTGTGTCAAGCTTGAAGGAACACATACTAATGAAAAAATGCCCACAAAATTCAGAAAACAGAGCTTTCGTGCATCTGTTATGCTGGGCAAGTCTTTTTTGAGAGACTGTTATAGTTAAGAAGCTGTCTTTTGTGGTCAGCTTGACCTGAATTACTTGACAGATACGGTTTCTTCAGCACTGTGCTTTGGCCTTAAGAGAGTGAAGTGCCATGGTTACTTGTGGTATTTAAAATAAAAAGTAATATCAGGCGGTACCTATCTTGTAGTCTGCATGTCAGTTTTGTGCATTGTCCAGTTTTGGGTAGGGATCTTCAAAGTCTTCTAGGAGTGAGACAGAAAAATTATTGTTAAAGTTCAATAATATCCTATTGAGAGTCTGCTTTTGGTGGATTTTTATATTTGTATGTGTGCATATATATATGAAAATAATATTTTTATAATGTTTATAAAACACATAGGACCTTGAAAGGCTGAGGCTGGAAAAGGTTGAGGTAGGGATTCTGAAGAGCTTACTTCTGTAAGAAAACCTCTCCCATAAAGCTTGCTTGTGAAGTAGCTTTGTAAGCATGTGATACTCGAAATTTCATGTGAAATGTGGAAATGAATACTTTTATTATAAACAGAGTGGTCAACTTAAAAGGAATGCTGACATTCTCAGTTTGTGTAGCAGTTAGGTAATTGTAGAAGTTTATGGAAGTTTAGGACAAGGAGGAAATTAGAATTGCACATTGATAATTGCAGAAAGACATGTGGCCAGTAGACAAAATCCAGTGCCCTAATATATAATGAGTTGATGCATAAGTGGAGATGTGGACTACTACTGATGTTTGCCTTATTAGAGCGTATAAACATTTTTTTAGGTGGAAGTGGGACATTTGACTGAAATTCGCGTTTTGAATTCAGTATGTAACGGTTATGGTTTTCAGCTGTAATAAAAGTGGTAAGCATCTATCATTTTGTCAGTGATTTGTTGTGGTTAAATGTCAGTATAGACATTTCTATATTTGAAAGTAATAATCATAAACTTAGCTAGTCTGAAACAACTTTATACATGTATTGCACATTGCTCTGATCTTGATAGTTTTGTTGTGGGGTTTTGGAGGAAGGGTATTTTCCCATTCTTTGTCTTATAAAGAAAAGGAATTTAAGGTCTCATGGTCATCTAAAAATGCAGACGTTTAAAATCTGAGGCGGGGGAAAGGGGAGTGTGCCTTGTTAATGAGTAAAATTGTTGAAGAAGGTTCATATTTGAAAGTGCACATCAATCAGTAGCTCCCAGTGAAGCTTATGAAGAATATTTCATAAGAAGGGGGTTAGAGGAAGGGGCTGTTCTTAATCACTGGTTTTCACAGCAGTGTTCAATAACACTGTGCAGTTTCTGTTTTCAAGTTAATTGAAATTAAACCTTACTTCTCTTCACTGAGGCAAAAAATGTGTAGGTTTGGTTGAGCGCTTCAGTTTCCAATATGAAAATATATTTACAAAATACTTTGTTTTTCATGCTATAAAAGATAAGTTCTAATATAAATAGAGCAATTGCACAGGGGCTTTTTTTGCTACTAATATGTTTATGGTTTTGTTTTCTTTAGTATCAGACATTGAAGGTGCTGATGGTTTGCAGCTCAGAAAGGAACATGCCCTCAAGATATTTGCTTACATCAATTCCTGGACACAAAGGTAATTTTGGATTGAGTTTGAGTGTCGATAGGACTGGATGTCAACAGTAGGTTTCCCCTTTTAACGTATACAGTAGAGTGAATTAGAATGGGCAAGTTACTAACATGTAGCTAAGTGATACTTGGAGAGTAAAGGACATTTTACTGCTTATAAAATAAAAACAAACATGTTGCCCACTTTGGGCAAAGCATATTTTTAATCCAGTTGGTTTTCTGGATGCTGTAATAATTATGTAGCAATAAATTCCTATATTGCAATGACAAATAATGTGTGTTCCTGCTTTGAAATTTTCTGACCTCATCCTGTGGAAGCAGGGTAGGGTAAGAAGATTTTAATAAAACATCACTCTGAATGGCATTATCATGTTAAATTTTCCTGTGTCCTAATAGTTAGAGTTAAGATGCAGCCCATAGCTACTAAACTGGTAAAGAAAATCCTTTGCACATGGTTGTCTGAAATCAGTTGCATTTTTATCTCATTTTAATTACTGTTTGTTATTTTTTTTAAGTAGTTAAATCAACTGTGCTGCTTACTTCACAGCTACTTATTTTTTTCCAGCACAAGGAATTGCATGGATGTTAGTTTTCTAAAAGGAATCTATAGTCAGGATGGATGGAATTCAGTGATCAGCGATGGTCACAAGACCAAACTGAATTGTAAGAGATATTGGGGAAAGTGTAGAGAATAAACTGGAACACATTATTCTTTTAAACAGAAGACTTCAAAAGGAAAAAAAAAAAGCAATGTCACATTTTGGATACCTGTAAAAGCAGGATCCTCCTCTTTCCTCCTCTTCTTCATTCTTCCTAAAGAAGGCACTCAAAGCAAATTCATTATCTTCTGTAAAATGCTATTAGACACAGAGAAGGAATTTTAAATAAAAATAAATATCAGCAATGGAAACCAGAATCCTGTCATTTCTTGACAGGTTCTAGATTCCAAGTTTGTCTGAGAGTAATTGCAACCTAGTCAATTTCCAGGTCATCATCTGTTCAGAGTTTTGTTCTCTTCAAGAGCTACAGCCTGACAAATCCAACCTGAAGTAAAATAGAGACAGGATAATATTTAACTCTTGATTTTTCTCCTGTTTTCTTTTTACTTTCCATATGCATGGTTACATACCATGAGAGTATGGAAAATAGTCCTTAACCCATTCCAAGCAGAGTCTAACAAAGAGGCCACAGGAAAGAGTTGTACTTTCCATTAATTTCATGTCATGTTTCTACTTTGCCAGCTGGGGTTTTGAGAGTTCTGCTTGTTGTTTTGTGCTTGAGGCCTTCCTTATCTACTTCTTGTTTTGTTACCTGTAGTTTAAATCTCTGCTTTCCTTCAGAAGATCAGTTGGCAACTTAGCCTGAAGGATACCTTTTTCTTCCATCTGCATGTAGTGTTGCCATTTTGGTTTTTGTATGCAAAATGTGTTCAAAGAAGTCATATTTGTAACATACTCATTTTTTCATGGGTCTTTAATTTTTGGTGGAGCTCTTCTTCCTGTGAACACATTCAGATAAATGAAGACTTAGAAGTTTTGTGCAAACCTCTGTCCTAGGGAGAAAGAAAAATGTGTTGCTCGACAGAGAGTTCTCCAATATCGGTTTAGAGTATGTGAGACGTATTCACCAGACTTTGTTTTCATTGTTAATAAGAATAATGTGTTGCAGCCAAGTAGAGTAGTAATTTGTAGGCATAAGTGATGGACCTGTTGTATGTAGTTTTCCCCAAGGATAAATGCTTGAGGGTACACTTGTTTTTGCCTGCAATTCTTTGTTGTCATTTGTTAATATGAAAATACATTTATAAGTAGATCAAATGGGTAAAGGCACACTCTGCTTAAACAGTATTAAAAAGGTTTTTCTTCCTGCCTAGGTGGAACAGAAGGTTTTAGATTGTTCCATCACTGTATGTGTGCTGGAATTAGGGAATTCTGAATGTTCTCTTTCTGTCTAACCCACTGAAAAAAGATGTCTGTATTCAGGATGTATATGCTTTAAGAGCTGTAGCTCAAGGGCATGTTTGTATTCCAGCAAGAGAGGCAGCACCCTTTACCTGTCATAGTTCTCTGGGTTTTTTTTCCCCTTACAAATTATAATTTATTGAGCCCAGTTTCCAAATTAAATACTATGTTTTGCAGATTTTTTTTTCTTACTGATACCTTCTTGCCCTATCTTTTGCCCGCTAATTTCTTTCAGAAATAGCATGTGTATTTTTTATATTACTTTAGTATCTGAGTACTGTTGTTATGGACTGGAGTCGATTGTTCTCCATGTAACAGGAGAAGGGTCTCTGCTGCAAGGCAGCTGCCAGTTTATATAGCAGTTACATCATTTAGTTGAGTTCGAGTGAGAAAGAGTGGAGTCAGTCTCAAAGATTCTGTTACAAGCACATATTCTTTAATTTTAGTCTTCATTGAAGTGCCCTGGCTTATTGATTGCTTACTTCTTTACGTTCTCCAGGATTTAGATCCTTTTAGGGGAATATCCTCCACCTTTTATTCAGAATGAGGAGGTTGTTCGTTTGTATGGAAGAAGCAAATATTCCTAGACAACAAGTTCTAGGGTTTCTGTCTTGGGGGGGTTTACGCGCCCAGAATCTCTTTGACACATAGAGTTATCCTTGCCTGCAACTAGAGCTATATTGCAGATTTTTCTAATTTGGATGGATTGATAGATTTTTCTTATATTGATAAGGGGGTGTTGTATAGTTTTCCCCCTTCTTTTCAGCTCATGGTGTATCAGTAGGTATTCAGAGGGATGATGAAACGATACTGCTTTTTCCCATGTGCATGGGGTTTCTATCCAAATGCAGATAAAGAAAGTGAGCTTAAATACTCAATTAAAAATATAACTATTTTGCAGCCCTGTTGATTTAAAAATAACAGTAATTAGTCCTTACACAGCTGGCAAGCATGTCAGGTGGTTTATTGCAGTAGGTATCAATAGAGAAAACCAGACAAGGAAGTGGATTCACGAACGTACTGAAGAACAGTGCTTTTAGTAGGGCAATAACCTTGTCCCTAAGATTTCTTTTGTATATTTTACTCACAGTGTCAGCTACTAAACAATAACCTAGACTTCATTGTTTTGGTAAGCATTTGGAAATAGTGGGATATTCACAGGGTTTAAGGAAGGCTTTATGACTCCCACTTGCTGCTGGATAATCTGTTTCATTTGGCTTTTCTTACTTTTAATTTGTCTGACAAATTTTTTGTTGTTTAAAGTGTTTTGATATGAAGAGTTCTTCTGCTCATGTTACCTGTTCTGATTTTAGCTACTTCAGGAATTTTTATTTTTGCTTTTTTTTCTGTTTTCTTACAGACAATGTCTGTGCTGTTTCAAGGAGTATAAACATTTGGAGATCTTTAACCAAGTAGTATGTGCGCTTATTAACTTAGTGATTGCCCAAGTTCAAGCTCTGCGGGACCAGCTCTGTAAACGTTGCACTATAAATATAGATTCAACATGGCAAGACCAGAGTAATCCTGCTGATGAGCCTCTGAATGTAGAAAGAGAATCTCATGAAGAAGAAAATGGAGAGCGGCAAAAATCTATAGAGAAAAAATTAGATCCTGCAAGAACTTGTATCCTGACCGAGGAGGAGTCTTCAAAAAACAGTGATGCTTTTAGCCTATGGAGCACTGATGAGAAGGAAAAGTTGTTGCTGTGTGTGGCAAAAATCTTTCAGATTCAGTTTCCTCTGTACACTGCTTATAAGCATAATACTCATCCCACAATAGAGGTATAGCTTATCTTTATGTGTATATTTAATTATTTTGTGAAAGTTTATTTGTTCTCATTAATAAGTAGACTGTGTGCATTTGATAGTTGCTTTCAGTTCTTCTGTTGACTTTGGTAGAACTTTTCATAGAAACTTTAAATGACACCTACTCTTATGTTTTCTTTAAAATAGGCTTAACTGTTATAGGTAATGTATTGGTAAATGTTGGATGGAACTGTACACTGAATTACTGTACTGTTTAACAGGCAAAAAGGGGACTATAGCGAACCCTGTCTTCCAGAAGTAACCTCTTAATAGTTCACTGGTTTCATTGCAATCTATGGTTCTAAGAAGCAAAGCTTCATGAACAAAACTTGGTGCGAGACCAAACTTACTTGTTGCAACAGCTTTGTAATTGACTGCAATAACTGATATATATACAAGTAGCTTTGTTCTGTGGTGCTGGTTTTTCGCTGTGATATTTGTTATGGGTACCATTCACATTTCCCATATTTTTTTCTGAAAAAAACACCAAACAAAGTTTTCAAAAGTCCTGCAGTGCTTAATTCACAGTTTCTGGAATAAATATGATGGTGTTAGCATTCTTAGTTGAGACAATATGGTTCTTGGAAAGATTGGATTTTGATCCAACTTGTGGTGGTTTAATAACAAAACCCCAGTTTTTTTTACAATATTTTTATGCAACAAATATGCATATTTAGCTACATAAAAAAGCTTCTGTCCAACAAACTTTTGAGCAAGTCAAAGTGGAGATTTAAACTGCAGTTAACCCAGTCTTTTTTATTCTTTATTTAAAGAGTTTTGGGAGTTGGAGCTCTGAGTGGTTAAATTTGCTTTTGAAACTTAAATGCAAAATGAGAAGATACCAAGTTATACATAATTTTTGATTATGTATGCTTGAGTGATCACAAGATATAATCAATTCTTGTTGAATGAATCCTGCCACATCTGACAATAAATCTAGTTAAAACGCACAACATAGCGGCGTTTTGGGTGGGTTGGATTTTTGTTTCTTGTCTTATTCCAAAACATATGGGCAAAACTGAAGAGGTTGTTTCACAAATATACATGTATAGAGAAATGAGGCAAAGTTAGGATTTGTGGGTTTCGGGTTTCCCATCATTCATTCTGGCCTACCTTTTAATTTTTCACCATGTGTAAATAAACCTGTAGTTCAGCCTCTGCAAGTAGGAACTGTAGAGGGTAGATATGTCTTGTTAAAAAAAAAAATCAATGACTTCTTGAGTGATTTATCTTCTGTATTCCTGTGGGACGCTTACTGAAACTAGGTTCGTAGGAACATGCAATGAACAATTCTCGAACAGCTTTTCTTTCTATAAGCACACTTGCTTCTTTTGAATGACAATTTCATGGGGTTTTTTCTTGTCTTCCAATTTCACTTCCAAATCATAAAAAGAAAAATTTCAAAGTGCCTGGTGGGATTTCTCTTTCACTTGATGTGCGGTCATGAAGTGCTTTGGACATAGATGTGCTGTAGATTCCTGTACTGTGACTGACTGTCGCTTTAGATGTACCTAGCATGTGTGGTTTGTTTATCATTCGAATCATTGCATACATTCATTAGCCATCCTAAAAGCATGACTTAAAGGGAAGCTGAAAAAATCAACACCACTTTCCTGTGGTACACACAAGTGAGGGAAAAGTTTTCTGCTGTCCTGCTAGGTTTTTTGTATTTCCAGGTATGGATTACAGAGGAATGCTAGCCTGATATACTTGCTGTGTACCTTTTTCCTTTATTGGGGAGAGAATTTTTGTGTTTGCATTTAAAAAGTTCCCAGTATCAATCGTTTTTTTCACAAACTGAGATTTTCTGTATTTAGGGAGCACTAAGGTTCTGTTGCTCTGAAGTGGTAATGTTGGTTTTTTTAATGTCAAAACTGTCTTCTACCCATAGGTATCTCATTGAAGTTTAGAATTTAATTTTGGATTTCAGTCTAGAGCAGATTTTTGGTTGGATTGAGACAAGTTATTAAGAAGCTCTGTTTTAAGTGTCCATCTATGCTTGTAAGCTAAACAGACCAAATCAACCAGGAATTTTTTGGGAGAAGCTAGTGTAGTTCTCTGTCTAAGCATTTCTTTCACCCTGGAATAAGGGAAATTTTCTGATACAAAACAAACTCCAATCTCTTTTCTCGCTGACTTCAGAAATTCATTGTTCCTGATTCTTGAGATGAATTTACGCAACTTCATTGAGTCGTCATGTCTAGTAACATTTCACTTTGTCTAGAAATTTAAAAATTTCTGTCATTTAAAAATTTCCAATGTAACGCTTTCACGTGGTATTATTACCTTCTGGTAACGATTAGCAGTCAATACTACTGTTAGCCTTTGCTCTGCATGCAGTTCCACATCTTTGTTCTTAATGACAGCAGACAGAAGACAAGTCTTGAACTCTCATGGCCAAAGCCATTTTACACTTGAGCATCTAGTGGAGAAGAAAAACAAACGTGAACATAGGAGGTTTTCCCTAGTTTAGGAGTACGCAAAGTTGAATGAAAATGAACGGCAAAGCAAGATTTGTTGGTAGTCAAAAGAGTGTCTGACCGTATATAATCCTATAGATTTTTCTCCTTAAATGCATTGCACTAAGAATAATTTTTGTCCCCTACAACATTTCGAAAGTGAGAGAGACCATGGAAGCCTGATTGGTAGCCAGAAGGACTCTGTGCTCTTCACAGCAAAAACTATCTTGAGCAAGTGATCTTGCAGGGGCAAAAATGTCACAGAAGTACACTGTATGCAAGGACAGTGAAACTACATCACATGGAAGCAAATCAAGCATGTTGACAAGTACATAATTGTGACCTGTGTAGAATGAGTGTTTATAGACAGAATGTTTGTTTCAATTTCTCTTAAACTAATGAGAAGCTGAATGAAAAGTGTCTTTTTACGAAGTTTGGATTTCCAAAGCAGCGCGATTGGTTGCAGTTAGAGGTCACCCACTTCAGGAAATAAATACTGAAAAAAATCTGTAAAGATAACATCTGGAAATGCACCATTTGCTTCTGTTGAAACATACCAATATTTTTTTGGTGTCCAGAGAGGCCTTTATATCTGTTTTACATCCTAAACAAAATTAACTCAAAATGTTTTTGTAAGTATAGTTGGTTGGGTTTTTTTGAGAGATGTTCATACTGGGATTAGTTAATTTCTTTTTCTTTGAATGTATGGGCTATATTTTAAGAGATCTTGCATATAGGGTAATTTAGGACTATATGTCCTGTTCTTCTTTTCACTCTTATTCCATGCAGCAAATGTAGTACCTTGAATGGAGGTTTTAGAGGGAAAAAAATATAGAAAGTGGAGGATCTTAAAATACTGTAGAGAAAGAAGCAACAATGTAAAGTGCATTAAAGTGAGCTCCTGAACTTTGCACTGTCCCAGAATGAACAAAGAATCTGAAGGGAGTTACCCTACTATTTCGCAGTTCTTGACAAAGGATGAAATGGAAGGGGGTGGGGTTGGAAGAGGAGTTGTTTAAGTGCCTTGTAGGTGTAGTCCCCGACACTTTGAAGTCTTGTTCTCTGCTTCTCCTTTTCAAGTAAATCTTTTCTTAGAAGATATTCCTTAAGTGCCCTTTGCCAAAATGTATCCATGTCAGACCTTTACTAGTATAGTGGTGGTTTTATATGCCATGTTAGATTCCTGTGATGAATTTTCTTATTTCCTTATAAACTTGCTCTTGAGGAGTTCTCAGTCTCTATTCTGTTTTACATGAGAAGTCATCGCATTTCCAGATTCAGTCTCTCAGCTGCAACGATTTAGTAAGTTTTGCGGGACTTGCACAACAGACGTCCTTGAGCTTTTGATTTCTGTATTCTAAGAACTGTATGTAGTTCACTCGACAACAAGTCTCTATGTTATTCAAGAAAACTAGTGAAATTTCTCACACTGTCTCTGTTGAACACCTTTTCTTGCGGCTTGAAAATGTACCACCTACTGGCTTCAAAGCAGTTTTAAAAATAACTGTTAGAGTATCACGAGTTCAGGCATGACTTCGAGTTCAGCAGAGGGAAAAAAAAAATGCTTCGATAGAATATGAGCATATTGAATAATTCACAATGTTTGTATCACACTTAATCCATCCAAAATTGCTTGCCTCCAGCATCCTCTGGTACAGTTTTAAGCTTACTCCTACGCAGCTATTTAAATTATATGCAGGAAACTTCATTTAAAAACTTAACTTTATGTCAAACTTCTATTTAGTTTGTGACTATGAGCACTGGGTGCTTGGTGTGGAGGGATGGGAACAAGAAGAATGTGTGCTGTAACTACTTGCAGCTATCCATGGCAGTGCTGTGCTTTCACAGTCACGTTTTAGATCTTCAGTGCCCTTTTGCCCCCAGCCATCTGCAAGATACACACAATATGCATTACAGCCATTGTAAAGAAAATTCCTTCTTTATACTGCACAACGAGTGGATGTTGTGATCGTTAAAAAGAAAAGCTATTTTCCAAACCCTTTTCAGTTTAGTACTTCTAGAAAATAGATTTTGTTGTTGCAGCAAATAGCAAATGGATTGATAGGGTGGTACAGTTCCTTCCCTCTCTTTAGATAGTTTAATCTTTTAAAGAGTATTAGACACTTATTTTATGTGATGTGTTTTGTTATACATGAAAGAATGTAGGAGTTGAAGAATTTTAATATTCTGATGAGAATGAATAATTTGATAGTTTAGCCTCTTAAGCCATTGAATGGAGGTTTGTAGAACTTCCTACGTTTCATGAAAATTCAGATGTTTTGATACATGGCTCATATTTATGCAAAAATTGTATTAAAAAGTACCTCAGTTGGTTCTGTTCTGTAATTCTCAGTCTGGTGTGCAGCTGATGTGCCTGACTATCCCCTTTGTAATATTCCTGTTGAAAGAAATGATCTGAAGGGGAGTGGGATTGAACAATGATCTGTTGATGCAGCCATTGAAAGCCATACCTGAGGTGTTATCCTAAGTGTATATGTGTGTACTTATAAATACATCGTAACAAAGGTAAAATGGTGAAATGGGAAAGCATGTTTTGCGATGTGAAACTGGAGCACATCTTGAGCTTTTGTATTCTTCTAAATTATGGGTTTGTTTTTTTCTGTTAGTTGAGTATACTGCCCATTAATGGTCAGGGTTTTTTTGTTCTATAAATGTGCTTTTGCTTCAGTTAATTTTTCATTTTTCTTTTTCTTTTTACACAGGATATCTCTGCTCAAGAAAGCAATATATTAGGGGCATTCTGTGATATGAATGTAAGTTATCTATTTTTAAATGGATGCACGTTTCCTAGAAGCTTAAAATAGTCACATTCACTCCTCTTTATAGAGCAGTGTTCTACTAACATAGCTTTTGAATTGCCTGTATATCTGAATTAATCTAGTACTGATTGTTCAAAATCTTTTTTTTTATATTTCTAGGATGTAGAAGTACCATTGCACTTGCTTCGTTATGTTTGCCTGTTTTGTGGAAAAAATGGCCTTTCCCTCATGAAGGATTGTTTTGAGTATGGAACCCCTGAGACACTGCCATTTCTTATAGCACATGCATTTATCACAGTGGTATCTAATGTAAGTATTGTCTTTAAATTATTTAATGTTAAACACAAAAAATAAAAAGACTGATTTCTAGAAGAATTCTGTGTAGGACCAGGGAGGGAGAAATACACTGTAAGATTTTACCCTGCTAGGAATGTGAGGTTTGCTGGTCTGAGTGTTTCATCATCCAAACCCTCTACATCTCCTGCAAGGACGAAAGTAGTTTTGCAAGTTTGTACCTGGATGCCAAGATTGTAACAGGTTCAGAAAATACTTACAAGAGCATTGTCAGAGGTAATTTCTATCCCTGAAATTGTGTCGTGGAAATGCTTTAGGCTTCTTCAGGCTGTATTAACTTTTTAGCTAGGAAAAGCCTATGGTTTTCTTTTCTTCTCAGTTTCCTGTGATTTTTATATCATTATACATGTTTGCAACATAGACGTTACTGTATTTTATTTCCACCTAATTTCAGAATCTGTCATCATGTCTCCATTTTGAAATAATAGCGATTTTTGATTAGCAGAATTAGGAATTGATTTTAGTGGAGATTCGAAGATCGGTGATAGAAATAAAAAAGTCTTTGAAGAAGGACATAGGAAGACTGAGTGTAACATGAGAATGTGAAGTCATGACCTGTCTTGTGGATGTTTCCTAGAGACAAAAAGGAAAGCAATAGTTTGTTAGGCCTTGGATGTAGGTAGTTTAACATAATTTTAACACTGATTGCAATTTTAAATACTTAAATTGGATCTTTCCCTCTGCACATCTTCCCTCCTTCCTTATTGCTGTTACTGACCAGCAAGGATGATGCTGTAGATAAGTATTGGAAAATGTTTGCACAGAGGGAACCAATGACTGAAATAAATCTAGTTAGTCTTGGTCATCCGTATCACTCACTCGTGATCCTTTTAGTGTAATTGTCCTTAACTTGTTGGAACAAATGAGTGAGACCGTGATATGCTATGTTCTTCTAAGCTTGCACAAGAGGACTCTGCAGGACCTCAGAACATTAATTTGTGGAGATGTGTTCTCTTCTGGCCCTTTCTGTATGATCTGGTGAACTTTTCAGGTGACCATCTGAGTTCTTCATCTATAACTGTTGTCAGTGCAGCTTGTAGTCTTCATCAGACTGTCTGCTGAAAATGTAGGGTCCTGTAAGTTATTCTGATTTAAAAGTAGATTTTGGTCACGGGACCGAATGTTCTTACGTTTGATATTTTATTTTTTTGTGAGACTGGGGAAAACTGTTCTGGACAATGAGCTCCCTATCACACCAGCATTTTTTCAACCAGCGTTCTGACTGCAGTTCCCATTTCTTAGATATTCCATACCTGTGCAAGTTTATAAACAGCATCTGCCTTTCTTCTTTGACCTTTTTTGAAGTCTTTATTTTTTTTCCACATAAATTATTTATTTTTTTATTTGTAGTGATGTGCCCTAACTCAAAAGAGTTCTGGGCAAAGTTTCTCTTTTCAGATAATCACTTAGCAACTTTGCATCTTTCGTTCTAGTAAGTAATACATTGAGCTGTCTCTTGTGGCTCTTTTAGATGAATGCTATAGTTAAACTTGCCATATAAAATGACGTTCAGCCCAAACTGAGTTGATCAGCCTCTTTTATCATTCAAATAGAATTTTTTTTTTTAACTCTCTCTGTGCTGGCAAACCAGTGTGAGTTATGAGAAAACTGTTATCTTCAGATTTAATCTGTCCATTCAGTATAGGAAGTATAAGAAAAAGTTTTAAGTGTAGTGTTCTTTATTCATGCACTTAACCACATTTTGATGTTACTCTGTACTTGTCAGCAGTAATTCTGATTTTCAAATGCAGTATCTTTATTAGTTCCAAATGAGGCAGCTAATTTTTTGACAAAATAAAGTTTACCTTGCTGATATTTAAAAAAAATATTTTTTTCTACCTCTACGATGGTGCAGAATGCCATGATCTGATTTTCATGCAATGTCTCTCTTTTCTTATTTCTTTTTATATCATCTCACTGTATAATTCATATAATCTAGGTAAATATAAATAATCTAATAAATGTTTCTGATTGTCTGTGAAATGATACAATGAACTCCAATAAAACTAAAAGGAACATTCACAAACTTGTATTTTTTGTGAACAAAATATTGGTGATCTCAGTAAGAATTCTGCTAATTTGACTTAGTTTTACCCCAAAGTAGTAGACAATGTGAGATTTGTGAATGGCACTGTCGATAACATCAGTGGACAGCTCTGCAGTGTCAACTGTTAACCAGCTCACAACACAGAAAGCCACAACCATAGTGCATAGTTGACCCTTAAGAGTTGGTGTGTCTGAAAGTGTATTTGAGAATGGCAGTGAGGTATCCGTTATTGGAAAGACTTCTGGAAATATCCATGATGGAAATTATTTTAAAGTCTGTGAGGAGAATGAGTTGTTTAGCTGCTACCTTAAATGTTTCAAAAACATGTTCAGAAAGATAGTACTGTGGATGAACCTACCAATTTCTCATTAAAAAGTCAGGCTTAGAAGTAAGGCCCGGGAAATAGAATAGGTGAAGTTGGAAACAGTAAACTGAAGTCAAAGAAATCATTTGCTAACAACCAGTAATATTCAGCTTTTAGTAGATGAAGCTGCACAGGGGTGTGCAAAGCATTTGCGCTGTTTCTTCCACGAGGGAAGGTGAGTGTCTCATTATATGCACTGTACAGGTGGTTGTGACAGAAGACCATTACCACAAATTATTAAAGCCCGTGGGGAATTGAGCTACTTGTTTGTGATTACTGGTGTCTCCTTTATATAGAGGACACAAAGAAATATTGAAAATATGTTTCCTGGATTTTTTTCATTCAGCAAATCTCATTTGAGTAAATGTCTTGTCAGACAAGCTTATGTTTGTAACAGTAAGTCCAGCAAATATAGTATAATGCAATTTACTTCGTGCAGGGAGTTGGCTGTTTAGCGCTCCTGGTTTTGCTCCAGCTCATGGCTCTCCAAGATGCTTTTTTAGCAACTTGTATTGTAGGACTGACTGTTCCTTCTTACGATATTTCTCTGCTGTCTTTTTTAGTTAGTTACCTGGTTCCTCCTTTCTTCTTACATTTCATATTCTGTGGTATTTGCTAAGTTTAACTAATTCATGTTGTATTGGTCTTAAAAAGCTAACAGACACAGAGAATCCAGGACTTACAGCTTGTTCTGTGGAGTGTTTAAACCTCACAAAAAAGCATGTCATTAATTCATTCTGTATTGTTTCAGTTTTGTGGATGTTATGGAGAAATAACTGCCCGCTCAGTGGATGTGAATTAATTGAAATAATGCTGATGGTTTCCAAAATGTTGGTTTGATTTTACTGTACGAAACTTCAAAACTTAAGCCAAAAATAGAAACTGTTGAGACACTCTGCCTTTTAGAAATTATTTACCTATGATAAAGAGTAAATAGTAAAAACCCCAGAAACCTCTGAAGCTTGAGAATAGAACAGATGCAGTAAATACTTAGTCTTAAGAGCAAGTGCAAATAAAACAAAGTCTGATGAAAGTTGTGGATTTTTAATATAATTTCGTATGTGTTATATTTATGTCACTTTATATATGTTATAGAATTTTATTTGAACAATTTAGTGTATTTATATTGGAGTTGGTGGTGAAAATTACTTTTTCATTGTAACTTGAAATTATCCATTAATTCCGTTCTGAGGATCAAGGTTGCATGTAATACAAATATACAGATGAAGCATCTTTAGAAGTTTGTATTAATACAGAGTGAAAATCACTATGAACAATGAAAGCTATAAAAACATTTCCTACTTTCATTTCACAAAGAAATAAGTTTTGCTTTTATGTTTGATACTTGTATGTGAAAAAGCACATTGTGTTAAAAACAAATTTTCTAAATACAAAAATATCTTTGTCTTACTTGCAATGCCTTATCAAAGTGTTGTTTAATTCCTGTTTCTAGAACAAGCATCTTGTAGTTACAGTTTGTGTCTTTGGGATGTTAGCATTTTTTCTTCTTGAGACTGCCGGTAGGATCAGAAGCTTGTTCCAAATGTGGAAGGTTTCGCAGTGTGGAGATTTGGCTGGTTTGTCTTGCAAAGTAGGTTAGTGTTGTTACTGTGGAGCATTGGTTGCATTGTAAGAAGTAAGTCTGAAAATATTTTTTTCAGAAGTGACTCCAAAAGTTATTAGGCTTGATTCCAGAAATGCTCACAATAAATGCTGGTGATACAGTTTTACTACTGCCTAATGTTTTTCTCTCCTGGCAAGAAGGAGAGTTTCTGCATACAGAATTTTCCAAAATCCTGGTGAGAATTTAGCCCTTAGCCAGAGTTTATCGCATCAGTTGCAAAGTAAAAACATTCTTTTAAGAACAAATGCGGAGATGCAAATTGACGTGACAGCTTTGAGTGACTGATGTGTTAGCTCTTCGCAAGCTTTGTGTGCGCACATGATTACAATTATGTGAGTAGTAGTAACAGCTGCTTATGTTTCATCTATGCCAGATCCCCTACCTGGCAGGTAGTTGTCTTTCTGTAACAGGTTTAACAGGATCAGCATTCCTCTTTGAAATGCAGATGGAACCTCTAACTGTGCCTGTGTAAGTGGTTTGGTTGGTCCTCTTTTCCTCACAGCATTGTTAAATACCTGTTTCAGCCTTTTTCTCCCTGCATACATTTTCTTCCTGCATACATTTTTGCAAAGGTGGTAAAGGCAGAATGGTAAATATATATGGGAATGCAAAAATGGTAGTAAAAAAGCTGTGCTTCATGACTGGTTATAAACCAGACCTTTATTTTATAGAATATATAACCCCTAAGAAGAAAAACATAACACAAGTCAAATAATTTTACTTGATTTAGGAGAGTTTTGCAAAGAACAGAAAGAATGGAATCGTGTTCATGTAGACTTTAAAAGGAACTGTACAAGGCTAAGGAACCTTTTTTCCCTACAGAATAAACTACAGAAAATTCAGAAATGAGACATCAGGGCAGTATGACACTGTTTATATCAAGTTTATGTTTTCCAGTTGACTAGAAGGAAAGATGCAACTCCTATTTATGTCACAGAAACATTCCTCAGTTAACAACTTTGAAAGTTAGAAAATTAAGAAGTTGAAAGAATTGAAGTTGAATGAAACACAACAACAACAAAGCCTTTTTTAAAAGTTGTTGCATGTAAAGGGGTTGCATGGACAAATGTGTCACCAATATATAATAGTTACCATTCTCATTAAATGTCATTAATCAATTTTTTATCTGTTTCTGGTTTTGCATTGTAGATCAGAATATGGCTACACATCCCTGCTGTCATGCAGCACATTATACCCTTTAGGACTTACGTTATCAGGTAAATTTTTAATTTAAGAATTTTTCTTGTGGAACTTTTTGACAGCACCTATTTATAATTTCAGCTGATACACTTTTAATTGTTCAAGTAGTTGCTCTGACCGTATCATTTCAATAAGGAGAGTGAAGGTAATGTTTAGAGTTAATTTGGGCAGTTCCTTACATTTACCTGATTTCAATATCAATCAGATGAAACTTTTTAATAGCTTTGTTAGTGTGACATCTCGCCCCATTCTGATGTGTCTTGTCAGGCTGAATTGTAATATAGTTTCACCTACTGCAGCATCTTTGTAAAACGTTACATACAATTTTCAATGAGGTGATGCAAGTAGAAAAGCAATATGATGTAGTAATTGAGATTTCATATACTGGGTTTCACTGAGTTTTAACACTGCTTCACATTTTGATGTTCTGTATTTACAGCTGGCAGGAACTGAAGTGTGATCAAACGTCTACTTGCACTTTTATGTATCTAAATATATCCAGTCCCAAAGATTTTCTTTGTATCAAGCTGCCTATCATGAAAAACAGTTAAATATAAAGTGCATATGAAGATATTTATTTATACAAGCAATTTAATTTTATTTGCTTTCTTGGGAGAACAGAAGAAATCTGGTGAGGTGTTGGTAAAATTATCTTGTGTGCGTGGATTTGCCTGGAAGTGGAAGAGTGTGGTTCTCCTTCTAGAGGCCCAACATTAACCTTTGTGGTGTAGACAACCTAAAAGGCCACTGCTCTTGCCTGGGCCTACAGCTCCTCAAAGGCTCTGGATTTCCTACAACTGTAATATTAGAAATGTGATGATACTGGTCATGGCTTTCTTCCCTGATAGCAAAGAATGTGACTACAGATTGTATTGTTTTCACTATACCAATGTAAAATCACACTCTTAACAAAAATAATGACATTGGCAACAGAAGAGTGCACAGAACAATGAGATTCAGAAGTGTGTTTCATATTTTAAAATGTTCTGGTTTTAATTGTAAAGAATTTTGACTGTAAAAATTTAAGTACTGGCTTGGCTATCAGTCTATCCTGCTGTATCATGGTCTCTACCAAAATTATATCAGCAGAGGGAACAGTGTTCTGATCTTTTATGAAAATTTTATATCACTTGAGTTGCCGTCCATCTGTGTGCGCTCTTTATTTAATGCTGTTACCTTTGAAGATTTATAAAGGTAATTATTAATCATGCAGCAGTCTAGGAAGGACAGGCAGAAGATCTTCAAGTTCTTGTCACCGTACATATTCCGTTAATGGTTGTTCATGTACCTTGGAATTTGGTTCACAAGCCTTAACCATCTTCTTGCAATGTATGGAAATTAAAAACAGCAATGAAAGATCAATAATTAGAGATAGGCTGATGAGAAGGAACTTGAGCGAGACAGAATAGCACATCCTGCAGACTTTGCTGTTAATCCTCACTTGCTTGTTGTCCTATAATTCTTAAAGCATTTTCTGTTTTATAACTGTAGGTGTAATTAGGGTCACAAGAATGAATAGAAGTTTTTTTTCCCCTGTGTCCTCCTCATCTTTTTGCTTTTACTTTACCCATAGAATGTTTGCATCTGATTTAAAATATGATTGTCAGCAGCTTCTTGCCATAAATAATGCCCCTGATGTCTGTTCTTAGCATTAATGGTATATTCATGTCAATCAGAGTGGTAATATTGCTACAGGATACATGTATGGAAAACATCAGGAGTTTAGAGAAGGAAGGGGATGTTCTCCCAGTTTCCGTTTTTCACAACTGAATCCTGAAGGGAGATCTGGGATTTTTCAACATTATGAAATCCAAAGCTTTTTTGGTGAAGATGCCCTTACGGAGTGGGCTGTGAAGCTTGGAGGCCATATAACAAATACCATCTCTAGTGCTATACCTTTGTATGGGAGAGAAGTTAGCATAGATGTCTTCAGTAAAAGATGTCTTTCTTGATATATGCAGCTCACCCAATGTGGTTGTTAAGCTTTACAGATCTTGTCTTTTCATCTTGAGTCTCCGTGTCTCCGGCTGCTTTGTACTTCAAGAAAAAAAGGCAAACATAATCGTGGGCACAGCAGCACGGTACCTCTGAAGCAAATCCTGCAATAGTTTCTGCTGCTATGCAAAATAAGAAAGAGGGCTTGGAGGGGATTTTACTCTAGAAAGAGCTCTTGGGACTCTAGTTGACTGTTAGTCCAACTTGCTGCTCATGTACATTCCATGCAAGAACTGCATTTTGGAGTGCAGATCAGCATAAGCAAAACGAGAGATCACCTGACTGGTATCTTAGCAGCGTCTTTTATCCAACGAGGTTAACCTTTATGTTCCTGTTCGATGGTTATTTCTTTGAAGAGTGGATGAAAATGAATAGCAAATAGTGTATTTGTGTAGAGGAGACCACTGCTGGAATTTGCGAAGATCATGGACATAGTCCTGGCATTATTGTTGCTACTAAAAACGAGACTGGGGAATGGAGCACTAGCAGTGCCTCTTGAGGGGCCTGTGTTTTTAAGCAGTTTAAGAAAGAAGGGAAGGACATACTTTCAGTAAGGAAGCAAAGTGGTTTTGACTTCCTCGGAAGGAAGCTTTTTATGACCCTCATACCTTAGAATTCTGCATTTCAGACTGCAAAATTCTCATGAAAAAAAGAAGAGACTTACTGACAAAGTGAGTCAAGAAAACAAGTCATGGCTTATTGCAATTATAAATGAGGGTAAGTTGTTGATGATGTCTCTTTATAAAAGATGTTGGTTCCAGCTGACTTCCACCTCAGAGGATCAGAGGTGAGGGATGTTCTACATGGTTTCAGTTATTGAATACCTCAAGACAGCAGTAGCTTATGAACAGTGCTGTTTTGAGGAAAATGGTTTTATTTCAGTGGCAAGACTGTTGATTGAAACTGTCAGGGATAGTTCTGTCCTTTAGAAAATAGATGACTGGCAATGAAGTCCAGTTTTATGAGAAATAAGAGATAAAGTTGTATGTGTAATGTTTTAAGTGCCTCTGTAAACCACCAAAAAAGTGCTGGATAGTATGAAAGAAAAGACCTAAAATTCTTCTTTCTTTGACATCACAGTTAGTATCAGCTACTTAATGTTCCTCTGGAAAAATCTGAGTGCTATGTGTAGCATTAGCACTGACCAATATCATGTTTAGTTTTAACCTCCCTTCCATTTTTCGTCTCTCCTGCTTCAGCATGGATCTTTATAGACTTTTTATGAGGGATTCATGATGCTGCCGCAGTTAGGGAGAAATGGAACATTCTGTGCCCAAGCACGTTGGGAGGAAATTGTAAGTGACAGTCGCTGCTGAGTTAGCCGTGCAGCCTCGGCACAGGGCACAAGCATAGCACTGGTACCTGCAGAGGAAGTGGAATCTCCACATGGGATTGTTGATCGACTATACCTCCTGTGGAATACAGCGAGAGGCAATGCAGCTGAACAAATTGAAATTACTCTTCTGCTTAAAAATAATTTTCTTAAGAATTAGGGGTTTATGGGGGTGCCTGAGACCACTCCTTGCTACTAAATGCCATGAAAAATTCTTGTAGTAAGCCTTGAAGTTTTCATTTGTAAAAAATGCTTCACTCCTCCAATATCTGAAAGTTCATGCTGTAGGTACAAAGGATAGGCAAGTCAGGAGACAATAGCTAAGCACTAAACTGAGTTTTTCATATCCCTGAGGGACACTGATTCATTCTGCTTGATATCCCGTTTGCAGCTGTGGTCCAAAGGAGTTGTATTAAGGGAAAAAGCATTATTTCACAGCTGAGTAGCTGAAGTTCTGAAGCATAAGATGTGATTGTAAGCATTACATTAACATGAAACTGCGTGTTTGAAACTGAACAGTCTCTATTCCCAAATACAGCAAATTTAAATAGTTTCAGTAGATTAAAACTGATTTTTAAAAAAAATTAGTGGGTACTTAATGTCACTTAAACGTAGATAAAATATATTTACTGATTATTTTAAGCTGGCAGAACAGGTCCTGTGTATCTGTAGACTATTCTTTATGCATGTGTACAAAAAGAGGTATATTTATTTCTGGAAGTCTCATTTAGGCAAAAATATCAGATTTGCTAAATCACACAGATCCTGAAGTACTGGTCATATATTCCTCTAAGACCTAATGCTTATCAGAATCAAAATGGCAAAAATTTAGGAATTAAAAAAATAACGGACCAAATGGAAGCCATTATTAAGCCATTATAGGAGTCATTCATGTATTCACATTTATATAGAGTCATAGAATGGTTTGGGTTGGAAGTGGTCTCAAAAGTTCATCCAGTTCCAACCCTCCTGCCAAGGGGCACCTTCCACTGGATCAGGTTGCTCGAAACCCCATCCAACCTGACCTTGAACACCTCCAGGGTTGGGGCATCCGCAACTTCTCTGGGCAACCCGCACCACTGACTCGCCACCCTCACAGGAAAAAAAATCTTCCTAATATCTGATCTAAATCTTTCTAATCTCTCAGTTTAAAGCCGCTACCCCTTTGTCCTATCACTGCTTAAGCAAAAAATCCCTCCCTGGCTATCATGTAGCACCCTTTAAGTACTGGAAGTCTTCCCAGAGCCTTCTCTTCTCCAAGCTGACCAACTCCAACATGCTCATCCTGTCTTCATAGGAGAGGTGCTCCAGCCCTCTGATCATTTTGTGGTCTCCTCTGGGTCTGCTCCAACAGATCCATGTCCTTCCTGTGTTGAAGGCTCCGGAGCTGGACACAGGACTCCAAGTAGGGTCTCACCAGAGTGGAGTAGAGGGGCAGAATCACCTCCCTCCACCTGCTGGCCTTGCTTCTTTTGATGCAGCCGAGGACACAGTTGGCCTTCTGGGCCAACACACGTTGTCAGCTCATGTCCAGATTTTCTCCCTTCCACGGCTTCATACCATGGTACCTTACCAAGCAGATCCCTGAAGACGCCAAAGTGTGCTCTCCTGAAGTTCAGGGTAGTGAGCTTGCTGTGTACATTCCTTGTTACCCTAAGAATATTGAACTCCACCATTTCATGGTCACTGTAGCCAGGGCTGCCCTTGAACCTCACATTCCCCATCAGCCCCCCCTTATTGGTGAGAAAAAGGTCCAGTATAGCACCTCTCGTTGTTAGTTCCTCTATGACTGGGAAAAGGAAGTTATCATGAGCACATTCCAGAAACCTGCTGGATTGCTTGTACCCTGCCGTGTTGTCCCTCCACCAGATATCGGAGTGTTTGAAGTCTGCTATGAAGACCAGGACTTGTGAACATTAGGCTGCTCCTATCTGTCTATAGAGGGCATCATCCGCTTGCTCTTCCTGGTCTGGTGGCCTGTAGCAGACCCCCACTATAATGGTACCTGACCTTAACCTCCCTTTAATACTCATCCGTATTATCCATTTCCAAGTGGAGTTCCATGCACTCGAGCTGCTGATTTGCAGCTCCTTGTGATACCCCTCCTTGTTTCCTCTGTCTTTCCTTCCTAAAGAGCCATTCAGATATTCTAGTCATTAGAATCATCCCACCATGTCTCCGTGATGGCAATGAGATCATAGCCCTGCAAGTGTGCACGCGTCTCTAACTCCTCTGGTTTAATTTCCTGTGCTACGTGCGTACCGCACATACTGTGCTATGTACGGTTCTGGTCAGTTCATCTCAAAGAGATCATGACAGAACTACCTAGGTGATAGGAAAGGTGATAAAGAATGTAGGAGATAAAAAATTGATAGGAGAAGAGACATAACCTAGGATTCTTTTTGACAAGGGGTTGGCTGTTACACAAGTGATATGAAGGTAATCAATCGGAAATGATAATTTGCAGTTTTTCAGAAACAAGAAATGGAGACTCTGCAATGCAAGTGTCAGGTTGCAGACTTCAGAGAAATGAAAGAAGATTGGTTTCACGCGAACATAATTGTGAAGCTAACTAACATAGGTTAATGAGAAAGCCAACCAAATAAACAGAGATGAATGAAGTCATAGTAGTAGATAGGTTCGTATGTTTTTTATATTGGGTAGATCTTTCATCCACTTTCAGAATGGCTGTTTGGAGTAAGTAGATCTTCTGCCTTGCTCCCGCTGCTCTTATGTCAGGCAGTGCAGCAAGTTTCCATTTAGTCAATGTAAGGAAAGATGTCGGTTAATTGACAGTGCTAGCTAAAGATTTCTTTGTAATTAATAATGTTCTAGTGGTAAAAGCATAAAATGGACATAGTTTACTAATCCAGACAGGCTTAGACTGCTGTAGTTTCCACAATAAAAAATGAGGCTTGGCCTCCTCTGCAGGTTTCTGGTAGTAAAGATGTGATCGTATTTGATTTATGACCAGTATTGTAGTGCCAATAAATTTTCTAGTGTGGATGCAGTTATACTCCTAAAGACAAGTACACTATCTTCTACATTTATACTGTGCCTGGGTTGGAATAAGCCAGTTGCATTGAAAAAACCCACTGTGCAGGTCAACAGGTGAATAGTACTGTTTCCTCTATGACCTTGGCAAAAGAGGTTTTGCTGTTGAAGTACTTCTATAGCTGTGAAAATGCACCTACGCTGTAGTTTCAGTTATTATAAAGTGGGATTTTTTAAAAACACTGTCTCTCAGTGATACCGTAATACAGAAAACATGGCACAAGTCTGATTCAGACTTGGACTAAATACAGTGAAAGTACTGAAAGAGCCTTGAAAATCTTGTTGTAGGGTGAATTTTGAGAATGAAAGTAGGTTTGTATGGATACTGTTGCATTAAAATAAAACCCATTTTGTTAAATAAACTAGAGTAGTAGAGTTGCTTCACCAAACTTTTTAGTGTGAGGAAAATTTTAGGTGGAAGTCCTGTTAGAGAAATCCAGTGAAGCCTCAAGAGCACCCTTCTCCCTGTACATGTAGATCCGTGTCCATTCCCACCTGTCTGTTTCATACAAGCTGTCTCTCGTATGTAGAATGAGAAACTTCATAAAATTTATTTTAACATCTTTGAGACCTTTAGAAGTCCTTCACAAAACAGTTGAGTGTGACTTGGTGTGCATTATGAACATTGAAGAGCTTTGGGAACTAGGGCTGAATATAGTTTGCATATAAAAATGGGGAGATAAAAACTGGTCTGAGGTTGCTGATAGCTGTACTGAGATTATTATATTTTAACATGCACTGATGTGTTTTTTCATGAGTGTAACTCCCCTTACCTGTCTGTAGGTTAAAGATAGGTCACTGCATCTGATTTACTGCTGAACTTTTTCAAATGACTATTCCCTTCTTGTTACCGCTTTACTTTTGTTTAGAAGTGATGGCACAGAAGCATTATTTTCTTGCTGTGGTCTGATTTCTAGCGCTGCACATGAGTAGACAAATTTTGCAGTTAATAACAGTAAAGTATCTGGTTCCCTTGGCCATGAAAGGTCCTCCTTTTGTCCTGCTGCTACTTATCTGTGATTTCTATCACAGATCTACAGTCTCTGTGATTATTTGCGCTGAAGGCTCTCTTCTCTGTTTGTCAATGCTAAGGATCATTTAAGCGTGTTTATTTTAAGGGCTCTACACAAGAGCTGTGAAAAAGGGCCTCAAGTCTTCATAAAAATCAGGGGCTGTACTTTTTGCTTTTTTTAGAAACCCCCCCCCCCTGATATTTATATGACATAAATGCAAAGGAATGGTGCATAAATCTAGTTAAGTGTAGCTTGATATCTCTTGTGTTTTTAAAAGATTCATACATCTATTTAGCCAATCTCCAAGGATAGATCCAGGCTTAGGGTGTCAGACGGATTTTTAACACATCTTTGTGTGGTTAATTCTAGTTTGGGTGTAGTTGAAACGTCAAAATGCTGAAGTACAGCAGAAGCAGTTCTTTATGCCAACCTCATACATACCTTTTACTGTGCAGTCTTTCACTGCTTCAAAATAAACTCAAACTCATTTCTAAACATTTTGCTCTTATGCATTCAGTTTAGAAAATCTCAACTGTGTCAGCGTTTCATATGTGAGGTTTACAGGCATTTCAGTATAGATTTCCTTGGTATGCCTCAATATTGTAGCTGCTTACGTAAGACAGAGATTGTGCTAGCTTCTATAAGTTAGTTCTTAAAAATGATTATTTCTTCTGCCTCCCATTTGGAGCAAATCTCTGTATTGCAGCTCATTGTCCGTGATTTGATGACCCTTCATTTAAGGTTTCCTGCAGCGGGAAGAACGTAGCTGTTTAAAATCCTTTAACGGTTTTGTTTTCTGTGTAAGATTCCTAGGATCCTTGGTGTTGCTTCTCATGCATCCTTAAAGATCATATTGCTGTCAATAGAAGAAACATCTTGGGCCTTTGTTCTGTGCCAACCTGTTGTGAATACAATGCTGTGAGACAGGGGGTGCTGATGAGCAAGCACAGATGGTGTAAGATTATGGCAGAAAAAACGTGCATGTATGGCATTGACTCCAGTGGTATCAGACCATGATTGCACAATATCGTTGTCTTCTCTTCGGTTACAGAGGCCACAAATAGGGATAGATTCATCTTCACAGGATTTTCACTGTCAGAACATGCTCTTTGTGCTCCATTGACATTGTTTCCAGAAATCCAATTTTAAAGTATATTAATAATGTTAAGCAGATTTTGACTCTTCAGTTATAAATAAAGTAAATAAACATGATGCAGCTGTCAGGAGAGGGCACCTTCCCATGCAAAGAGACAAAGTTTAGACTTCCAGCCTACATTTCCAAGAACTCCATGGGTTTTCTGTCATTTTGTGAAATGAAAGAAATCTGAAGAGGTTTAAAATGAGAAATGTATTTACTTTTAAAAATATAATGCATAATTCTGTTTTTCCTAAGTGTTTTTTCTTGTTGCCAGCTTTTGATAGTTGATATGTTAAGACTTAGTACTTTTATAGCTGTTGAATATACTTATTTGCTATCATCAATATAGTGTTCCAGGAATGTTCTAATTTGAATCATACCCTTTTTTTTCCCCTCCCATTTGTTATTTATTCTAGGTATTTATGTAAACTGTCAGACCAGGAGTTGCGACAGAGTGCGGCCCGAAACATGGCAGATTTAATGTGGAGCACAGTTAAAGAACCATTGGATACAGCCTTGTGTTTTGATAAAGAAAGTCTTGATCTTGCGTTTAAATACTTTATGTCTCCAACTTTAACAATGAGATTGGCTGGGCTGAGTCAAATAACAGTAAGAACTTTTAAAAAATATAAATAATATTTAGAAAAGTGTTTCTTTTTGTGGTTTATGATTTATGGATTTGTTTTGGGGGCTTTTTAAATGTGTGAAAACAGCTGAACCCTCTCATATACAGGCTTAAGAATTTATAGTCATGATTTTTGAGTATGGTGTTCACTGAGAGATGAGTCAGGGTGATGGCCTTGTTCTGCAGCATGTGGAATGGTTAACACATTTCCTGAACAATTTACCATGCTAAACAAAACTCTTTATAACCATGTTTTGTCAAAGCTAAGTTGAAATTAAGTCCCTTAACGTGGCTGTATTTTTTGTTTACAAAGGCTTTCAATCTGTTTTCACTTTTACCTTTTCAGTGTCTTAACTCTACTGTAAATAGCTGCTTGTGTTATACATACCTCTTTTTCCCGTTTGTTTAGTATAGTCTGTTTATCAAGAGAGACCATTTCTGCATTAATTAGCAAAGACTGAATTGAAGAGGTCGATGTATGTAGCATAAAACAGGAATAGATTAAAACTAAAAAAAAACACCACCCTTCTCTTCCCATGGAAATGCTCCACATTGCACCAGTCAAGATATGTTGTGCATCTTTTGTCTGTCATTGCTTCCTACGTGTGTATTACAGCCACAGAGACACTTGTACAGAAGATCGAAAGTGAACTTTTTTATTCAACTGAGCCTTTTCAGTTTTGTGTTTCTTCTGACACTCCTGAATTTAAGATTTATAGCTTGTATTGTCATGTTTGCCTCAGTGCACAAAATGATGTACTGATCCAGTATAGATGCTGAAGCAAGATATGGAGGAAGTTAACTTTTGGAAGAAATAGTGACATTACTGTAAATATAGTTTATATACGTAATTAATTTATAGGGCTTTCATATATGAATGATACATCCGATATACTCAGTGCTTGAATTCTAATCTTCTGTCATAATTAATTTGTGTAAAATGAATATCCAAAGTTGTTTTGATGTAATTCGAAAACTTCAGAATGTTGATGAAGTATTTGGTGAAAATATAACATATATTTTTGTTTTGATTTTTCATTGCCACATGCTTTGTTATTTATACAGTTACAGATACTCCGTAATATCTACCAGATATATTTTAAAATGTGGCATTAGCTGGGCATAAAAATAACTTACTTTTTTCATTCTGCATAGTCGTGGGAAATGTAATTTTCAGTATAATTTATTTTAAAGTAAATTTCCAGTGTCTGCATAGTTACAGTTATGTTAGATTTTTATTCCTATAAGTACTTTCTTTGGTTTTGTATCGTTGTTGTTCAACTGCTAATCTATGTCTTTCTGTCTATCCTTACCAGATGGTTTATTTTTTTCAGGAATATAGTTCATTTAAGAAAGTGTGAAGTTGTGTAGTTTTAAGTAGTTACGTATTTTGATCTGTTTTGATTGATAAATATGACTGTAAAAGTGAGATTTTTAATAACAGATGTGTATTACCAGAAGCAAAATTTGACAGTAATTTTAGACTAAAGTAAATAGGTTTCTGCTTGTAAAAAAAAAAAAAGGAATATTATTTGTTTTTAAGTTATTAAGTCTTTTTTTATATGAATGGTCTCTAGAACTACTCTAGAACACTGAGAATTTATTCTTTCTCATTCAAGTAATAGTAACTTTTCTCTTCTTTGGTTCTCTTTTTAAAGCTCTTATGAAGATAGCTTTCAGAGGAGCGTCTTTTGATTTTTCTCGTTTGACATTTGAGTTGGAGAAGCATTTTGTTTCATTCGGTTTTGTATGCCTTACCTGGAACAATTTTAATTGCTAGCTCTTTGCAACATGGAGTATGAAAGCTGAACCAAAATTTACAATAGTTTTGACTGCCTCTTTACAGAATTTTTCTGTCCTCTTTCAAACAAAGATGTGTTGGCAAAGATGTAAGGTAGTTCAGCTTTGTTAGTGTTTTCACACAAACTTCTCTTATTACGATGAACTTCATGCCTTTTTTTTTTGTTTCTTTTTTTCTATTCCTGTCTTTGATGGCTAGAATTTGTTAAAGTAATTTCGTTGAAATGTTCTTCCCAGCCAACACAATTTCAGCTTCCTGTTTTGTGTTCCAGACTTTAGCAGTACAATACCTGCAAATTCAAAATGTTTTTTTTTTCTTTCCTGGACTTTCACAAAATCATAGAATGGTTGGGGTTGGATGGGACCTCTGAAGATCATCCCCTTCACCCACTGGCTAGAGCAGGTTCACCTAGAGCAGGTTTCACAGGAATGTGTCCAGGCAGGTTTTTAATATCTCCAGAGAAGGAGGCTCCACAGTTTCTCTGGGCAGCCTGTTCCAGTGCTCCGTCACGCTCAAAGTAGAGAAGATTTTCATCATGTTAAGGTGGAACTTCCTGAAGTTCCTGGCCCCACTAAAGAGAGTCTGGCTCCGTGCTCCTGACACTCACCGTTTAGATATTTATAAGCATTGATAA
Source organism: Dromococcyx pavoninus (assembly GCA_033558185.1). Taxonomy (NCBI): domain Eukaryota; kingdom Metazoa; phylum Chordata; class Aves; order Cuculiformes; family Neomorphidae; genus Dromococcyx; species Dromococcyx pavoninus. Next base: position 95,624 of record JAUMJL010000026.1, read on the forward strand.
GATCCTCTCTCAGTATTCTCTTCTCCAGGCTAAAGAGATCCACCTCTCCCAGTCTTTTCTTGGAAGAGGGATACTTCAGTCCCCTGATGATCTTTGTGGCCCTTCTCTGGACTCTCTCTAGTAGTTCCTTGTCTTTCTTGAGCTGGGGAGCCCAGAACTGGACACAGTACTCCAGATGTACCCTCACTTTGGCAGAGTAGAGTGGGACAATAACCTCTTCTCAGTGCATGCCAGGATACCATTGGTGTTCTTGGCCACAAGGGGTCATTGCTGGCTCATTGTCAACTTGTCCATCAGGACTCCCACATCTTTTTCCACAGAGCGGCTTTCCAACAGGTCAACCCCCAACCTGTACTGGTGTTATTCCTCCCAAGGTGCAGGATTCTGTGCTTGTTTTGGTGAACTTCACGAGGTTCTTCTCTGCCCAGCTTTCCAGCCTGTTCTGGTCTTGCTGAATGGCAGCACAGCCTTCTAGTGTTTCATTTGCCAAAAGTTGAGCATTTAGTCTTGAAGTGATTCTTCGTTTCATTTTGTAAATAAATGTGAATATTCAAAGAAAACTTATAGCAAAATTACGTGCAAAGTATTTTGAAATGTGAACTTTTCAATATGTTCTGCATTTCAAATAACAGTTTCTTCTGAAAATTTACATGGAAAGTTTACTGATGCAGATTCAAGTTTTAACTCGCAAGACCAAGACTGAAATAGATTGGGTCGAATAATTTCTGTGGCTTGCCTAGTTATTCCTTTTGCAAGATAAGTGTATTTTTGCTGTCATCGTGGAGACAGATATCTTTGACCAAAAATATCAGTGAATCTAAGCAGATGAATGTCTCCTGTCACGGAGGTGTTGATTTGTGTCTGTTGAGAATTCTTTTTTTCCTGTCTGACAGCTAACATGACCAGTCCTAAAATTAAACCTTTCAGTTTCATGGAACCTCTTGAGGCTCACAGAATACGTGCTGTGTGGCATACAGGGATTATATTTGGTGGCCACCAAATATAGACTTGCCTCCCTCAAAGAGTAGTGTATGCGTAATGTGTCGTATCATTTGAGTACAGTTCCTATTTACAAAATAAGGTTGGAGAGACACATATAATTTAATTTTAACAAAGTGGAGGCTATAGTGGTTGTATATGAAGTTGGACATACCTACAGAAAAGAAGAGAAAAATGTAAACCAAGATATACCTGAAGTTTTATTTTTGTTATCTTGTTTCACTTTGATGTCATCTCCCAGTCATCTGTCCAGGTGGTTCAGCTTCAGAATACCCTCTTCTCTCTCAACTATTCTCTCACAAACAGGTCTCTCGCTTTCCTTTACTTCCAGTTACAGCAGAACAACTTAAATCTGTGAAAATGAATGTTCATAATTGATCTGGCCGTCCTTCTTTTTCCAGTTTTCCAACCCATTTCATTTGTTTCTTTACATTAGTGAAAATGCAAATGCAACATTGTTAGGTTTTTCTTGATCAAATTGAGTGCAAAACTTGAACTGTGCATTTTTATTCTCCTTTCATTGGTTTTCTATGTAAAAGGTTTTATTACCTTTGATGCCTGGGCCTTGCGACAAGACTAGCTAGGGAGCAGCCTTTTTTGTTCTCAGCTTTCATTGCCGAAGAGTTTATGCTGCTGTTGTACTTCAGACCTAACACATTTATATGATGTTAACGTAGTGTCTGGGCACAGACCTCTTCAGTTTCTCAGAAGGCTTCACATATGGCAAAAAAATATAGAAGTATTTTATTCCATTTCGCATTTCATGGCAATGAAACTTGAAGTGACATAAATATTAGGAGGTGGGTCAGAGTAAGGTAGTGCAACGCTATCCCATGTGTACTTTGCATTGTGCTGTTGTGTCAAAGTTCTAAGACTTTAGTTGACATTATAAAAATTGTTGGAAAATTCCAATATGAAAAAGAACACCTTTTGTCAGAATTCCTTTGGTTAAGGATTTTCTGTGGAAAATTTGGATCGACACGTGACCATGGATTTAAAATTGATGACAGTAACATTTCAGATCTCTTTCAGTCTTTGATCCTTTCACAACATTTTTGGTTGGGGCACAAGTCTTCGGAAAAAGCAGTGAACTTTCACTTCTTTATTTGACCCAATTCTCAGTGGTTTTAACAGTTTCTTCCTGAAGTTCTGGTCGCACGTTTTTCCATTTCTAAGTATGTTTCATTTGAAAGTATCTATTAATAACTTACCTGTTAATAATTGTGTAATCAGGCTCTAATTTCTCAATAATTTTAATGCATATTTTTGATTTGGTTTCTTCAAAAATATTTTTTCTTATGAAAATTGTTGAGATTAGACACGAATAATTCTTTGTGTAAAGCCTGTGAGAGATTAGCTGTCACCTGAATTCAGAGTGCATGTACCAGACTTGTTTCAAGAAATAAAGTAGTAAATATTTTGTCCAAGTTATGCAACAAGTTTAATTGAAATTTCAAAAACAAAAATTATTGTCTTTATTTTTTTAAAATAAGGCAACAATGTACCACATAATTGTAAATATTTTGAAAAATATTATGTACCTGTAAAGATTTGAATACAGAGCCATCTCTGTATCTGGAAAGTTGCTGCTGAGGAAAAGGGTGGTGAAGAGATGCAAACCTTTAATAGGCTTTTTTTTCCTGTGGCATGTCTTGAATTTGTCAATTTGGATACCTTTCAAAGCTTCATTTTACATAAAAATACTTAATTTTGACTCTGGTTCTATGGGCTTTCAACACTGATAATGTGACAAAAGAAACCTTTGCTGTTGTAGTAAGCATACAATAACAGAAAAAACTCATCCTAAAACATCAGTTTTCAGAGTATGTGTTTAATCTCTCGTGAAAACCTTTGTGCACAATGACTGTTGTGCACTTTGTTTTGATTTCTGGAGCGGGTGGAGTTTTGTAGACAACATTTAATTGCTTTAGTGAAAGAATGATTAAAAAAAAACATTGATCCCTCTTGCCTACAAGAATGCCTGCTGTTCAAATTTTTGTCAAAGCAGTTTATTTGAAAACATTGGAAATACTAGAAACATTTGTGTACTCTCACTAATGCTATTTTTAAATTTAAGAAAAACTATTTCACAGAATACTTAGATAAAATTTTAATTTTTTTTTCTTCCTTTTTCTGACTATAGAACCAACTTCATACCTTCAATGATGTGTGTAATAATGAGTCATTAGTTTCAGACACAGAAACGTAAGTAGGAATGTTATTATGCATCCTTTAAGTGCATTATATATTACAGTTCTTCTATATTGTTTTTATGGATTATACACAGTGTGGAGTAGTAATGATCCGAGGCCTTTATTAGAAATATTCTAATCAGGGGTTAATAAATAGTTTCAAATGGTAACTTTAGAAGTATTTTTAAATGTTTCTGCATTTTGTACTGTCTTAAAAGATAGAGTCAAAGTAACCTTTAGAAAAATGTAGATACTGAAATAATAAATACCTGTAACAGGCCGTTATCTCCGTTGTGATGTATAAATAAGAACCAGTTTATTTATATCCAAGTAGTATTTTTGCCACCTTCGCATTTCTCCTGATTATTTACTTAACTAAGACTTGTCTTGCCTTCACTGGCTCCCAGCCTTGTTATTAGTTTTCCACTGAGTCTGTGAGGCTGTGCTTTTTGAACTGTTTATTGTTTTTTTCACAGTCCTTATTTGTATAATCGAGGTGTGGTTTAACAATTTTAAGGCAACCCCATAAATCTTTGCGAAGATTCATGGGTGGGATTGTATTCCAGTGAGGAAATATATTGATTTTTGTCATAACTCTAAACTTAATGTTAGAACTGTCTAGAATTTAGAAAAAAAGTATTTCTTTAGGTAATTGAAATAACTGTTTTTTTGAAATTCCAGGCTAAGTATGTAATATCTAGCATTTTACTTGTGCTATACTCTTTATGCGTATCTTGGGGTGTGAGATATCCTTTGTTTTTATCTTGGGGGTTGTATCCATGTACATATCTGTCTCACAACAGACACATACTCTTCACTACCTTTTGCTCATTAATGGGAAGTCTGCTATAGCAGTAGTTCACTTGTTTTTTTTTTCCTGGATAGTTGTGTTATAGATGGATTTATTTTAACACCTTCTTACTGAAATCTGGAAGCATTCGAGATGACAATTTTGTAGATTTAATTTAAATAATGTGAATATTTGAAATGAAATTTATAGTAACAGGTTGATGTTTTAAAAATAAATAATCAGAGTCTAGAGCAGTTTTGCTTCGTAAAGATGTGAAAAGACCTTGAGAATACAAAACAGCCACCTGTGATCAACTTTTTCATATCCTTCGCACTAAATCAATAGGTGAACATGAATCCATGCTATCCATTTATTTCAAAGTAAATTTTGATACATAGTGTCAGAAAAATAATTTTTAAATTCTCTTCAAGTAGCACACAAATATCTTGCTGTGATCTGATGAAACCTGAATGTAATGTCATTAAGGTCATGTAAATATAAAAAATTTGTGCAAGCACATATTTATTAGGTACATTGAATATAATATATACTTGTATGTATTTATTATTTATATTTTGTGCCCTGGGAGCTGTGGGATTTTTTTCCATAACCTTTAGTTCTGTAGCAGTAGAAGTAGATACTACAGGAGTGTTACATGTGAAGTGTGTAGGGTGGCTTGGTTGGCTGGGCTATTTTTGATATTTGGCTGCCAGTTGATGGCACATTGTTACACTGGGACTGTCAAACCTCCAATTGATCCATTTCTTTCCCTCCTTCCTTCATATTGAAAATCAGAAACTGAGGTGTTTCTTGGCTAGTTTATCTTCTGAAACACATTGTGGAGGAAATAGTTTTTAATTAGTAGTTACTAATTAAGGAAAATAAACAAGAAGTTACTCTGCCTGTTAAACCTAGTAAAACCTAATAAAAAGCTGTTTAACTTTGTCAAACAGCTGGGGGGAGAAAGACTGGTGCTTAAATGTCCCTGCAGAAGAGCAAGATGTACTATGCAAGAACATCAGAGTTATTTTAAAGCTGAAGGAGATTGTCAAATTCTCATTTGGGATATTACTTCCTTGGCAAGGGCATTTGTAAACAGCCTGTCATTTGAAAGGAATGCAGCGTGAACAGAAGACCTTCTTTTCCATTTTTGTAGTATGTGATATTTTTAATCCAAATTCCTGTCATTCTGGTGATTTACCTGAAAAGTAGAAATCAGTATCAAGTATTGCTGCTGCGCTTCTTCAGATATCATTTGGAATCACTGATTTCTTCCAGCCAAAGTCACAAAAGGCTGCTGCAGAAGGATTGGGAAAAAGTCTCACTTCAACAGTTTGTTCAGTACAAAGCTTCACTCTCATTTGAGGCTCTATTCAGAGAAATTTTTGGATAAGGCACTTACGGAGTTGGCAGTGATTGAATGAACAGCAAAAGGAAAGTTTTTCTTTCCTATTTTCTTTCCTTAGTGAAGAAAGGAAGTCTAAGATTTATTTTGTACCTTTGTAGCCTCTGCAGATTTATGAAAGAAAGATGTTTCACATTATGTCTGGTCATCCCCGTTATGTTTTGACTTTTCCAGATGCGTTTGGAACTGTCAACCTTTGGGATTTCTCCTTCTGTATCTTGATAAGGTGGGTTTGCGGGAGGTATCTTTTCTTTTAAAAGGATTATCAGCTAGTCCTGGCTCTTCCTTTTTGTTTGGAAGTTTCATCAGGGTTTCTAAGCAAATATTTTACAACAGTAGCTTCCCACCTTTGTCTGCATGATTGCAAATTATTCCATGGTAAGACAAGCTAAAGCATCTTCTGTCTAGGAAAACGCTGGTTTTCACAATTTGCACTTGCAGGCAGCAGAAAGATATGGCACAGAAATCTGGTTTTTAGCTGCAGGTTTTGTATATCATTTTAGATTTAGTTTACTTGACTGTCTTCTCTAGGGTTGAGGATTTATGGTGACTGAGTTATCTGTATTGCCCAAGATATGTGCAAACTCTCATTGACTCAACTTCATAATATCCCTCAGAGATATACTTTTAATTTAGCTGTTCCTGGCTCTTAAGATGGAATCAAATTATTAGCAATCTAAGGTACTGAAGATTATGAAATCTGTTCAAGCTAAAAATAATGAGGCTGAACTGAGGAGTCTTCAAGTCTTGGAATAGTGATTCCTTGAACTAATTTGCTGATGTCGGTTGGTGAAAAATGATAAGGCTTTCAGGGAGGGAAAAAGGGTTTTTTTTGTGCTATTTGAAACACTAGAAGAAAAAGTGTTGGTTTTTTCCTTAATGAAGACATTGTTGACTTATAGAAATAACGTGTAAAAACAGATATTGTTTTGCTGTTCACTTGGCAGGCAGTGAAGAATTGAAGTTTCAGGATTCAGGTTGATGCGGAGATGACCTCTCACCTCCTTTTAAAAACTTTATTACCCTTACTTAAAATTTTCCTATGGAGTAATTTTAGGTGTCCAAAATTCTTTTCACCTGTGAACAGAAAGATCTGACTATTTCTTCTCCTTTATTTTCCATCTCTTTCCTTATTTATTGAGATATCAAACAGCAAGTTTTATATTGCTTTTTCCCTTTCATTACTGTTCTCTTAGCTCATGTTAACTCTTGCTTTTTCAATTTTTGTCTTAAGCTCACCAACTGAATTTATGGCAGTATCATTTAAACGCCTCTCCCCCTCTCTCTGTTCCACGTTCCAGGGATCTTTTCAGATTTTTTCTGAAAAAAGTAGTAATAAAGCTTTTCACTGAGCTCAATGATGTTTCTGTCTGGTGGCATATGCCTTTCTAGTGGCACACACAATAGTTCAATAAATATTCAAATTGATGTCAGAGTGGTGGTTTTGGAATCTGCAGAGCATTGAATGGGAAAATACGTGCTCACAAACAAAAACATACACTTGAATGTGTTTTGGGAAGGTGCCTGCTGTGTCCTCTTTGCATTTCTGATCCTAAGTATTAATAGTTAATCCTCTCTTATAGAGAGACATTCTTTGACTTGCCAGGAAAATGTATAAACTATAGTTTCCTTCTGGATAGATTTATTTACAAAAATGAACCGAATTCAAGCTCTGATACTCTAACCTTTCATAAGTACAGTTCACAGACATCAGGTTACATCACAAACTGCATAGCTTCCACTCACTTCCCTGCAGTCTCATGGAATGCCTGGGGAAACTCATGTCAAAAGTGCTCGAATCTCATTTCTTGGAAGTAAACCAGTTATTTTTGACAGACATGAATTGTCAGTACATTTAAATTAAAAGTCTAGGGAGAAATTTATTAAGTTTAGAGATCATCTAGCCCAGGAGGATGTGTAGATTTCCGGTGTTAGAAGGATTGAGAGGTAATTAAACTAGAGTAGCTACTACCTTTACTTTTTCATTCTCTTCTCCTCTCCCCTCACCCACAGACTCGTAGAGAGTATCCAGTTTTCTCTTGCTATCTCAGTTACTAAATTTGTGAAAAATAGCTAATATGCATTATTACCAAGGTTCTTACTACTAAAGTCTGTATGACTTAGATACCTAATTTGTTAAACCATTCTTTGGACTGCTGCTTTTGTGTCAGAGGGAGAATAATTTCTGTACTTTGATCATAATTCATGTATTTCACTGTTTCCTTCAGTATGAATGAGGAAAATTTTTCTGTAACCTTTTGAAGAACTTATCTTAAGAGAAAATTTGAATGTATCTGTACTGAAAATTGAGTTCTTGCTAAGTTGTTGGAATTGTGGTATTGTACAGTAACAGTCATACAATAATTTTCAAACTGTTTTATGAAAAAATGCTTCAGAATTATGAAAAATACAGACTATATGAAAGAAATTTTAACATAGGTAAAAACTGAAATGAAAACGTATTGAATAAATGTCAAAAATTACACTTTAAGTCTTTTAATAAGAAGTTATTGTACATTGCCCTGCTTATTTGGGGCAAAACAGAACTCAATTTTTATGAACTTCAATTTATCTGAAATTTCTCAAGGCCATAGGGCTTTTGATAATTATTAAAGTAAAATGGGATAAGTGATAATATACGAATTTAAATCATAGGTTAATTTATCCATAGGCTGTCAGTTTATTTTTATTTGTATGAAGTTCTGGAATTGCTTATGAGTTAAGGTGTTTGAAAATGGAACCTTACCAAGGAGCTGGAAAACCACCAGACCAACAAAATGTTTTCTGAAGTGGAAGCGTTCAGGAAATAAGTCAGACATCATTCATTTGCACTGAAATGAGTTTTCTTGGGTGAATCATTGAATCAGTTATCGTAGATATATTTCTTGGTATATCAGAGAACAAAATACTTAGTGCTGGTAGTAATTTTGAAATTTTAAAAGGCATTTATGTAGTGATCAGTGGGCCCTCAGCAAAACTTTCTGGAGGGAACCATTCTCTCTGAGAAGCACAAAGGCTGCATTCTGCTTTTCACAGAGTTCCTCTTGTTTTTTGTCATCTTCTCCAAATCCATATCAAACGAATGTTTACCTTCAGAAATCTGAGATGTCATTTTATCACAGTTGAACTCACTGGTTAGGATAAAGAGTTTTTTACTGCTGAGAATATATCTATTAAAAAACGCCTTTCCTTCAAAAGAATAATCCATTATTTCTCAGAAGAAAAATTCTGCAGGCTAAATATTGAGAGAAACCATGCTCATTTAATAAAATGTGAAGGAACTTGTTCTGTAAGAGGGTTTTTGTTCTTTGGAGTAGCTGAAGTGTGACATGACTCTGGATACAGTGTCAAATGGACAATGTGCCAATGGCCAAAGTGTTGGGTTTAAAGACATACACTGAGCGGTATGTGTTATAGTAAGATCACCTAGTGAATCCAGCAGTGTTTGTCTAGGATCTATTCTGAAAGCTACAGGTTTAAAAATTCAAATCCAAGAAGAAATGAAGTGGTCCTGAAACAAAATTACGATTGATTTATGACCCTGGTGTTAAGGCTTTTGCTTCTTACAGGGGACCATATGCAGTAGGTTTTTGTTTCATGTTTCATAACCGGAAGCGCATCTGTTGAGATCTCCTGCATCACTGATGTGATCAGATCTATTTTTTATACATGCAAAGTGCAAACTGTGAGGCTTTCTACTTGTACCAGGAACACTTCTGCCCGCAGCAAGGGTAAACAATGGAAAGCTGTAAGAAGGAGCTGAGAGTGAATAGGCTGTAATTCATGAAACTTTTTTGCCAGCTGCGTTCAGTTTTCAGCCTGTAGATGGGACATTTGTGGTTTAAGATGAATCTGTAATATCACCAAACAGCAGGTTGAGGGAGGTGATTTCCCAACCCCTTCTGCTGTTGTGAGACCCCACCTGGAGTATTGTGTCCAGTTCTGAGATCCCCAACATAAGACGGACATGAAACTGTTGGAATGGGACCAGAGAAGGGCTACGAAGATGATCAGATGGCTGGAGGACCTGTGCTGTGAGGACAGGCTGAGAGAGTTGGGGTTGTTCAGCCTGCAGAAGAGAAGACTCTGAGCAGGTCTTCTATGGGTCTTCCAGTATCTGAAGGAAAGTTGGGGAGGGACTTTAACAAGGGCAAGTAGTGATGGGACGAGGTGTAATGGCTTTAATCTGGAAGGGGGAGGATTTAGATCAGACATTAGGAAGAAATTCTTCATGATGAGGGTGGTGAGACACTGGCACGGGTTGCCCAGGGAAGTTGTGGATGCCCCCTTCTTGGAAGTGTTGAAGGCCAGGCTGGATGGAGTCTTGAGCAGTCTGGTCTGGTGGGAGGTGCTTGGAACTGGATGGGCTTAAGGTACCTTCCAAACCAGACCATTCTGTGATTCTGTGAACTGTCTGACAAAATGAAAAGCAATAGAGCTGTAGTCTCTTGAGCTAGATGGGCAATGCCACTCTGGTCACTTGTGCTTCTAAGTATGGAGGCAGGTGGATAAGAACAGCTTTTAGAGCCAGGTGTGTTGCTACAGGAGACTGGTAGCATATATTCAAGTGAATATTAAGTTCCTTTAGCTGTTTAATATGCAAACCCACAACTTTTGTGTGAAAAGGTCTTACATCTGATTTTATTAGACAGAAATCCAAGCCCTGAAGAGTCTGTAATGTGCATGCTGCTCCACAGTTTGGTTTGGGGTAGGCGTCTTTGGGGTGTTGGGGGTTGAGTTTGGGTTTTGGAATTGTTTTGAAATGAGGCTGTAGTAAATTAAGTAGATCTTGATTTCATGAAACAGGTCTAGCTTATTTTTATCCCTTTTTGAGCAGATACTCTGTCAAACTAACTTTACAGTGTGAGAACTAATTTACTAATAAGCCATGAATGATGGTGTTGGTAAATTATTGTAACTTGCAAACCGTTAGGGACCATTAGCTTTTTTGAACAATATAAGAATATTTGATTCCTCCTGTCCTGGATTTAGAATAGAAGAGGATGGTAATGGGAATGGTGTTGAGTAATAGGAACTTTGCTTCTTGAGTTCATTTCTAGGGATCAGGCAATTAAAAACAATTGAAAAACTGATAACATGTCCTGGAAAAGTGAATCCTGTTTTGAGACCCTAGCAGTCTCTTTGTACCTAAAGAATCTTATTTTCTTACTGCGGATGATAAAAATTGGCAATCCTGGAATTTTAATAGTGACCATAAATGTGACACAGATAGCGGTGATAAAAAATAATTCTTCTTGTAGTCGTCTAAGGCATCCCCTCCCTCTCATCCTCTCCTCCTTGTGAAACAGAGCACTTTTATTCCAGGGCCATTTAAACTGCAGGTTGTGCTTTAAATACTGTGATATCCTTTAATTGCTTCTGGTGCCAGAATCTGGGTAAATAAATATTTCCTTGAAGGGAAGGAATAAAAAGGAGCTTATGCACTGGTTTCCAGACAGGGCAGTCCTTTCTGGAAATTCAGTTTTTGCTTTGGAAAATTTGCTTTCCTTGTCCTGTTCCATTTGAATGTTTGCTTATGGATTGGCATTGGGTGAAGTTCCCTATTGTTATGAGTGAAACAAAATGGGAATTTTGAAGTATGTGTGCGCTACGTGTGTAAGTATGACCGTGAAAACAGCTTTTTAAAGCTGTATGACTGTTTATGCAAAAGTATCTAAAAATATTTAAGTGATTTTCTTTTAAAAAAAGTGTTTATCACTCTCACCTTTAGTTACATTTGTGAACTCAATTGTTCTGGAATTTCATGATAAACTATGGTTAAATAGCAGTGTTTATCAAAATCTTACCTGTGACGTCTTTGGTCTGCAGGTAGTCTGTTGTGCTCTATTAACTAATAAAATTCCTAAAGTTGTTGGTTACCTGTTTGCTAACGATCCAAAGGGGTGAGTGGAAAATGTTGGTATTTAGTATTAGTCCTCCAGCAAAAGAAAAAATATGGAAATAATTTACTTCCTACCTGAATGAATGAAAGTTGAGCGTGCTTTGTGTTCAGAATTGTTTTCAAATGCTTACTACATTTACAGGTATTAATTTGAAAGATATGCTAGGGAAGGGCACTGTCTGTATGTTAGGCAGATAATTTTACATATAGTTTCACTCTTCCTTCATGTCTAGGTCAATTGCAAAAGAACTTGCAGACTGGCTTATCAGCAACAATGTAGTTGAGCACATTTTTGGACCAAATTTACATATTGAGGTTTGTATAAAATTATTATTATTTTTAATATAAACAAGGAGGAGTAACTTTTAGTTCCATTAAACCTTTCCTCAATGTGTTCTTACTTTGCAGATCATCAAACAGTGCCAAGTGATTCTGAATTTTCTTGCAGCTGAAGGGAGACTTAGTACTCAACATATAGATTGTATCTGGGCTGCAGCACAGGTATATATACAATTTTTATAGTTGCAGCGTGATAAAAATAACAAAACAGAAAATGGCAATTTGTTTTGTTTCATATTTGTAAAACTGAGTTTACTTTTGTTTGTCTGTCTCAGTGTTTTGATGACCAAAATTTTAAGTAACCGCCATAGTTAATCTTTCATTAGATGCAAGAATTCACCCAGGCTACTTTTATACAAGAAAAAAAAAGTTGTATAGCAAAGACATAGTGTGCACTAAGAATGGAGATGAGGATTGCAGAGTAGACTTAATGTTTTTACTGTTGTGCTAAGTTACCTTTCTCCTATGTATTGTAGCTTCTATTTCTGTTAGTCCAGGTGGGAACAATCAGGAGAAAATTGTGGCAGTGAAGTTTATGACTGTGCTACAGTGCTGGTGTTAAAATCTATAGAAGACACTGAGACTTTATTTTTTCCTTGGTAAACCTGGAAACTCTGATAGGCTTCTTGCCTTCTGAAAGATGTATTTGTTTGCAAATTGTAATGAATTGCTGTGATTTTTGGTTTAGGTTTTCTTATTTAGGGGATTTGAATACAGTTGGCATTTTGATTTCCTGTTGTGAATTTTTTTCCCCATGGTTTCATTCTGCCTTTGTTATTAAAATAAACATAACAAGAACCACCCACACTCCCCAAAACCGAAAAAAAAAAAGCCACAGAAAAAACCCTCAAGGTTTCAGTGCCTATTTTCTAGAGAAAAACACTCAAATTAAGGTCAGAAAAATAAAATCGATCTTTTTGAACAGATATAAAGAACATACTTTGTATAAAAGTTAGAACTTGAAGGGATTTTTTTAATGGTTCAGTATTTCTGTGTAATCTGTTTTCATCAAATAGTATGGTATAAACATTCTGAAACCTCTGTAGTCCATTGCCATTACACCATGCAGCTGGTAGGTCAATAAAATGCTATTATAATAACTTTCACTGTAATAGACTCCAACAATTTTCTGTATCAGAGTAGTTAATAATTGCTTATTTCACTGTTTTTAAAGCAATACTTTACCTTTTTTGATGTTATCATGCATATAGTAGCTCACAGTAGTGTTAGACCTCAGTCCTTTATACTACTTTAAGAACTTAATTACCCTTATGGGATAATTCTTTTGCAGTTCACATGTTTATTTTGACATACTGATATTTTCGAAATACGTATGTTTGATATCAGAATTAAGTATGCCCTGATTAATTCCTGCAAAAGGTTTAAACCTCTAATGTTGTTTAAACCTCTAATGTTGAAAAGGCTGACACATTTAGATTAAAGGAATAGAAGGCCCTCAAGGATATATTTTCCTCTTTTTAAACTAACTTTTTTTAAAAAAAAATTTTTTTAATATATATGAGTTACAGCAAGTATCTCAAGATGTTTAAATGCATCCTTGTACAGAACCCAAATAATTTCATTTCACTTTGAATCCTGTGAAAGATGGCCTGTACACAATAAACTGCTGACAGATATTTTATGTGCCAGGAAGGCAAAATAAAATAAATAAAGAATGAAAAAAAGCGCTTTTGAGGTGATGTGGTAGCCAATTTTAATTATGTTTTGTCTTGAAGTTTCTTGTAACCATTATTTCATTTCTTATTAACATCCTTACAAACAGAATGAAACCTTTTGAGTGACTGTGAAAAGCAAAGTTTAATTTAAGAGGAAACATCTAGGAGGGCTGTCACTTTAAGGTGTAAATAGAGTAGTTAGCTAAACACGTTATATTTTTTTGACATCCATTACTGGAAAGACAAAAGACTTATAAAGAATGATCACACAGGTCATACAGTTCCTACTCTCAGTCTCCTATTAGCCTGTACGGTCTGTATTTGTGTTTAGCACTGCTAACAAGGGAGTCGTTGCAAATACCGTTTCCCTCAGAACTTAGCATATACGCAAATATTTTAAAAGTTATATTTAATTTGAAATACAAAATAAATTTCCTGTTCTTCTTTTCACTGAATCTCAGAACTGGAACTAAGGAATATATTATTACATTTGATTTCACTAAACTTTACATGCTTTACAATATAAAAATTAAGTTTAGCTAAAATTTCAAGTCTGACATAGCTTGGAATTATTGGACAAGCGCTTCCTTTGAATTTGTGCCAAGGTGTTGTTTAATTGCTGTAATCTTATCAATCTTTGAATTTTTTAAAAGTTTATTTTGCTGGTCCTGTTATCTTCTCTGTTTGTACTTTGTAGCTAAAGCATTGCAGTCGTTACATACACGATTTGTTTCCTTCTTTGATCAAAAACTTGGACCCTGTTCCACTGAGACATCTTCTCAACCTTGTCTCAACTCTTCATCCAAGTGCTCACACTGAACAGGTAAAGACAAGGTGAACAAAGTCGCTGTAATGAGAAAAGAAATTCTATTAGTGTATTAAACAAGCATTTTGGATTTGCCTTTCTCTTTTTAAAAAAATGTGAGTAAAAGGAATATTCACTAATGCATAAGAGAAAATTATATTAGAAAAGTCACGTTTCTTCAAGTAGGCCTCTCCTAGCTTTTGAATTATAATCTTTTTCAGAGGTCTTTGAAGACTGAACCACTGATACAAGATTTTTAACTTCATGTCTGAAGTTATAAAGCATTTTTAGCATTAACAACATTTTGAGCGTTTGTTTATTTTCATGATTTTCTTTTGGTGAACTGTATTATTGGCATGTAGAAAGATTAACAGTGGATCTTTGCATACAAAACCTACTACTTAGTGACGCTGTTATCTGGTTTTCTTTATAGACCTTGTATTTGGCATCAATGCTTATAAAAGCACTCTGGAATAATGCACTAGCAGCTAAGGCTCAGCTGTCAAAACAAAGTTCTTTTGCATCTTTACTGAGTACCAATCTGCCCATGGGAAACAAAAAAGGTACGTGGTTTTCCAATAGAACTGGTAACTAGATTTTTAATTTTCATGGTCGTCTTGTTGACTTGGAGAGGAACTTTTTACTTGAAGAGGTTTTTTTAAACTGATGTACTGTTGTATTTTTCAAGCAGAAGTTGAGGATAAAGATGAAAGCATTAAACCTTTGTGAGCACATTTGGAAAGCTTTCCATTTCAAAACAATTCTGTTTGTGTATCTAAAGTAGTTTGTATTTTTCTATTCCTTTTTTTTGAATCCAGAGGATGGTCCATAACTCATCTGTTAACTCTTCTCGTTCTGCTGAACATCTGTAACTTACATAGCTACATAAAATCTTAAAAAAAACTTATCTGATTTTTACCTAGTTTTTGATATTACATGCTGTGTCTGGGTTTTTTTGGGTTCTGTGGTTTTTGTTTTTTTTTTTATTTGACTGTGTCTTTCTCACGGTCATTACTAAAGGTGCAGCCCAGGCCATTTATGTAGTTTCCCTTTCTTTTCTCACTGCTGATTTTTATGAATCATGGACAACTATATACTGACAAAAAGATTTTTAGTCACTTATTTTTCCATCCTGCTTTTTTCCTTCAGAAGAAGAGGAGCTCAGAAGAGCAGCCCCTTCACCTTGTAAGTATAGTTTTAGAAGTACACCACAATCTGATACATTTGATACTAGAGTGTTTTTCTACAGCCATCAAATTTGAATAGAGGAAAACCAAGTAAAAGTTTAAAATTATGTTTTTGTGAGAAGTGAAAATTATATTTAGTACAAAATCCAGGAAATTCACATAGCTGTGTTGTATACTGGCAAGAAAAGACATCAGAACGCAATTTTTGTAGTAAAACGTTCAATGTTCTAAAAAGAATTTTTAGCATTTAGGTACTCGGGTTATGTCCCTTGTTCAACTGTTTGCAGGAAAAATGCTGTTGAGCTCAGCATATGAGATAGAGTTATATAATGCTGTTACATTCCAGTTACTATATATCGCAAAGTAACTGGGAAATGTGGCTTTGAACTAGGGTCACCAGCAGCAAGCCCTCAAAGCAGTGACAACAGTGACACCCATCAGAGTGGAGGCAGTGATATTGAAATGGAGGAACAGCTTATTAACAGAACAAAACATGTTCAGCAGCGACTTTCAGATACAGAGGTAAGAGTGTCCTTGAATTTTGTTACTGAGTAGCGTGTTATTAGCTATGGAAATAATTAGTTTCTGTAATTGTTTCAAAAGCTGAACAGGTACATAGCATGTGTGCTTACCTGCAGCAGGATAGTGGGGAGCTAGAATCTTTACTTATGTTCTATGCAGTTTACATAGAATATATTGTACCTTACCTGTGACAAACACACTATAAAACAAAATCTCAAACAAATTGATTCCTGCATTTAAATTGTATTTCAATAAGATTAATCTCTTAGTAAGGGATTGCATGACATATTGTTTGTGTTATACTGGCACTCCGTGTATGTGCAAAGGCTGCACATAAACCATGTTACAGATCATATAGTGCAAAAAATAAAGCTGAATCTTGCTTAGAGCATTTTGTCATTGGCAACCAAATGGAGATAGAATGAATGAAGACCTGTAGATTTGACACATTTCCTTATAGATGAAGAATGGTGTTTGAATGGTGATGATATTGATTATGTATTTTCGGTGATGTTCTGTATTTCCACCAATCTTAAAAAAATAATAATTCCAGGAATCCATGCAAGGAAGCTCTGACGAGACTGCCAACAGTGGTGAGGATGGCAGTAGTGGTCCTGGTAGTAGCAGTGGCCACAGTGATGGATCCAGTAATGAGGCCAACTCCAGTCACGCAAGCCAGTCTGCTGGAAGCCCTGGCAGTGAGGTCCAGTCTGAAGACATAGCAGATATTGAAGCTCTCAAAGAGGAGGAGGATGAAGAGGAAGAAGACAGGAGTCATAATCCTCAGAAAAGCAGCAGGAGCACAGATTTACGAAGCAGGAAACTGGAATCGCAAGCAGGCATTTGTCTGGGAGATTCACAAGGGGCATCAGAGAGGAGTGGTGCAAATAACGGGGCAGGAAAGGACCATGTTTTTAACACTGACTCTGTGACACCAGTGGATAATCGAATTAGAATGCTAGATGCTTGTTCTCATGCTGAGGATGCAGAGCATGATATAACGGGGGAAATGAGCACCGCTCACATTTCACAAGGGTCGCAAGATTCTTGTATAACTCACACAGGGGACTTCCTGGGGGAAACGATTGGAAATGAATTATTTAACTGTCGACAGTTCATAGGGCCACAGCATCACCACCACCACCATCATCATCACCATCACCATGATAGGTAGGTAGCTTGACATTTCTTCTAATTTCTTCTACAACAGAAATAAAAGTGGTAGCAAACTGGTCATTTTGAGTAGAAATTTGTGTGGATATTTGCTGTATTTCAGGATAATTTTGTCTAACAGGGTAGTTACCACAGATAGTTGTACAGTAATCTGTTTTGTAAACATCTGATTAAAGCTTTTTGTGAAGTTTTTGTATAGAATAAATATGACAATACTTAACAAAATGTTAAATTGGTTTGGAAGATTAAGTTGAAGAAGTCAACACAGTTGTCATGATAGCAAGACTTTCACTTTATCTGTAGTTGTGTTTCAAATCCATATGAAGATCTGCTCTTGAGACAGATGATTTATTCTGACTTTAGCTTTAGGGAGATATCTACTTGTAGTTGGCTGTAAACACCGTACTCTTTTGTGTTTTCTGTTCTAATATCCTTCTTTTACAGGCATATGGTTGATGATATGCTAAGCGCAGATGATGTCAGTTGCAGTAGTTCCCAAGTCAGTGCGAAATCAGAGAAAAACATGGCTGATTTTGATGGCGAGGAGTCTGGCTGTGAAGAAGAGCTTGTACAGATTAATTCACATGCTGAGCTAACATCACATCTTCAGCAACACCTTCCTAACCTTGCCTCTATCTATCATGAACATCTTAGTCAAGGTAAGAGTGATAAAGAGAAAAGAGAAAAACATTGTACTTCTAGCTTGGCTTTATATGTTTTTTAGTTAGTCTCCAGTAATTAAAATAATCAAATTATTTTAGCCATGCATGTATATTTGCTTAAAGAAACCACAGTGACTACTCTCCAAGAGATTCATCTTTGTCTCACATTGGGTGTAGCTGTGTGTGCCTTTTTAAAATTTCGCCTCACCCACCCAGTTCTACTGCAGCTTTTAGTGCAAGTTAAAACAAATAAAGCCACTAAAAAGCCTAGCAAATGTCTTTTCTAATCAGATATTAAAAAGAAAGATGGTACTGAAAAGTGAAATTTTTTTTCTCTGTCTCTGAGACCTTTTTCTTCTGGTGTGTGGGTCTTATTGTGATTCCATACATTTGTCATCTTAAATGAATGAACCATAATGGGCTCTGCAGAGGATAATTTTGGAAAAATGATTTATGATATAACTTGATATCTTAGGGATCTTGCCTTAAAGGGCATTTTATGCTATTTCATCTTACACTGCCAAATCTTCTAGTTTACTTCAGGGTACAATTTAAGATGCTACTAAAACGCTTCTCAAGAATTATATTATCTTTCCATATGCTATTGTAGCAGCTTTATTTTCTGTTTTATTCTCCTTTTAAATATAATGGAGGGTATGTTTAGTGATGGTTTAACATTTTTCTTCACTGGTCTGGCAGTTTGGTATCTTCCAGCAGAGAGTAAAACCAGTACTATTTATGTCTTTTTCTGAAACATAGTTGACTGAGAAGTCTCTTTTTAGTTTAGGCTTAGCATTTTTTTATAATTATATTATAATTTCAGCTTGACATTGAAAATTTGGAAGGATTTTTTTCCTACGCTACAGAGTTGAATAAACTTCTAACACTTTGTGGTTAAAACATGCTGTAAATCAAAATATTTTTTCAATATTTTCCATAGATATCATCCATCTTACTGAAGATCCAAATTATTGTTTAAGCATGAAGACTTCAGTGCAGATTATTTTTGACATCTCTGGTTTTGCACATGCACATAATTGCAGTCTTCTGCACGCAATCTAAATTTTCTGTTTCACTTTGCTGTTACATGAAAATAGTATCAGATAGTAGATAAACGAATGGTGCCAGCTGTGGGCACACAGAAGAAAGAAAATATCTGTCAGTGTTTATGAAAACATGATGAGTTTCTAAAATCATGCACTTTGACACTAACATATATAAAAAAGTGTTTGGTTTTCCTGTTTTTCAGTTAGATATTGGACATCATGCAGTATGAGGAGAATTTATTCAAATGTGGTTTTTTTTTCTTCACTTTTCCGCTATGGTAGCTATATAGATACCTTCTTTCGGACCAGAGTACAACAGAAAGACTTAATAAATATTTTAAGTATATTATTAATTAAATCTAATTAAGTTAAGCAATTGCATCTGCAGTTCATAAGTACTGTTTTTATTGCACCTTGCAATTAGTTCAGAACAGTGTAAGCATTGGTTTAACTGTCTTACTGACTTCTTGAATGGTCATGATACTTTGTGTTCTTTTAAGAACCCATATGTGGAAAAAGGCTGCAATTACAGTGTTCTTGTATGCACTTTAAAATAGCCACATTTGCAAATAAAGCATGTTGTTGCTCATGCGCTTAAGCAATAATGTTGAGATTAGATAGTTCCTTTGATTTATTCAATAATGGTCTTCATATTTTGTTCAGGACCAGCAGTTCATAAACATCAATACAATAGCAACGCAGTGACGGATATTAATTTGGATAATGTTTGTAAGAAAGGAAATACTCTTTTGTGGGATCTGGTCCAGGATGAAGATGCAGTAAGTTGAATACCAGAAAATAATATTTTTTAAAGAAAATAAATATATGCTATTCAGTGACCTTTCTTTCTACTTGCTGTAGATTCATCTCTCTGAAGGGTTAATAAATGAAGCAGAGAAGCTGCTCTGTTCTTTAGTGTGCTGGTTCACTGACAGACAGATTCGAATGAGATTTATTGAAGGCTGCTTAGAAAATTTAGCAAACAACAGGTAACTTAAATCATAAATTATCTGTTTTTACATTTGTCTGTTTTTGCAACATATAGGAATTGAAAGTTGACTGTAACAGCTATTTAACTTTACAGGAAGACGAGTTAAACCAGACAAAAGCAAAAGTATAAAAATAGTTTTCAAAGTATTATAGATGTATCTGATGTTCCATTTTTGTATTCTATCAGTGTCCTGAATTTCTCATCTTGTTGAATTTGTCTATTCACCCTTCTGCCAGACATTACTGCCTTCCTACCAGTTGGTAAAACTAGGTCTGCATCTTAGCCAGTTGAGTGCAAGGTCAAGTGCCTTAAGCATAAGTGTTTTGGTTTGAACATTTAGATTTTATGTGCAAGTGACTGAGAAACAGACAGTTATTTTCCATGAGGTCTCTCCTGGGGCTTAATTTCTGTGAAGAAGCAGCTGAAGGTAGAAGTAATATCTTGACCTGAGATAACTTTTTTTAATACCAGCCAAAGCTGTGAGATTGTACGATTTGAAGACTGGCAAAAGTGGAATTTATTTTGTTGGTGCAACTAATCAATTGCTGGACATCACCTGCAGTGTTATGTCATTACCTTTTTGCTAAGAACTGTGAGATCAGTATACTGAGATATTAATTAATAAGAGATGTGAAGACACTTTCTGCTGATACACAAGTTCTGTTACATGCAGTGCTTCTTGTTTTCTGAGATGGTTGTCTTACAGTACATATCTACTTGTATCTATAATCGGTTTGAGGCAGATGTACTTCTGTTACGTCATCTGTTTGTAGAAAAACCATTTTGCTGAAATTTCACAAGATAAGTTTTATGAAACTTAAGAATTTTGCTTGAAATTAAGTGATTTTTAAAACGGAAAAATGTATACTGTTTTATTTTTATACTTGTCCAACAGCTGTGTGTCCAGGGTATTATATGTAACAAATTTGAAATATGTATAGTTCAGATTCAGAAAACTAACTGGCTGACATGTTGTTTCACTTTGCATCAGTATTTCCAGTGCTTTGGTTTACGCTGTTTTGTTTGCTCACCGAACCTGAGCTTCTCAAAGTAGTTTTAAAATTGACTCTTTTAGTTCTGTAACAATCGTATATTGTTACTGTTTCTCTCTTTCTCCTTCAGATCAGTAGTAGTTTCACTTCGTCTTCTTCCAAAGCTTTTTGGTACGTTTCAACAATTTGGGAGCAGTTACGATACCCATTGGATAACAATGTAAGTAGCTGCCCATCCCCAGCAGACTCAGCCAGAAGCAGTGACATTTGAGGGGCTGCAACAAGGCTTGCTCCTATAGTGTGATCCAATTAATAATGATCTCAGGTTGTCATCTGTCTGTTATCTGGCGTAGTTGTATGAGCTTGTGCAATCGCTCAGGCCTGTATTTCTTCATTGTAAACTCTACTGTCATAACTGAGGTGAAGACTAATTTATAATTTTTTTTAATCTCCACCCTTTACATCCCAAAGGATTTGCATACGGTACTGGGTGTCCAATAATAGCATATTGTAAAAGGCTGTAACGGCCTCATGTTAAGTCGTTCTGTTCTGATTGTATCTTCAATGCTTCTAAGTAATGAAAGGTTTGGTTAATAAGAAAACCTTTCAAATGTGGAGACAGATAGTATTCCTTACGAGAACAAACTCTATAGCTGGCTGGTCTAACTGTAGAGAACAAAATACCGGAACTTCTGAGAAAAATTATAGTGATTGTCAGCGGTTTTTCTTGGGGTTTTTTTGACATGACGTTTAAATATATGCCCAGTTCTGAGTTTTGGCCTAGATTTTTTCTGAATTAGAGCCTTTAGGAACAGTTTTCATGGTCTCAAAAGGGAGGGTTCTGTCAGTCCTATGTCTGAAAATAACAGCAATGAAATGGAAGAAGAGACTACTGTGCTGGAAAATACGCATGAATTCATAGTAGATGGAAAAGGAAATGTTTATTTTGGGTGTATGTGTGTGCAATTTTCCTGTAATACCTGTCTAATTTCTGATCTTTTTAAGCAAACTGTAATACTTTCTGCCCTTTAAATTGACACAGGTGGGCAGAAAAGGAACTTAATATGATGAAACTTTTCTTTGATAATTTGGTACACTACATTCAGGCAGTCAGGGAAGGACGACATAAACATGCATTGTAAGTACACAACTGACTTGGAGTGTTTGATATTTTATGTTTTGAACATTTCTTTTCTGCTTTTATTCTGATACGGTCTTATAAGTAAATACTTTCTACAGTAAATACATCTTACATACTTAAGGAGACACAGGTCTGTAAAAACAATAACATTTTAAATAAGTTCCTTTTCCTGAAAAAAGTCACGCAACTCTTATTTCTGTTAAAAACATTATGTTGAATTTTTTTTTGCAAGTAAAACATGAAGATTTTATAAATTCAAATCAGTTTAAGCTGATTTCATTTCATAAAACTATGTACTGAACTAGAAGTTCTGAAAGAAATATTAAAAAATATTTATGCTTTGAGGAGGTATGCGTATGAGTGTGGAAAAAAGGTATGACAATAAGCAATTAAATAAACTTCTGTTTTTATACAAATTTAAATTTTAGATACAGCCACAGTGCAGAAGTTCAGGTTCGTCTTCAATTCTTGACTTGTGTGTTTTCAACTCTAGGATCACCAGATCATTTCAGTAAGTATTTGATGGGACCCTGTCAAGGGAGCACCTCATAGGAAGGAATACGTATTTCTTAATAATCAGTGTTAGCTTAAATAAGCATAATGTTTTAAAAAGATACAATTTTAAATAACTTCTGGTACTGTTTCAAAAGAAGGAGTTTTTTTTGACAAAAGCACAGAGCCAGCAAACATTGGAGTTCAGATTCTATTGCAGTTCTGTGAGAAAAAAAATTTAGTTCTTCTCTGCTTCAGTTTTTCTAACTATTACGTTTAGTCATTACTGAAATTACTGAAATAATACAGTCTGTATTTATGGGTTTTGGTTCATGTCCATAATGTTCCCAGGGATCTTCTAGTAGGTGAACTGGAAGTAAATTGTGAAACCAAAAAGGATTAATTCTTTATATTTTAATATTGTGAGAAATTGGGTTAAGTTCCCTGTAGGGTCTTTTGCAAAAGTGATTTTCTGTGTGATAGTTGATCTGTACGGATGCTGAGATCTTTTTCACTCTAAAAGGTTAAAAATAAAAATCTTTTGATATGGCTGATGGAATAACTTTTAATTCTTTTAATTCAACTTTTAGAACATAGTTTTCTGTGGGTTTAGTAACTCTTGGTGGCTTTCTCTTCCATGAATTGTTTTGGCTGCTCTCTTCTTAAGCCCTTGTAAACTAATACAGTGTTGTCTCAGTGTCAGCTCTGTACAGACTTTGAGTTGATTGTATATTGAGGTAATTTATTACAACGATTTGAAGGCAGGAGTAGTTTAGGCAGTCCTATTACAAGCCATCATAGTTAGTGTGCAATGCATGGCTTGTCCCTCTGGCCATTAGAGTACAGGAAGGAACAAGAATACCTGTAGCCAAGAGAAAAAAACCCTTGTAACAACATTATTTGCTATTGTTAATAGGATAGCCACAGTTTTTTCTTATTAAATAAATTTGTTGGCATCACAAATGTTTATATGCCAACTAAGAAAATAAACCTACAGTTTTCTTGAAAGGAATAACAATGAAATATTTACAGAGATACTATTTTCAGCCACAGTTTCAATACTCAGCTCAAAGCTGGACTGTGAGTTGTGCCTGGTAATTATTTATGAATGGAGAACTAACCTGCTGTTCGGTATAAGATCTCAGGTCAGCCTACACTACTCACTGGCTTAGTAACAGCTGACAGCACTAATGGCCAAAAACTGTAGCTGACTGCCAGCTCTAAAAGGGGAAATGTGTATGATTCCTAGTTGGCAGGTGGTATATTTTTCTTTCGTTCTTTCAAAAACCTCTTGTCCTGACAAAAACTGTTCTGATTTTTCTGTATGTAGTTGATGATATGAAATAGTTAAATTTACTTCCCTAATTTTAGGGTTGAGTTTAGAACAAGTGGACATACTGTGGCACTGCTTAGTAGAAGATTCTGAGTGTTTTGATGATGCACTACACTGGTTTTTAAATCAAGTACGAAGTAAAGATCAGCATGCTATGGGTATGGAGACTTACAAGCATCTTTTTTTGGAAAAGGTATGTAGAGGGTTAATTGCAACCATACTAATTCTAATAAAAGTGTTTCTTTCCATATGAGCATCATTTGACATATTTAAAATTGTTTCTATGAAAAACGTGTCTTCACTAGTCTGGGAGGGCCCCACTTTTTTCCTCTTGGAGGGAAGAGGGGAGCGGCTTGACAATAGTTCTTTTCACACTAGTATTTACATGAGCGTTTCTTTGCAAATAGCGTGTTGTATCTGAAGCTATGTAGCACTTCATTTTCATTTGGGAAAAAGTAAAAAAGCCACCCAGAGCTATACTGTCTTTTATGATATATAGCTACCTGACTAAAAAATTACTTTTCTTCTTCTTGGACGGGGCAGAAAAATCTCAAGCATGCATCCACTGAAAATATGAGCAAGCAGCAGTAGAGCTTTTTGCAAGAGATCCTTGTCCATGTCAACAAATGACATTACAAAATGGATGGATCGTGCAGTAGTTAGCGTAGTCAAGTTCTTTTTCAAGGCTACACACTTTTGTCTAGTTTTCTAAGTGTGTGAGTTTTTTTGCACAGGCTTGTCATGTATGTGAAAAAAATGTCCTGCTGATGATAGGCTAAGCAACTAATGTTGCAGTAATAATTTTTGTTCTTACTGCACTATTACAATCAAAATCAACAGTGAAGAGGTTTGTTTAAGCCAATTATAGTTGATTTTTTTTGTATTGTATATAAAATTCAGCGTGTGTGATCTTTTGCAAGAATAAATTTTAATTGATTTGCTATATTCAAATATGCTTGGTAATAACAATGACATTTTTCTTTTCTAATGAAATAAGTACCCTGTAATTGCTATCTGTTGATCACTGACTGTTTTTTCCATACTGAAATGCATTCATTTTATTTAGATGCCACAACTAAAACCTGAAACTATTAGTATGACTGGCCTAAACCTCTTCCAGCATTTATGTAATTTGGCTCGATTGGCTACTAGTGCGTATGACGGTGGCTCAAACTCAGAGGTAAGTCTAGATTCTGTGCTCATATTTTACTTCTTTTTGAGGGAAGGGGAAAGTGAAATTACTACCTCGCAGCAGCCTATCTCTTGAAAACGTTTTGGCTTAGTGTTGTTTACTAGTTTGAGATAATAATGTCACAGCCTCTATCAGTGAATTCTGTACAGATTTCTGCCTTGAGGAGAGCCTTGTAAGATAAGAGTTCAGAACTTCTAAGCATGGGACAGTGAAATGGAAAGAAAAGAGGCCAATGATCCTAACCTTCCCTCATTTGAGCATGTGTAGCTTTTGTCTCTAGAGGCAGAGATAGGAAACCACGGAGAAAGTGATACTTGATTCCTGCATACCTTTGTGCAGTTTATCATATTCTTAGCATAACTGAACTGTATTCACTGTTGTGTTTAAAGAATGTGGATGTAACATTCACTTTTATAAATAAGAAGGTTTTTCTATTAATCAATTTGAGGCAATATTTTATTCTAATTTCCATTCTTGCAGTGAATTCCAATAATAGTTGTGGTATTAAGGCTCCATTGAAAAGTATTCCTGTTTGTCAAAAATTAAAATGCACTCTTGAATATTAACCAGTTCTCCTCATGCTTCAAAACACGGAAATATTTCTGTGAAAGTTAGAATTTTATAGTAATTGATATGTGCAGTCGTGAGAGCCCGAGCAGGGGAAAACCAGAGATGTTTCTAGTAATTGCATCAAGAAGCAAATAAAATGTGTCAGATCAGAAAAGCATAACACCCAGAAAAATAATGAGGCAATGTTTTGTTTCTGTGATTGTTTTCCTTTTGTTAAAACAGTTGTGTGGCATGGACCAGTTCTGGGGCATTGCTCTAAGAGCGCATTCTGGTGATGTCAGTCGAGCAGCCATCCAGTACATCAACTCCTATTATATCAATGGTATGGGTTTTTAGTTTTATTTTCTCTTCAAAGTGTTTTAAAGAATACCTAGTGTTATCCTCTTTTTATTCTTAGTATTAAAATGCATAGTCCCAAAGTTGTGCATATGTGATTTACTTTAACTGATATTACAGGTAAAACCGGTCTGGAAAAAGAGCAGGAATTTATTAGCAAGTGTATGGAGAGTCTGATGATAGCTTCTAGTAACCTTGAGCAGGACTCTCATTCCAGTCTGACCATTATTGAAAGAGGACTCCTGATGCTGAAGACACACCTGGAGGCTTTTAGGAGAAGGTAAATGGCACCATTGACATATTTGATGCAGAGTTTATTTACATTCCTCTTGTTATACCTAGAGTGTTGTGTCCAGTTCTGAAATCTTCAACATAAGAAGGACATAGAACTGTTGGAGTGGGTCCAGAGAAGGGCTACGAAGATGACCAGATGGCTAGAGCACCTGTGCTATGAGGACAGGCTGAGAGAGTTGGGCTTGTTCAGCCTGGAAAAGAGAAGACTCCAGGGAGACCTCATAGCAGCCTTCCAGTGCTTGAAGGGGGCTCTAGGAAAGCTGGGGAGGGACTTTTTATGAGGGCAAGTAGTGATAGGACAAGGGGAAATAGCTGTAAACTGGAAGGGGGACGATTTAGATCAGACATTAGGAAGAAATTCTTCATGATGAGAGTGGTGAGACACTGGCATGGGTTGTCCAGGGAAGTTGTGGATGCCCCCTCCCTGGAAGTGTTGAAGGCCAGGTTGGACGGGGCCTTGAGCAGTCTGATCTGCTAGGAGGTGTCCCTGCCGTGGCAGGGGGTTGGAACTGAATGGGCTTTAAGGAGCCTCCCAACCCAGACCATTCTATGATTCCATGATTAGCAAGTTATGAGTTATTATTAATTTAAGTATTAGTTTCTTTGGTTTTCTTTGTGTAAAGTAAAGACAGTAGTGCATAATTTTGAAACGTAATATACTAAGGTCTAAACGGTTATGAGAGTTGACCCTTGTCCTTGTATAAAGACATATGGACACGGTTCATGTTTCCCCATCCCTCATCAGAGAAACTTTTTCAAAGTTATTTTAGTCTTAATTGAAAAATAGTGAGAATATCAATAACTTCCTCTTATTTTGAAAAAGCAGTGAATACAGATGCATGTTTTGTCTGTCCCCTCATTGTTTATCAGATGTTTGTGTTAAACAGTTTTTGACAAAAATACTTTTTCAATGTTTTTCCTGGTTTTAAGGTTTGCGTATCATCTGAGACAGTGGCAGATTGAAGGCACTGGTATTGGCAGTCACTTGAAAGCCCTGAGTGACAAACAGTCGCTACCACTAAGAATTGTGTGTCAGCCAGCTGGGCTTCCTGACAAGGTAGTTAAAAGCCCTTTTACAAGTACATCCTACATTTCAAATTTCAATAAGTTTTTTGTACACTTTGAAAAATATAATACGTGTTTTATTTCAGATGACTATAGAAATGTATCCGAGTGATCAGGTGGCTGATCTACGGGCAGAAGTCACCCATTGGTACGAAAATTTGCAGAAGGAGCAGATAAATCAACAGGCACAGCTTCAGGAGTTTGGCCAAAGCAGCCGCAAAGGGGATTTCCCTGGTAAGCTGTGATACTCATAACTACTTTTTGCCGTAATGAGCCTCTTTAAAGCTTAGAAGATTATAGGTTTTATTTCCCCAACCATCCTAAATAAGCAAGCATTATAATTTATTTTCCTCTAGCAGTATTTATAGTTAGCATCACCCTCACTTTTAATTAATAGTGTTGTTTCTTGAGTGCTACCATTTATTTGAAATAGCAAAGAAAATGTAGATCTGCCAAAGGTCGTTAGCTCAAGCAAGCTCTGAGTCCCAATAGACTTCCTCACATTATTTTTCTTCTTGTTGTTTTAACTATGTTGTTTTCTGTAATTTGGAGATTCTGTTAAATAGAACCTTATTCTATATTTTGTGAAATTTATAAATTTCTGACTCTTGTTCTGAATTTGAATTCACGATTCAAACTCAGAATATATATCCTACATATATGTATGCGAATCAGGTGCAAGATTTTCCTTACTCCTGCAACTACTTCTTAATTTGTGATTATCCTGTAGCAAAAGTGATTATTCACTCTCTTTTGATGCTCTTCATTTCAAATGCCACTTTGTTCCCGAGATGGTCATTGCTTGCTTACAGTGTGATGAATATGCTTCCTGTTGTTGTTCCCTTTCTTTTTGTGTTTTGAGTGGATTAGAGTTTCTGCTTTATCCTTTATGAGGAGGACATTTTCTAAATCCTACAAATGCTATATATTGTAGCATTTTTATCAGTTATTGCTGTTCAGATTGTTATTGTTTTCTGAATTGTCTTCTCTGCAATGTTTTCTTTCTCATTAAGAGCAAGATTTAGCATGTAATGCATATTATCTGAACAAATTCTCTACATGAGCATCTTTTTCCAACACCTCTGACCATTAGTATATGTGTAAACATAAATATAACTTTCATTTTGTGGTTAACATTTTAATCAGACACACTGTCAGTAAACCAGACTGAATTTTAGACATCTTAATTACCTTCTTTTTCAGATCCTTGTCAGAAGCTGCTTTAGTGAAGAAACTATCCTGTTTTTCACCAAGTATAGCCACGTAGCAGGAATTTTTATTTTTTGTTTTTGCTGGAATTTTAGAAACACAACTCAGAAAATTCAGAATTGTGGTCCTACAGCAGCTGCAGTTCATTATACATACGTACAGTGTCTTTTGTAGATTGCCTGTGCTGATATCCATAATATTTTACACTTGTGGGTGGTGTTTTCCTTTTTCTGTCTTTTTTACAGTAATTATTAGCATACCCTAATTATGGGAAATGGGAGAACCGTAAAAGTGGTATCTGTGAATTCATAAATACAGTGTCTTTCACTAGGTTTAAACCTGTATTAATGCCCCTAAGTGCTTCATCTTGTAATTGGTATCTGTACTGGCTCATAGATATATAAAATCCTATAAGAGGCTAAATCTCTGAAGTAACCTAAGTCCTGAAGGAAGTGTTTCTGCATTGCTCAGTGCATGCCACTGTGCGTCTGGAATAACCTAGTCAAGCAACTATACAACTGCTAATTTCTAGAAGATAGGACTGAAACTGAGACTTGCGCTTGACACATGTAGTCTTACTCATCTGTAGCCTATTTTGGGGACTGTTTTGTATAAGTTAAAAACAAAAGCAAAGACATTCTAATAACGCTTTGGTCACAAAGTTCTGACTTACGATTCAGTGTATTGTCTGTTTACTCTTAAAAACTTGGGTCATTCTGCGTCACAGGAGATGTAAGGTACATAGTGCACACTTCTGTCTCAGTGACCTTTTACTGTATCCATTTTAATATACCTGTATTAGCTAATCAACAAAAAACAATTCCTGGTTAGGAATGTGAAATGGCAATTATTTCATCAACTTAATTAGAAATCTGAGCAGCATGTGTCAAATTCCAGTTAAAATTAAAGACTCAATGATGTCAGAGTACAAGTTTTTCTCTTACCTTTTCCTTAGAGAGCTGAATCTCATTATCCTTAATTGGTTTTTGGTTGTTATCTCAGGTGGGATTTCAGTTTCAAGAAATAGAGATAATGGGGTATTTTTATCAGCTTCTGGTTCCTGAAATTCTACACTTGCACGTTTATTTGTTTCATCTGTTGTGAACTGTGACGGGCATTTCCTCATGCCCTTGGCCTCCTTCAGTGGTCCTGTTAGCCTGCCTTTTCACCACTGTGGGGGTGGTTGTGTCATTTCCAGTGTCTTTGCTCAAAGTGTTATTTTAATTTTCCTGCTCTTGAGATTCATAATTTAACAAATGGAATGTCTGAAGTGATAGTACACCTATCTAACACCTGTTATCTTAAAAGGAAATTTAGTTTGAGAAGATGAAGACACTGAATATTAATGTTAAAGAGAAGTTACAGAAGTGAGCTAACTATTGTAGGAAGTGAAGCAGCAGGTGCTGAGTTGGACTGAAAGAATATTAAAGCATTTATTAGTTACAGGTACATTGCTGAAAGTTTGGCCATTATGTTTCTGTCAAGGGTAATTTCAAGAATACCCACTAGCCAGAACTCTGGGAATGTATCTCTAAGTAGCAGGTGTATTCACATTTGTTAAATATGCCTTTTAACTCTTTCACTACAATAAACTTGATTTTTTTTTTCTCCATTTACTAAGAAATCACCACATAACTCTTTTGAGGTCCCATTACAACATCTCTTGCTCATGAGATCTGCATTGCTCAGAGAAATGTGAGATTGCACTTGTTCCTTGCTCATGTTGTTTGCTGTATTCTTTCTTCTGAAATCTGTTACTCGTTCACTGAGTTGCAGAGGATGGTATATTTCTCTATTATTTTTGTGGAGGATGTGTTTGCCTGCCTTTACATATTTGAAATTATTTTACCTGACTGCATTAATTAGTTTCAAAGCAGCCAGTTGAGGAGGATGGGAACAATGGTGGATATGTGAGATTATTCCCAACTCTGCATGAAACCTTCATGGTTTTATCATTAACTGACAGGTGTCTTTGTAGGGCTGCTGTCTATCCAGTTTTTCACAAGAAGATTCCAGAAATTTTGTTTGAGCAGGTCGTGAGGATCATCTGTATTTCCTGATATCTCCATTTATCTGGCAGTTCCATCAAAGTTGCTGTGTGTGCATCTCACTGAATTGCTCTGGTTTGGAAATGTCAGCACTTGTGCGTGTATCTCGACTGGTTCTGGGAAGCATCACCTGAGTTTTTTGTGTGGACACATCAGCAGAGATTGTGTGGCTGCAGACTGCAAGGGACAGGCTTTCAGTAATAACCAGAAGAAGCAGGATGACCACAAATACGCTACACCATGCATGTCTGTGACAGTGAAAGAAGGAAGTTTAAGTTCACTGCATACACATAGGGGTTTTTTTTTGTTTGTTTTATCCCATGTCTTTGTAATTTGTTCCTGTGGACAGTAACTGTCACGGTTAAGCCCTGACCCGGCTAACTTTTTTGGCAGCTGTGAACCATGCAGTTTGGGCTCCCAGATTCCAACTCACCCACCCCCAGGGAAAAGGGAGTGGAAAATGAGAGGAAAAAAGCTTGTGTTTGGAAAACAACGCTACAGCTTTAACAAAATGATTGTAATAATAATAATAATAAAAATAATTAGTAATGAAATATGTACAAATATTCGAGACCACACCCATCGATGACTATACATCACCATAACTGCAGTAGAGCAAACATGGGGAAATGGGTCCAAAGCTGGGAGAGAGCTGAGCTCAGGAACGGGATTCAGGGATGCACAGATCCAGGGTCAAGAACAATCAGACAAACGAGGTCCTCACTGGACGTTGGCCATTGCAGAAGAGAGCGAGACACTGGTTATTTCTTGATTTTATACAGAGTATGACATCTGTGGGATTGGAATACTCTGTTGGTCAGTTTAAAGTCACCTCTCCTGTCCGCCTCTCCCTGAAGGTGAGGCCATTTTTCACTAGCTCGAGGATGGCCTTGGTTACTAGAGGAATAAGTGTAAGTATTGGACTTTCTGCATACCAGTGTTCCATGTTATCACTTGTAGAGAGAAACTGTCTGAAAAACATGCAGTTAGCTTTCAGAAAAATTAAGTTACTTTAGACTAAGGCCAAGCCAAAGTCAGAGTCACCTCAATTAACTCAAACCATAACAGTAATAGAGTGTTTTGGAGCATTTTCAGGTTACAGAGCTCTCGAATGCTTCCCAAGATTACTGCAAGAGGTTCAGAAAGCTAGGCTTTTTTGAAGAAGACTCATTGAAATCCCAGTGTTGAAGTATAGTGGCAGTATAAGGCTGCTCCTCACTGGTGTGGAGCTCCAGGGCTCTGTGTTGGGAAGAGTGTACGTGGAAGAATAGTGGCTGAAAAGCACAGAAGTTTCAATTCATGACAAATATCTTTGTGCACCAGAGTTGGTGGTTAGAATTATAAGAGTATTCTGAGGTCATTGTGCATTGTAATTCTTGGTTGCTGCTTGATTGTCTGCGCCAAATGAAATTAAATTCTTAATCTTCTAATTGTTCAAATTTCTTGTTCAGTGTTGAGAATTCTTTTAGGGGTGTTCTCAGGTTTTCCTTTCTGACATATGTGACCTCTTCAGTTCCAACTTACTTTTAAGAAAGATAATTTTTGTTGCTTTGCCTTTGCTGACTTTATGATAAGTGTGATACAAAGGGATTTTGTTGGTGATCACAATAATTTTCCATTATCATTCTCTGGCATAGCATAATTTACTACAAAATATAGAAGGCACATTTTAATCTGTATTGTGTGCACTTTTCACTGCAAAATTGGGTGAACTGTTATTGAAAAGGTGTTTCTAAATACATGCAAGGAAATATATTTTATTGTAATAATCAGTTTTCATAAGGAAATTGCATTAAAGTTTTGCCTCATTTTAATTGCTGCTGAAGGGTGTGCTATTAAAAAGCAAGTCTTAGCACTTTCATTAGAAAATGAAACTATGAATCCAGAAATTTAATGAAATCTTTTTTTTTCTTTGTGCTAGGTGGTCTCATGGGGCCTGTGAGAATGATTTCATCTGGACATGAACTGACAACTGATTATGATGAAAAAACACTTCATGAATTGGGTTTTAAGGATATGCAGGTATTACCAGCATATAGATAGCAGTCACTGATAAAGATTGCTTGATATATTGCTTTTGTCTTGTGCAGCTCATATATGTAGTGGTGATGGAAGATGTATTATTCTTTGGGAGCTTTCTACAGTTTTCTGAAACTCACTGTTTCAGACTGTCCAACATGTGCCTCCTGTAAGCTCAAACTAGTACTGTCAGTCCTTGCTGTTGTTGCCAGTCTTAAAAATACATAATAAATTTAAAAATCTAATTTTAGTATTGTTAGCAGATGGAGAACTCAAGGAATGAAAGAAAAATTTCAGAGTTTTTCATTCATCAAGGAAAACTAGAGACCAATGAAGACCAAATCAAGTATCCACATTTTGTCTGAATGGTTAAACTCATTATTTCCACAATAGCAGTGACTAGTCCTTCATGGCTTAAATCTGAAGCATTTTTAAGGCTTATTTTTAATTATGATCCAGAGTTCCTGTTAGTAATCTACTCATAAGTTTGCTGAAGTCTACAGTATGGAAAAACCTATGGAAATAACATCATGACTGCTTTAGGGAGGTGGGACTGTGACAAAATTTACCAGCGGATCATCACATACATTCCTTTTATCTAAAGGAAAACAAAACTCCTGATACCCCCCTGCTTTTGGAAAGATCTTTGTTCTTGCTCTCTCTTAGCACTTGTAGCCATTGGTCTGTCTTGACTGTTGCAGTTCAAATTGGATGATCTGTTGGACTGTGTCTTCAATTGTTTGCTAATTCTTTTTGCTGAATGAATTGAGTTAATTCAAAAGCAAAACCAGATTTTAAAACTTTTTTTTTCTTCTTAATATGGAGGATTTTACAGAACTGAACTATAGTGCAATCAGATGAATTCTTATGCTTGCAGAACTTGGAGGAGGATTAACATTTGGTTTGAATAGCTGGGGGTGATCAATATGTGGAGGTGATAATTGGTCAGCAGGAACAGATCATCTGTGAATGGCTTTCCACCGCTGTGGTTATGCCAGTATAACAAATACCTGCTTTTCCAGATGCGCTGCTGTTTGTGTTGTCATGCTCTCACTCTCATTCTTCTGGTCCTTAGAGTCAATTTATCTCTTTTTTTTTGCAATTTCAGTAATACTGAGAAGTCAGACCAGCACTTGAGTCTCCCCAGCCTGAATGGTGAAGTAAGGGGTGAGGGAGAAGGTAGCAGGACTGTCTGCTGTAGCAGCAAGTATATGCAACTACACTGTGTAGTTGCATGTAGTTTCACTTAAGTGAAAGTAAAACCAGACCATAATTATGGCAGTTGCTCAAAATGCTGCTCAGTAAACATTTGGCGACAAAGATATTGATGTATCTGTTAAGATTTTAATTCTGATCCTGTTGAAATTCCATGGTTTTTAGCATACGCACTTTTAAAATTGTCTACTCTTTGTTGTTTCTCTTTGTTTCTAGATGGTGTTTGTATCCCTGGGTGCACCAAGGAGAGAACGTAAAGGTGAAGGTGTTCAGCTTCCAGCATCTTGTCTACCTCCTCCTCAGAAGGACAACATTCCAATGCTTTTACTCCTGCAAGAACCTCATCTTACCACCCTTTTTGATTTGTTAGAGATGCTTGCCTCTTTTAAGCCTCCTTCTGGAGAAGTGGCTATGGAAGATAGTGAGGTAATTTAGAGTAATTTTATTGGAATAATTATATTTAAGTCTTATTTAATTTGATCTGGTTTTCCTATCTAGCCCATTTCTTGTGTGCTCTTTCCGGTTGCTAGATATGTTTATTGTCTGTATATTAACATTCCATGTACAGTATAATCATTACAATGATTTTTCTGATTTTAACAACCTTGTTCTGATGTATTTTAGATGTTATGAATATTGTAGGGGCTATGAAAAAGTAATCCTTAATAAAGAATACTGATTATTCAAATAGAAGTGGTAACTAATAATGGGAATTGTCTTGAAGAAAGGTTTGTAAAGGTTTTATGTCTTATATGTTATCATTAGCATGTGGAAAATTAAATAAACACTAGTATATTCAAATTAGTAGTTTATTTTTAAGTTTTATATACTCTCAAATATTTCAAAATACGTGATGCAATTTAAGGATAATGGAACTTAGTGTGTGGTTCAATGAGACTTCAACTATCATGTTCTATTTATGGATTTACATTAGATAAGAAACAGCTTCTGAATTAAGAATAAATACATTTTTGAGCTTGGAAATCTTATTTTCACACCAAAGTTCACAATAAGAATGGTTGTTCTATGATTTGTCAGAGTGCAAGGTGTGAAGAACTCCATCTCCATGCAGAAAACTTATCCAGACGTGTCTGGGAACTGTTAATGCTTCTGCCAACGTGCCCTAATATGTTGCAAGCATTCCAGAATATTTCAGATGAGCAGGTAAACAAAGAATGCTTGTTGTACATTTGTATCTTTATTATACATGGATATTTTAGTGTCCAGGGTTTTAGCTGAATTTTCCCCAAATAGGAATATTAACTATTAAGCATGTTAAGTAGGCTAGACGCAAGTAAACCTAATAAACAAAGCTAATAGTTCTTATGAGATTAAACGAAACAGTTTAGTTCCCAAAGTTTGTTTTTATGATTTTTTAAAAAAATCATTTAATAAATGAAAAGAACAGTCAATACTAATTGTCACAATCTTTTTACTTCAAATGAAACAGTATTTTCCTCATCTGCAGCCTTGTTTTAACGTTATGACTGTGTGGTAGTAACCCCTTTGTGCTTTGGAGCTCATTTCCATAGGCTAAAACATGGGTATTACCTAGTTGTTTTCTTGCCCTACAGATGAAAATTTTGCCTCTTTTAAAGTTGCTGAAATTACATATTAACAATTTTTAGGTATTATGGCCCTTATGTACACATGCTTCAAAACTTTGGTGAAAGTTACAATTTAGAGTGTATTACTTCCTCCACTATAGAACTGTGTATACCTTGGCTTATAGTAATGTTGGAGGTTTACTCAAATTTCATTGCTCAGTGTTCATGATTCAGACTGTTATTCATGTAAAGAAATATGCTTGAAATTGTTTAATTTCAAATAATAAATGAAATTAAAGCCAAATAATTTGTCCACATCATGTTAAAAATCCTCTCCTTGTGTTTACTAGATAGATCAGCATTACATATAATTGTTACTTGTTTTCTGTCTTTTTTCATCTTTTAAGGGTAACGATGGCTTTAGCTGGAAGGATCTACTGCGAATAAAAAGTGCCCATAAACTCTTGTATGCCCTGGAAATTATTGAAGCTTTGGGAAAGCCCAACAGGAGAATAAGACGTGAATCTACGGTAATAGAGTTTCTTGCAGGGAATATATTTTTTTCTCTATGAACAAAAGTATATAGTGATAAGTTATAGTATTTTAATTATTTTACTGTTTTTACAATGAATTGTTCTTGTTTATCTCTAGGGAAGTTATAGCGATCTTTACCCAGACTCAGATGATTCGAGTGAAGATCAAATAGAAAACAGTAAAAACACGTGGAGCTGCAAGGTTTGTTTTTTCCTACAGTAAAAATCTGCGATATCTAATATAGTTTTTTAAAAAAGATATAAAATGAAAACCCATTTAAAACATTATCTGTCTTAGAGTGTTTGATCTCAAATCTAGATACAACATTTTAAAGTTGTTCTGTGTTATCAGGCCTGTAGATTTGTAATAGTTGTATACAACTGTTTCTTTTTTTTATCATAAAATATCCTGCTAGTTCATCAGATTATTTCCTTATAAAGCTTATCTTGGTATCTAACTGAACTTGGTGATATTTCTGTATTTGCTTTTTCTCACGTTGATTTCATAAAAAACTTACAGTTTGTGACTGCTGGAGGGCTTCAACAGTTGCTGGAGAT
Source organism: Dromococcyx pavoninus (assembly GCA_033558185.1). Taxonomy (NCBI): domain Eukaryota; kingdom Metazoa; phylum Chordata; class Aves; order Cuculiformes; family Neomorphidae; genus Dromococcyx; species Dromococcyx pavoninus. The sequence continues at coordinate 131,857 of JAUMJL010000026.1, forward strand.
TTTCAATTCGGGAATCCTAGAGCCTAAAGAACAGGAATCATGGACTGTGGTAGGTGTTCATGCACCCTTTTTCTCCAGAATAACAAAGCTGTAATTTGTAAAGACTTTTATTACTTTCAGCCTTTGTTATAGTTACTTTATGTAGTAAGTGAAATAAAATCTGTAATTGAAACCACCAGAGTCTATGCAGTAGCATAATTTTTTTGAATATTTCTTATTCTTAGAAGAATTTATTTTCTTTAAAAAAATAACCTTCATACTTCTACTTTTTTATGTTTTAAAGCCACTTTTTGTGTTTTCCCATATATTTTTGGTTTAATTTTTTGTCCAGTCTCAAAAAATCTTAGAATGTACTACAAAAAAATCCCTAAAAATATATTTGTAGAATGTAAAATTGTAACATCTTGGAAGAAAATCTTGGAGGAAAAAATCTGGGTACCATCCTTAACAATGATTGCAACTGCATTGACAATGCCAATGCACATCACACTGCTTTAAAAAAGTCAAAATTTGCCAAACAAGAAGGTGATACTTTATTTTTGTCATTCTTCTGCTTCTTTTAGGGAAGATCATTAATTGGAAACTTGTATTATAGTCTTCTTTAAAAACAGTAGTCTGTTCATTATCTTTCCCTCTGAAGAGGCCAATAAATACCATTTTCCCTTGTTGGCATTGGTAGCATTGTGGCTATGGTGTTTAACAAAAGACACTTTTCGATAATGGACATTATTACCAGTCATTCTTATAGAATGTCTCTTTCATTTTTATTCTGTTATTAGTTTCAGCTAAATTCATGTCAAAAGGAAAATTTAGGGTTTTTTCCCTTGTATTTTCAATTCTGTGGCATTTGATTAAAAATGAAATATCAAGTCATATGAAAAGAGAATTATGTCAATGAACAAACATACATGCATGTGTAAAACTGATGACGGTAAGTGCTGAAAAGAAGTCAGGTATGCTTTTTTATTAAAAATTTGGTAGCTTTTGACTGATTTTTTATATATATTTTCTAAAATTATTTCAGAATTAGAAACAGATTGTCATTCTCTCCATTCAGTATGTAAACAAAAGTTTATATGATTGCTTTTTTTTTATCCGCCCAGGAAGTATGCACAACACTGTGAAAATAGGAACAGATTCCAACTAAGTGCATTAGTCCAGAGTCCTGAGTTGTGCATGTGTCAGTGGGGATAGCTGACCTGCTTCATGTGCTGCTGTGATATAGTGCTCTGTTTTGGTTAATTTTACTGTCATAATACACCTTCTGGTGGAGGGGAGCAGGTGCTGTGTTTGGTTGTAGCCACACAGCTGAAAGCCGTGAAAAATGGTCTCTAGAATGAATCACTGATTTCATCTAACAAGAGACAATACAAAATGGTATTTTTAAATTCGTATGTATTGTCTCTGCATGATTCAGTATGTTCAGCTTGAAATTAGTTCTGGATACTATACTTTATGCCCTGTGCTATAGTTGAATACAATGCCGGAGATATTCTTAACTGTTGAGCTTAACTCTGTCCTATTTCCTCTGTGTTATTTCATGTTTTTAGTAGAATGTCTTAAATGCACCTGTTAACAAGACTAGATCGTGGAAATGTTTTCATGATGAGAAATTTATAAGTTTTTTTAATACCCTTTCTCTTTACTGTCTTTTCAGGTGGTGTTTTGCCAATTCTAGCTGTTCATTCTTTATACCTTCCATAGTAGACATAGAATTACTTGTAAAATAAATCCCTGAAAAAATAAGATTTCATTTTTCTCTTATTCACAGTGGCAGCTTGACTGCCTTGCTTGCCTCCTGAAGCTGATATGCCAGTTTGCGGTTGATCCTTCAGATCTGGATTTAGCTTACCATGATGTCTTTGCCTGGTCTGGTGTAGCCGAGAGTCACAGAAAAAGAACATGGCCAGGCAAATCAAGGAAGACTACAAGTGACCATGTAAAGGGCCTTCACATACCTCGTCTAACAGAGGTAAAAGATAAACAGTGCTGCCCACTTTGTGAGCTTTAGAAAAATGACTCCTTTGTTGTGTGAAACATTTATTTAGGTAATAAAATAATACAGTGAAAAAGCTAATAGTATTAATCTATATCCTGCATGTTATTCTCCTCTAAAAATATTTTAATTGCTTTAAACCTGGCAGTTTTAAAAGCTGTAACCAGAAGGTGCTTGGTGAGCACATGAATTGGAAGTTCAGAATTCTGGTGGTTTATCCCCATTTTTAGGAATTTGTTTTCCAAATTGCTGACTCCGGTGACCTGTTATGTGGGCTGTCCCCATCTTCACTAAATCCTTTTAGATTCCTTCAGTAAACACTAAAATACCTCTCTCTGTTAAGGATGTCTGAGTGAGTGTAGGATAAACTTACCTAAACCTGTAAACCTTCCTACCACATTCCTGCATGCTAATTTCCTAATGTGGACCAAGCAAGTGTAGTACTTTGGCATCAGAGATGCTTTCGCTGTAAATTGATTGCTTTTGGGCACGGGACCAGCTGTCTTTGCCAGTAAGTGTAGATCTGAGTTGCATGCTGGAGTCAGACTTCCCATTTGTCATTGTTATACATGCAACAACCTTACCTGTTCTAGAAGTAATATGTATTTTTGACAAAACAGATCCTTGATTTGCCATAGCTACTACGATACAGGGAAGTTATCAATATTAAGTTTTTCAACATTGGCTGTGTGTAAATGCTGCTGCCAGTTTCTGTAGCTGGTTTTAAATTTTTAATTGTCAGTTGATTAATATTTTTTATTGCAGTGGATTTGCTATCTAAATATCTTAAAATACTTTCTTCAGATGTTGATTTGAAAATTCTGTGTAGCCTTTCAGGTTCTCTAAAACTGAATAATTTAATTGAATGTAAAGCCAGAGGCAGACAAAATTTACTTAACCAGCCTCATCCTCAACCCTATCTCTTCATGCATGTGGTTTTTGAAAGGAAATGAATAGCTTATTCTTTTTAAAAAGTACTATCTTTCACTGAAATGATTGAATAAATGGTTGATTTTTGTATTCAGTTAAATCATTTTTCTTAAGAGAAATAGAATGAAATTTTACTGTCTAGGCTTAGTGAAACATAGGATTTTAGAGCTGCTTTAATAAAAAACAATATAAGCTTTAACTATGGAGATGCTATGGTTCGTCTTCTGCTCTTCCTTCCTCTACACAGGTGGGTTTGTTTTAGATTCACACAGTGTGTATAATTTAAAAACAGATCAAAAAGCTTGTTGTTATATTAACTGTTTTTTTTTCTTTTGACTTCGATTTTTAAAGGTGTTTCTTGTACTTGTCCAGGGAACCAGTTTGATTCAGCGACTTATGTCAGTTGCTTATACATATGACAACTTGGCACCTAGGTACAATATCTTTTTATTTTTGTAATAAAGCTAAACAAGTGTGTTGCTTTAAATAAAGTAAATAGTTCTTTCAGTTGTAGTCTCCATTAACACCTGTGTCAAATTTAAGTCTATAGGTGTTAGACTTGCTTTTCTTAGTCACCTTTCAAGGAGTGAGAGAGCAAAGAGTAGTTTGAACTCTCAATGGTCAGGGTGTAAGACAGAGTAGCAAACTGTATGTGGTATACTGTCCTAAATTCTCATGCCAGAACTATTTCTTTGTTCTCTCTGAAGCAGTGAGCATTCTCAATTTCAAGGCAATGTGAAGGAGAAATTAAAATAAATTCCTTTTTAAGTTGCTTCCTCATCTCCCAGTTTTGACTTATTTTTCCCATCCTAATAATATTAACTTATTACTCCTGAAGTTAGCCTTATTGTTCTAGCAAGCGTGCATGTACTGAAGGCAAAATTTTAGCTTTGTAAATAGGCTCTTAGAGATTGTTTTCCTTCTTGCCTTTTGTCTAGAGAAAAGCAATTCTGTGTAAGACTCCATTGTGACAGTCAGACTGACGGTGTTGTAGAATTACTTGATTCTAAATAGTGGATAATATGTTTTAACATATTTTTAAAAGATTTTTGAGGACATTCAGAGCATTTGCAGTCAAGTTTGCTCGTGTGCCTAACTTTAACCTTTAGCTGAGGTAGAGGAATGATTTCTAATATGTACAGTATGTTTTTGATTTCCTAACATTGCAATTTATAAATAAGTAAATAAAAGCAAACGTTTAGAATTTGTTTGAAGTTTGCAAATGTTTGTTAAAAGTGCGATTCTTTATCAAGAATATCAGCTTTCTGCTGTATAGGTCAGTTCTTTTTTCCATTTTACGTCTTTTTTTGATAAAATAAAGAGACTGTGGATATTTTTTCTTGACCTTTGTCTTGCAGTCAGTAAAACTTTAAGGGGGTGACTTGAAGGTTTTCATAGTTTTATTATTGTTGATAATTTTGAATACTGCAAGAAATTAATCCTTTTACGATTAAAATTTTACTTTTCTTAATGGGTACTGAAGAGTAACTATGTTGTTACTTGTGTGTACTTGTATTTCGAAGTTAACATAATCTGTTATGTTCTGTGATAAAGTTCAAAAGGTTTTATTTTCTTCCTGGTCAGGGTGTTGAAAGCCCAGTCTGATCACAGATCAAGACATGAAGGTTAGTAACTGCAAAATAGCTAATGTTATGAACTAATAGTAGTGAAAACATATTGAAGATAACAAATTATGTTTGATGTATTCCACCATTAGAATGCTCTAAAATTGTGTTCCTTGATAGTGTGAGGGCTGTTATAATCTAAGTGGGAATACGCAGAGAGGTCCCAGAAAACTTGTCTGAATTTCCTTCTCTGGAAATTGGTTTATATTAGTAGAAATTTTGTACTGGAGCAGCCTTCATCTCCAGAAGAGCTGGTTTTGGTAGGAAACCCAACTATGTTCTTATCTTCCAAAGAGCAGCATGTGTGACACCGTAATAGAGTCATGAGTAGTTACCATTATTCTGGTTTACAGAAATCATTTTGGGCTCCGAATTCCCTGGAGCTCCCCCATCTGTCCCTCCTGTGGAGGTTTTTTACAAAAGGGCTAAATGGCCTGTTGTCAGAAGTACAGCATAGGCATGCATAAATGTAGTTATGTCCTCCCAGGCTTACACGTTGTCTTCAGTTTTTCCACTTTGTTGTGCCTTGTGGATGTTGATGTCTATGGACTCAAATTCTCAGCCAATGCTTTTTATCACCTGCTCGAGTCTTACTTTTAGCTATTAGGAAGAGAGGAGCAGTTAGTCTAGAGAAATGTTTGTGTTAAGATGTGATGCAATCCATTGGCAAAGTACCATCTCCCTGCTTAAGAAGTAGAGATGCAGGTAAGGATTGTGCCCCAGATTGATCATACTTACAGTAATCAAACTCAGTTGTCTTCAGCAGAACAGTGGTCAGCATTTAGTGAGCATATTGGTAAAATTCTGACTTCAGGTCATATCTTATGTACCAGTAGGAAGTTAGTCATGTACGTTGATATGACTGAAATAAATGTCCTATGTGCTATAACTATGAAACTCTTCAATGTAAAAAGCCTGTTCTGTTAGTTACAGCGTTATTTACTCTTACCTAATTTTCTTTCAGTCACTCATTATTCAATGTGGCTCTTGGTGAGTTGGGCTCACTGCTGCTCCTTGGTGAAATCCAGTCTGGCAGACAGTGATCACTTGCAAGACTGGCTAAAGAAACTTACCCTTCTTATTCCAGAGGTATGTTAAAGGAGAAGTTATTGCATTAGTAATTACTGCATAGTATGAGACATGTCGTTTCCTGCTAGAAGCAGGCAAGATCCGACTCAGTTACTTGCAATCCTGTTTAAGAAATAATAATTTATAATTAAAATACTTGTAAGATGGCGCATCTGTGGTTGATCGCAAACCAGTTTATAAACTATCATCTTTGTTCTTGACTTGTGTTTGAAGGTAGTTTTTCACTGTAATTTGTTGCAATTTCTGAGTAATGCCCTCTAATGTGAATTAAATATACTTCCCCCAATATAATATTATTTCAGCTATAGTTTTTATCACAGAATTAGGTGAGTGAGAGTTGATATAAAAATTTTCATCATTGGCAAATCTTTGCTTAGCTTAAAGTAATATTTTCTGATGTAAGAAAAAAATTGAAAATTGCATAAGGATATGCATAGTGTAAGATTTTTGTATTTACTACTGATTGCTTAAAAGTGCAATATGGACATGATGTGGTAGTTATTATCTGTTGCTTTATTACTCAACCGCAGACAAAGCTTACGTGCTGACTCCATTTAAAAACCCTGGGGGAAAAAAGAGTACAAACTTCCAAAGCTGGATTAGAGAATAGTCTGTGGATATTTTTCTTAAGAAAAGAATAAAAGAAAGGAGAAAATAAGGCTTCTAGTGAAATTAAACAAATTAACCATATAGTTAGAAATGAATAAGCATAAGTTCCAGCATCGCATAGATTTCCATAATTTGGCCAGTTGTGATATTTTCTGTTTTAGTAGCTGGCTGTAATCTTTACTGTAGAAAATAAGGGCACAGAAAAATCAACTCTTTTTTGTGAGAACAGTATCTTTTGCATTTTTCTATAAGTAATTTAAATATATGTTATTTGTAGTATGTGCTTTTAGAAAGACATATTCTACCTTGATAAGCTGACAGGTATTGTGAGAGCATCTTAAGTATGTACACATGGAATAAAAGTCAACAAAGAGAAGGACGTTCTAAGTATTGCATGTAATCATTTAATTCTTTTCTTTTTTATAAAGACTGCTGTTCGCCACGAGTCTTGCAATGGTTTATACAAGTTATCTCTCTCTGGTCTGGATGGGGGAGACTCAATTAATCGATCCTTTCTGCTGCTGGCTGCATCAACATTACTAAAATTTCTCCCTGATGCACAAGCTCTGAAACCAATCCGGGTAAGAATTCAAGAAATGGCAAGTCTCAATCAAGTCTCAAAGATCTATTTAAACTTACTTTTGTTAATGTAAAAATAAAAAATGTTAGCATGTATTATCATTGTGTCTGACATAGTGTTTCTGTTACACTGAGATATTAAGGCTTTTGGTTTAGATGCTTCCAGAAACTTCACAAAAGTAGTTAAAGGTGTGACATTACAGTAATTTAGAGCTTGTCTGTGCTTTGGGAAATGCAGAATAGCATTTGGGAAATGCTTTTGTTCTGGAATTTTAGTGTCCACACAGAACACTGTTAGAGAATAACAATTGTGTTTTCAATATACACTTTATTTTCCTTTATAAATCTAGGTAGGTCCATAGCTAAATCAGATACCCTTTGTTGATGTGACTGAGTGTGACTGTTCCCCAATCAATTGCTGCATTTTTTCGTCTGGAGTATTATTGTCCTAACAGCTCTGCTAAATAAAAGAGTTTCTTGTGGATGCTGTCAAAGCTACTTCAGGAGGAGTTCTCTCTCTTAATGTGTGCAAGTTAATAGAGATGGTTTGAACTAACTAACTAACAGGGGAGCCTGTGCTGACTTCAGCACATGTAGCTAGATCTGAAGGAGAGCACTTGCATGGGCTTGCATGGCAGTGAAGTGTTAACTTGGATTTTGGGTCTGTCAGGCAGTTATTCTTGCAGCCCTGTGTGCCATTTGTTTTCAGATGAGAGTGGTTCACTCAGTTTAAGTCTGCTTTTGTTTTAAACTTTTTTGATATTTAAAAAAAAATTAAAACAGTCTACAGAAGATTTTGCATTATTTGACTCAGTTTAAGATCAGAGTTGTACTAAAAAGTATTGAATTCAGCCAAAGTTTCTCATGTTTCTTTTAATCTAATACTAAACATTTTTGCAATTTACAGTGGTTACGATGGAGTCAATATGATTCTAAATTTTTTTAAGGGCCTGACAGATCATCCTGACAATATTTCAATAAAATCAATAAAAATTGCAGAAGAAAAATAGAACACACACTGTTACCATTGTAGAATACATTGTTCTTGTACCTGGCTCTTCTTAAATAGGGGACTAAAGAAAGTAGTATTCTTGTAACAGTGACAGTGTTTACTACTTTTTTAATAACATAGTTTTTCTGATGTACTTTAGAACAAAAGTGATTTCTTTTCATAGATAGAGGATTATGAAGAAGAAACAGTGCTGCGACCAGGTTGTAAGGAGTATTTTTGGCTGCTGTGCAAACTAATAGATAACATCCATGTCAAAGATGCAAGTCAGGTAGGTTTTGCTTCGCGTTCATATGAATGTTTGATTTTTTTAAATTTGGGTGTTCAGACCACTTTTGCTTCAGTACGAGACATTTTTATTTTAAGATACAGTGAATTGCTATGTACAGCTCTTGGATTTTTCCTGTCTGCCACCTTTCTTTGCTCTCTGATGTGTATTTATTAGCTCTTGGCCAAAGGAAGCTTCAGATACTGAACACGTAGTGTCAAGAAGATGGAATAGGTGTAATACACACAGAGGGTGAACTTAGGTGAAGGTAACAGACTTTGAGAACACTATAATTGTCTGTGAGATTCAGTGTTGATAATTTCAGTGCGGTTTAAGGAGGAGGTAATCAAGTATTTGACTAAAGCTGAAAGAGGAAAAAGTTTTAGTTAACAGCCAGTTAGTGTGGGTTTGAAAGCTTATTCACAACTTTTGAAACATCTCTAAAGGGTTAAAGTTACCTTTTGGGCAAACTCTGCAACTGCTTGTGCTGGCAGGTGGCCCTGCATTAATCTCTCTAGCTCATTCTTGGTATTGTAGTAGGAGGGAAGGCAGATAGAGCCTTAACCCTGGTTTCTCCAAAATGGAAAAGTCTTGTTCTCTCCTGATTCTGGATATTCCCAATAGAGGCAAAAATTTTACTCCTTTGAGGCCCTCCTGTCCCCTGGCGCCCGCGCCCCCCCCAGCCCCCTGGCTCAGTTTCCTTCCATTTTTGTTTTATTAGTTGAATCTTTTAGCTAGGCTATGGTTCTGCCTAATTCTTGTGCGTGTTACTCAAGCAAGAAATGCTGATGGGACTTTTCAGCCTTCTGGCAACAAACTGTGTGTTCTTGTGAGAAATAACAATTAAAACACTTCTCTTTAAAATAGTACTCTTTCAGTTTTCTTCAGTATGGTAGATGTGGTGTATTTGTGGGATCTGGAATTGAATAAATGTTACTTCTTTTGACCTGTGCAGCAGTGATTTTAAAAAACAGTTTAATGACATTTATAAAATGTTTTAAAATCTGTTCCAAGCGTGGTTGAAAGATGAATTTTAATTCTCCCTGTTTTTCTGTGTACAATAACCAGATTTCATCCAAAAGCATAACCATAGTTCCAGGCTAAGCTTATAAGTTGTAATTCATGAAGCACATCACTATTTTTCCATTTATATTCCATGTTCTTTATTTTTAATCAGACGACACTACTTGATTTAGATGCACTAGCAAGGCATCTTGCTGACTGCATTCGGAGGTAAGTTTTGCTAACAGTAATTTCAGTTGTAAGTTGCATTATATTTATCGTCAGTAGGACAGAGTTTTAACATTTCATTTATATATGTGTATGTATAGCAGAGAAATCCTTGACCATCAAGATGGTAATATAGAAGATGATGGGCTTACAGGACTACTTCGCCTTGCAACAAGTGTTATTAAGCACAAACCACCCTTTAAATTTTCTCGCGAAGGCCAGGTAAGAAAAGGACACTGGAGGACGGTGAAAATCAAAATAGCAATAATTATAGCATCTGTTGTTACTATACATGCTTCATTTCATCTTTTTTCCATCATTTTGATTTCAGTGCTCCATATATAAGAGTATATCGTATTTCTAGCCCTAGAATGAGGGTGAAAACAGACATATAATCATGGAATCATCTGGTTGGAAAAGACCTCTGAGATAATCAGGTCTAACCATATCTGTCCACTCATTAAACCATGTCCCTCAGAAACTCGTATACCCATCTTCTATACACCTCCAGGAATGGCAACTCAGCCACCTCCCTGGGCAGCCTGTTCCAATGCCTGACCACATAGCACAAACAGTCCCATACCTTTCTAACTATATTTAATTTTAGGACCCTTACATCTTATAAATTTTATTTGTTTTCATTTATTATCTTTAAATGTTTTTAGTATTGATCAGCATTAACTGTTTTAAATCATTAACAGCAGCTGTGTTTTGACCATATCCTGGGACAGCTATGATCTAAAAATCTGTCTGCTTTGGGTTTTGGGGCCGCATTATCTTAAAAAAAAAAAAATCATAGTGTAAAAGCTGACTTGTACTGATCTTGTTGCCTGGTGTAAAAACTGATTTAAACTGGTGGTTTAAATTGGACTTTTAGTGAGGTTTCACCAGGAAAATAATCCCCTGTATCCAATTATGTTGTATATATCCTGTCGGTTTACTCTGTCTGTTATTGTAAAATGGCTCTGAAGGTAATTTTACTCGCAAGAAGTTTTAATAGTGTCCAGATTGTGCATTACCAAACATAAAGTTACATTGCTGACAGCATTTTTGAAGACTACTATTATGTAATTCTCCTGGAATTAGTGTATTTTAAGTATGGAGATCTTGCAGATGAAATGAGAGCAAGAATTTGCTTCACAGAGTGCAGTGTGGAGGATGTAGAAATTGAAATAGAAGAGGTATGCAAAGATCAGATTTATGTAGCTCAGGTATATCAAAAGTATAAGAAGAAAACAAATGGGAAGCTTAAGTAGAGAGGAGTGATACTCTACAGAATCCTAAAGCGTGTAGTGTGTATGTTGTACATCACAGGGAGGCCAGAAATCTGATTTCAAAAGTGAGTGAATGTGAACAGAACAGTGTCCACAACAAACCTCTCAAAAAGGATTTGGCTTTATTGAGAGACGGGGCCTTAGTACGGTTTCTGAGACTAAGTGATGACCTGGTATAATTTTTTTTATTTGTATGTACAACTAAGTATATTTAATAACTGCACGTTGAAAAGTGCGTTAATGAGGAGTTTTGTACTGCATTCAATGTAATAGAACAGGAACATGAAGCCATATGCTTCCCTCTGAGCAAAGGTCAGTGGAAAAATATCCAGAAAAATACACTGGCAATACTGAAGATAGTTTAGGCTTGCCTAGAGGATTCTGATGCTCTGCTGTGCCTTTTCTTCCCTGCAGATTCCTTCTCTGACTGAGTAAACAAAATTATTGTTCAGCAAATATTGTGAAGGTTACATTTTGTGACAACAATAGATACCCATTCTACCTGCTTTGGTACCTTTTATAGATAATCACTGCCTACCTTATTCTACACTAAGTGGACAAAAATACATTTTTGTCATACACTGTCTAGCGCATCTTCACTGGAAAGGTATATCTTAAGGCCACTTTGATGGTATAGAGACGTATTTTTAACAAGACTGGGATTTTGCTTTTAGCCTCTGATCAAAATGATCTGTTGCAAGGGTGTCAAACTCACAGCTCCCGCTGTTCTCCTGTTCCTGCATGCTGCACACGTGACCAGCGCTAGCAGGAGCATAGGGGCAAGGAGCTCGGTGCTGCTGCCGGGTTGAAACATGGTGCCAGGCTGGATAAAACAGGGTGGAGGGCTGCATTCGGCCTGCGGGCCTTGATTTTGACACCCTTGCTCTATGGTGTTCTTTGTCATCCCTGCTCCAACATGTCAGGATTTCAATCAGCACAAGTACAGACTGAGAATGTTAATCATAAAAAGATAGATCCAGATCTCTGAAGTTTCTGCTTTTCTTGGATGGGACACCTTAAGTTGGTTGTTGGAGAAAGGCTGCAGCACAGCACTAGGCTGCAGCTGAAAATATAGTCTAAAACTTCACTTAGTAGATGCAGCTGGTCTGGCAATGAGCTGTAGTATCTACACCTGACACCTATCTATTTATTTTTAATGTTGTGCTTTTTCTTTCTCTGAGGTTTGGAGAAACGTGGAAGAACTTTATTTAAATGCATTGGCCAGGAGAAGACTTCTCCATATTATTCTGCTATAAACATAAGACCTTGGTTATTTTATATTGAGACCATACAAATTTCTCTGCCCACTGGAGCAAAGGTTTTATGGTGATTTTGCTGTGTACTCTGCAGGACACTTATTGAAATACTTAGAATTTTGTTAGCTTTTAGAACAGAGCTTGCCGTTTAACATTAAAAGGCTTCTTAGCTGACTGTACCTCAATGGGGAAATTTAGGAAGAAGGGTTTTTTTTTAAATTACACTATAGAAGTTGTAGAATGGAGTATAACAGCTGGATGGCAGCCTGTGCTCAACAAATGGGGGAGGAATTTTATCCCTAAAAAAATATTCAAGAAGATAACTTTCAGGTAAAAGTCAAAATTCTGCAAAGGCAGAGGATTTATTGTCTGGTTATGTAGAAAACTGAAATGATAAAGTACTAATACGATTTGATGACTTAATACAATTTGTTAAGATTGAAGATCTTTTACCAAAGCAGCGAAATGTAGGTTACGAATCCTGTCACCAGCCCTAGGCATAAAGTATGGAAGTGAATTGTGCACTTTATGTAGTATAGAGTAAGTTGTTGAGTTTTGTAATTTGTATCCGAGTCAGGAAGTTCTGTAAAAAAATGATAGAAGTCTAGAAAGTCTGTAGAAATTTCTAGAAGATAGTTAATACGTGACTGTTGTCTTTTAAGAACATCTTCAACTGCTGAATGTGCTGATTGAACTGTTTTACAGGAGTTTCTGAGAGACATCTTCAATCTTCTGTTCTTGCTGCCAAGTTTGAAAGATAGACAACAACCAAAATGCAAGTCACATTCTTCAAGGGCTGCTGCTTACGACTTGTTGGTAGAAATGGTAAAGGGGTCTGTGGAAAACTACAGGCTGCTCCACAACTGGGTTATGGCACAACATATGCAGTGTAAGAACTTGTATTCATATATAACTTTGAGTATTTTGTGGAAAAGTTGTCTATTTGCATTTTTTGTTGTTAGCTTTGGTTTGAATTTCCAGATTTGTTAAAGTTCAGTAAAGGAGATGCTTGTGCACTGGTAATACTGCCTTTTCACGACGGGGGTGGCTCACTGTTGTGAACAGTACTGAATCATGGAGTTGCCATTCTTTCTGAAATTCATCAGAAGTGTCTGCATGTAATGACCTTCCAAAAATAATTATCAGCTAAGAATACATAGGTAGAAACAGGTTAGATATTAGGAAAAGATTGTTCGCCAAGAGGGTGGTGGAGCACTGGAACAGCTTCCCAGGGAAGCAATCACAACACCAAGCCTGACTATATTCAAAAAGCATTTGGACAGTGCCCTCAGACACAGGGTGTGAATGTTGGAAGTGTCCTATGTAGGGACGGGAGTTGGACTTGATGGCCCTTGTGGGTCCCTTCCAACTCAGGTCATTCTTACACACCATCACTTACTGCGATGTAGATGTGGATGTAGCAGATGTGGGTGTCTTTTTCTCACCTGGCAAATGAGTGAATTTAATCCCATGTGTAGTTTTTGGATCATCTGTTCTTAAATATGAATTATGTAAAGTATGTGTATTCCTGTAAAATGGCACCAACACATAGATAACATTGTTAGAGTGGATTTTACATGTTTTGTTGATTTGTGCTGATTATAATTTGTTTTCCCTTTCTAATATGTGGAAGTGTATTAGAAATATGCTTTCTAATTCCTTTCTAGTATCTAGAATCGTCGTATGTTTATATGTAAACCGAAGTATATAAACCCCACTGAAGTACTGCAGATGTATTTGTTATTAACAGCACTGTCATGTTTTCAGAGTCTCTAACATCTTTGTAGTTGACTTCAGTCTGTACCCAACTGTCTGCATAAAGTGCTAATACAATTTTTTATGCCTCTTGGCTTTCATGCTTCCTGTGCTTTGGAAACTCAGGTCATATATATAACAAGTAAATGACCAAAATTTGAAGTTAGTTAACATTTTATCTTTGATTTGCAAATTCTCATGATGCATTTTTTGATTGATAGATTTCCTTTCACATGCCCAGTTTAAATTTCTGTAACCTGAGGGTGTGTAATTTATTATAATCTATGGAATTATTTTAGTGCCTTACAATTCAGAAAGCAAGAGAGAAATCTAATCTATGATAGTATTTTGTGTTCTCTATTCATATGCCTCAGAGCATATGAGCCTCCAAACTCTCTTATGTTCAGGGGAAATAATATGAAGAATATGTTTTAAGAAAATATCGAATGAGAGTACGTCTTTTGCTGCTGAGGTTGTCTGTATCTCTCCAGGTGCATTCATTCATTTTTTACAGGTTTTTTTTTTTTCTCTCACTCCAAATCCCAGTAATTCTGGGTGCTGAAGTTTTCTATAACATTTACCACAGTTGTTACTTTCTTCTGGATAGCCTTCTCTAGATTGATGGTTCCTTCCTCAGTTCTCCCAGACCATCGGGTCTGTACTCCTGCTCCACATTCAGTGTATCTCAGTTTAGGGAATGTTAATTTTATTACAACTGGCAATGTGCCATCGTCTCGTTCTGATATACAGCTGACATGGGACTTCTGATACGTCATTTGTTTAAACTCTTGCTATTCCCCTGATGTGACCTGAAGATCTCTAAAACTGGGATTTTCCACTCTGCTTAGCTCTGTAATCTTATCTTCATAATCATATTATTAGTCTTTAACAATCTTAGTCTTAGACCTGTCTCTCCATTCTTCTTAGGAGAAATATTAAGAAAAATAATATAAATAATAAATATTTCTATCCTGTCTTTGGTTTTAACATTTTAGTTTTGTGGTTTGTTGGAGAAATTTTCAATCCTGCCATTTGTACAATTCTCCTCTGGTCTCGCCAATTGCTGTCACTGCTATTATACCATTTTTTCTCATATTCCTAACTGATGAAAGCCAGGATGCTCTTAAGAGATGGCTTTAATTAAATGCAGCAAAATAAAGTTTTCAAAAAGAAAATATTCTTTGGGACATTAAAATTGATGATACTAAAACTCTTTTGGCATCATATTAAAGCATACAACTGTATACAGTTCTTCAGATTTATAATAGTATGAATAGTATAAAGTAGTTGTAGTAAAGCTTTAACTGCAGCAGCATTTGTCTTTAAAGTTTCCACCAATGTAGCTCCTTTCTTGGACGGATCGAAGAAGAGAATGAGATGAGTGCTTTTTTCTACTTCACAGATACAGTGTTTTTAACTGAAAAGATAGGGATGCCTTCATGCATCTTCAGCGAGTGATACGAGGAAATGAACTGCGAAGTAGCTGATGTCAGATGACTTTCCTCCTCTTTCTTAACAGCCAGGGCTAACAGTTAATGCAGACTCTGATCTTACTCAAGAGGGGTTTGGATACCCTCTTGTTGTCCATAAAATTTCTGGCAGTGATTTTGAGTTTTGCTTTCTTTAAAGACCAAGACTAATAAAAACACTCAGTTCAAAGGAGGGAAACAAGACAGCTGCTTTTTTTTTCTGGGAAGTTTGTGGTAGTGTCTGATGTTATGTTTGGAGTGGAAGCAGGATCAGAAGGTAAAATATAGAGAAATCCACAGTCATTTGAAGAAGAAGAAATCAGATTTATTTTGCTTAAAAATAGAACATGAATATTTTAAGTTTGGTTACAAGTTTCCCTGTGTCTTCTAAAAAAAGACTCTTTTATATAATGACAGTGAGAAATAAAGATAGACATAAATGAGGCCAAACTTTACCTTTCTTGTTAAAATCCATATGGAAAAAAGGAAAGCTTTTATTATCAAAATACAGTCGCTTAAAAATTCCAAGGTGGAGAAACCAGGATCCCCCTGAGAAATTCCATGTTGAATTTCTGAAAGTCCTTTGACAGGAGGCAGATACTCCCAGCTGTTCTCATGAAGTACCAAAAAATTGTCTGATTTCCTTGTAATTACAACTTGGTGAGCTGTAAGCAAGTAGGTGCTGAGTCCTTACATCAGAAAAGGTAAATTAAGATGTTGCAATTTAAGAATTTCAGTTACGGGAGCGAGTTTTGTGTTCTTCTGCCATGGTAATTACTTTCTTAAGGAGGTTAAATGTGGAGGAGAGCCACATCAGGAGGCTGATCAGCCTCCCTTCTTGAAGCTGCAGGGCTAATAGTCGTTTTGATGCCAGTGCCAGAATGAAGATTACAACAATTATTTGTTGTGCAACAGAAGGTCTTGGGGTTCTGATCTCTGAAGATGTCAGGATCAGTTCAGAGGATGCCAAATAGTTTCCTGTATTTATTGCTAGTAGTGTGAATTGAGAAGAAATCTTAATGTGTCTTTAATGTATAACAAAATAATGAAGGATTTAAAATTTAAGTCTTGAATCCACGTAGCTTTTATAGATTGTAAAATAAATCCAGACTACATGTTTTTTGCTTTTTTTTCCTATGTATCTGAACAAATCCTTCAATAGAGGTGCTCAATTATGTGTAGGACTGTCTACCTTTTTGGAAAATGCTATCCTGGGCATGAATAGCAAAGCTAGATGTACTGCAAGATTTTGTGTCAAACTTCTTGTTTACCAAAGCAGATAGGCTGCTGTGTATTTCTTGAGACACTGGATTAGTTCCTCTGTAATTTAGTGCTTTCGTCATCTTTTTACCTCTGCAGCCCAAATTATTAATTCCCTGTTCAGTTCTCCTGCGTGGGATGCTGTAAAGAGAAGCCTGTCAGTGTCTATTAGCAGTACTAATCACTTCCAAATGGTTTGTCTCGTCTTATTACCATCTTCTTGACTGGCATATTAGGAGAACTTTCCCATTCTTCTGTTTTCTTGGCAGCCATATTGGAACAAGGCTTACTAAGAAGAGTCAGTCAGACTTGCCTGGCTTGTCTAGTGCCACACTGCGTAAGAAATAGATTGCTACATCTGGTATGAAATTTAGAGGAATAGAAAACTTACAGGAAAAGAAAATGTCTTTTCAGTCTGATTCTCTAGGCAATTCACTTCTTGCTTACCATTATTTTTCTTTTAGATTGCAGATTCCTTTGGTATGATATAGCTTTGCAGTGCAATGAAAACCATTCTTTCTCTTCTTATAAAAACTATTCCCAAGTTTATTCAAGCTTGTGTATAGCCAAGCACTTTATTTCACTGCACTTTTGCATTTTATCTCTGATAACCATCTATCCATCTTTTGTACTGTTCAAAAAAGATCTTTTGCTGGCCTGGTATCCATTATAGTAGATGTCATTCTGAATCCAGCTTCTCTTCTGAGAAGAAAGGTTTTGCTTCAAGTGTCGTTATCTCTGATCGCAAATCTGTGTTTTGTTCTGTGAAGGGAAGGCTCCCTAACTTGAGTCTCTGGGTGCAGAGACTGCTTTGCTTTCTTTCAGTATGACATCAGTGTGCATGGGAATGGGTAGTAGAAATTATGAGTAATTTTTGTGCTGAAGGAATGGCTGGTGTACATCTGGGAGCTAGTAAGTGTTGTATGTTATCAGTTGTAAGTATGTTTTCAGTGGTTGAGGCAGTGCAAGTGCTGTGAAAGCGCTGCTGTTGGCTTGTATTATAAAAAAATCTTTCTTATGTATAAAAAATGTATAGCAGCCTGTGTTTAGGATTTATGGGTGCTCTTGTTGACAAAAACATGATGTGATTTTACCAAACTTTTTTTGAAAGGCAGAGGCTGGTAGAGCATTACTATATGTAATACTGCCACTAGAACAACTGTGGGACATGATACTCACCATGAAAAATACTTTGGAAAGCACGGGAAATCGCTGGCGGCCCAAAGTAGTGTAGCATCTAGAAAGACTTGGTGCTGTATTGAGTGATTTTCCTGATGTACATATTGTGCATTTTATCAGAGTGGGTATGCTCTAGCTCCTGTCTGTAAAGTAGAATGCAAAAACAGGATCCATTTTATTAATGTAAGCATAAAGTTCTAACTATATTTATGTCTTATTAAGTTTTACTTTGAATTGATTTTTTCTGGGTGTGTGATTCATATTTTTCCAGCTTCCCATGCACCTTACAAGTGGGATTATTGGCCACATGATGATGTTCGTGCTGAGTGTAGATTTGTGGGTCTAACTAACCTTGGAGCAACATGTTACTTGGCATCCACTATTCAGCAACTGTACATGATACCAGAGGCCAGACAAGCAATCTTTACTGCAAAGGTATGTTCTGGGGTCTCACGTTCCTTGTGTGGGTTTTTGTTTAAATTTAGAATCAGTGCAAATGCTGATGAAGTATGGACTTACTTTTAAGACTTAATTCTTGATAAAGAATATTTCTTCAACCTTAGTTTGCTTTTTGTTCAGTTGGATTCTTTTATTGATGTCTGAAGTGAAGATGGCTTTTTTTTTAATAAATCAGTAATATAACAGGCTCTTAAGGTGGCAGTGTAATAAAATGTGTTCTCAAACTTATATTTCTGTTGCTGTCAACTGGATTCATTCATGTGTGGTTTTATGTGAAGTCTGTTATGCCTTAATTCCTGATTTGTAATTTTTTTAGAATAAATGTCATTCTTCTTGAATGTTTCTGAAGTCCCAGAGCATGTATCTTATGTTACCAGAAGTACAGCAAGTCCTGTAAATTATTTTACATTGGTTAACTTCCTGAAATATAATATTATTATTTTTAGTGATTTGTTGTAAAAGAGAAAATTCTTTGTTTTAGTCCGAGATATGAACAGGGCATATATAATGTGTGAAACACCCTGATTGGCAGTGGCCTCATCATTTTTTATTATCATTAAGTTGTCAGTAGTTGTCACTTAACTTCACCTAGAATTTGCCATTTATAAATAAAAATTTAAAAATAATATAAAAGAGGGGAGCTGCTGATGGGTATGTGAACTGCATTGTATAGAGGGAGAGAACTTCCACAACAGTCTTTTGTACTAACATCCCCAAAGCTCCAAGCTGCAGTAAATCTTTAGAGTTACTTTTTCATTTAGGTTTAATGTTAATATGCCCAAAAAATGAACAGGTATTGTTTGGCACATATGTAAAATAGTGTACTGCATGTTCTTGTACACAGTCATTTTTCTTAATTGTTCACAATGAATTGTTTAGTTTTTACATTTAAAAAGATGATTGTTTCAGGTTTTTAAGCGTTGTTTTTAGAAAGTTGTAAGCAAAAAGATAAAGTTGTCTTCATGAATTTATTTTAGTATTCGGAAGACATGAAACACAAGACCACTCTACTGGAACTCCAGAAAATGTTTACATACTTAATGGTAGGTATGAAAGGGGGTATTTTATAAACTCTTCTATTTGGGGGGGCGGGGGGGGAGAAAAAAAAGCCCAAAATATACTTACCATTCTATATGAAAATCCTTGGCAGCTTAAGTCCATTGTGCCTACATTTCACTGAAATAGTTTTTATACGCTGTAAAGCTGTTATTCAGGAAATCAGTTAAAAAAATGTTGCCATAATAGTTTTCATGAAGAGGCCATGTGAATCCTATTCTGAGATAGGTTTTAATACTGGGCATCAACTATAATGAGCAAACACCAGCTCTCAAACGTTTGTGATTGTCTACTATTTTCTTAAAAATTGTTTGTGAAGTGAATAGATGGGACTGTTGGGCTCAAGTGCCACAGTCTGAGAGTCATTCCTTTGTTTAAACGTTCTACACTCAGCACACCAATGCTCAGGTGAACTCAGGGCGTTCACGAGAGCTGTGGGACTTCAGTTATGAGTGAATTACAAGTACAAAAATCAAGGCTGCATTTTAGTTACAGTCGTGGTGTAGCTGGATGTCAAGGTTGTGCCCTGTATGGACATCTTGTGTGCTTACATTGCTAAATCTCGGAGTGGGCAAGGAGCTACCTGGCCAGGCATCTTCTTAGATGCAATAATGGAGCAGCTTGAGACAGTGGATGAGTTTGAAACTGGGTAATAGATTGTACCTTCCCAGTGAGATATTTGACTGATCATTACAGGAGCCCTCCAGGCTGAGAAATGACTGCATAGGGTGGTCGGTAGGATTTAAGGTATTGAAGAGATGCTTTGTACGTAGTTAAGGTAAATCAATAGTACTGAATTACACAGATACTGAGAAGGTCACAAAGGACTCTTACTAGCTGGATTATAAGAATTTAGCAAAATGGTGATCGAGGAATCTCTCCAGGTCTAACTGAAATACTACTGCAAGGGCCCTAGCCACAGACTTCCGTCAGTGCCAAACACTGGCTGTCTGTCATGTTAGGTTGTTCTGATTCCATATGTGAGTACTGTGCCAAGATCCAGGTGAATTTCTTCTTTTTAACAAACACTCTGCCGTGAGTGTCTGGCCAACACCGTTGTCATTGATATTGTTTCACCTAGACCTTGATATAAAGGGTCTGAGCCTGATGCTTTGTTTAAACATGAAACAATTAGTTTGCTCCAGTTCCCTGATGGCAAAATAAAATATATTATTTTTGTTCATTGTATTTTCATTGTTCCGAAATTCGAGAACCAAACAAAATTGAGGGATTTCACGGGTGTTTACTGTTGTTAAAATAGTAGAGACTTTTACGAAATAATGAAAAAATAAAAGAGAGCTGAGTGGTTTTGTTCTTGCCACTGGCTTTTGTGAAAGAAATTCATAACCACTTTGAAGAAAAATACAGGAAAGGAATTCGGGCATGTAGTGCCTGCCATGAATCATAGAAATAAATGAACCTAGGTATTTACATAAAAACAAAATAATATAGGAACATAAAATCATATGAAGATTTACTGTTGTTAAAATCTTAAAGAAAGACTGTATTCTGAAAAAGGTAATTTTATAGGAATCAGTCTTGCCACACATCCTTGAAGGAAACCAATATGTATATCATTGCTTATAAGAAGAGAGTTCCTTCTGCTGTAAATAAATTCTGCATTCCCAGTGTGCAAGGCAGTGGAATGGGGAATATGTTCTGAAGAATTGCTTTATACTGCAAATTCTTTTCTCTGACTGAACACGTGCAGTTGAGAACTAGATGGTATGGTTTTATGCTATAGAGAAGTCTGAATGAGAATTAAGTCCTTGTCAAGGTTTCATCAGTAATGTCCAAAAATACAGAAATATATACTGGCATTCCTCATATTGTATTTTGTATCTGCACAGATATGCAGAAATAATGCATGTCCTAATAGACATATGGAGGTTCTGTATGTAAAAGTGTGTCTTTTTTAAATAGACATGTTTATCTATATGCTCAGTATATCTGCGTAACTTCAAAATATCGGGAATTGTGTTGATTTGTTTTGCTTGGGTTTTGTACCTACAGGAAAGCGAATGTAAGGCATACAATCCAAGACCTTTCTGTAAAACCTACACCATGGATAAGCAGCCACTGAACACTGGAGAGCAAAAAGATATGACTGAATTCTTCACTGACCTAATAACAAAAATAGAAGAAATGTCTCCAGAACTGGTGAGTTGTTAAGAGAGAGCAAAAGAGAGCTTGAAAACTTAGGGATTTGCTCAAATTTTCTTGACAGAATTTATTAATTCATTCACAGAAAAATACAGTGAAAAGTTTGTTTGGAGGTGTTATCACAAACAATGTAGTTTCTTTGGTAAGTGTTCTTTCCCTATCCTTATCTTTGTGAGATTTTTTTTTTTAACTTCAAGACAGTTATTTCATTGATTTTCTCTCTCATTGCTGTGGTGTAGGACTGCGAGCATGTCAGTCAGACTGCTGAAGAGTTCTACACAGTAAGGTGCCAGGTGGCAGATATGAAGAATATTTATGTAAGTAATGTCAGACCAAGACATGGACCATAGATCACAGTTGTAGATGGGTACAGTCAACTATAAAAGACTGTACCATTTGCTACTGAATATATCCATGATTGCTGTGTCTATACTCTAGATTTGGTGTGTTTCTAGGTAATTTGGTTGAATAGTTTCATGCAACATGCTATCATAGAATCATAGAGTGACCCAAGTTAGAAAGGACCCAAAAGGATCATCGAGTCCAGCTCCTAATCCTGCATAGGACAACCCCAACGTTCATACCGTGTGTCTGAGGGCATTGTCCAAATGCTTCTTGAATATTGTCAGGCTTGGTGCTGTGACTGCTTCCCTGGGGAGCTGTTCCTATTCCTGATATCTAACTGAAAACCTCCCCTGGCACATCTTTCTGCCATTCCCTGGGATCCTGTCATTGGTCACCAGAAAGAAGAGATGAGTGTCTGCTGCTCCTCCTTCCCTTGTGAGGAAGCAGTAAACAGCTATGAGATCCCCTCTCAGTCTCCTCTTCTCCAGGCTAAATAGATGAAGTGACATCAGCCGCTCCTCACATGATTTCTCCTCCAGACCCTTCATCAGCTTTGTCCCCTCCTCTGTACACTTTCCAGTAGTTTGGTGTCCTTTCTATACTGTGATGCCCCAAACTGCACGCAGTACTCGAGGTGGGGCCGCACCAGTGCAAAGCAGAGTGGGACAATCATCTCCCTCACCTGGCTGGCAATGTTGTGCTTGATGCAGCCCAGGACACAGTTGGCCCTCTTGGCTCCAGGACACTGTTGGCTCATGTTCAACTGATGCCATTTGGAATGGAGTAAAGACTATTATAGTCAGTCATCACTCCCTTTGTTTTAAAAGTGCTATGGCCATGTTTTGTATGATAGAACTGTAAATTTCAAAAGATTTTATGTATACACATACTATTGCTTATTAAGTTATTTTAAAACTCAGACCAAAATGATATTAGACTTTTGAGCTTTTTAAACAACTTAATCCCCACACTTGGAATTCAAATGTAAAGCACTTGAACTTTTGAGACAACTTGGAATGTTGGGTGCTAATTTTTTCAATTAGTTCCTTAATTTTGTGTTTGAGTTAGGAACTGTTTTTCTGTCAAACTGTTCTCTTAGTTCAGTTGCATGCACTTTTTACAAACTTTTTGGTGCCTTTGACCACGTTTTATTTCATAACTTACAGAAATGTTAGTTAAACTTACAGTAAGATTGAGGGAGTGGGCTTTGTAAAGCACGCTATTTAAGCACAAGATATAAATATTAGAGATCAACATAAGTTCCTTCTTTTTTTGTTTATTATATTTAGGAATCTCTTGATGAAGTAACTATTAAAGATACCCTGGAAGGTGACAACATGTATACATGTTCTCATTGTGGGAAGAAAGTGCGGGCTGAAAAAAGGTATGATTAAGAAACAATAAACATTCCCAATGCTTCTTTTCAATAAATTACTGAAATTACTGTTTGAATCGGAGTAATCCTTTTGATGAAACAGTACTGTGGTTTCATTCAATTGGCTGCTGTGTGGACCTCTAAGGATGTGGTCCCTGTGCAAATGAGGACATAAGTAAGAAATCTAACTTCCAAACCATAGAGTATTAGGTATCTTAAAAAAAGATCACTTAGACAGTAAGATGTTCATGTAAAAGAAAATAAAATTTTTATTTAGTACCTTTTGAAATCTGTTGCTTTCCTCATTTTTTAAAAGATCAAATTATTTCAGAGTTGTTCAGTACATGTGTTACGCAGGGTAATTGCTTGGGTTTCATACATAACCCCAAATTTCTTAATAAAAATCGTTAGTTTTGGAAATGTTTCTGTGCTTTTAAAAATCTGCTAATAAAGAGAGAGCTAAACAAAAATCTTGTGTTTTCTTTATATTGCAACTAAGGAATATCTTTGTTAGAGATGGAAAACCTCATAGTTGTTTTGTAGCTGTCATAAATGACATGTGTGAAAGAGTAACTGACTTCCATAGAATCATAGAAGGGGACCCAAAAGGATCATCAAGTCCAACTCCTATCCCTACACAGGACACTCCCAACATTCACACCATGTGCCTGAGGGCCTTGTCCAAATGCTTCTTGAATGCTGGCAGACTCGGTGCCATGACTGCTTCCCTGGGGAGCTGTTCCAGTGCTCCACCACCCTCTGGGTGAAGAACCTCTTCCTAATATCCAATCTAAACCTCCCCTGGCATATCTTCCTTCCGTGACCTCTAGTCTTATCATAGGTTGCCAGAGAGGAGAGATCAGCACCTGTTTCATTGCCCTTCCTTGTGGGGACTTTAAACCCATTAAGTTGATGTTTATGAGATTTAATACAAGATATGTTCTGCATTGAAACTTGTCAGTTACAAGACAGTAGCTCTGTCTAATGAAGGGGTTTGCTTTGTTAAATTCATTCAAGACTCATTTTGTTGCATCATTTTAGAAAGCTGTCATTCATACCGTTTCTTCCATGACACGATGATAGGCTAAATGGGATTGTTCAATAGGCTAAACTTGACCTTTCTGCTGCCAGTTAGCCCGCCCTGCCCTAGGGCATTATCATAGCTGAAATTTATGTTTATTTGGCTTAACAACAGATTTCCCATTTTATTTTTGAAATAAATGTGTTTAACATTTTGTGAAAAAACAGTTCTACCTGCTAAGCTTTTGTAAATCTTGATTATTTCTAATCCTGCAGGGCATGTTTTAAGAAACTACCTCGTATCTTAAGCTTCAACACAATGAGATACACATTTAATATGGTAACCATGATGAAGGAGAAAGTCAATACACATTTTTCATTCCCCTTACGTTTGGATATGACACCTTACACTGAAGATTTCCTGATGGGAAAAAATGACAGAAAAGAAGGTAAGCCTCATAAAATTAGTTCAAGAAGCTTTGTCTCTTTCATCCATGAACTACTTTCTATATACGTAACATATTCACACAGTTAGTGATTTTCTTTTTAAGAAAATAAAATCACACATAAGTTCTAATCAACCTATATTCCCAAAATCATGTATTTTATTTAATATGTGAAAAACAGCCAGTTATTTTTCTTTTCATACTCAATTTGAATTATTCTTAACTTGTTTTTTAAAGTATGAGAGAAACCACTAATAGTTACATATGGTTTGTCACTGGACTGGTTTGGTTTTGCAAAGTAATACTTAAATTTCTGTGATCATGATGGCATTCTGCTATCATAAATAAGATGTGCTAGCTTGGAGTAACTTTTGTTATTAGTGCTGATCTCTTCAGTAGTGATACTTTGCGAAAAGAGCTATGACTGTTTCACAGGAGTTGAGATCTGTGCTGCTTGTTCGGAATATGGAGTTTCTGGCTGTCATCATTGTGGGCTGCTGAAAAGAAGAGAGCCTAAGTGCAGTTACTGGAAATACGCAATACTGAAGTTCAGGTGTTTAGGAAATAACCAATTAAATATTTTACTAAATTATTTCAGGTTTTAAGGAAGATGGTGAATATTTGAAAGAAGCTGAAAGTTACGAATATGATCTGATAGGCGTAACGGTTCATACAGGGACAGCAGATGGTGGACACTACTACAGTTTTATCAGAGATATAGTCAATCCCCATGCTTATAGAAACAACAAATGGTGAGTTAAGCAAAACAAAGTTTTAGAACTCCTTATTTTTAGATAACTAAAAATGTCAATTGTTTGGGAGATACGTGTTGTAGGTTCCACTCAGAAGCAGAAGGTGTTGGAATTTGATAGGTGTAAGTCTATTAATTTATTATCATGCAATTTTTTATCCGTAATAGTTGTGGTGTGCCTTGGGCACAGTGGCAGCAGGAGAATGCCATCCTCGCCTCACATTACAGCCAATGCTTGTTTCTTGGCATGAATATCACGACTCTATTTTATCTGTAGAAATAATACTAAGATTTAGTAAAGTGACCTTAAAATCTGGTTGTTACTTTTGACCAGCATACAGCGACATTCGTGATGATGGAACTCGGTCCTTTTTATTCCATCCATTTTCAGTAAAAAAAAACAAAACATATAGACTTTTTTCTTCACTTCAAACTCATTGCATCCTATGTGGCAGAAGTGATGTTACAGTACCCATCTGTTTTTACTGTGCTTTTTATATGTGGAATTTTTTCGCATTTGATCTTTAAGTTAATTTAGCTGGTGATCTTTTCCTGTTGGCCAACTCCTTCAAGATACAATTTACAGTGACACACTGGAATGTTTGATACCATTTATTTTTCTATCCCTTCTTTTCAAAGATTAAAAAAAAAGAGACAGTATCTTCTTACCCCTAAGTGATAGATAGGTGATTAAATATTATGCAAAATTTCTTTTTTGGAAGAGTAATTGTATTTTTTTTAACTGGGACTTCCCACTTGTAATTTGGAAACTTCTGTGTACATTGGGTGTATCATGGTTGTGAAGGGGAAAGAAGTTGGGAAACACAGCCTGAGGAAGGGATGAGACATGGTCATGGAAAGCAGGAGGGTCTTGCTGCATTACATAAGAAAGCAGGGCACACTCTCTTCCTGTCATTTCTGGATGTCGTAACTCAGACTCTCAGCTGAGAGGGCATTTCCTCTATTCCTGTTCTCTAGAACAGGAGTAGCTAGCTGGAACATTTTTGAAACTGTTCCAACTCATGACCTAGTCCCTGCTCCAAAGGCAATCCATAACAGTGTACAGTCTTCTCTGCCTCCTTCCAGTTTCAGTTCTACTGTTACATGAAAAGACTCTCTTTTTAATTTTTATTTCTGTTTCGCTCAGATTTAAAAAAAAAGGCAGTTTTTCTTGGCTGCATGAAAATCCTATCTGTACAAAAGTCAGGCGGGAAAAATGAGGAAAATGATGTGTCTCGATACAAAGAAAGACTGAGAGTTGTTGAAATGCTGACTGCCTGATCTTATTGGAAGTCAGTTTTGAGATCAGTTTTTAGTTCACTATGGTTTAAAAAGGATATTAGAAATTAATAGGAATACTGAAATCTGAAGAATCATTTTAAGTGCTAGTTATACTTTTTTTGTCCTTAAATAAGGACATCAGTTGTTTCAAAAGCTTGCTGTTTTACAGGTATCTGTTCAATGATGCTGAAGTAAAACCATTTGATTCTGCCCAGCTTGCTTCCGAATGTTTTGGTGGAGAAATGACTGTAAGTTTTGACTTCTGGTTTTGTCATGTTCAGCCATTACAGCATCTGTTCTGAAGACTTCTGTTAAGGATTCCATAGTGTTCACCTTTGGTCTGCCACCTGTTCTGAATGTACATGAACCAGAAGTGTTAGCTGGGCTTTATTAAACTTCTGGCACCTTTGTTGTGTAGATGATGCTTTATCTGATGGTCATGTAGATAGCTGTTAAACCATTGATCTCTTCAAAATGATCTCCACGTCCTTTGGTGAATGAAAGTCTTGGCAGAGCGAATGCTTGCAAGCTCTCTAGTTTTTCTACACTTTCTATAGAACAGAAGTTAAGCCAATAAAGGAGAAGCATCTTAATCTCTCCTGTACCCACTACTATTTTTAATTTGTGGGTATGAATCCAGATATTTTTATGGAGTTTTGGAAGATAGGTGTCAGAAGTATAGCATAGGTATTACTAATGAATCAAAATTAATCAGTGAAGTCTCTCTCCAAAGAAGAACTATTTCTTCACTGTATCTGTTTTTTTACTTATTAAAAAGTCAGTATACAACTAGTTTAGGAATCCTTTGCTTGGATGGCTTTCTGCTCAGACTGTTGACTGAACGAATACTTCAAACTTATGCCTATTCTGGAAAAACAGGACTTTCTGATC
Organism: Dromococcyx pavoninus; assembly: GCA_033558185.1. NCBI lineage: Eukaryota > Metazoa > Chordata > Aves > Cuculiformes > Neomorphidae > Dromococcyx > Dromococcyx pavoninus. Next base: position 159,172 of record JAUMJL010000026.1, read on the forward strand.
TTTGTCTGCACCTTGTGTCAGCAGTTTTCAGTGTCTGGTCTGTGAAGCTATTACAGTCAAATCCTTTATTGTTGGTGACAGAGCTGAACTAAAAACCTGTCACATCCGTGTACAGCTATGCTGTTGTTCAGCAGAAAAGTTTGAGCTCTGATATTAGTCAGTGATTTTCCAGCCAATAGATCTACAGGTTTAAATAGTTTTGCTTGTTCCTTTTATTGTCGGGAGATAGGATTTCTTAAGTTGGTGTATGTTTGCTTTCAGCAGTGCAAGGTATTATAATACAGTACCAGGTCTGTCTTTTGGGTCAGGCCACTGCCCTTTTACATTAGTCTGAATATTTTTACACAGTGTTAATGCAAATGAGTGAGCGACACTCAGATGTTATCAGGTTATGCTTGAATTGATCACTTTTTATAATGATACATGATTATGTAAAACACTATTATTAATGCAGTATTTTACCAAAACAGTCCTGTGAATTAGAAAAATCCTTTTGTCTGATAAAGAGAATATGCAGCAATAGAACAAAAATGATTTTGTTTGGCAAATGGGTAACATACCTTTAGGTGTCTAAAAAGAAGAGGTGTCGATGAAGTGGGTGAGACAGGAAATTGCATGAGCAATAAGTCATGATATTGCATAGCAACTTTGAAACATCGGAATAGGCTACTGTAGAAGAAAAAGAGAAAGAAGACTGCTTTCAGCGAGAAGTAAATTGTCAACAGCCTCTCTGCAAGTGTGTTGAAATAGTTTGCTTGCACATTTATCTGAAACTGTGACTAACCAGGCCATTAAAAAACTTGTAATTAATGATTTTTCTTTCTTCTTCACAGACAAAAACGTATGATTCTGTTACTGATAAATTTATGGACTTCTCCTTTGAAAAGGTATTTATCTTCCAAACACTTGTTACATGATTATATTTCTACTTTCATGATTATCTCTCAAAGCAAAAATTATATAGTTGTTTTTTTTTCTTAAAGACGCACAGTGCTTACATGCTGTTTTATAAACGGATGGAACCAGAGGAGGAAAATGGCAAAGACTACAAATTTGATGTTTCATCAGAACTGCTAGAGGTACAAGTTGATTTTTTTTTTAACACTGATTTTAAAATACCGTAGGAAGTGCTGAACACATCAGGAATGAGAATAAACATCGGAAAGCAAATAAAATATAAGTCATTAAGATGACAGTCCTTTCATTTAGCTGTCTTCATTAGAAGTATGTAGTTTGATAGGAAGTACGTTAAGGTTTCCACTGTATGTAAATTTTAGATGTTTTGTCACTGTCCTCTATTTTTTAATTCAGATATCTGAATCGTTCTGTTTCACAGATGTAAAAAATGGTAGAGCACAGTTTGTTTGGGTTTTGCGAATGCTTATCTACGTTTTCCAAACAGTTCCAATATTACAGGAGGTATTCTCATCGACCCACCAACGTTTTCATCCTTCAGTTCCTCAACAACGTACTGCTTCCATGGGGGAACAGAATAGGAGAATAGTTGCAGCTGTTTGGTTTTACTTTTACTAGCGGGTTGTGGAAGTCTAAGTGAAAGCAATATAAGATTGTGAGTGTTTGTGCTTGTGATGAGGAGTATCAGTCAGGAAAGGATCCCTTCCTCCCTATAGTCACATAGTAGCTCAGGTGTTAGTAGAAGGAATAGGGGAAACCAGAAGCAGCTGCATCTCCCTGTTCTCAGCTGTAATGAGGGCTGCTTTTAGGATACCTGGCTATTTACATAAAAGTATTTAAGCTGTGTATGGTCTGAGGAACTTAAAAAGGCAGCACAGAGGAGCTGAGTACTTCACTAGGCATCTCACTGTGCTGGATATATTCCCAATGTGGCATTTCATAGAATCAAAGAATCATTTGGTGGGAAAGACCTTTGAGTTCATTGAATCCAACCATACCTCTCTGCTACTAACCTGTATCCCTGGGCAAACTGTAAGACATTCTCTCCCTTTTCTCCCACTGAAAAGCCAGTTTCCCTGCTCCCTCTGGCCAGAAGTATTGCTTTGTCGTCTGTCATGTTCTTAAATCAAAAAGGCTCTTCATCCCTAGCCAGGATATCGGACAGTGCTTTTTATCCTTCTCAGTCTTAAAAATAATAATAGATTTTAAAAGAGTTTATCAGAAGTGAACTTCTAAACTTTTTTTTTGTGAAAAAGGTTACAAACTGATTTGGTCAAAACCATCATTTTGGAGAGAGGTTCAAAGGGACCTGGCGTGAGATCCTTTTCTAGTTAATGATGGAGAGTCAACTCTTACTCTACAAGAATTTATCAAAAGTTCACAAAGCTCATCAAGCTTTGGGTCAGAACTTCAACTATCAGACATGCTTACCTAGGCTGCTGGGAAGTCTAACTGATTGCAATTAGTGAAACTGTGTTTAAAACACAGTGTCGTTTGGGGTGTTCTTCCTGTTTTTAAGTTATCACAGTATTGCAGACATCAAAATATGGTGTTAAACTGTGATTCTTTTTAACATGTTGGACCATCTCTCAAAATTTCAGCCTGAAAATGTAAGTCAGCTGTAAGAATGAGATCACAGAAAGAGGAGACGGTTCTGTGTGTTGGTCTGCAGTCATATGGCAGGCAAAACTAATATTTGCTATAGTATGAATAAAACAAATTTCAGCCAGTCCTTTAAAATATAGAAAATATTTACAGAAATAATTTTTCATGAGATTTTTGTTTTTCTTAGCCATGGCAAGCATTTAAATATTCTTAACATTGTGCTTATGTAGACAAATAAACTGCTTTCTTGTATCTGATGTTAGCATTTTTTCTTCAGTGGATATGGCATGATAACATGCAGTTTCTTCAAGACAAGAACATTTTTGAACATACTTATTTTGGGTAAGTTTTTCTTAAAAAATGTAATATTAATACTTCTTTTCTTCTTGCAGATTTTCATTATTTATTTTAATTAACAAATAAAATTACTGACTCTAGGTTTATGTGGCAGTTGTGTAGTAGCATCCCAAGCACGCTACCAGATCCAAAAGCAGTTTCCCTGATGACTGCAAAGGTAACTACTTCAAAAATACTTAATGCTTATTTTAAATTTTACCTTGTTTACATTTAAATTCAGGCATTCTTTAATTAATGGTGTAATATTTTCTTTTCCAGTTAAGCACTTCCTTTGTATTAGAGACATTTATTCATTCAAAGGAAAAGGTATTTTATTTACTTGTAAATTCTCCTTAAGTAGCTGCATGAATATAGTGAAAAGTATGTTTGTACTTTTTCATTTTAGAAGTGTGATTTTGAGATGCAATAAGTACCATAGTTGATACAAAGTCAGTCTTAAAAAAAAAAATTACAGTAAACACTGCACAGTGGAAAAAAAATGTGGGTTCTGGTTGTAGCTTACTTTGCCTTAGCAAAGCATCAGGAACAACAGATCCTGTGCTCTTTTCATTTGAAAATTTCTGAATTATTCTGATCTTAACAAAGAGTTGATAAAGTCAGATGTTGAGGGGATTTTTTGCCATTGAGCAACAGCTGTGATCATTTAATTTTTAAGTTATAAATACTAGCATGAACAACAAGAAAGTTCTGTTCTGTCTGAAACATTGCTAGTCTCAGATTATACTTCTTTCTATGTGGTTGCATAATGCTAATTCTAGACTGTCTGGGATTGGTAAGAACATGTAATAATGTGTAATCAGACAATTAGTCCAAGTATGTAGGTGCTGCTTGCGTTAGGTTCAATGCATGCACTGTTATTTTTGTCTAGGTACTATGTATTTCTGTTTTATAAAGCATTTTGTGTTTGTAACTATGTTCTTCAGGGTCATTGTTCTAATTGACCATTTAGAAGTGTTTAAAGATTTAAGTCGCAATTCATTATTTTAAGTTATAGTTGTTTCTGTATTTCTTTTTACAGCCTACAATGCTTCAGTGGATTGAACTGTTAACAAAACAATTTAATAACAGTCAGGCAGCTTGTGAAGTAAGTGACTTAGGAACTCAGCAAAGTACAAAGCAACTTTCTATATATTGTTTAACTTTCCTTGAGGTTCGTATCCCTGGAATATTTTGGACTATGAACCACTGTATTTAGCATATTTATGCGCTATGAGATGAAATTTATTCTCTGTCAACACTGCAGATTCTGAGGAATGACTTGACTTTTATTTTCAGAAACCTATGGTGTGACCACAGGCCAGAATAATTTTGTCACTAGAACAAAAGCCACACGTTGTCACCACCTCTTTATTTTATTATTATATATGGATTTGTGTAAATAGAAGTTGTTTAAATGAAATTGCACAAGGGAAATGGAAAGACAGACTACTGTTTAAGGACTGGAGGGACAGGGACTGGAATTGAATCAAGGGAAGAAAGCAGTGCATTAAAAAGTTGCAGTTCAATGAAGAAGCTTATAAAGGGAATTAAAACAGCTAATGTCAAACTTAGCTGGAACCAGATCCATGCAGCCCCTTGCTTGGGACGCTGCAGGTCTTGAACCAAATGGGTAGAAAGTCTGAAAGATCCTAGAATGAGGAGAGAAAAATGGAGAAATGGTTTTATATAGAATATTTTAGGACGCTGCCTGAAGGATGTCCAGGACAAAATGGAGGGGGACTGAGAAACTAGTGACAAATAATTAACTGTGGTGTTGGTGAAAACAGTTTTAAGATACTGAAGGAAAGTTTGTGGTAGACTTTGTGTGATAGTTTGAGTGCACAAGGACCCGAGTACATACTGTATCATGCATTAGACCTTATTCAGTGCAACTGAATCAAATTAATTGTTCTTTTTTAAATTGGTTCTATGTTGTTAAATTCTTATGTAACATTTGGTGTTTGGGTGATACTGTTTTATAAGTACGATGTAGTCCTAAAAATGAGCGAAGACATTAAATAAGGTAAAAATACTCAGGTACAACTGAAAAAAAAAGGAAAACCAACAACTTGGTTTCTTTAAATTGTCTTTCCTTGTGAATAAAGCAGAATTCGTGTAGTCAGAATAGTCAGCTGTATTATTTGCTGATTCTGACTTTGAATGAGTCGTTCTCCTGTGATTTTTATATATGTTCTGTCTCTGGAGGAAAGGCTTTTTCCACATGTTAAAATGGAAAAAGGATCTAATTCAGAAACTACTTTTTTTTTTAAGCCCATCCCCTGTTCTGCGAGATTATTCAGCCTGTGCATTTTTGTAAGCATCAGTTTTTATTCTGACATCACTTTTCAATGTGTGCCTTCCAGATAATTGGCATGCAGAACACAGGGATAAGAAGATACGGGATATAAATTTATGTTGATGTTTACTGCTGTTGATCTTTATTCCTTCTCATGCACAGAAGACATTTAGATTTTCCTTGGATTAATACTTGCTCGTTCTTTAATAATAGTAACATCAGTGTTTCTTCAGACTTCAATATCATGCAAAAAGAAGATTGGATTAGAACAAGTTTGGAACAAAACTAATAAAGTATGTATCTTCTGCAGTGGTTTTTGGATCGTATGGCTGATGATGATTGGTGGCCAATGCAGATTCTGATAAAATGTCCCAACCAGATTGTGAGACAGGTAAGAAAACATGTTCTTTTTTAAGTCAAGTGACTACTTGACTCGTGAATAGAAATGGACAATTATTATGACACATACAATGATTCTGAAGTTTTTATTTTAATGCCTGTGATTATCTTATTCTTTTCCATTCTTGGGTATGATTTAGATAAAATGTTTGGCCATGGGAGCATTATTGTTGTTTGAAACAAAATTGATATTACTATAGAGCCATAGTTGTACAATTAGGATCACAATGTCACAAAAGACAGAAATTAAGGTTGCTACAACTCCCATGTGATCCATACAAATTGGAACACTGTACATTAAAAACGTTTTTCTTCTGAATCGGTTCAACGATAACATGTCAAGCCACAGATTCCAAAAATAATGAATTATTTACATTCAGTACTCCTAACAGAAAGGTTCAATTCTAAACTTCTGCCTTTGGGGTTTGTGTATGGATTTAATTTTACAACATAATGCCACACAGTTTTGTTAGTACACTTTTCTGGAAATGTTTAAAATTGAAAAACTCTACATTAGTAGCATTTGGATATTCCTAAATATAAATGCTCCTAATACTTTCACTTACAAGTATACTTTCTTTGCAAGTCACTTAGGTAAAAACTTTAGCAATTACTTTATCTCACCTGAACCTTTCAATGGGTTTAACTTGTCTGATTATTAAATTAATATTTCCACATAGAACCATACATAGTTTCTGTATGCAACCCATTATTAAAGGAATATATTTTGAGAGAACTCTGTACAAGATCTTAAGCAAAGCTCTAATCCTTGATGAATGTTTTACAAATTAAAAATGACCAGAAGGGATTTCCCTAAAATTTTCACATGAATTCTTATAGCCAGAGGAAAAATTAAATGAAATTTGCCAAGACTTATCTAAACATTTCCAAAAACTGAGGTAGAAAATAAAAATATTTGTGAGCTGCAGTCTTAAATCACATTTCAGTGATGTACAGTGCATGCCAATATTAAAAGTGGTTTTAGAATCCCCCCATAAGATCTGTTTATAAAAAAGACAGGTTTGACTATTTTGTTAAAATAATGATGTGTTAATAGAGTAATAAATGGAATGTGGGTGTCTCAAGCTCAGCTTTAACTTCGAATCACATAGAGCTGAAAGAAGTACTTGGGGACCGAATATTCTTTGCTTAGCAAATGTGTTTTGACATATATGCAGAAAAATGAACATGTGGAGTTCATGTCTTTATGCGTTTGCAGATGTTCCAGCGTTTATGTATTCATGTGATACAGAGACTGAGGCCAGTGCATGCACATCTTTATCTCCAGCCAGGAATGGAAGACTGGTAAAATAATAACACCTGAAAACTTCTATTTATTACATGCATTATAGCAACTACTTTTGTCTAATGAATTATTCAAAATGATCTTGTAAACCAAAAATAGTACTGTTCTGTATTATTTTACCCAAAATGCTCTGGTTTATTTAAAAATTCTATTGTGGTTGGAAAAGCCAGTGTTTAAAGATGCTCTGCTTGAAACATTTGTTCCCAGATTTGCAACATAATCTTTCTTTTCACTGCCGGTATTGCCCTGCAAGAGTTAGATCTCACTACTCATATATGAGAATCCAGTTGTAGATTGGATCCAGAGGCACACAAATATACATTTAGTTTGTATATCCAGTAAAGGATGTTGGAGAAGATAGTCTAGTCCTGTGTCATACAGCTAAAACACAGGTTTTGTCAAAAGTAGAAAAAACTTCCATTCAGTTCTGTTTTGTTCTGCTGATTATCGAGAAGGCTACCACTTTGCCTCCAATTATGTAATATTTATTCTTTTTTGATACATAATGAGAAGAAGAAAGTGATTTTTGTTTCATCTTTCATGTTGAGCATGTGATCCTGATAATTTTTTCCAGAGCAAAAATGATGAGTTTGTCACTACTATACTGCCATAACAAAACTCGGGACATGCAGATAGTTTTCATGGCAAAAAATAGAATTTAATTTTATGTGAAAGTCTTGCTTTAGAGGACCTCTGTCACTTGCTTTGTTCAGTGATAAGATCTAATTTTCAGTAAATGAATAAGGTTGGATGTGCACGTTTTCTGCCTTGTCAGGATCTGTCTTTTCTGAGTTCCTCAGTAAAATTAGTTCTAACAGCATTCATTCTTGAAACTAAGGAAATATGACATGCAAATCAAGATGATGATTTTAAGTAACAGATCCCCTAATACTGTTTTTTAAGAATTCTTTTCCTGATTATAATCTTGATTCAGAACAGTAATTTTATTAACCTTTCAGCATTTTGAGTGACGGACACTACCATACTTTGAGCCATGTTCTTATCTAGACTTTGCTTGGTGTAAGCGAAAGTGCTAGAGATGTGCTAGAGATCTCTGTAGGACAGAGTAGAAAACCGTGAGGTTTTCTGAAATTCTAGTGGGAGGGACACACTGGTTCAAGATGGTTTTATGTTCAATGTATTATGTGAAATACCTAAATTAGATTCTGTTTTTAGTTCGGATGACATGGATGGTCCCGTTGAAGACATTGGCAGTCGCTCTTGTGTAACGCGCTTTGTGAAGACACTCTTGTCAATTATGGAGCACGGTGTTAAGCCTCACAGTAAACATCTCACAGAATACTTTGCCTTCCTTTACGAATTTGCCAAAATGGGAGAAGAGGAAGTGAGTATAGCCTTGTAGCTTTGGGAATTAGATCTGTATATGCATGCATGTATTTTCAAGTAATTCAATATCTACATATTTCAGAGCCAGTTCTTGCTTTCACTGCAAGCCATATCTACAATGGTCCATTTCTACATGGGAACTAAAGGACCTGAAAATGTAAGTTTGAATATCCTGTATAATCAGAACTAGTCTTTCATATTTTACATAGGTGATGATTAGTGCTCTGTCTCTTGAACAGTCTTTCAGCTGTTACTCCACTCACACATTTTTTTTTCAATGTTTAATCGAATATAATATTTTGAAAAGACGCTGCATTTAGTATAGAAGATTCTATTTAGTATAGAAGAGATATTAAGTAGGAGCAATTAAAGTTGCCTTTACCATGCTATTAATGGTAACAATTGATTGCTTACTCCTGTTGTACAACTTAAGCTTTTAAATTTACTTGCTACTTCTATTAATTAGACCAGTATTGCATTTGTAAATACAGTGTAGCTTATGCAAAACAAATGCTTCAACATGAAAATCATGAGTGGGTATTTACTGGTTTGATTCATGCAAGTTTATTAAGTTGTTTTGAATAAAAGAGAGGCAAAATATGTACAAACCATCAACAGATTTGCTGAAATTAAGACTCAAGATGTCCACATTGAAGTTCTCTTTCTTTTTTTCTTCAGCCGCAGGTTGAAGTACTTTCTGAGGAAGAAGGAGAGGAAGAGGAGGAAGAGGAAGATATACTTTCTTTAGCAGAAGAAAAATACAGACCTGCTGCACTTGAAAAGATGATCGCCCTGATTGCTCTTTTAGTTGAACAGTCTCGCTCAGAAAGGCAAGTACTTCTGAAAAAACAAAGTAAATTCTAATTTAAGCTACTTCAGAAAGGAATTAGACATTTTATGGGTTTAGGGCTGGGGTTTTTGTGAACTTCTTTAACAGCATAAATGAGCTTGTATGTGGGCCCGTTATATTTTTAACGGTTTGAAAGATAAATGTTTTGTCATTGTTGACCAAATAAAAGACTCAAGCTAAATCGTTGAATGCATTTGGTTGCCCATATTTGGATTTCTTTTTTATTTGGTTTTAAGTACAAAATATTTATTCTTTTTGTTCAGTTTTAAATCAATACATTTATTTTCTTTTGTATATTGTGATACTGAAGAATATAAACACTCAGTCTTGTATTCCTCCTTAACCTTACCTAATAACCTCTGACGTAAAACGATAAACCTTTTTTTTTTGTATTTTAGGCATTTGACTTTGTCACAAAATGACATGGCAGCATTAACAGGAGGAAAGGTAATGCATTTAAATATGAGTGTATAAGCCTCAAAAACATGCACATATGTATGTGTACATATGTAATTGTAGACAGTGTACTAGTATCTTATTATTTGTTGTAGGGCTTTCCTTTTTTGTTTCAACATATCCGTGACGGTATCAACATCAGGCAAACTTGCAATCTCATTTTCAGTTTGTGTCGGTACAATAATCGACTCGCAGAACATGTAAGTATCAGAAACTATAGCTATTTTTTGAAAATATTTTCTAATAAGTGTAATGGGGTGATTTTTATTACTTTAACTGAATAAACACAAGTCTAAGTGAGTTTTGTTTGTTTTGTTTTTAAGATTGTGTCCATGCTTTTTACATCTATAGCAAAGTTGACTCCTGAGGTATGTAAACACACTACCTGTATATTAAATAATTTGTATTCATATTTTGTTTTTTAAATCACATAATTCTTTGCTAATCAAAAATCTTGCATGGAAGATGATCTTGCATGGAAGGTTTTTTGGGACATTAAATGAAGTCTAACTGCACTGTATATTAAGTTTTCTAAAGCTGAAATCTGGTATGCATTTTAAGATGAAAGATTTAGTCAAAGCCAAATAAACATATTTCTAGATTCTCCACCTTTATGAATTAAAGAAACCTTGTTAACAATAAAATGTGTATGCTAGAATAAGTGGAGATATGTAATTATCATCTGGTTTTTCAAGTTTTGGGGCACTATTTTGCAGTTCTGTGCATGCAAACAGTTTGAATATATTCCTGCCCTGATAATAACAAAAATACTGAGAGCTGTATATGGATTCCACCTGGAAAATATATACAGACTGGAGAAGTGTATGCTCACACAAAGTTGTTCTTATATACTGCTGTCAGGAAAGAAAAAATAATCAGGAAAAACTGAGGGCGTGTCAAGCAGAGGAGACGTGATCATGGTTGGAAGACCAACACGTACTAAATCATTCTCGTGACAGCTTTGCTTTGTGTGATAGAATGGGCACTATCAGATGACAGTCTGCTTCCCTCCTCTCATGCTAACATTTGCTACATTTTTATGCTTTTTTGGCTTTGCACATGTACGCATGCACTGGGGTGAGATGAAAAATAATAATAATAGAAAACACTTTATTGTAGCATTGTTAAAAGCTGAGTGAGCTTTAGAACTTAAAAAAATTAAAATTCATATTAGATTCAACATGTTAGAGTAGAAATGTTCGTGGTTTCAGAGATCAATAATAGTGATCAGCATAAACCCTCAAAATGTGATGCTTTTCAATTAGCTTTTCGGGATTCATGTTGTGTGTTACACAGATACATCAAAATAACAGCTTCTCTGAGATAGTGAAATCTATATATGTACAACAAGATAAATTGGTGAATGCTTCAAGACTGTACTGCTTGGTTCCTCCCACTTTGTTCAGATTAACATCTGGCTGTCAGACAATGTTACTGTTATTTCATTATAACTATATATTCTACTAGACTGATCCTGTCCAGTATGGTCATGATGCTTTGCACTAGCTATAAAAAGTGGCTTAATTCTACTGTATTCACATACGGATGCAGTAGAATTCAAGTGTGTATATGTATGTTGATTATTTGCAGATTAAATAATAAGGGATTAAAAGAAATATAAATATTCATGTCAGAAGTTCATAGAAATACATTTTTATGCAAATGTTTGGGTTTTTTTTCAAAGTCTTTAAAAAAATTAGTGGATGAAATGAAATAGATAAAAATGGATATCTTTGTTTTTATGCATTACAGGCAGCCAATCCTTTTTTCAAATTGCTGACCATGCTAATGGAATTTGCTGGTGGGCCTCCAGGAATGCCACCCTTTGCTTCTTATATTCTGCAGAGGATATGGGAGGTACAACATGTAAAAGGAAACAGAAGCTAAATTGTCTTTCTCTTGTTCATTCTTTAATGTCTGTGAAAGGGTTTTACATTTCATTGTCAACCTTGCTGCATTGATTCATGATTTTTTTATATAACATTTCTCTTCCAAATAAACAGCAACAGTTAATAGATGTTTAAAAGTTCCACTGTAACTTCTAATGTGATTTTAGTAGCACTATGGTTAACTGGTATTTCAACTTCAAATTTTAGTTTAATGAGAAATGAATTATTCATAACAAGGGTCTAGAATGTTGCTTCTAGGCAAATTCCACTTGTTTTTCTCAGTTCTCGTTTTTCAAGGAGTGTAAAATTTTTCAAGGCCTATCTTTTACTACATTCCCCCTGTCCCCCTTTAAGTACTGGTTGTTTGAATATTGGTTTGACGTTTTTTGCTCTTTGTAAAATAATCATTAACATTTTTAACACATAAAATAGTGCTAAATTGAATCTTGTGAATAACTGCTGTGGTGCAGGACTATTGTTAGTTGCACTTCTAGAGAAAGAAAGACTTTTTAACCAAGTTGGCACAGGGGTAAATTTCTTGATTTGAGAAATAGATTTGGAATTAAAGCTTCCACCTCAAGTAACTGCTTGTTGAGTTCCCAGTACAATTCACTGTCTATTACTGTACGAGAACAGCGTGTGCAGCCTGAAGACTGCTGAGGACAAGCCATTGAATATTTGTTCCTTTTAATACTTAATAAGTGGGGGTAGGGTTTGTGAAAGATTATTACTGTGCGCAATTGAGACCTCTGGTAAAATACAAACCTGTCTTACGCATTGAAGTGTTGTAGGACAGATTATAGATTCCTCATCAAAATTATTTTACTCTTAGTTAGGAGCACTTCTAAGTTAGGAAGCACTATGTGATCTGGGGAAATGTATGCCAAATTTTTGCTAGGTGTCTGATCTGGATATGTATTGGCTGTAACTGCTTGTACCTCAGAGCATTCAAACGGCAGATCTCGAAGTCAGGAATTACATCTAACTGTTTTCTGTACATGGGGAAGAAGCCCTAGGCTTCTCACAGCAATAAAGAAACCTTCCCAAGAGAGTTTTTGATAACGCACAAGTTGTGGCATGAAGAATAACACACGTGCTTCATGCTTCAGTGAGTAGCCACAAAGCTTATATATGTAATTTTTTCATAGAATCATAGAATGGTTTGGGTTGGAAGGTACCTTGAAGCCCATGCAATTCCAAGCACCCTGCCATGGGCAGGGACACCTTCCACCACACCAGGCTGCTCAAGATCCCATCTAACCTGACCTTGAACGCCTCCAGGGAGGGGGCATCCACAACTTCCCTGGGGAACCTGTGCCAGTGTCTCACCACCCTCATTGTGAAGAATTTCTTCCTAATGTCTAATCTAAATCTTCCCCCTTCCAATTTACAACCATTCCCCCTCGCCCTGTTACTACATGCCCTTGTAAAAAGTCCCTCCCCAGCTTTCCTGTAGCCCCCTTCAGGTACTGGAAGGCTGCTGTAAGGTCTCCTCAGAGCCTTTTCTTCTCCAGGCTGAGCAACCCCAACTCTCTCAGCCTGTCTTCAGTGGCAGAGGTTCTCCAGCCCTGTGATCATCTTCGCAGCCGTCCTCTGGACCCGTTCCAACAGTTCCATAATCCGTCTTGTGTTGGGGATAAAACAATTCTCTTTTTTATTTCCCTCCTTATTCTCAGTACACAAACTGAACCTACAGAGGAAGGAAGTCGGTGACAGGTGTCTGTTGGAAAGCCAGACTTTTAGCAGTAGAAGTCATCAGTTCAGTCTCTGGTGTTGCGAGCGTTATTATCTTTACATTGTTGATACAGGTTTGTAGGCAAGGATGAGAGATGCAGTGGTTAACACATAGACAGACCGATTTTGGGTGCAGAACCTACTTTTGCAGCCACTCCAGTTTCTAGAAGTCATTAGAAAGTGATTGAATGATGAACACATTGAACAATGATAGTCTCTGTCTTAGAGATGCCCTCCAGCTATTACGAAGGAAACTTGACAGATCAATTTGTCATTTCTAAAAAAAGGGAGGAGATCATTCTTAATGTGTTTATTTTTAAATTGAGATTAAAATTTTATAAGCAGAGTTTTGGTCGTGCCTACTCATATTCTTCAGGTGGATTAGAGTAGTTGGGAATGGCTTCAGCAATCTAGTTACTGCTTGTGGTTTCTTAAATAGAGTTCCTTTTTCCTTGTGTGGGCACCTGGGCCTCAAGCTAAAAAGCAAACAGTTTTTAAAAACTAGCAAATTAATGAACTACATTTATTGGCCTAATAATATGTCAACAAATTTTCAACTTCACTGAACCAGAAAGACACAGGAAGCTACGTTTTCTCCTTAATATCTGTAAGGCCTTGATAACCGTACGGCATCATTGCACAGGCTTTTCATCACCTTAGAATAGCACTGCACAAATTTATTCTTTGGCATTGCATATTCTTAAAAACCATAATAGTACCCTCAACATGAACCTATTTGTGTGCCATTTATGTTCTTTTGACATAACTTGTATAAAAATAATGGATTCCATGTTAAGGGTTTGTGTGAACTTTTTTTAAAAAAATATTTATTTATAAACCCAAAATTGTTCATTTTTCTAAGTGCTTAACACTTCAACTCGTAAATATGTCAAAATGTGCAGAAAGGATATGCAGAGTGACTTCCTGGACTTAGAGTGAAGTTTCAAAGCTCCAGACAGGATTCATAAGCACAAACCACAGTGAAATTTAGTGAGAGGTTTCTTTATCTGCCAGAGCACCTCAGTCTTGTAGGTACTTCGGTAGCCCTAAGTGATTTTGAAAATATATTTTGAAAGTCTTAGTATTTATTTTCTGGGGGTTTTAATACAATCAGTACATAGTATCAAGGTTAATGTATTCTTTTTGATTTTTCTACTCTTCTTTGAGGTCATTGAATACAACCCATCTCAGTGCCTAGACTGGCTGGCTGTGCAAACACCTCGAAATAAACTGGCTCACAGCTGGGTGCTGCAAAATATGGAAAACTGGGTTGAACGTTTTCTTCTGGCACACAACTATCCTAGAGTGAGAACTTGTAAGTTATTTTAAATTGCAGAAAATTATTCCTCCATTGTAGTGAGTTACTATGCATGCGGTATGCTTATTACAATTTAGATAAGGACTCTCATGCTTGTCTTTTCTTCTTTTTTCAATTGGTTTAGAATTGCTGTATTTTTAAGATATTAGTACAACTGTAGTACCTTATCAAAGTATGCCACCTGGTTTTGATGAAAACAATGTTTTGTTTTCATAACTTGGATGATACATTAGTAGGTTCTTTAGCTTATGTGGTTAATCTACGAAATCCAGGAAAAACCTAAGAAGCAAAGAAGCTAGTCCGAGAGGTTCTCCATAGTGTCCATCACATAGTTGTGCTGTAGATAGAAGAATTTCATGTTTTTCTTTTACTGCTTACGGAGTCATCTTCAGATGAGTCCTTTGAGGTTATGGATCAAGGAGAAGTGGCCTGTACTTCTCACCAGCTCCAGGGTGTCCTGGTGCTCTAGTTTGTTTTGCAAGGAATCGCTGTCAGGTTGCCAGATCACATTTTCAGCCTTTCCTGTGTCTAAATGTTTTTGTGAAGGAGATTCCGCAGTAACAGGGCACGCTGAACTTTAATGCATTGTCTGTAGTTGAGGGAGACATGGAAACTGGAGGTACAGCTTTGCAACAGATTCCAGTTGTAAACACTCTGAAGAAGTGATGTTTTCTTGATGAGGCAATATGCAGTTTAGTCATAGAGAATGTCTGGGTTTATATTTCAGTGATGGGATTCATTGTGCTGCAGTAGTTAGAAGCAAGCAGCCGACAGGAATACAGGGTGAGGAGGCCTGAAAGCAAATCTCAACACCACTTTTAACATGCTAGTCGTATCGACACTGATTTTTTTATTGTCTTCAAGTGAGAACAGTAATACCAGATTCTGTAAAATGCTTTGAAATCTGTAAATGGAACACACAATGTAACTTCTGATTACATGACTGTTAAGCATCTGAGTCATTTTTCAAAGGTGTAACAGACTTGTTTTTATTTGAAGCTGCAGCCTATCTCTTGGTATCGCTTATTCCAAGCAATTCCTTCCGTCAGATGTTCCGATCAACCCGCTCTTTGCACATCCCTACACGCGATCTGCCTCTCAGTCCAGATACTACAGTAGTTCTTCATCAAGTCTACAATGTGCTCCTTGGCCTTCTTTCAAGAGCTAAGCTATATGTTGATGCTGCTGTTCATGGCACTACAAAACTTGTGCCCTACTTCAGTTTCATGACATATTGTTTGATCTCAAAAACTGAGAAACTTATGTTTTCTACTTACTTCATGGACTTGTGGAACCTTTTCCAGCCTAAGCTTTCTGAGCCGGCTATAGCCACCAACCACAATAAACAGGCTTTGCTGTCCTTTTGGTATAACGTGTGTGTCGACTGTCCAGAGAACGTACGCCTTATTGTACAGAATCCCGTGGTGACGAAGAACATTGCCTTCAATTACATCCTCGCAGACCATGACGATCAGGATGTGGTGCTCTTTAACCGCGGGATGCTACCTGCCTACTACGGCATCCTGCGCCTCTGCTGTGAGCAGTCCCCTGCATTCACCAGGCAGTTGGCTTCTCACCAAAATATCCAGTGGGCCTTTAAGAATCTCACACCACATGCCAGTCAGTACCCAGGAGTAAGTAGACTGATACCAAAAATACCATTTCATTGTTAGTATTTCTCTTACTGAATGCCTTAATGGAGGAGAGGAAAAATGTTATTTAATGTATCCAGTGGTGAAAGCATTGTGTTTTTATTTCCTAGTATAAGTGATTAATAATGCATTTGGATCTGATTACTGTACTTTGTGGGGGGATTATTTTGGATTTTCTGCCTTGCTGTGTAGCAATTGGAGACCAGATTTTTTTTTTTGGAAGCAGACACTAGTGTTTCCACTGTTCTTCCATATTCTGTACACCACTCTCATGGTAAGAAAAGGGGAATAACCTGTAAAGGCTGTAGTCTTAAGAAAGCGTGTTGCATTGTAACTCAGTTGGAGGAGTTCCCAGTGAGTTTCTTCTTTGCTTTTGCCTTCTGGAATAGGGCCAAGATTTAGCCTGCTGCATTCAGATGTAGGATGACATGGTGTTCACCTTGGGGAACACTTGTGTACCTCTTGCAAAATATTGGTGCACTTGGAGTTGCGCTGCCTCTACAACATCATGACACTTGGCAGTAGAGAGTAGTACTAGTTAAAACAATCCATGTGCAACGGTGAAAAAACAGGCTTACAAACTATTTAAGAGGCAGAATATACCTTTTTGAATGATTACTTCATGGGTATGCTCTGACATACTTTATGGTGTACGAGACTAGAAAGAATACAAATACTTTCTTGACTGTGTAGAGGAGGAAGGTGCATGGAGTCCTCTATGTTGAACTTCTGTCTAGTTCAACTCACAAAGAAACTTTGTGCTCTGACACTCCTGGGAGTATTCCTGCAGCTTTCATTGTTTGCCTCTCCCCTCAGAAGTCTCATTTTGTCCTGCTAGGAACTCCAGTTACTGCACTGTGATTAGTGTTTCCCATGAAAATGGGACTTGGGCGAGATTTAGCCCAAGCAGCTTTTTGAATTCTGTTACTTAGAAATATGATCTTACTATCAGAGAATGAACCATGCACATGACCTCCTGCATTCCTTAAGGAAAGCTGGGAAGTTTGATGACATGGATCAGGATTTCAGATTCATATATATATATATGGCAATGAGCCATGCTGTTAGGAAGCATCAAAACATCCATTTAAGGGCATTTCAAAAGGGCATTTCAAATGTCTGTGTCCAAATCTACGCAGTAAATAGTGAAGCCTAAAAGCCAACTGCATTAAAGATAGATGAGAAATATCCACCATTTCTGTGCCAGAATTTTAGTTTTTAATAACTGTTTAGTTTTAATTATTTACGGTTAAAAACCTGTCTGCTTTTATACCTTTGTTATAATCCTTAAAAATATATTCCCATATGCCTACGTATGTTTGTTCTCTGTGTTACTTAGCAGAAGTAATACCCAATAAGTAGCGGAAATCAGATATAAGCTATAACATACTGAGATTACTCTAACCCAATATTTTTATGTGTTTTAGGCGGTAGAAGAGCTGTTTAACCTCATGCAACTGTTTGTAGCTCAGAGACCAGACATGAGAGAGGAAGAGATAGAAGACATAAAACAATTTAAGAAAACAACCATAAGCTGTTACCTGCGCTGCTTGGACGGACGGTCTTGTTGGACTACTTTAATAAGGTATGGTAGTAGTGACCTTGTAGTGGAATAATCTAGGCCTGCTTGAATAAAAGAATTGTGTTTTGCCACATGTGAAGTACAATAAAAATTAGTGTTATTATTTTTATATTCTTTTTGAAAAAGTTTTGGCCACACTTTCATTCAGGAGTAAGCAAACAGAAAGATGCAATTATAACTTTTTTTTCCAGAATCCATTGTTTATGATTATAATTTATTTTAGAGTTTTTCATCAGCTGAAAATTCAGAAACTAAGCAAATATTTTACAGCAAACAGGTGTAAACCAAGATGTACATTTTCAGGGTTCAAAAAGGAGTGCCATGGCAAAATTGAATTAGTAGAGCCCTTGAGAAATGAACTAAAACCAAATCGTTCACTGTTATAATTCAGCAGTTAAGCTGAAATTCCATTCTTAGCCCACCATGATAGGTGTAGGTTGGCAAAGCAGTAATTTCAGCTGCTGTTGCTGACATTTGTTGTTCTTGGACAAGAACGCTTTTTAGAATTTGTGCCTGTGGGACAGAGTTTTATTGTATTGTATCTTAAAATAGTTTTCCATTTCTAGTATATTTTAGTGGTACATCACAAACTGCTGCTTGGGTATTTTCAGTATAACTATAAATTGCCTGTGCACGTAGGTCAGGTATTGGGGTTTTAACTTCAGCACTCTTGTGAAAAGGGAAAATGGTCTGTGTTACTTGAAGGGATAACATACAACCAGCTGTTAGAGCACAACAGATTTCCCCAAATTCTGTGGGAGAATTACTGTGTTGAGAGGAGTCATTCGTTAGCTGTGCATCGTCCTTTGTTTTCTGTCCTGCTGTAAGCATAAAATGTTCTGATAGAAATGTTTTCATATATTTAGAAGTCCAAATTTATGCTTAGCTGGACGTATTTAAATGTTATCACTTGACAAGCATGAACTTCTGGCTTTTGAAGTACATTATTTTCCTCCGGTTTAGGATTTTTTCAGAACACATTTGGGAAATATTTCTGTAGATGTTGGTTTTAAATTACTTGGGACAACAGATTTTTTACAAAAGTGATTTAAACATCAGAGACATTTTTAAATGAAAATGTGAAAGAAAAAGAATAGTTTTGTTCTTTCGAGGTTTCTTTGTTCGTCTGCAATTATTTTCCAAAATACGGCATGAGCGTAAAAATTTTAAACATCGATATGAATTAGGGAAAGATGATATGTATTTTTCAGTGTTCTCAGTGTTTGGATTTTTTTCCTAGTGCCTTCAGAATATTATTAGAATCTGATGAAGACAGACTTCTTGTTGTGTTCAATAGAGGATTGATTCTGATGACTGAGGTAAATACTTAATTATTTAATTATAATAAACACTTGCATTTCTTATGGAGTCAACACTTGCTTCCTGACAATGGAATTACTATTAATTGTTTTAATATCATATAATTTAAAATAAAGAAATATATTTATTAAGTATTGGAATACATGTGAAACTTTAAAATCTTGAGGATCATAGGAAGGACAAAAAGGATTTGCTAGACATTTTGTATGTCAAAACACTAATGCAGGAGGTTAAGTGATTAAATTTGAGACAATGCAAACTTAATACAGGGTAAAGATAACAGGTTAGTTGATAACAGCAGTTTGGTAGGATAACTATAAAAGGATGTATCTTAAAGAGGAAAGTGAGCAAGAAATAAAAGGGTGATGTGTCATCTCATATATCAAGGGTAGACAAAATTACTCTGAGGTTCATAATGGAGAGTGAATTAGGACTACTGAAAAACTTGCAGTTTTTAAGAGATATGAGTACTGAGAAGTTAGTCTTGGCTTTCTTCACATTGCTACTTCCCCTGTCGTCTTTAATAAGATTTCTTTAGTAGTAAAAAGAAGATCTGCTTCTCAAGGCAGAGGGAAAGCCACCAACAGATTATGTCGAGAAGTCAGTTTATGGTTTTTTGGCGTTGTTCACTTTATTACAGATTAACTGTGAGTGAATGACTGGGCACAGTCACACAGTTATTACTAGTTAAAAAGTGTTAAGGCAACAGGTTAAAATACAGAAATAACTTAAAGGATACTCAGCTGCAATTTTGATTAATATGTCTGAACCCTTCTTTGAGGCACTTCGGGGGCAGTTCTCCCTATCTTTCCTACATATCGTGTTTTGTTTGCAAGGAATAGTGGTCTAAGAACGTGCAAACTAGATTTGTTCCCACTAAGACTAAACGTAAAATGCATTTCTGCAGCACATGTAGTGTATTCCAGTTGTAAATCCATATTTGGTCCTTGAGACCAGACCAGATTTAACTCAAAACAGAAAGGGAGAAAAAAAAAGAATAAATAAGGCAGCCCTGAAGTGGGTACAATTTGGGTGTTAAGCCCCTGCCCACCAATGGTTTCAGCCTAATGTAGGAGAAGCCTAAAAAGGCATTGCTGAAATATCTCTGAACTGTTAGTGCCTACTTTAAGATGAGTGAAATACCAGGAGACTGGAAAAGGGTACTTGCAGTGTTTATCTTTTTTTTCTTTTGTATTTCTTAAGATGGATGTATCATCTTGGATTCCATTTAACACTTCCATTATTGAGTTGTTGGCTGAGGATGTGTGTGTATTAAATATACTGGCACTGCACCATGGGGAAGGGTACTAGATCCCTTTGAGAACAGAAATAAAAATCAAAATTATATGGATGTGTTGAAGAAAGTGTAAAAATAAGATGCAGTTCCTTCTTGGCATATGTGGAATGGTGTATTCAGGGAGAGATAATAAATTGGTAAAAATCTGTGGTGCCAGACAAGTGGATAGGATAATTAAGTTTATAAAGAATGTGTAATAGAAGATGTAATTTATCCTATGTAAAACACGGGTAGAAATTAGGTAAAACTAATGTTCAACTTTTAGGTCAGTTGCTTTACAGCTTGAAATTACCAGGCCTTGCATTTTCATTTGTTCACTGTGGGTGTTTTGCGTGGTGAAAAATGCTGCATCAAGGAGTTGTCACATCCAGAAAAGTTTTTCACTTAGCAGGGTTGGACATATATCTCTTATCTTAATATATATTTTATAATATTAAAATAGCATATGTTACATTATAGGACATGAGATTACTGTTGCTTTATCTTTAAAATATTCTAGCAGATGAAATGTATTTTCTTATATCTTGTGCTAGAATTTTTTCAGATCGGAAATGAGTTGCTTTTTCTTCCCAAAGTTTGCATAAATCACAGATGCCCAGAAGATATTTTAGTTATAAAAGGAGAAGGAGTTCATTTGATGTACAATCATATAGCCTATATCCTTAAGAAGCATTTTGAAAGATGACTAGCGTCGGTATTAATCTTACAGTTCTACCCAAATTAACTTGGCTGTCTTCAGGCATCTGTAATATCACTTTGTGTGTTGGCACAGAAAGGCTGGGATTACACGTGTACAAAAGTACTGCTTTGTTTATTGGGTTCTTCAGAATTATTTTGAGCCACTAATATAAAGCTTTTACCTTGAAAACAAATTAAGGCTGTTTTTAAATGCCTCTGTATATAAACTATATTGGATGTGCTCACAAAAATGCTTCTTTCTTTAGTTGAGGTGGGCGGTAGCTACCTATGGAAAGGGTAAAGTTTTAATAAATCTTACAAATTCCGTTTCCCTCTGGCACACATACACATGATAAAAATTTACTAGGACTCTAGTTCTTAGGTTAGGTGAGGAGAACAAAAATCAGCCTTTTGGCCAAAGGCAAGTTTCACTTTAGCCCTATGCAAGAGTCACTGTTGTTTGTTGTTACCACAGCCAGGTCGGCAGTTATATTTGGTTGTTATAGAAGATACCTGATTGTTCATTTGTTCTCTCTCTTTCCTTCTCTCTTTCTGTCCCTTTCCTCTGCCCTTGCCTCTTTCTCTCCTTTTTTTTTTTAATTTTCTGATTTCATCTAGCAATGTACATTTTGATAAATCTTTTTTGAGCATAAAATAACTGTAAAAGTAGTCTCTGTGTGGCTAGAAATAGAAATTTTAACCAATGTGTTAATTTGGCAGCATAAAGGTTCGGCATTTTTTCTTTATAGTCCTTTAACACGTTGCACATGATGTACCACGAGGCCACGGCGTGCCATGTGACTGGAGACCTGGTAGAACTTCTGTCTATTTTCCTTTCGGTTCTGAAGTCAACACGTCCCTATCTTCAAAGAAAAGGTTCGATTGTAACTCTTCAAAGGATTATGCTTGTTGTATGTTAATTAATTTTCATGACCCAAAATGTGTTTTATTTTGCTTACTGTCTATGTTTGAAAATTTTCATACAGTAGGAGATACTATTAACAGTTACTAAATTATTACTTATGGACATAATACGAAATTAGATAAGTAAATTTAATAGCAGTAGGCCATTGAGTTTTAATATATTTCTAGATTGATTAAAAACATGTTAGTGAAAAAAGATTCTTCAGCAGTAAAATTCTGTGCTTTATTTAAAAAGCTTTTCAGCAATTAACTAAACAGATCACTGTGTATTTTTGCATTTGCAGATGTGAAGCAAGCTCTCATTCAGTGGCAGGAGCGAATTGAATTTGCCCATAAGCTCTTAACTCTGCTAAATTCTTATAGTCCTCCAGAACTTAGAAATGCATGTATTGGTAAGTCCTCACAGTATAACTGTGGTCAGGAAGGACCAGTTCTATGCAGTTACCTGCTTTGGAATTCAAATTCTGTTTTTGCAAATACAAATGCTTACCAGGTACCCTGTAGATTGGGATTGTTTGTTTCTATTGTCAGTACATCTGTTGCCATTGTTCCTAGTCTAAACAATTCTGGTTTTGTCAAGTTGCAATAAATATTCCTGCTTCCCCAGGCATGCAGACTGTGAGCACAAAATGTCAGCCTTCATTTTGAGAGACTGGTATGCTGCCTGATAAGAGACATGATTAAGGAATAACTCCTGAATTCAGGTGTCACTGAGTTTAGAATCAAATCCCAAATCTTACATTAAAATTCAGGTAACTAAGGCTCCACTCAGAAGGATGCCTGGTGCCCAAGTTAGTGGGTTAAGAAGTTTCAGTGTTCATTTTTATGATCCATTACTGGAAGGTATAAATATAAAAGTAAAGTTTAAATAGCTTGTAGGATGGAATGGATTTGCTTTTTCAAATTGTAGGCGCAGACAGTGTCTCTCTTGCATAGGAAGATCTACTTTGAAAAGTTTTTCTAGTTTAGGTTTTTTAATATTTTTAATGGTTATAGTCTGCATTTTTGTGCATGCTGATGAAGGCCTAAAACTGTGTCCAAATTAAACCAATTTTGTGTGATTTGTATCTGTTTTCCCCTTACTTTGAGTGCTTTTCTCATTGTCCTCCTATCTGCTGCTTGACATTTTCCAGGCATCAAACCTGATATGTTTAAGAAGAAGGGAAAAGGATAATTTTATTGAGCTTCTACTTTCTACAAGGTGGCACCCCTCTCACTGGTGGTTGATCAGCCGCTGAGCAGGTTTTCTCCCAGTGGGAGAGATGAAGGGATTCTTGACTGATTCAGGGATGTTCACTTTACGTGCTTTTCACAGTAGAGCCTGTGTCCACCATGCACACTATGTGCAGCAAAAGTGCTATGAAATAGAGTTTGCAGATGCATGAGCGTTGAACTTGTAAACTGTTTGCTGTTAAGAAATGACAATATATAATAGCAAAACCAACTTTTTGTTTGTAGATGTCCTCAAGGAGCTTGTACTTTTAAGTCCTCATGATTTCCTGCACACTCTGGTTCCATTTCTACAGCACAATCATTGTACATACCACCACAGTAATATTCCAAGTAGGTATTTCCGTGATTGTATTTTGAAGTTCTCTTACGCTATTATTACTCTAGCGTGTTCCTTGCTGATGTCAAATATTGACCTTTTTAATATATCCCTATTTTATCCTAACTTATATTACAGTGTCTCTTGGACCTTATTTTCCATGTCGTGAAAATTTGAAATTAATAGGGGGAAAAAGCAATATTCGTCCTCCGCGTCCTGAACTTAATATGTGCCTCTTGCCTACAATGGTGGAAGCCAGCAAGGTACATAAACATATGGTCTTATAAATAGTTACTTCTCTATCAATTTCCTTTTTTAAAAAGTGTTATAAGAATCCAGTAGCATAATGCATCTACGTTTTCTTTGTAAACAAAGCGCAATTCTTCTTCAAGATGTGTTGTCCTCATATACTCCATTCTAGATGTGCACTCCAGAAGCACCATTTCCCTGCCCTTGGTGATACACAGCTTCATATTCCAGACATGATAAGAGTTTGAATCTTGTATTCAGATAAAAAACAAAACACAGATTTTGATAATCGTCCAGTCTGTTTGTGGCATTTATAAGAAAATTCAGGAACCGTGCAGGGATTATCCAGATGAGTTTCAAAGTGTGTTAAGGTTTATTATTAGACAACTAAATAGATCTTCCAGGTTTCATTAGAGTCCATTCCACCGGGACTGAGGCATAATCTACTAATTGTTTGGGTAAAATACCAGTACCTGAAATATCGTGTAGGGCTTTAAGTCTCTTACTTTCCATTTTCCCTTCTGTGGGCTTCCTGATGGGATGCCAGCTTTGGTGGGGCTACTTCATAGTCACTTGCCACGTCCCATTATTACAGTTGCAGCAATGGTGGGATTCAGCTCACGTAACTTTGTCTATCTAAAAGGTCAGTGTCCAGCTCATCCTGTGGTTAAAGGCAATAAATACTTGCCCTCAGAAGGCAACAAAATAGTTGCCCTCCTTCCTGTCGTAGACACCTGAGTCTGGATGAGGTGACTCTTCCTTTGGAGACGTCTGTCCCTCTCTCCGTTGACTGCAGGTAATATTGAAATGACTAGATTTTAGATAGCTAAAGTCAGGTAAGGTGAATCCCACCCTAAAAGGAATATGTATGGACAATCATTTGAAGAAGGAAAACTGGTTACTTGCTGTACAGTAACTGTGGTTCTTCAAGATGCTTTGTCCACACAGATTCTGTGGTCCTCCTTCTGTGCTAACTCCGAGTCCTGTCATAGGGGATTCTTATCGGTGAAGGAATTGAGTGGTGGTTGAAGCCGCCATACCCCTTATGCCCTCAGGTACAGTGGTCGCAAGGACACACTGGGTGCAGGCACAGCCCCAGTGGACACTGCTATTCAGAAAGAATCCAATCTCCTGCACATGGGGCCTGTGTGCACGTAGATGGGAATCTGTGTGGGCAACACATTTCGAAGAAGCACGGTTACTGTAGGGTAAGTAACCCTTCTTTTTTAAAGCTTTCAGAATGATGCTTTGTATATTTGTGCACCATCAAATTAACTGTATGGCCTAAGTTCTTTAAAAGATGTATTGAGCCAGAAATTATCTGTAGTCATTTTTTCCATCATGTATCCAGAGGTAATAAATGTGACAATAAATAATGTAAATATTGGAATTTTAAAAGTTATCATTTTATATGGCACGGTATTTTACACTTTGGAATGAATTCATGTACTTTAAGAACCAAAAGATTTTTTAAGCCTCTAAAATCACATCCACAATTACGTTTCCCTGTGATTTTGCATGTTTACTTTCCGTTCATTTGTTTTGTATAAGATTGCATTTGTTTGCTTGAGTTTTTGAGTTTTCCTTTTGGCTATTTGTTCTCCAGAAGCATATACAAAATATGTTAAATATTGGCACACAAAACCCTTGGCATATATTTAGCATTTGGTTTGAGGTATTCTGAAAATACTGCTTTGAAAGCTTGCGAAGCTCGGTCTTCAGAAATTTCTGACTTCTTCAGATCATAACTGACAAATTATGATTTAAAAATTAGCAGCGGATGTATATTTAGGTGTCTGTATTTTATTTAAAATTACTGTGTTTGTTTCTTGTCTTCTTCAAGACATGGTATTTGCACTGCTCCACATCATCTCAGTCTGTTGATTCAGAATCAAGTTTTTACTGGTGGGGGGAATTTGCATTTGCCAACCCTCCTCCAATCTCACTCTTGTGCTTGCCAAGGGCTTGGTGAGGAGACACAGCTGGCCTGGGTTGGACCTGGAAATTCCTATTGTGTTTTCCTGTATGTGACTAAACATTTTAGGGCAAGAAGTGCAGTAACATTAAGCTAGAGGCTTAGGAAATCTGTTTGATTTCCAGTTGCTTATGTAGTTTAAATGAAGCTCTCTTAAATCTTCAGGGCAAAGATGATGTTTACGATCGTATGCTGCTAGACTACTTCTTTTCTTATCATCAGTTCATCCATCTACTATGTCGAGTTGCAATCAACTGTGAAAAGTTTACTGAAACTTTAGTTAAAATGAGTAAGTATGAAGGTTAAACAGCCGAAGGATTTTTTTTCTGTGGTAATTGTGAGTGCTTCTCCACTAAGTTTTATATTCAGAATTTTTAAGAAAAAGCAGAGCTTTTTGTTGTGAAGCAAGTTCTGAAGCTTGCTGCATTAATCACTCTGGACATTATTTTTGTCTACAAAACTGTATGATGTGTCTAATGGGTCATCTCCTGAATCCTAAGCATCTCTGCCTGTGGCATTAATTTTCAGCCTTCCCAGGAGCATACCTGACAGCCACTGCTGGCCCTAGTTCTGTTGTTAGCAACCCAGGTTTATTTTACTCCATTGTTTGGGGAAACATCACAACCTTTAATTAAGGTTATAACTGCTCAGTCAAGTAGTTTGTACCTGATCCTTGTTTCTCCTCTGCCAGAAGATACCACCAATATTTGGATTTCTTCCTACAGATCGTAACTGACGAATTATGATTTAAAAAATAGCAGTAGTGGATATATATTTAGGTGTCTGTATTTTATGTAAACGTCACAGTGTAAACCTGTTTTTTCAGTGTGAGAACAAGGCATTCATGACTTTTATCTGTCTGACTCCTCCAGCCATTCAGCTCATTCTCTGCAGGAGAGCATTGCACCTTCCATTGCCCCATTAAGTCTGTGCCTATTCCAAAGGCACATGGTGGGGTTTTTTTTATTTTTATCTCCCACCAAGGACGCCAGGACATGTTGGGTTACCCAGCATGGTAGGTGCAGGTGCACAAACCTCACTGTTACACAAATATTTATTACATGGACTGGGAGCTATTTTGCTCCAGTTGTCTAAATATTAGAAGTATAGCCAGATTTTCCTCTGTAGCGTAGATTTTCCTTTCCTCAGTGGAGAGACCTCAGTTCCTTCCAAGAGTAATTTAGCTTCTGATTCTTAAATATCTTAAGCAGAATGAGACGCCTTCTGAACATACCTGCTTGTTTTCTTTCTTTCCCCTCCTGTAGAAGCTGGATAACCTGCTGTGACTAAATACCACCTCTAGCCAAATAAAACTGGTCTTGTCCAAAGAGCGATGATAGTAGAATGTTCTTTTGATCCCCACTGATTGTCATGCTGTTCTGATGCTAACTAGCATTATTAGTACTTCCTACAAGCTGTGTTAGTTATAAAGTGTACTGGGAATATGTATTGTTTGCTCCTGTTCAGCGTACCACTTCACTCTTTCATGGTCCAGGTGGCAATGGTGCTTGGGTTAATAATGAAGATCATCCTTTAAAAATTATATGCTAGCTTTAAAGAATGATAGTTAAAACTTGAAGTGCTGTAGCTGACAGGTTAAAAATGTCAGTCAGTGATGAAATAACCTGATTACAATCCCAGAACTAAAGCCAGCTTTTCTTTTAGGTTTTTTTTTTTTTTGGTATTTCACAGCAACACTGAAGGGATGCACATGTGTATTAAGTGTAAAATGTAAAAATGTCACAGACAATAGGTCTTTGAGTATAAAAAAAATGCTTACAATGTTGTCTTATCAAATGATAAAGCACTTCAGTGCTGCTTTTATCTGGAAGTGAGCATCTCCAGCAAAATTCTGACATACAAACTTATTTTCTCATGAAATTTCAGGTGTCCTAGTTGCGTATGAAGGTTTGCCACTTCATCTTGCATTATTCCCCAAACTTTGGACGGAGCTTTGTCAGACTCAGGTAAGAGTGAGTGGGTTTGAGAAGTGACAAAATGGAAATAAAGGCAAAATACAATGAATGTGAAATGGAGATTAACCCATCAATTTTAACAAGTGGGTATTGTTTAATCATTCAATATACTACTAATTGTAATAGGAAATACCTCTGCTTATGTTTCCTGTCATCTAGTAAAACCTATTAAATCAAGTATAAATGTCTGGCAGCTTGTATTTGATCCCAGTAAGCCCTAGGAACTGCAAAAACTTACGCAACAGCTTCACACAGTACATAAGATTGGCAGGGTGGCAGCCTGTGCAATGTCCAAAAATTACTTCATTCTGCCTCACTGCATTTCCAGCTTTTTATGTAGCGTAAACACTGGTATGATGAAATAAAATGGGGGGATCTCCAAGTCCTCAATACCATGGTGTGCCCACTGCAAGGAGGGGCCTTTGCACCTCTGGAAGAGGGCCCTGTAGTTGGCTCACAGACATCAGCCCTTCAGATCCAACTGATGGTGATAAACTGGCATTCCCAATGGTTAAACTTCATAAATGGAAAATGTGAAATGATAGTTGACAATAATTAATTTCTACGATTTACTGCTACCTGATAGACCTGAAATATTTTTATCAGTAAGAGTGGTCCAGTATGAATTAAGAGCCTCAGTGGACCTGGCTGGATGTCTCTAGCCGAGACAATGGTTGCAGACAGCACTACCATAGTGCCGTTCTTCCAGTGATGACCTTGCAGTGTTCTCTCTCTCTCCACCAGTCCGCAATGTCAAAGAACTGTATAAAGCTCCTCTGTGAAGATCCAGTTTTTGCAGAATATATAAAATGTATTCTGATGGATGAAAGAACCTTTCTTAACAACAACGTTGTATACACCTTTTTGACCCATTTTCTTCTGAAGGTAGGTGGTCTGCTAGTGATGATTTCTATTTCAAGAAAAGCAGTCATATATCTTATTTCAGTTTAGGAGACTTTTCACTCTTTCGTTTATGGGGTTTTAAAAAAATATGTTCTTTTCACAGGTGCAAGGGCAGGTGTTTTCTGAAGCAAACTGTGCCAACTTAATCAATACTCTAATTACAAATCTAATAAATCAGTATCAAAGCCTAGAATCTGACTTCAGCAACCAGAGAGTTGAAATTTCCAAAGCAAGCTCTACTTTAAATGGGGTGAGTCTTTTCTAAGTCGTTTAAATACCAGCATCGTTTAAGAGGCTGGAAGCTCTTCAGTGCCACATGCCAAGTTCTAATTAAAAAGGTGGGCATTGTTAGCTCAACTTTGTCCATAAACTGGACTCCTGGGGAGAGCATGAGAGGCTGCCTTGACTGTCTGGCTGGAAACGTTAACCTCTACCAAGAAGACAGCAATAAATGTACAGAGCAGCAATCTGAGCTCTCCAGAACTCCCCTATCCCAAAGATACATTCTCTCAACATGCACAGCGTACATGCATGGGTCGTCCAAGCTGATGGCGGGGACCAGTAAGACTCGGGGGGCAGCCTGGGGGGGGAAAAAAAGCAAAGGAAAGGTCAGTAGAGTTAATTGTAGAAATGTTCTAACTCATCAGAAGGTTTCTCTTACAGTGAGCAGCACAGTGCTGTCGTCTGCTTAGGACAGGTCAACTTTAAGGTCAGCAAGTTAGTGAGTGGGAAATTTCAAGTAGTGTAAGTGTAAACTTGATCTTTTGGATATTACGAACATGTTGAAGCCTCTGCTCATTAGACGCATCTCTCTCTGTGTAGGGTTGATCAAATAAGAGTGTGAAATACAGCCAGTTAAGTTTGCTTGCTTCTATTTTTTTAGGACCTCCGAGCACTTGCCTTGCTGCTTTCAGTGCACACCCCCAAACAGCTAAATTCAGCCCTGATTCCAACTCTGCAAGAGCTTTTAAACAAATGTAGAGCTTGTCAACAACAGAGGAACTCATTACAAGAGCAAGAAGCCAAAGAAAGAAAAACTAAAGGTTTGCCTTCTGTGACAGTGTCACTCTAACACTTCTAAGGTTTTAGGGACTTTCACAAAATTAACATAACCTGTTGTTTTGTTACCACTGCAGCGTGAGCCATTTCTTGGTTCCAGATCCCCAACACTACACAATAAATACTTTATTATGGACCTAAAATTCTAGGCAATTGCACGAGTTTGGCTTTGAGCAACCTGATCCAGTGGAAGATCATCCACTGGATGATCTATAAGGTCTCTTCCAACCCAAACCATTCTATGATTTTTCTGTAAAGAAATAACTATTTACTAAAACACCATATTTAACATGGAAGAGGATAGAAATGTGAAGAAAAGTCCTGTTACTTGGCTGTATGGCATGAAAACAATGCATTTTTCTTAAGCAAGTTTCCTTTTTTCTTACAGACGATGAAGGAGCTACTCCTGTAAAGAGAAGACGGGTCAGCAGTGATGAGGAGCACACTGTAGATAGCTGTATCAGTGATACAAAAACTGAGCCCCAGGAGGCACTGACCCCAACAAGCACTTCGGATAATGAGACTCGGGACTCTTCGATCATTGATCCGGGCACTGAACAAGACCCTCCTTCCCCTGAGAACGGTTCTGTCAAAGAGTACAGAATGGAAGTTCCATCTTCGTTTTCAGAAGACATAATGTTAGCAGCACGGTCACAGCACATGGAAGAGCAGTCAGGAAACAGTAAATTTGAAGAATGCAAAGAGTTTAAAGAACTGCAGGCTTCCAAGGATTCCATTGGAGCTGAGGAGGACTCAGAGTTTCCTTCCACGTCAATTTCAGCAGTTTTATCCGACCTCACAGATTTGCGGAGCTGTGATGGTCAAGCCTTACCATCCCAGGACCCCGATAGTAGTTTATCAATCAGTTGTGGCCATTCCAGAGGACTTTTTAGTCACATGCAGCAGCATGACATTTTAGACATCCTGTGTAGGACCATTGAGTCTACGATTCACGTGGTCACAAGGATATCTGGAAAAGGAAACCAAGCTGCTTCTTGACATTAGATGGAGCATGTCTGCTTTTAAGTCTTTCTTTTTTTAATCTTTCCCCCAAAATGCTGTTCGTATAAGTTTTGCTTATTTCTGTTTTGTGCTTCAGTTTGTCCAGTGCTCTCTGCTTGAATGGCAAGACAGATTTATATGCTTCGTTCTTGGTCAGGCAGAACTCCAGGTTTTGGGTTGGTTTTATTTTTTTGCATCTATTGTACACTTTCTTAAAGGGCAATCAGATAATGAGTATGTTTTATGTAATTAAGAGTTCACTGTAGTGGCTTTCATTTAATATGGCTGTCTGGGAGAACAGGGCCTCCTTGCCCTGTATGATGTAATTTAAACTTATGGCATTTTTACTGTGTATAATATGGTGTCCTCTGTGCCAGTTTTGTACCTTATAATAGAGGCAGATTGCCTCAGATCACTGTGGTTCTTATTATCAAAATTAAGTTTACTTGTATACTAAACAACCACAAGAAATTTGATTCTGTAAAGAATCCTCTTTAGCTGTGGCCTGGCAGTATATATATGGTGCTTTATTTAACAGAATACCTGTGGAGGAAATAAAGCACACTTGATGTAAAATTAATTGTTTTATTTTTATTGACATGATCAATCTATTCTGTGCACTTCATTAAACTGATTGTGATGACTTTTCATTTGTTTATAACATGTTGCTTCAGTCTTTGGATTTCTCATCAGACATCTTCAGTAGTGAAGCATGTGCAGAGAGAAATGATCAGCCAATGTACATAATTCTGTAAATCCTTGTCCTCTTCTGGTTTCCTGTGCATGATTGTTCCAAGGGGGACTGGTGGATGTTTACTTTTTTCCCCACGCTGTTAGAGGTCAAGTGATGTCAGAAGCCAGTGGAACCTTTCATTTCCCTAGTTTTAATCTGTTCTGCACAATTTGTGGACTTAATTCCTTTTTTTTCTCTACCCATGCTGCCCCTGGGTCCCCACCCGCTTCAGCCACGCTCTCTCGCTTTCTTGACAACTTCTGCATCCCCCTGAAATGCTAGAATGACTTTATCATCTTTTCTTGTCACATTTCCTCCTGTTAATTCTCAGCAATATCCCTTTCCTATGTGATCTTTTGGACTGTCAATGATACTGCTTTTAATATATGATTAAACTCCATTTTCAGCTCCATTTTCCAGTTGCATAGTTCATTTGTTTTCCCATTGTCTTCATAACGTATTTATTGTGGTCCTTTTCTTCCAAATTCCTTCATTCTGTCTGCCATTTAATGCAGTTTAGCATAATTTGCTTCTCCAGGATTCTGTTACGTGATGCTTTTTTGACTGCTCTTACCCTCTTTAAATCTACTTTCATTTTACCTGTAATTATTTCTGTCTTTAAACTTTACACTTATACTCCCCTTTATTAGCACTTCTATTCCTGCATTTGCAGACACCATGTTGATCCTGCTGAGTGCTTGAGTTGGTCTCCTTATTCAGACATGACGTAATTAAGTTTTCACTGTCTTAGGAATAATTTTATTATCCTTTCTGATCAACTTCTCCGTAGATGGTAGCTTCAGAGAACTCATCAACACCTTTGACTTGGAACTTCTACATAATGAATATCAGAATTCGAGTCTTCTGCCAAGCCTTCTAATTCGTGGTTGGGTCACAATGTCCTTAGGAAGATTGACTCCCCTGTCGATCCAAAAACTGTCCAGAGATGAAGCAGCCGTGACAACCCTTTGGTAAGTAGTCTCAGTTAAGTACTTGCTCTGATTAAACATGTGCATCTGATTTTTAGTGCATTGTGTGACTTCACCTTTCAGCTTTGTTGGCTTTAGCTTCTCATATAGGATGAGATCACACCCTGCTTCTGCTACTGGAGACTGGGATTCTGTCTTTTGTGATGTTTTTTCTTATGATTTGGACCCCCCTTTTTGAAGGGTACACCAAGTATAAGCAGTATTTACTAATTATTTCATAAATGATACACAAGTAAGCAATGCGCCCTTCTTCCTCTTCTTGTGTTCAGCTGGTCCCTGACTACTGACCGCGTCCTCTAAGTTATTTTTAGGTTGATTCCCCTGCAGCCTTGTCTGTGTGATTTGCAAATGCTGTTAGTGGTTAATTTTGTATTTTGTTATCAGTTATTTTCTTACAAAATATAACTGGCCATTTAGAATCCCACTAGGAGCCCATTTACTAGATAACCACTTTCTGTTAACAAAGAAGTTACAATTTCATATTACGTTTCAGGGACGCAGTATGTGGGGTTCTCTAAGCACAGTGCTTTTAGCACAGCAAGTACACATCGTACATAGGAGCTATGTTAGGCCAGCAGTTCCCTCCGCAACCTTTTCAAAAAGCTAGATCAAATCTGACAAGATATTAAAAACCATGTTGATTAGCTTTAATTAAATTATTATCGTGTAGTTCTAAGCAGACCAAATTTAATACCAGCTTTTCTATTCTTTTACTCAAAATTTGTATAAAGATTACTGGAAGCATTGTTATTCCTACTGTTTTTCCCTTACAGGACCTTCCAGATTCCCACTTGAGCTTTCCTGCAATTTTAATGGGGTTTTTTTTCCCAGTATTCATTTTTTAAACTAATTAAAAATAATTGGACCTGCACAAACTTGTCTCCTCCTCCCTGTCCTTGTTTGTGCCCATTTCTTTTATCTTCCTCTGTGCCACTTATTTTCCCCATTCTGTAGGTTGTCCTTTCTTCCATAGCATTCCCCTTCTTTTACTTTAAAGCACTCTTCTGGTTTGGATTTCTTCACCTTCAAGAGTGCTTTTTATCCCCATCTTTGAAAACCCCACCTTTTAACTGGCTTGCTCAGTCTCTTAAAGCTTTTGTTCTCTTCCATTGCTTATCTCACCTCTCGTTATGTATTTCCTCCTGGTTATGCATTTCCTCCTGAAAGTCCCACCTCACATTTAACACCATCAAAATTATGCTTTTCAAATACTTTCTCCTCCTCCTGCCCTCACTGGGCAGTCCTTCACAGACACCCTCTGCCTCCTGGCCTCGAGCTGTTAAACCATCCTTTAGTCTGTTTTTGATGATGGCCTTACAAATCTGTCTCTCACCTTCCCATTATTTATCCTTTTGGCCTTCCGAGTCCAGGTGGTTGGACAGAACCTCACAACTGGATCACAAACAAAACTGCCTTTGCCTATTCCTGCTTTGTTGCTTCTTTTCTATTGCTCACTGTCCCTGGAATGTCATCTGTGCTCATTAGTCTCCTTAAAACACATGAATTCCAATAAATTCAAGCTACTTCCCACAAACTCTCTGCATCTGTCTCCACTCCTGCTGTTTTCTCTTCTGTTATATTGGGAAGATTTTAGGATAGGGAACTCTTCACAGGGACTTACTTAGGAAACAAACTGCATTTATGATATTATTTCATGATGGTTGATGTTGTGTCATTATCATCATACTGTTACTAAATGATGGGTAATTCCTGACTGCTCCATCCAGCTAAGAGCTGAGAATAACATGTAGTTTAACATTCTCTGGGTTTATTAAACTCTCAGAGTCTGTGAGAAATCTTAGCACTCAAGAATAAAATGGTTTACACCCCTAAGATGACAAATGCGCCCTTCATACGATGGCTGTCTGATAGTGCTAGAAATTCTCCCAAAGGCTGCCTGCTGCAGGCAAAATGAACTTGATTTTTCTCTGTTCTAAAATAACCATGTGCAGAAATTTAACTTTCAGGTCGGTGATGGGATACCAACATCAGCTGGGTTCCAGCACATGCAGTGAAGATAGGCAGAGGGCAGGAATGCTGGGACAGCAAAAAGAAAACATGTCCTTCATTTGACAGTCATGGGAGGCTGCCTGTGGGTGTGAAAGCTGACTCCCCCTTTCTTTCACCAGGCTGGCCTACAAACAGGAGGAACAGGTGGCTTCTTCACATTTTCAATTTAGAAACGTTTGTACAGATTATCAAACTTGGAGCTGTGCGTGCATGAGGGTGCAAGAACACTAAAAATGACGTCACCTTGAGTTCACTGCCCTTTCCTTAAAGAGGAACTGAGGGCTGGCTCCTCCTCCCACAGTCCTGGACCTCCCAGCAGCAGCTGCAGTTTTCTGGGGGGTTTGGCCATCCCACACCTGGAAGTGAGTGGTGCAACACTGGAAACACAGGTCAGTCACTGCTTTTTTAACACTGGTGAGTGGCACTCGCTCCAGTGGATCACTGCTGCCAGGGAAAGGCGACGAGAAAAGTCAAACCAGCAAAACGTATCAGTAGTGGGCACTTGGTACCCTAAGATGGAAGGAGGATTTTAGTCAGGAGGAAAAACTTTCCAGAGAAACACCAAAGTTTCAGGATGCTCTGTCTCAAGAAACTTGTCATGAGATGCTGCAGCCTGCTCTCAGACACCAAACTGTCACAAAATGTGTTAGATAGTCTACACACAAAACTGCTTACCCTGATGTCTTTCTTATATCTGTATTTTTCATTTTTATTTAAAAGTTGTCCCTTGGTCAACCAGTGCTCTAAATCATTTCTGTATTCAAAATGTTAGGCTCTTTGTCCTTGAATCCTTGTCAGAGAAAAGGTAACTACATTTTCACATTCAAAAAAAGGAAGATGCTAAAACTTGACATTTCTGACAAGCCTGTTCCCCTCCCTCTATGTGGGTTGCTACATCACAAGCAACCTCACTGTATGTCTTTCTGTCACTGTGAGGCGTTTGTTCGTGTTACTACAACAAACCTCACCTCAGTTCCGAGGAGACAACTGACCACAAACTTCCCAGGGAAAACCTCGCCTGTAGAAACAGCAGCACATCTTTTATCTTCTGGCTGGTATCTATGTGCTGTAACGTTGCAGTATTTTGGTGTCCTGCCTAAACCAAATCTGTAGGACTGAACTTCCGTACAGACTCAGTTAGTCTGACAGCATCAGTGAATGGAGAAAACAAACTGCATGTACCATCACATTTTTTATTGAGCCAACCATTTTTTCCACACGCAGCTTGCCCTTTCTTGGTCAATTTGTTTCAAATTGCATACTTAATTCATACATTTTTCATAAAGCATTTGAGAATTAAATTATCCTTGCTAACCTTGATGTGGTTTAATTAAAAGTAACACCTTTTTACTCTCAGTATCCCAACTATGTTTCTGTCAAGTTTCTCTTACAAACAGTTGCTCATTTTAATTTGAGCTACAGAATTGCAGAGGACCATAAAGGACCTAGGCAGAGATCTTAAGGCCTGCAGCATTGCAAAAGGAAAGTGTTACTACTGTTTGTTTCTCCCAAAATACATTTCACACTGAGGCCAAGCAAGAGAGTGCAGTGCATGCAGAGTTAGTAGTGGTGACCCGAATGACCGGAGATTGTTCATTACCTTTCCCTGAAGCTGCCCACAGTTAGAAACAAATGCAATATGCAGTTGAAGCAATCTTAAGAAATATCTAAAGAGGCTGTAAACACGTTCCTTGAAGGACCTCATGTATCAGCAGTTCCATCATCAGTTCACCTCTGACAGGCACCCCATCTCCTACAGGGACTTATTTTGCCACTCAGTACATTGAATATTTAAGAACTGCAAATGTTTCTATGGATTTGTGTAGCTCACCTCCCTGTGCTGGCAGTATTTACTGCAGCTGGATCACCACTGCTCTCTGAAGGTGCAAGAAGAACAGAAATCACTTTACCCAAGCAAAGCTGTTTATAGACAGTCTGACCTACCCGCCACCTCATCCGCTAAAAATCCATAAGTAACGCTTAACTTATATACAATACCAATGACGGGGGTCTTTATTCTTCCCAAATAAATTACTTTTTTAAAAAAACCAAATGTTACAAAGTATAAAAAGTAATGCCCTAAGAGAACTACAGTGCTGTTATCATTCCATGCTGTCTTGGGATTGCTGCAGTAAAATATGTATTTCTTCAAAATACTGCTTCTTCCAACACTGTCTTGTACTGTCTTCATTAGAGACAGGAACTCCTGTGCACTCTACCTGCAGTTCCGTTTGAGCAGCCACAGCCTTGAAATGCAAGGCAACCGTTGCATAATGTTCTGCAGGAAGAAAATACAACATTTCAATAAAGAGTTTTTAAAGGATTACATTTGTTGTTATTCATTTCGTATCTGAGCGAAGACTCCATTCACAGATGACAGCTGCTATGGCCACCAGGCCGTTCTCCAAAGAACGCAGACTGAGGGAGCCCTCTGTTAGCAGGGCTGCCAACCACCGTGTTTGCTCCTTCTCTCTGCAAAGTGCAGCCTCTATTAGAGCTCCTCAAAAAGACTCACCTTCGGGCCAGTTTCTGCACCTCCACTTCAGGACAATTCTTTGGCTTGGGACCTGTAAGAAGATAAGGTTATACCCTCATTAGCATCCAAAATAATTCATGGTAGGACTACTTGATGCTAGTTCTCCCCTGAAAAATAAGAGGAGTGTTATTCCACGTCATAGTAGACACATGCACGTGAACAATACAAACTGGGGGTTGGGTTTTAAGTGAACTGCTTCCATCAAGCTCTCAGCTTGCTACATTCATTTGAACCACTGTTTCATTTCTCTACGGGAAAGGTCAGGCTCATCAGTTACTGAATACAAAACAATGGATTTATTGCAGACCTCGAAAGAGGCACAGGAAGAATCGTGTTTTCACCTCTGAAATGTGTAAGCATGACAGAGCGTGCCCATTATTTTGTGTTAGGGAAACCAGCCTGCTTTTAATGTACAAGTTAGGCAGTAACGCACAGTAATGGTTTACAGCCTGCCAGCAGCACCTGTGAGAAGGGGAGGTACTGCTGCAGCATAAGCACATTCACTAAGCCAGCTCTAGTTTGGTCTCCATCAGATTTACGGCTTTCAGTAAATCTAACTGCATTGACTCCCCTCAGCTCCCGTACCGGGATGCTGACACTGAAGCCAGTCGCAGGTGTAACAGTTCTGCAGGGGGTGCATTTCCAGAGTGAGCCCTTTCTGGAGTGAACAAATATATACAGCTTGAACTGAGAATCCAATTTTCCGAGGCTCTGCTTTTCTAGAAGTTGCGCGGTGGCCAGTGATACTTACTGCCCATCACCTGGATGGACGTTAAAATACAAAATCTAAGCTTAGTAACTGTGAAAGTAATTTTTCAGAGGTTTCAACAATGGAGCTGAGCTCTATCCATTTTCCCCATCTGTTTGCAAAAGCACTCAGCTGTGGAGACACATTTGTCCGGAATAGAGCAGAGATTATTTATCCCGTTGCAAGAATAATTTATATGGATTTGGGAGATAAATGTGCTTTCTCACTCCCTCTAGTGAAAAACGGCAGTGTTGAGCCTTTTCTCCCCCAGTGCAGGTCACTGGGTGTACTCGGTGCCTTCTCTTTTGATAGGAAGGAAAAATCACACAACATAATAGCAGTATTTGGATTTGTAGTAGAGGATCTGAATAGGCCTTAGAGACGCTGAAGTGTCACAAACTTGCACTACTTTTCAGTTCAGAGAAGAAGCTTGATGCCCCTACTGCTGCCCCCCCCACCCCATTTTTCAAGTGCAAAGTGGGAACTCTTTACCAAATCTGCATATTCACCGCTGACGCAGCCGTCAAACATCTGAAGTTTTCCTCCTTTCTCAGCTTCAATCACAGCGGGACATTTCGAAAACTTCTGTACCAACTAGCAAAAGAATACAGCACAACTCGGTTAGCTACAAATGTGTATGGGTACATAATGCACCCTGCCAAGAGACAAGGGAGGTTTGCTGAAGGGTCTAAGCAATAAAAGGGCTTTTCATTTTATACCACACAGAGATCTGTGGTAGGAGCTGAGGCCACTGAGGTGACAGAATCAGAATACCAATGGTAAGAAGGCGGTGATCATAAATGCAAACACCAGTGAAGACTCCAGCCCCATGCAAAAGGCATGGGCAAAGCACACCATATACACACTCACAGAGGTGACTGGCTAGTAATATGTTTGGAAATGAAGGAGACAGAGCTGCAGCTCCAGGAAGATGCAGAAGAGCTGCTGAGAGGCATTATTGTTTCTCAGTGGTAGTGCAGGGATTGTAATTTCAATGCCTCTGATTCCAGCCCAGGCTCTTTTGAAGGACACAAACCCAACGTGAGTAATTTTATATTCTGTACCCTATAAGCATCAGTATGATTGCATCCAGTAGTTACTCTAATTAACCTGTAAACTGTGGCTAACAACAGTGCTGCTACTGAGCACTTTAGACTGCTGAGTGACAAGTACCTACATAAAAAAGCTAAGTTTTTTCTTAATAGCAAAGGTGCAGCTTCACTTTGTTTCGCTGGCTTTTCTGCCAACAACTGGCAAAAAAAAATGTGTAAGCCACCCTAACAGGTTCTCATTAAAAAGGTAAAGGTGGTGTGATCCTACTACCACCTTCTAGTGCTTTCTGACTGCTACCACAATAACTGGACTCCTTGTCAATGAGGTCAGCTACTGAGCTTTCCATCCTTTGCCCAGACTGACACTGCCTCAGCACCTGTCACCTCCTTTTGCATTTTCACCACTGAAATTCCTCCATGGCTTGAAAGGTGCAGATATTCAGCAGAACTTGAAGAGCAAATTATGACAATCAATCAGAATTGCAAATACTTAGGAGAAAAGGGCAGCTCACAAGGCCTTCAGTTACTGAACAATTGAATCTCTCCATTTAATGTCCTTAAGGAGTATTATCTGTCCTTGATACTGAGAGTGACACATGCACTGCCTTCACAACTATCTAGATACAACAGCATCCTCATCAAGTTATATTGCCTGCTGAAAGTATCACTTACCTCCTTAGTTGTGAAGATGCTATAAAGTTTGTCTGCTGGAGAGCTGAATACTTCTTTCATGAGTATCTTCACTGTTGGAATTTTTACACCAACTGTATCCAAAGACTGTGGGGAAATTGAATCCTGTAAAGCAAACACCATGCGCATGAATGAGTGCAATATTAAACATTTAAAAGTTCTGGAATGGTGGGGTTGTTGATACCTGTGTATTCTTGAACACAGTGTTAATTAAACAACTTCCATATTTATTTAAAAGTATAATTAATGAGTATTCACTAAATAATTGACAAAATTATGAGTGTGTGATTTGCTCTGACACCTGAAGCTAACTTTAGACTGGGGGAAGTGATCCTTGCAAGTGAAGTCCACTTTTACCTTACAGCAGCTAAAGCCATGACAGAACAAAGCATTAAGGGGTACATAAACACTGCTCTCCTCCTTCCACACCTGGCAGGCCCCTGCCCAGCATCTCCGATGGGTCATTTCTGTGTTACAGGCCCTGATCACAGCAGTAAGGAGGCAGTTCCACCCCCAAAGGCTTTCAGCTTCTCCAGGTAATCACAGGAAGATGCAGGTGTTACCATCACAAAATCTGTAAGGACTACCTTTACAGCAACATTAAATTTGTACAACGCTTAGAGCCAGCATACTTGCGCGGTGTTCCCACTGCGGCTTTGCTCAGCAGCTTGCTCCTGGTCAGCTTTTGTTGGCAGAATCATTCCCAAGGTAAACTCTGTAATAAAGAAAAGCACTCTTCAGTAGGAAATTCAGCTGTACAACACTGATCTGTCACGAAGGTTGCTGGCCAAATATGTGGCAAACGCGAGCACGGAATAGGACATCCAGCTCCAATCCAGTTTCCCCCATCTCACCCATATGTCTTTATTAGCAAAAGAGCCTAACAATCATTCTCCTTAAAAACACAGGCTTTTCAAAGCTACCCGACCCAAAACTGGTAACATCTGACCATTAAGGGATGGACCACCTCAATGAACTTCTGAACAGTGCAGCACAGCAATGAGAAGCTGAGGGCAGGGCACTGCTTTGCCAGCCAGCCTGCCTGCAGGTCCTGCAGCAATCTCTGGAGTCAGAGTATGTAACACAATACAGCCCAGGTCGCTGCAGAAACTTGGGGACACTGCCATCTTTGATAGCAGAAAAGGTTTTGATCAGTAGGACTAAATTATTTCATCTCAGCTGCTGATAAAAACAATACAAACCCAAGGACTTGTAATTATATTCAAGAAAGACAACTGCACAAACCCACACCTAACACACTGCTTTAAATTACCTGTTTTCAGTGCTTTCAGGTAATCTCTCAGTGCCTCTCTGACCTTTGTGGTTCCTTCAGTTCTCATAAGGTTCTTCAGAACATCGCCTTCCCCTTTCTTTTTGCTAACATTTATCTAGAAACATAAAAATTACAAGAGCTAAGAGGCATCTAAACGTGAGCCTTCTGGCTTCTGGCAACAAAGGAAAAAGTGTTCTGGCTTTGTTTACTATATGCAGAGGACAGCTGCAATTTCAAGTTCATTATCTTTGCACTTTGTCCTACCTTTGCTAAAAATAGGTCCTCTTGGGTTTTGACTTAACTATATCATCTTCTCTCCACAGTAGCTTAGTCAAGTTCATCAAGTATAAACAGAGTTGCCTACTATACAGCAGGGGCTGAGGAATCTGGAGAAGCCACATATCAGCTGCCACACAACCAACACAGAGTTCCTTAAGTTATTAGGTTTGGCGGAAGGGGAGTTGGGGTTTTTTTAAGGCTGCAACAAGCAGATTTCTTCTCAAATTTTTAGTTACTATATCATCACAAACAATAATTAGTAAAGAAAACTCTGCACATTCCTCACGGGTAAATTTGAGAACAGAGATAAGTCATTACTCCAGGTTTAAAAAATGAAAACATGAAATAAACTAGCCAAAACTAATTATCCTACTTAATCATAGGATAAAAATCAAAATATGATGCCTGTAAGTTGATTAATGCTTTATTTAAGAATTCTGAACCTATAGAGCCGTATCAGTATTTCACACCTACCTCTGTATCATCTACCTCATTTTCTTCTGACAGGTTAGGAATTTCAACAGATCCCTTATGTTTCTCACCAGACTCTTTCACTGTACCTGTATTAACATAATGAATTCTTAAATTATAGAATCATAGAATCATTAAGGTTGGAAAAGACCTCTAAGATCATCAAGTCCAACAATGCATTATTAAAAACTATTTCCCCCATAGCAAGAGTTTTACCTTGGAAGCCAGTTGTATGAAAGTGTCACTTGAAGCAAGTCACCTAGACTGTAATTTAAAGGAACTAAATAGCAACCACAAGCCTCAAAGGTGTCACAATGCTTTCATGGTGACCTACTCTCAGGGCAGCATTCTCCTGTACAGGCACAACATGCACAAAGGTCCTCTCCCAGTGCACAGCCTGCACTGTCCTCCTGCCTCTCCTCTCACCTTCCTTTGCCAGCTCTTAACGCTTTCCACTTACAACTTGCATCTGCCAACATAGATAGGAATCTAGAAGAGGGCAGGAGAAAAATATCCTCTTCTTCTCCTAGATTTGTATGCCCTTTCTTTTGGAGCTCGCCTAGAATGTTGGCTAGTCCCTCCTGAATAGCTGAAAAGCTCCCAACATACAGGCACATCACCATAAAAACATATGTGTGTGCAACAGGCAATGGTACAATTCAAAGTTCTTAAAAATACAAAAATTTCACTTGCAAATGTTTTAGAGCAATGGTTCCTACTATCAGTAGCTTTAGCTGCAACCGCCAGGAATCCCTGCACATATCACAAAGACTTTACAAGAACAGCAGTCAGGCTCCCTCTCTGCAACTCTGTGGACAAAGGCCTGCAATCACTTACCAAACAGCTCTGTGAACACCCTCGAGGGTACGAGCCCCGTACTGCACTTCTCTACCTCAGGCCTTACCATCACAAGACTAAATTTAAAGGTCTGATGCTT
Source organism: Dromococcyx pavoninus (assembly GCA_033558185.1). Taxonomy (NCBI): domain Eukaryota; kingdom Metazoa; phylum Chordata; class Aves; order Cuculiformes; family Neomorphidae; genus Dromococcyx; species Dromococcyx pavoninus. The sequence continues at coordinate 201,507 of JAUMJL010000026.1, forward strand.
TTTCTTCTCTTTCCACTGAAAACTCTTAGTATCATAGAATCGCTTGGTTGGAAAAGACCTTTGAGATCATCGAGTCCAATCTCACCTGTTCACAGGAACATGCAGCTCTGCCCCAAACCCAGCTGCCTGCATAGCATCAGATCAGATCAGCTGCCAAGACAGATGCAGCCCACCTACGGGACAATACAAACAGCCCAGGACCTGAAGGCAGACATAATATTTCTTTGGGTCCTCTCACCGTGCTATAGGGGACCTAGGCAGAGATATAAGCTAATGTGCTGCCAAGATCACAGCACAGCACACAATGCTCAGACATTTCTTAGCAAGGGAAAGAGCGAATGACCGTTGGTAGCACACAGCAGCAGCTGGTGCAAAGGCCCTCTCCTAGTCAGGAGCAAAGCCAAGGGAGCACAGCCAAGAGGCAAAATCTGTTAAAGCAGAAGTAGAAAACCACATCCACACAGCTAAAGGTCAAACCAGAAGGCCTCTCTCGAGCTTCTCCAAGCCTCCCAGGAGAACATGTTGGCTCAAGCACAAAGCCATGCAAACTAGTTAATCACACCGTTTAAACACTTCTGGGCCCAACACAAGCAGCCATCTCCATTTGCTCTTCCAGCTCCAGGATTTGCACAGGCAAAGCCACACAACACTGCCTTTAGCAGATAGTAAAGCAATTCTAGCAAATCTTATTTCAAAGCTGCTCTCCCCAAAGAGGAGGTGCAAGCATGCAGGAAGCAGTTTTCAAGATGGAAACACCAACCTGACTTCTTTCCATTGAGCTAATTTTATTAACGATTTTCACAACTCTTAAAGATTCCCAAATAACACAGGCCAGGTAACACAGACCAGTAAGTATTTTTTCCCCCTTGTCCAAGGCATTAAATGCAGATGTTGTCTGTGCTGGGCAGCCAGTCCAATTAGTTCACAAACAGCTGGTTGTCACCATGACACAGGCAGAACGGTGGCACAGCTTCCCATTTTTAGTATCACCGAAATGTAAGCAAAACTATTCCCTTTTTATCAAACAATCAAATAGTTCATATAAACCCCATGCTACTCCAATAGTAAGTGATTTGTTTCCTGCCAATCCAGTATTTTAGCAAATAATGAAAGTGCATCTCAGAAAGACCTACTGTAAACCCACTACTGAAATACCTAAGTTTCAAAAGGACAGACACACCTTCATAAAGCTTCCATCATAAGGCAGATTAAGTCACTGAAACCCTTATTACATCTTCAAACAAACAGCAGAAAGAGCAGCCATTTTGCTCAATTTAGTGCCATTAAGCACTCTTACAGTATCACAGTATCATAAGGTTGGAAAGGACCTCCGAGATCATCAAGTCCAACCTATAACCCAACACTAAAACCAACACTAACGCCATCACCTAAACCATGGCACTCAGTGCCTCATCCAGTCTCCCCTTAAACACCTCCAGGGTCGGCGACTCCACCACCTCCCTGGGCAGTGCATTCCAATGGCCAATCACCCTTTCAGTGAAGAACTTTTTCCTAACATCAAGTCTAAACTTCCCCTGACGAAGCTTGAGTCCATGCCCTCTAGTTCTGTCACTGGTCACCTGAGAGAAGAGACCAACCCCTGCCCGACTACAACCTCCTTTTAGGTAGTTGTAGAGAGCAATGAGGTCTCCCCTGAGCCTCCTCTTCTTCAGACTAAACAGCCCCAACTCCCTCAGTCGCTCCTCGTAGGGCTTGTGCTCCAGCCCCTTCACCATCTTCGTTGCCCTCCTCTGGACACACTCCGGCATCCTGACATCTTTCCCAGACTGGGGAGCCCAAAACTGTACACAGTATTCATGATGAAGCCTGACCAGTGCCATGTACAGCAGTTCCTCACTTTCTTACTGCTCTGTAATATAAATTGCTAAGGGCAATATTTTTCCAACATCAGACTTTTCAAACTGGCTGCAAATCTCAGGACTTATGTAATCTTGGGTTTATGTATCAAGATGTCAAACGTAGCATGAATTACTATTACGGTTATCCTAGAAGAGTTGTAGAAGGAAACAATCACAGTAATTTGTGGTTTTAGCAGTTCAGCCTGAACTCTCAATGCTAATTTGGATCTCTCAGAGAACACACACCATGATGGCTATTGAATCAAGAAAAAAATCATCAGCCCCAGCTCTTTTAGAATTTCAGTGTCTAGGAGCAAACTCCTTTAAAACTAAGTTCTGAAAGACATTATCCACTCAGCCCAACACCGAACTGAGAAAAGTACCTAATGCAACATGAGAGATGTCTATAGTTAAACACTGAAGAGCATGAAGACCTAGCAAAGAGTTTATTTGTAAACATATAGAAATACAAACAAAATACTCCAGCTGCCTACTTCTAGGCCTTATACATTGAAATAAACAAAAGCAACAAAATCAAACTAACCAGTATTTAAACCTTAGATGATTTCAGCCTATCTTGAAAACAAAACCCCCAGAATATCAAAAAGCTGAATACAATTATTTAAGCTGCACCAATACAAGCTGCACATCACCATATAATGTTTGCCTTCCTCTCTCCTAACATTTAGATTGTAACTGTAAGGATTTCTTCGTTTATAACAAACTGGTAATCTTTACAATGTAAGTAACTATTGATGCATACGAAAATAAACAACGGTATTTCTTCCACCTCGCTATTATCCTGGGAACAGCCCTCAATTACAAATCTGTTCAAACACTAGTACTGGTCTCAGCATCAAAATGAATGTTAAAGTCCCAGTTAGCCCTTACAGGAAAAACACAGTCAGAGGAACTGTGCTGGAAAGGGCACCAGGAAGAAGAATGGTGCAAACCAAGGACAACACTGGAGCAGCCAACAGTATCACCTCAAATGCTGACCCAGAGACTGCTTAGAGACACAAGAATTAAGAGGACAAAATTAGCCATGGCCCTTGGTACTCCTACTTCCTACAGTAAGAACTGACAAATAAGTACAGTATTTTGAGGAGGAACTTCCTGTAATTTGACATTACAGTATCCTGCCATGATCTCCTGTGCAGGCACTTTTTATCAGTTCTTCCTGCCTCTCACTCCAATGCAAGAGGTGGTCCACAATTTGCCATCAAGTTTTAGGCATCTAATTCCTTGATGTGACCCAAAGCCACATTACTAGGTTGGTCAGCAAATAAGGAGCTCGCCACGTGACAAGCACAGCACAGCATGAACCTCCAAGAGCAGGGGTTGAAAGCCAATGCAGCATGACAAAAACAGACGGGCACAGCCCGTTATCCCACATAATTGAGACTTATTTCTGGTTTCCTTATTCCCACTATACAGCTGGTATAATTAATTATTCTCAGTGTAAACTACACTCATTTTTTTAAATACCTCCACCTGAACACGGCCTAGGTTCTCCTGTTTCCTGCTATCCACACACATTAATTAAACATGTAGCTGTAACTGTGCACACCAGGAAGCTGAAATAATTACTGTGAGCAGTACCTATCTCCCCACAACAAGGTATTCACCTCCTGCAAAGTGAGGCAAGTAACACTGGCTAATAGGCTGTTAGAAACACTGCCAAGAAACGAAGTGGTACAAAAAAAAAATAGCTGAAGGGGGAAAAATCCAAGCTGGGGTTTCAGGATTATTTAAGAGTAAGCACTTAACACAGTTCATACAATCATAGAATCGCTTGGTTGGAAAAGACCTCTGAAATCATTTGAGTCCAGCTGTACCTGTCCACTACTAAACTATATATCCCTGAGCACCTCAACCACCCATCTTTTAAAAACCTCCAGGGATGGTGACTCAACCATCTCCCTGGACAGTGCCTGAGAACCTTTTAGGTGAAGAAAATTTTTCCTGATAGTCAATTAGAACCTCCTATGGCGCAATTTGAGGCCATTTCCTCTCCTCCTATTTGCCTGTCACTTGGGAGAACAGACCAACACTCAGCTCACTACAATATCCTTTGAGGGAGCTGTAGAGGGTGATAAGGTTCAGGGCCACATGGATCTCCCTACATTTCTGACTCACCGTGGTTCACTGAAACATCCCTGTTTTTCCACTCCAAACAGACAGTTTACTTTCCAAAGCAATCCCTCCTGCTCCTGCAGGGCACATCAGCAGAGCAGCTCCCCATGGACCAGGATAACCCCAAAGCAAACCCCATGCACACGTATCCTCCCACCCAAGATGTAGTCCCGCACACTGGGCACTCCCATCCCTGGAAAATGCTCGGGCAGATGAGGATCTCTCCCCCCCACATCAGAGGGAGCTCCGAGAACCCCGCTGCCCCCATACCTTTCCAGCCGAGGCGCAGGTTCCACTCGTAGAAGAAGATTAGTTTCCCTTTGCGGCTGTTGCAGGACGCCTCGCCTTCCACGTGCTTCAGGTGGCTGATCTCGCAGCGCCCAGCCTCGCCCTCCACCGCCAGCCCCACCAGCAGTTCCTCCAGCTTGGCCTTCGACCACCTGGTCGCATCCCGTTCCGTCCTGCGCAGGGAAGCAAGGGATGAGGCCCTCCACGTGCACACACAGAATCACAGAATGACCTTATCTGGAAGGGACCCACAGGGTCATTGAGTCCAACTCCTGTCCCTGCATAGGACAACCCCAGCATTCACACCGTGTGTCTGAGGGCGCTGTCCGAGTGCTTCTTGAATATTGTCAGGCTGTGACTGCTTCCCTGGGGAGCCTTTCCAGCGCTCCGCCACCCTCTGGGTAAAGCGCCTTTTCCTGATAGCCAACCTAACCCTCCCCTGGCACATCTTCCTGCCATTCCCTGGAGTCCTGTCATTGGTCACCAGAGAGAAGAGATGAGTGCCTCCTGCTCCTCCTCCTCCCCTTGCGAGGAAGCAGTAGACCGCTATGAGGTCCCCCCTCAGTCTCCTCTTCTCCAGGCTGAACAGTGACCTCAGATTCTTCTCATACGGCTTCTCCTCCAAACCCTTCACCATCTTTGTGGCCTCCTCTGGACGCTCTCCAGTAGCTCGCTCACACAGACAGACAGACAGACAGACACCCCCCCCCCCCCTTACCAGTGCCAGTTGTTCACGTTGGTGCCATCCGCGCGCTCCTCCACGATCCAGCGCGGGTCCCCCTGCCCCCACCTGGCCATGCCGCTGCCTCACCCCCTGCCCGCCCAACCCGACACCCGGCCAGAAGCTGCCAGAAGCTGCCCCGCCCCCGCGCCCCGGAGGAGGAGGAATGCGAGGCAGCACCGCCCTTCCTCTTCCCCCCCTCCCCGCTCCGACGCGGCGATAAGGAAGGAGGCGATCAGAGGGGCTGCGGGTGCTCTCTGCGTCGTAGACTCGTTAATCTTGGAAAAGACTTCTAAGGTCATCCAGTCCCACCGTCAGCCCAACGACCCCGTGCCCACTAAACCATGCCCCAAAGTGCTACGTCTACACACGTTTTGAACACCTCCAGGGATTGTGACTCCACCACTTCCCTAGGCAGCCTGTTCCAATGCTTCACCACTTTCAGTAAAGGAATCTTTCCTAATACCTAATCTGAACCTCCCGTGGTGCAACTTGAGGCAATTTCTTCCTGCGCTCGAAGCCTGTCGCTGAGAATCATAGAATGGTTTGTGTTGGAAGGGACCTTAAAAGCCCATCCAGTTCCAACCCCCCTGCCACGGGCAGGGACACCTTCCACTAGACCAGGCTGCTCAAGAACTTGTCCAACCTGGCCTTAAACACTTACAGGGATGGGGCATCCACAGCTTCCCCCAGCGACTTGTGCCAATGTCTCACCACCCTCACCGCGAAGAATTCCCTCCTAAAGTCTAATCTAAATCTTCCATCTTCCAATTTAAAGCCATTCCCCCTCATCCTATCACTACTTGCCCTTGGAAAAAGTCCTTCCTCAACTTTTCTGTAGCCCCTTTCAGTACAGCCAGGTCGCCTTCTCTCCTCGAGCCTGAACAACCCCAACTCTCTCAGCCTGTCCTCATAGCAGAGATGATGCAGCCCTCTGATCATCTTTGTAGCCCTCCTCTGGACACATCCCAACAGTTTCATATCCTTAGGAGAAGAGACCAAGACTCACCTCACTACAATCTCTTTTGAGGCAGTTTCAGACAGTGATGAGGTCTCCCCTGAGCCTCCTTGACAGAGACCAGCTCACTAGATCACCTTAACAAACAGGCGGGCTACAGCTCTGGTGGCAAATAGCGACGTTTATTCAATGTGATGATATTTATACACATGGTTAAGGAAGTTCTGGCTTAAGCTTATCGTGTACTATTAATAGCAACATTTTTCTCATGGGAACAGTACGATCAACACAGAGTAAAAAAGTTAAAAGAACATTATATTTACTAACTTAAAACACAGCTGGTTTCTTTTATTATATTTCTCTTCTGTTAGTCACATATCCATGGAAAATTACTTATTTGCTAAGGGTCATTTCGAGGAATTCCAACCCTTTCAGGAGGGACTGCTATCTTGGCCCAAATCTCTAGCTGACCCTTTCAGGCCACTAGAGTAAGAGATTTTCTAAAGTCTTCCTCACCTCCTTTTCTCCAGGCTGAATCCCAGTTCCCTCAGCCACTCTTCATAAGATTTGCTCTACAGACCCTTCACCAGCCTCATTGCCCTTCTCTGAACACACCCCAGCAGCAAAATGTGTCTTATACTGAGGGGCCCAAAACTGAACACAGTATTCAAGGTGCCACCTCACAGCACCGAGTACAGGGAGACAGTCACTTCCCTGGTGGGAGGAATGGCACTGTGTGACGAGAGAAACGTTAGGCACTTGCTTCCAACAGTGAGCCACAACCCCGAGTATTGTGCAAAAGAAGAGAAAATTAATGTCTGGGAAATAACATCTTCTGAAATAACAGCAAGGCATCACACTTGGAATCAGTTTTATTGTCTTTCCATAAGGAATCACACACTCCATAAGAGAGCACCGCATCCAGGACAGCAGCCTGCAGCGCTTCAAGCCTCCTGCTCATGGTCTGTCTCATCCATCTCTTGCAGCTCAGACAGAAGTAGCAGGAATTAAACTCTGGATAGCATTCCCATATTCTTATTGCTCATTTAATTCTGTAGTGTTCCAGTGAGTGTCATTGTGGTTCTCCTGAACATTTTCTTTGTCAAGCATTCTTATTCATGAAAAAATACATCATTATCATCAGACTCATCATCTTCAGGCTCTGCGTCTAAAATGATGGCCACTTCTGAAAATTTTACTCCTTTCAGTTCCTTTTCGGGGGCTTGTGTTGTGCGATCAGGTGTTAAGGAAAGAGCCGACACTGGATTTGTACCTGTCAGGGAGCAATCCTGCAAGAAAACAAATAACACAGGTGAGGCAGAAAGCTGCCATTGCAGGATTGTGGGCAAACTCTAAGCCGCAGAAGTTGTAGAACTTCGGTAACTTGAAGTATACAGAGAAAGTATCATTTTCAAGGCTGCAAGCTTTACCCTTTAGTGCACACATTCTGTAAAAGATGGTAGAAAGTCAGCATTCTTCTCGGGATCACAAAGTCCTCCTCCTTCTTCTAAGGAGGACCAAACAGCTCCTGTTTAAGGATTTCCGTTGCTTCATATCAGATTTTTTCCCCCCTTTATTTCCATCACAAGTTTACTTTAATTGACGATTATTCCAGTTATTTGATGCATAATGATACGATACCTGTCACTCCATTCCTTGCAATTGAAAAGCTAATTACCTGTTTTGTTGTGAATTCTTCAGTGGGCCAGGCCTGTACATTTCTAGGTTCAGCAGCTTTTTCAGGTGCTGTGTTGTCTTCATGTTCATGGTTGCACTCTAACGTCTCAAGGTAGTTGAATTTTTCATCGGCCTGAAGTACATCTTTGTCAGCATCACCTCCTTTGGCATCTTCCATGTTGCCAAATGCTATTATTTCAGTTTTCCTGAAAGAGGGTTAAGAAAATTCTTAACACCTTGAGCTTGCATATAGCTAAGTGACAAAAATCTCAGTGAGAGCAGCATGTACCCTGATCTCAAAATTACTGGGCTTTACCCAGGGGAACGTTAAGTAGCTGCTTGTATCCTGAAGGTGTTTTTCTGCATAAGGGTTAACAATTTGCTATGGAGTGAATAGAAATTTTCCCTTGTAATTTTTGATACAAGATGAAAATATTTTAGCTTCCTTCAACAGCAGAATTTTAACTTACAATTGTAAGAGTTCTTAAAAATCAATCTATATACTAGGGAAGGATGCAAGGAAAATCCTATGTTACCAGAATAAAATAGAATCACACCTTTTGATATGCTATTTTTTATAAATTTGTGATATCACTATTTTACTTACACATTATTCGTGTGCTCTAGTGTCTCTACCCTTTTCAGATTTTCATTTGGCACACTTGCACATGGATTATCAATACCCTCTGTAATTTCAGCTCGCTTCTCAACCAAATACAGCTGCTGATGCTTTCTGGAAGTGATATATACATTAAAATAAAATTGTTAATTCTCTTTGAACATCGGCTTTACAGTTGTTTATAAACAGAACATGAAGTATTTCTGTCATAAGTTTAATACACAACACGTATTTTCAGTATTATTCTGTGGATTAGTTTGGATATTTCTGATTTTTCTGTAATAGTAACACAGTAAATACCCACTGCCTTCTTGAAAATGTGTTTGTTTTCCTCTGCTCTGTGGTCCTGCTGCCACTGACATTATCAGCAAAACCTCCCTTGATTTCAGCATTCATTGGGTTAGCGAAGACTTCTGTGGTTATGACACAGCTACTTATGACCCCCTTCACAGCTCAAATTTCTGCTAGGCACAGCTCTCTGTTTTACAAAGTATTTTTTTCTGCTGTTGCTGTGTGACAACACAACAAGAAACCAACCATTTACACACAATGCCTCTCATATCTACGGTACAATGCCTGGCATTCTGATTTATAGCAAATCTGAGAAAATACTTCATGGAAATACCAGTAGTTCATCGGGTGAGTGTTTTTCAAGTTGACATTTAAAGTGAACTTATTAGTTTTCAGTTTAAATTACATTGTTAAAGTGAAACTATTTGTACCTTTTTCTGCTTTTAGTAACAAGTAGGTACACCAGGAAGGCAATGAGGGTGCAGCCTAGCAGAACACTGAGGACGATAGTTGCAATGAGTTCGGGAGATGCTGTGTCTGCAGGAGCCTCTTCTATGGCAGCAGAAACAAACGTTGGAAATATTTTCTCCAGCTCGATTTCAATGTTGCTTGTCTGCTCTCTAAGTTTTCTGAAGATAGAAGAGTGAAATGCTGATGATTTACCAGACCTTCATTTTGGCATGAAGAGTAGCGAAGAAAAGAATAGGATACCACTTCATAGAACGTTTATATGAATATGCTTTCACACTACTGTCATGTTACAAAGAAAATATAAAATACACCTAAAATATGTTTTTAATCGACGTTCTGCGATTCTGAATTCAATAGTTTATATTAATGATAATTAATATTAATGATATTATTTCTGCTTCATTTTTTTAAACTGACTTTGAAATATATTTTGCGCAATTAAACAGCCTTATTTCAGAGTTTTTGACAAACTCTGAAAATTACCTTTCAGTAAAAAATGTAAAATTTCTGAATTCTAAAAAATTCCATTTAAGCCTTGAGATAAGTCTCAGATAAAGTTACTTGATCTAAACCTGTCCAGTCCAAGACATTAAGAATTTTAAGGGAAACAAAACCTAGCTGCATAGCTCTGACACCCACAAAACAGATTCTGCCATACAGACCTTTTTACATCTTCTGCAGGTACTTCCTGATTTGCCTTATCAAAAGCAGTGATTTCTATGTAGGTAACATCAGTGCTGCTTCTTGCTTTTCTTTCAGACTCATTGGGATAAATATCAACAATGAATATATTCCATGCAAGTTTATCTTCCAGGACCCTGCCATCATATTAAGAAAACACTTTAAATTAACTGGGCAATGATAAATTCTTTTTTTTCTGGAAATCAAATTACAATGATGTAGTATTTGATACCGTACTTTGCAGATATTTAATATTGTAATCTAAGCATGTAAAAATGCAGGATTATCATCAGTGAAGGAATTAAACTGTTTGCACAGTATCCCTGCATCATTGAGTAGCAGAAGAAAAAAATAAAAAGTCTAATCCTTGTCCCTGTCTGGTAAGCATAAGCATTGATATTTTTCATGAGTAGATGATACATAACTTTTGTACCTAGCCTGAAAGTTCTTAAATGGGTGCTGTTAGCTTAAGCAAAGAATTAATTAGAAAAAGGAAGGGTTAACAAACACACCTAGATTTCATAACCAATATTGCATAGTATATCATATATTCAGTCATGCTTTTGAAAGCAACATGTGGCTTATTTTGTGTTTAACATAATTTTTCATAAACACAGGCAGAGATGCCTATAAAGTATTTATCAACAGTAAAGGTGGAGAGGAAGGAAATTCAGTCTGGTAATACTCATTGTTTTCTCCTCCTTTGTCACACAGAGATTTTCACGCTGGATTGGACCATTGGTCCAGATAATTCATCATTCTGATAGCAGTTCAAGCTGCTTCATAGAAAGCAGCAGAGCATCTCTGGGTTTTCCATGTAATTTTTACCAACAAGAAACTGGTGCCATAATAGCGTCAATGTCACAAACGCATTTTTCCATCCTTCAAAGTCATTTCCCCTCAAAAGAACGGGGCTTGATATTTCTATAACTATATGTTTGTTATAATCAAAAGATCTTGTGTCTTCATCAACATGCCAAAAAGGCCAGAGTATGATTTTAATTGTAGTGTGGCCATCCACACATCACTGGCTAGTCCCCTGGCACCGCAGGGCTGAGACCTTCTTGAGAAGCTGTGCTGTTGTGCTGCAAGGCAGATTTTTAAGGTGGGTTTGGTTAGTGGCTTTTTTGATCCTGTCTGCCTCCACATTTGTATCTTGAGCCTGCTATCCATTAAAAACTTTATCCTGGACTGCTAAAAATCACAAAAGCATTAAAGGTAGGAAGAGACCTTTTAGAATTGTCTAGTCTAATGACATTTATCAGCTCAGGCCAAAGCCTTACTGGGTGAAAACTGGTTCCTCTGAATTCCCACAAACTATTCTGAACTACATCAAGTTGCTTTTCACAGGCACCGGCTGTATCACCTCCCCTAGAGGCTGGCAGACCTCTATCTCAAAGGAACTCTAAATTTGTCATTAGATATATCTGAATAAGTGTCACAGTTTTAAAAATACCTTTTTACTTCAGCAATGTTTCTTTCAACAACATTGATCATCTGATTAAGTACTACCACCACAATGTTGTTACTGGAACTGGAATCGATGGTTACCTAATAAATAAATAAATCACATGTAAGGTTTTCTAAAGCATTTGTACCTCTATTAGATTGACTTAAAACCACAGCTGAACAAAAAAAACCCAACCTCCCTCTGTATAAAATAATTGTCCTCTAAAAGTCAGTCTTCATGCCAACGTATTTCTATATGTCAATAGAAAGGGCAACCTCATAATTCTGGCCTGAAAGTATGTAGTAAATACTGGTGTATCTGATAGTCTCACTGCATGGTATGAAGTAGTGTTTTTGTCATTACCAAACCTAGCCCTTCTCGTACACAGAATTTTGACATGGAAGCAAATCAGGACTATAAATAGCAACCTTCCTTACCGTCACTGTTGTCTGAGCTGTGAGTCTTCTTGTGCCTTGGTCAGCAGCTTGGACTTTCAGATAAAATGTTCCAGCCTTTCCTGCTACAGAAACTGTAAAAATCTGCCCTGTATTTTCATTGATGTCAAATTCATTTCCTTGATTATTCACTAAGCTGTACAGCAGAAGTCCGTTGTCTCCTGAATCTGGATCTGTGGCCTGGATTTGAAAAAGGTAGTTTGTAAAACTTGGTTCGTAGCTTTTGGGCTGCACATTGTTCAGTCAATATACTCTGCAGTTTCTATTTGTAAGACTGGATTATTCCAGAACAGAGCTGTCATATTTTTCTCTTTGCGCTAAGTGGGGTGCAAACTGTCAGAACCAGACCGAGGGTATAGAAGGGGAAATAAACTCTGGAGGATGGAGGATTGTACAGCTGAAAGCATAAAAGTAGTGGGCTAAAACTGAGGGAGACTTAGGAAAAGATGAGAACTGCTCCATTTTGTAACAGATAACAGACCAGTTATTGGTACCAAAGAGAGAACAGTGGTCTGTGCACTATGCAATCCGTAACAGCAGCATGAGTCAGGTCAGACTGCACAGCTCTTCTGACAGACCCACTGGTATGATGGGTAGGGACAGTTCCCTAAACACCCCATCCTTCACCAGCATGGATGATGGGTGGAATTTTTCTCAAGCTTTCAAGAACAGATTTCACAGCTCCTTTAACCCGTTTAATTGTGAAAGAAATCCAAATAGTTCAAAAGATTTCCAACCTCATGCAGATCACAGAAAGATACTCTACCTGAACTGTAATAACTGGGTATCTGTATGGCACAGAGCTTGGTATGTGAGCAGAGTAGACATTACTCAAAAATGCTGGTTCTTCATTTACATCCTGCACTGAGATTGTCAACATGGCCACATTTTGAGCAAACAGGCCTATGGAACAAACACAAGCTGATTGCAACAACAAACACCAGCAAAGCACAACTCTCAAAGGCTGGGCAAGATGTGGCTTTGCAGCACTATCTCTGCTGCATGTGAGGAGGAAGAAAGGGAACACAGCAGGGATGTGCCCTGAGGAGCTCTGTCTCTCCTCCTGGGACTTCGGTGAGAGCAGGCAATTCACGGCAAAAGGTGGCAGCACTGCTCCTCTGTTAGCCTTCTCCAGCTGGCTGTCCTGTACCTGGCAAGGGATAGGCAGGTTCCTCCAGCTCCTGCTGCGGCATCTCCACCTGAAGGAGAAGAACCTGGGGGTGTTGATTGATAACTGGCTGAATATGAGCCAGCAGTGTGCCCAGGTGGCCAACAAGGCCGATGGCATCTTGGCCTGTGTCGAGAACAGTATGACCAGCTGGACAAGGGAGGTGATTTCACCCCTATACTCGGCACTGGTGAGGCCACACATCGAGTACTGTGTGCAGTTCTGGGCCCCTCATTACAAGAAGGAGATTGAGGTGTTGGAGCATGTGCAGAGAAGGGCAACAAGGCTGGTGAAGGGGCTGGAGAACAAGTCCTGTGAGGAGCGGCTGAGGGAACTGGGGATGTTTAGCTTGGAGAAGAGGGGGCTGAGGGGAGACCTCATCGCTGTCTACAGCTGCCTGAAAGGAGGCTGTGGAAGAGCGAGTGTTGATCTCTTCTCTCAAATGACCGGTGATAGGACAAGGGGAAATGGCCATAAGTCGCGCCAGGAGAGGTTCAGACTGGATATTAACCAAAAGGGTGGTCAGGCACTGTAACAGGCTGCCCAGGGAGGTGGTTGAGTCACCATCCCTGGAGGTGTTTGAAAAATGAGTAGATGAGTTTTTGAGGGACATGGTTAAGCAGTTGATGGGTGCGGTTGGACTTGATGATCTCAAAGTTTTTTTTCAACCAGAAGTTTCTATGATTCTGTGATTCTATGATACAATGCCAAGCTGTTATATCCTTTTCTGAGACCACGGTAGGGCCCTATGAAGGTTTGCATCCTTGGAGGAAGGCTGCTGCTTTTCTCTGCACACCCTTGACCTTCAGATTTTCATCTTTCGCATCAGACTTATCAGTAAAAGAGCATCGTGATTTCTAGATGGGGTTACAAATACAGAAGACATGTTCATTGCCCTTATTTAAGTTGGATTGTCCTTCAAAGCAAAAAAACCAATAATACCTGAATGCTGGACTTTCGTGGCAGATAACAAATTTTCATTTGCTTCAATTAAAATCACATACTGAGAAACTTCCTCATAGTTCAAATTAATTGCTGTTCTCAGCTCACCACTTTTTGGATCCAATCTAAAATGACCTAAAAGGGAAAACATGCACCTTTGTTGTTATAGCTATCACTTGAATCCCTGCTACCTCTTGTGTCTTAGTTGCTCTTAGGATGTTTCCATGGGTACTCTGCTCTTAAGAATGTGAAATGCAATGCTTCCACTGGCTGAGCAGCAAAGACATCACAACTGGGGTCTTATCCCAGACTAAACAAACCTTAAACACGTAAAGGAGCAGCATATTTGGAAAACAGAACTGCAGCTTCTTATTGCACAACTCCATTTTCGCTGGTTTTGAAGTTTTCTTTCACTTCCTAATAATTTCCTTTTTTTGTGTGCCAAATGGAGTCACAGCACAGCTGCAAAAGCTGAAGGAGGCCAGATGCCCTGACATAGGTGCAAGTGCAAGGAAACGATAGACTAAAAGTGATTGGCAGGGAGGAAGCTGCTTGCTGATAATGAGTTCTATTTTGGCTATCTCAGCCTGAAAATTTTCCTAACTTAAGGCTACAGGAATCCATTTTCTAGCAAATTACCACCACCTCTTTAGCCAAAGAATGTTTAACAAAGCCCATGCTGAAGAGCTCCGAAAGAAATTCTTTGTGTACTTTCTTTTTTAAAGAAATTTCACAGATTTTTATCCTTGCTCTCCATCTCCTCATTTACATACAGTAACATCTGCCACACAAAAGACGGACTGTGCTGTTGTCTTAGCTATTTTAACACAGAAGGGAAATAGTACTCACCTTTTTCATTGCCAGATATAACTGTATAAGCAATCTGTTTTCCTGAAGTTTCAACCACGGTAAAAGCATAAATTAAAAAATCCACTCCTGTGTTTTCCAGAATGGAAATGCTAGTATAGAAAATAAATTATAAATCATCATGTTAAATTTTCCAGCAGTTATAAGACAAAGAGATAAAAGGCAATGCCTCACATCACATTCACAGTACCACTGTCATAACAGAATTTCCTAGATGTTTTGTTTAAAACAACCTGATGTCCTTTCTTCTGCATGAAAGAGCATAACAATTAGCTTTAACTGTCAACTTTATTCTGTTTTCCAGTACCTGGAAAGTACGGACCACTCATCTAACTTAGTATGAAAGCCTCACCTGATTTCACTCTTGTTAAACTGAGGAACGAATGGACGGTTGTCAAACACATTAAGAGTAATCATAGCAGTGCCATTTAAAGATGGAGAGCCTTTGTCCTTAGCCATCACTGTTAAATGGATCTCTCCAGATCTCGACAGGTTTCCAGTTGTAATGATTTTCCCCTCACTTGTATCTTCTATCAGGAAGAACGGGCTGAAGTTTTTATCAGGGAGGATGTAGTACTCAATAAGGCCATTTTGCCCCTGCCACGAAAGGAACAAAAATTCATGTAACTATTGCTTGCAGGACCACATTTTTCAGTGCCCCACGTCCCATTGTACAAACTCACTGGGATCTCAATATTTCCATGCTTAAATGGACAGAATGCCAGAGGCATTTTAAAGAGCCAAGCTCAGAGCTATTTCTGCTTAATCTGTAAAACAAGAGCAGCAGCTGAGAAAAAAGGCCAATGGGCAGAGCCCCCTTTCCCCTCAAATTAATTTGGGTATTCCAAGATAATTCCCACAGCAATACTAAAGAAAATGACATGCACTTGGAGTGCATTTTGAAGAGTAGGATAAACAACTGAAACAAGAGATTAGATAATGTCTACATGTCTTTAGTGAATTATTTAGAGAATGAAAACTTGGGGTTAGCTATGAGCAGGATGTAATCCATAACATCCTACTGAATATGTGAAAAAAACCCCACAAAGCAGAAGAAAATTCACAGGTAGTTTGGACAGTTACACAGGAAAAATGTGGAAAAAGGTCTCTAAAGAAAACAAGTTAAGAATACACGTAGAAGGGGACAGTCAGTGTAGTGAAAGAATCACTTAAAGGTGTCAACGAGAAAAAAACCAAAGTCCCTTGGATCTTTTCCACCACTTGAGGAGAAGTATAGTCTCTCCACTGCTACGAGGGTAAACCCTAATCCTGCCTGCCACAGGAAAGTTGGACACATTTTACTCTGCACATAACTTCCCTGAGACAAGCCATTTTGAAAAACCCTTAAGGTATATTGCACTTTGTTCTGTTCTTCTGAAAAGCATTATATTCTGTTATTTCATGGCTCTGCAGCAGCGGGATCAAAGCCTATCATGAACATCTGTTGTCACCGAGTAATCTGTGGATTTGTAATTGTTTCAGGAACAGAGACAAAGTCAGATTTCTTCAGTACAGGACTGTGCTCAGGATCCTCAAAGTGGGGCACAGGGAGGATAAGTGCCACTCTGCACAGCAGAGAACCAATCAGATGATCTTAAGGATGAGTTTCACTAGGATCTCAAAGCAGATCTCAGAGTCCAGAAATTTTCACAAGCAATTTCACTTTTTAGATAAAATTATAGAGAAAGGTGATAAAAAGGGGGCCATTAGATTATTTGCAGCCACAGACCACAGCTGCAGCTATTGTAACTAAATTATGTGTTAATAAATAGGAGGGCAACTGCTACACCTATATTGTTGTCACTTCTGGATGTTTCATCTTTTAAATTATGTAATTAGTAGTGATGTTGTCATGGTGATCTATTTGACTACTGGATATATCTGCCAATGTCTGGATACTACTTGGTGGGTATAGTACAGACATATCAAACAAAATGACTTTAAAAAAACAGTGACAGAGACAATTAGCTAGGGTACCACATTTCAGAGACATTTGGTAAACAGACATTTCCATGTTCAAGCCAGCTATATAATGTTTAGCTTTTACAGATTCTTCTACTTCAGAAGTTCAGGTAACTTAAAAGCCACCAAATCGCTTAAGACCTAGTATACTTCTGAAAGACCAGTACAGCTGATATAACAAGGGGAAAAATTAAGACAAATACAGCTGAAGAAACATGGCCAAAGAAAGGCAGTACACCAGTACATCAAAAGTCCTAATTCCCAGTGCTATTATTCAATCAGAATTCACTGTCTGCTACATTTGGTATTTCATGCCTAGATAATGGAGAAAAATCTATTTGGGCTGCAGCTTAAAGCAGTGTCAAAATCAAACAAGCGTAGTTACCTGATCTCTGTCAGTAGCGCTCACAGTTATGACATGAGCACCTACAGGATTAATCATGTTTATAGAAGCAGAATAGGAATCCTGAGCAAATACTGGAGCATTATCATTCATATCAATCACCAGAATAGTGACATGAGTAGTTGCCTAGAAAACAAAATAGTTTCATGCATTTTAGAATATTTAGAATGTCTTCTTTTGCAATATTTTTTTGTTATTGGCATATGCAACAAAAAGTATAAATTAGACTTTGAAAACACTGCAGTAAAATATTGTGTTAGGTTTGATTTTGTAAATTCAACATCAGAGATTACTATAAGATTTTAATGCAAGAGAGGCAGGAATTCACTGTTGCAATAGGATTCTACTTCTTAAAAATGTCTAAATAAGTATGAATAGGTTGTGTTTAGGAGGCCAACATGTCCTGCTGCTGCTGCTAGATGCAGTTAAGGGCACCACAAATGTTCCAGTTCTGTTAAATAAGCGTGTAATACCTTTTCAAATAAAAGAAATACAACAGAACTAGAATCATTTGCTGAAAATTACTTTTTCTCCCATTAAAAAATTATCACAGCACTTACAGTACTAACAGCAGCAGGCAAGAATTCCAGTTGCCTGGCACAGGGTAGTCCGCAAACAATTCAAGGTGAAATTCAAGGTGATCATGAAGTATTTCAACTAATCACGGAGTACAATACTCCCTAGCATGGGCAAAGGTCACAAATGTCTGACTTTAAACATGATTAGGCGACTAGTTTATTCTGCACAATAAATGTCTTTGATAGGTCTCCCTCCCACTAGTTCAAAATCCACTCTGAATAGAAGCGGCACTGTTCATTACAATAACGGTCTTTTACCTGATGGAAAGGGGCAGATTTATTGTTGACTGCAGTCACTGTAAGGTTGAATTTATTCATGGTTTCATAGTCTGGAGAGTTCTTTATCTTAATATTGCCATACAGTTCATCTATTTCAAATATATTTCCTCCACCACCTGAGATGTATTTAAAGAAGAATTTTCAGTTAATACATCCTAGAAGAAACACTTCAGTTATGTGTTTGCTTGTGTCTTGAGCTCATTAAAACAATACTTAAATGTCATAAAGATAAAGTAGAAGAAAAACAGAAAATATTTTGAGTGGGTGAGTGCTTCAGACGTGAGCCAATATAATGGGTTAACAAGTTTTGCAGATACATCTGTCACACTCAAAAAGTAATAGTGCCTGAGGAACACCAATGATCATAGACACAGCATTGGAGTTTGAGGGGAGATCTCTGGAAGCAAGTTCCTGTGCGACTCTTAGAGGGGATTAGAGGTGTTCCCAGGCACTTTTACAGTCCTCTGACCTTCTGTATGTTCAGTCTTGTGTTTGCTGGTTGCAATAATCATCATCTCTAAGAGGAGATGTCGCTGAATTTATTCTGTCTCTGATGAAGGTGGACTGAATGTCACACACATCTAAAGAGAAATCAATTTGACTTCCAAAAGATCTCGCAGTGACTTTTACTGGTTTTGGCCACCCTTGTCCAAACCCACCTTAAAGTCTGTATGCATACTGGAAATAAAAGACTCTACAAACATATAAACTGTATACACATTGCTCTTGATGGTCCATACCACGAAAACCACCATTTTGGCTCCTGCAGGGTTTGTCCAGAGGGGTCTAAATATCTCTGTCAGATTTAGGGACAGTGGCAAAAGGGGAGCCCTTCTCAACTGCAATGCTATCAGCTTCTAACGTTAAATGTGACAGGAAGCACAAATCTGAGCTCTCAGTCACTGCAGTTCACAAGCTGGCACACTAATGTAAAAAGAAATTGAAGGCACTTTATGTAATATTAATAGCCTGGGCAGAGATCTGAGGCAGCAGAGCAGGTGACCTGCTGTCTGTTGTGGCAGTTCTGCTGCAGAAGTAAAAGTGTCCAGCACAAGGGTGAAGGCGACAGCTCTCCAGCACCCTTTGCTTGTGATACCATTTACAACTGCTCCTAATAGCTATGAAATGCTCGCAGTCCATAAGCTGAGAAGAGGGTTAATTTAGGACCATTTAACAACTGGCACAGGCACAGCAGGTTCTACAAGGCAGGGATGTTAGTCCCTAGGCTCTTGTTCCTCTTTCAAGAAAGCTACAGGCGTTTCTTTCACCAAAATGACTCCTGCTGATTGCAGCTACCACAGCTGAGTAGATAAATACTTTTTTAAAAGCTGATTTTGAACAGAATTAAGAGTATGATTAAAAGCACAACAGTTTATAGTTTACACAAAAGGAATTCCTACTCAATCAGTTTGAAAGCTGTATGAGCATAAATTAGTAAAATACCAAGCCAGGCCAAAGTGAACCTTCTTGGCTTATGTGGAAAGGGTTTAGGAGATAACACACAATGCTATTTATGCTCGTAACATATAGAAAATGGAGTGACAGTTGTTCCAGTACAGTGAGAGAATTCCTTGTTACCTGTAAGGCTATATAGAATAAAGGCATTGTCTCCTGTGTCTCTGTCTGTTGCTGTCATTTTTCCAACTATGAATCCCACAGGCACATTTTCATTTACACTGAATTCAGAGACTGCATCAAAGACAGGTGGCCAGTCATTAACATCAATGATCTTTATGACAACTGTGCAGTAACCTCTTTTCTTCTCAGGGATTCCATCATCTTCAGCATATATCACAACCTGTAAGTTACACAATTCGTGGTAATGAGAAATCACACAAACAGGTACTTGCACAAGGATTAAAAAATCTGGCTAAATTCTAGAATTTGGAATAGTCTTAGAAATGTAAAATCAAATTCTGAGTCCCCCTCAAAATGATTGTTGAAAACTGAAGGAATATTTGGTCAATTTAAAATTCTTTCTGTATAGAACCAACAAATTCAACAGTATTTTTTGCCTGAAGCAAAATAAGTTCGTAAAAAATATCCAACAGTGCTAGCAACAAAGATTAACTGAGAATTGTATTTGCAAGATCACAGTTCAGTACAGATTCAAGCAAACAGACAGCACAGAATTAATGAGGTGTCATTGTGAAATGAGTTATTTATGTGCTGAAGTGTTTGAAAGTTTGTAGGACAGGTGAACAATGAGCCTTATTTGAATTTCATTATAGTCTAAAGGCAGTATCTTGCTTCAATAATGCCTCACATCTTGAGACGCTCATATTCTAAAGTAATTCATAAAATGTTTAAGCACTATTTAGCCCAACAGAACTAAAAGTGTCACCTGTTATCCAAGGGAAAAATAAAGAGTTCTGTATAATGAAAAGATGTAAGAAATCTGAAGCAAACCTGATACTCCCTAGGTTCATCTTCATAATCAAAGGAGGTAGTGGAATAAAGAATTCCAGTTGCTTCATCTATCCTGAATTTTTGTTCATCTCCACTGAGTATGCCATATGTTAGGAAACCATTTCTACCTGTATCGTTATCCTGAGCTTTCAGCTGAACAATCTGAGTCGCAGGTACATTCTGTGAATGAAGAACAGATTGAGGCTGTCAGAGATGTTGGTTAGCTGTGATTTCTTGAATTATATGAAAGGGGGGGAAGTAACAAGCAGTGCATACACTTACAACAGCATAGGCATTTTAAAATAAAAATCATACACAGCACAGTAAAAGAATCTCTTGCTTTCTCTAAATTTACAGAAAACTATTTCCTCCCCTATGTCTCTACCCAGAGCAGCAACCTTCAGGAAGAAAAATCACCATGATTTCAGACAGGCCAAATGTTAACCACAAGCACCTGAATTGCTGTTGAGGAATTATTCATGTTTAATAGCCTCTATTTCTATGAAACTCAGTGGATGTTCTCAATTTCAAAATCGTGTTTCTTTCTGAACAGTATTTGGCTAATAATTACTCTTTTCTAAATAAATAATCCGTTTTTTTCCTTTTTAAAAATTTTATTTGCATTTAGATTGACAGTAAATATCAGTGTTTCACTTGCACAGCCATTTGAGACCTGATCTGAAGCTATTTGATCCAGCAGGGCATCCACCAATTCCTACTGTGTAAATATTCCGCATGCAAATCGATTTTTAAGTTGAAGAAATGTGATTCTGACTCTTCCCCATTAAACTAAATGGGAACAATAAAAATGGGTATAATAATTAAACCTATATTTAGCTCAATGTTAGAAATGGACTAGATTTCAAATCAGTTGTGGCTTTTTTAATAGAATGTCTGTGAATCACCTGGGAATCTCAAAGCAAGGTACGTGCTATATACAATATAAACACAATCAATGTGATTGTTTTTAAAAATGTAGCTAGCAGATTAAAGTGTGAGTAGTGTTGTTTGAAAATTGAAGTGTGAAATGTTGAGCTGGATGCTTTTGCATAACTGAAGGCTGTGGCTTCTTTTGTAGGCTGTCATAACGTAAGAGCCACTGACTGAAATTTGGCTTGCTTTCTGTCTCTGATTGCTTAGTGTCAGGAAGAATCACAGCAGATTGTGCATAAGCAATAGAAGAAGTTTTCCTAAATTAGAGACTTTCACCTGCTACTTCTCTGTTTGAAACTCCCTTACAAAAGGCTGAGTGAGAGTCTATGAGGTACTCAGCATATCCACTAGATTTTGAAGGGAGACGAATATTCTCTGTGTACAAACATGCCGAATAGAATTGCTGTTTTTCCTACGTGGAGTCCATTATTAGTAAAAGATTCACTTTTTATTTGATATGTCCACAATTCTAGATCATTCTCTTTGTGCAATGGGGTTTTCAGCTTGAAATAAACCTTAAAATAGAATGTGGCAGAACAGACTGGCAAGCCTGCACAGTTCCAGAACATTTACTTGTATAATCATCAAAAGCTTTTTAATTATTATTATTTTGAGCATTTCTTTTTGTGATTCGGTTTGGATGACATTGTCTTACCTCTTCCAATCTTTCTTCTATAAGAGAAGATGGGAAAACCGGAGGGAAATCATTTTCATCAATAACTTCCACGTTCACAGAAACTTCATTAAATATGTCAGCATTAGACGAATCTGTTGCTCGCACATTGAAAGTGACTGGAAAGTCTTCTGGTTTCAAATTCTTTCTTGTTCTTACAATACCAGTGGATGGATCAATAATGAAATAACCTGTTTTACAAGAAAATTATTCTAGTTATGATTTTGTCAGTTAAAACTGAAGATATGAGTGCTTCAATGCAAGCTATACCTTATGTACATGAATATTATATGTTACAGTAGTCTTCAAAGAACAAAATACAATTCAACATGGATTTGTGACTATGTCAGACATATATGTGGCTGTTACTAACAAAACAAATAACTCGGAAGGTCAGGTGGGAACCAAAGGGGAGAAGTTCCCTTCACCACCCTCCAGTCAGGTGGTCTTCACCTTCCTCTAAAACAGAGATTATTTGTCCCTGGTTCAGTCAGAAATTATTTAATTTCCTTTGAAGTCCTGTTCTTACTGAAGATGAGGAATTCTGCAAATAACTTCAAGATGACCACAACTGGTGGCTGTGTTCCATGATAAAATAAAATCAGCTCTATGTTTAGTAAAAAAAAAAGTGACAAACACTGATCCACTTGATCCCGTGTAAATTTACTCCATGTATTCATATTTCTTAAGAAAATGTTGCCAAGTTAGTTTTTCTACCAGCAGTCTTTACGCTGAGAATTAGGTACTCTTTCTCCAGTCACTGTAATTTTATGCCTGATCAGGTACAACCCAATCTTCCTGTAGCAGACATAGCATACAGCTGGTGCAGCCAGATTTGTATCATGTGGCTGTAGCTTATCTAGAAATTCAGTCATGTGCCCACACCTGAGCCATATCAAATGCCTACATCTGGTTGATACACATCCAGCATTAGTGGCTGTAGAACTAAGATAAAAGCAACAGGAGAGAGAGAAGAAACAATCCAAAACTAAAAGCTCTGCAGCACTGGTTGTTCAACACACCCTCTTCCTTGTTATTTCACATAAAGAGCTTACCATTATCATCTCCAGATGCAATGCTATATATCACAGGGACCTTATACAACACACTGATGTGCACAACAAATGTATCTGGCAGTGTCTTCTCACTCAGAGGGGCAGGCTCATAGAGTCCTTCAGAGAACACTGGGAATGAACTGTTGATGGGAACTATCGTTATTGACACCTGGAAAGAAAAGGACAAGGCCACAGTGGTTACGTTTTCAGGTTTAACAGACTTTTCTGTTTGGGTATTCAACAGCAGAAGTCCAGAACTTTATCAGTAAAAAAAACAAAGCCTGATTGCTGCATGTGGAGTTTGATGCATCAGTTGTCTGGAAGGCAGAAGAGGTTAGTGAAAAATTCCAGCAATCTCATCAGTTTATGTTCACCTGTGTTCTGTCCAAAATACAGAGAGTGATTGCAGTTCATTTCGTAAGGCATTGTTCAAAGGACTTGTATGAAAAATGGTGACAGGAGGTCAATAAATAATGCCTACTGTTTCACAAAAATAAAGTTAATTTATTTATAAATGGTACCAGACAGCTTCTGTCCAATGCTCTGAAAAATGCTGGCTCATAAGTCTACATACTAAGATTCTGTTGAATATAATTTTCTACATGTCATTATCCATATACATTACTAGTTATTCTATTTTTTTTTCTAATTCTGCTAAGCTGTGATATTTAGTGGCAAAAGATCACCAGCCATTTATAAACACTATCTAAAAAATGTTTCCTTCATCATATTTACATTTCTCAGCTTTCAATTTATTTTTTCTTGTATTACAGGAAAATAAACAGGAACACCGTATTTGCTCTCTCCTGTTTATGCTATCACACACTTCTGTTACATTCCCTCTGACTGTCCCACTCTTTGACCGTGCACAGAAGTCTCCACTCCTCTAATCTTCCTCCCTCACTGCCTAGAGCTTCTGTCTTTCTTTTCTGAAACGGAATAATCAAAATGAAGACAGGTGGTGTGCCAGGAATTGCTATAGCAGCACCACTTTGTAAATGTTACCGTCCTGTATCCTGTTTCTGAGACAGAAGTGGGACTCCAGTATTCCGATTCCTGTTCTGCATAGTTTTGCCTCACTAATACCCATTCCCTGGTGTAGTTAGGCTCAGTTTAGAATAAAACAATCAGAGGATTAAACTGCACAAGTAGGCACAATGGTAAAAACGTTAGTACCTTTGCAGAAGTTGAAAGAGGTGGCAGACCTGAATCCGTAGCAGTGACGACCAAGGAGTAATATTGGAGAATAGTCTGTTTGGATAAGTCTGTTGTTAATGTGAGTTCTCCTGTGGTACTGGAAAGACTAAAGAGGCCATGTGAGTTTCCATCTAAAGAGTCAAAAACAAGTGTTGGAGATGTTTAACAGAGCCAGCAGAGACAAACAACTGAATTATATTTCCAGGATTTGAGAGAAACAAGCCAAAATCCTAATCTGTATGTGTGATTTGGAGCTTGCCCTCTCTTGATTCTGCATCTGCCTCACAGAACCATTTGGGCTGGAAAGGCCCTTGTGAAGCCTGTAGTCCAATCTCTTGGTCAAAGCAGAGTTGTGAATGAATTCAGAACAGGTTGCTCAAGGCTTTGATCCATGAAGGGCTGAAAACCTCCAAGGACAGCCTCTCTGAGCAACCTGTTCCAGTTATCCTCAAAGAGGATTTTTCCCCACCTTATATCTAGTGACAACATGCCACTTCAATTTATGACGATTATGCCTCCTTCTTCTGTCAAGCAGCTTAGTTTAGCAGTGTGCAAGTACCCTAGTAATAAACACCCTCAAGATTTTTTTCCTAACATACCTGAAATATTGTAGAAAATGCCTTCATCATAACCCTTGTTTTCATCTCTTGCATTGATGTCCACTACCAGTGTGCCAGCTGTAGAATTGTCTGGAAGGATCTGGTAATACGAGGGCTTGTCAAATATAGGTCCTTCTTCATTAACATCTTCCACAGTAACTAAGAAAAGAAGGTCCATGTCTGAGTGTGAACATGAGTTTCACCTAAATGGTTACAAGCTATTTCTTCAGCTAATATAAACCAGCACAGCTCCTCTGAATTTAGAACGTTTTCATTTGAAACCGGATGGCGATGTTGCTTTCTGTATTTCAAAATGCTTGCTTTTGTGGATTGAATTATTTACTGCCCAAGCAAGAGTTTCCCACAATGGCTGCACTTCTGGCCAGCATGCTGTCAGTGTGATCTGTCATGAATAATAACGTCTTACTGTTTCATTGTGTTCCTTCTGTGTCTGTATTCATCTGGTAATTCTACTCTTTGGCTTAGATTGCAAGCGGCGTGAGGCAGGATTGCTTAATCTGGCACAACAGGGTCACAGTTGGTAAAACTGGCCATACAGTAACATAAATAACACAGAATAACAATAATGGGATTAATAATTCTAGTCATACTGATCAAAATTATGGCTGGCCAAAACCTAGGATACCAATTTCTCAGAAATCTGTCATGTTGAGAAAAAAATTTTAAAAATACTTTTTTTTTTCAGGAAAAAAAAAGTCAGCAATCAAGTATTGTTATTTTAACAACACTAAAAATCATTGTCAACATTGTTTTACCACCATAGAAGCAGGCTTTCTGTAAACAAGAATAAAAAGAACTGAACTATGCTTTTGGAAGCTTTTTCAATCAAAATGTCAATAAGTACTCAAAAAATGTCAGAGAAAAAATTGTGAATACATTGAAGTAAATAGTGTCAGCTTGAGCAAAAAATCTTCAGTTTTGACAAGCCAAATATTTTTTGAGAAAAAATTCATCTGTCTACAGTCAAAAGGTAACATCATCAGTTCTGATTATAGATTTCAGCAGAATGTTTTACTGAAGGCTATTTTTATGCTTTATAATTACACATGCTGAAATATTCCCTACAGGAAATGAAGGTAAATTTTCTGTTGTAAAACTGGGGAGCTACCTGTAACGTTTGCTGTGTCCTGGAGATACGGCTCTCCAGGATTGAAAGCTTTCAGGATAACTGTATACTGGGAACAACTTTCATAGTCCAGAGGTAGAAGAGTTGAAATATTTCCAGAAAGTTCTCCAACATGGAATGAAGAAGTCTCTCCAATTATGGTGTAATGAATAATGGCATTGTACCCTATATCTTCATCTGTGGCCGCTGCACTCAAAATCTAAATGAGGAAAAAAAAACACAAGCACAAAAAAAAGCCAAACAAATCCCAAAATCACCAGGAGGTATAGAGAAGAATTAAGAGAGTGGCGAATCATACACACAGGACTGGTATTTGAAACTACATAGTGTTTACTGACTGAACTACTTATATGGCCATTAATTGCGTTGCTAGAATACTGACACAGCAATACCTTGATTCCTATAAGTCACTAGTTCATATCCGGAAGGCAGATAGGAGCCAAAAATGGATATACTGGGAGAAGGCAGGAAATCTTAAGAACAGGGGGATACTGGGTATATGAACAATACCTACAGCATCTTTAAAACATGCTGCTTGTAGTTTTCTGAAAACTACATCCGTACAATGTGGCATCACTGCTGGGGACAGGATGGGAAGGGAGGGCAGCACAAAAAGCTTTAGGAAGAGTCAGTGGGACAGGCCCTCCACTGTCATATAAAATGAACACGCTGTGTGATTTTACAAGACTCCACAAAGTAAAAAAAAATGTTCACCAATGCACAGTCATTGTAAATTACTACCACTTTCAAGCTTATGTGAAGAAAACACTGCGGAACAGCCTATTTATTCTTAAAGCCACGTACCACATGTGGAGGCTCATTCTCTTTTACGGTCACGGCATATGATTTCTGGGGAAACACTGGTGGGTTGTCATTCACATCTTCGACAGTCAGGCTTAGAACTAAGCTTGCAGACAGCGATGGTTTGCCAGAATCAGTGGCCTGCGAAGAAATAACTTGTCATGAAATGCAGCACTAGATTGGTACAGATTTATTTAACAGTTCAATTTTGTTCCAAGAATTGCGAAACTGTCTCAGAAGACTTCTTGCTGGATCGGTTACCACCAATGGTATTGCTCTATCCCTGTACTTGACTGGGTGTTGCGTGTTTTCCTGCAGCTGGTACCCTCACCATATCACATGCTTTTCCTCATTTCATGGACAATTAATCAAGTGCTCCGGCCTGGATAAAGATCAAAAGTGTCATGCTATCAGATGTGGGACTAACTGGTATAGAGATACGCATCTACGATGTAGCATTTAAAAGAACAAGGGAATCCCTTACATTTTGAGGGTCTGAAGATTCTACAAAGGAAGCTGTGAAAAACAGTTAGTATGTGGCAAATTCACAGTCAGTGAATGCACTAACATCCACCATAGAAAAGTTCTCATCTATAGGTATGCATACATAATTTTCCATTAGTCTTAAAAAGTCTGAAAATTTTAGAATTAATAAAAGACACTGTTTGATTTTCAGTATGTTTCCTTACTGTCCTGAATACATCCCACAAGTTCCTTGACCCATTAAATTATTTGTTAGTAGTAAAGATCGCCTTAAAATATACTTGTACATGATGGCGAGTGCTGGAAAATTTTATTGTTTGCATCATAATGTATCCAATTAATAGCAGTAAAACTCAGTTAAATCAGTTAGAATAAATAGAGAACTGCATGAACATTGCGTGATACTTTATGCTTTTCCTTTTTTTTTCTTTTTGTTAAATTTAGAAATCTATATTTCAAGTATTTTAGGAAGGTCTAAGTACATGTATTTTAAAAAATGCAAAAAATAAGGGAACTGGATGAACAATATAGAATGGCAAAGCAGCAGGAGCAATACAGCAGCATGGCAGCTGCAGGGTCTAAAACAGGCTCAGGATTGCTTTGCAGATTTCACAGTAAGCTATCATCTGACTATGACCTTTAAGGTCTGATGTTGATGGTCATTATTCACTAATACTAATTTACAGTATTTTGCAGAAGACAAAGCTCTAGGTGCAAAACAGTCAAAATTAATTCATGAATTCTAATGGAATTCACTTAGATTATGTTTTTCTTGTGATGATTTGGTATTTTCTCTCTTTTATGTTGAGATTTTTGTGAATGTGTGTCAAATTCGTCAACTTACTATTATTTCCAATTCGTAACTGTCCATCTTCTCTCTGTCTAAGGATTTCTTTGTCATCAGCTTCCCAGTGGAACTGTTAATATGGAACATTCCATCAAAATCATCTTGCAGAGAGTAGCTTACAAGGGCATTAACTCCTATATCCAGATCAGTAGCAGAAAATACACCCAAGTCTAGATTAGCTGCATTCTCAGGAGCTGATAGTTTAGTTTGAATTGATGACGAGAAAACTGGAGGATTGTCATTTATGTCCTTAACTCTCACAGTTACCTGTATTTAAAAAAAGAAAAGAAGCAAAAGAAAATTAAGAGACACATATTTGAGGTGCCAAAATAGGATCCAGAGAAGGGTTTTAGTGTGTTTTAGTGTATTTTATTGCATGGAAGCCTATAGGAAAAAAACCCAAATAAACAAAAATCCCACAAAACCCAAAGCAATACGTAACTACTTCAGCATTTTTCAGAATTTGAGTATTTTCAAAACCACAGCATCTCAGCATTTTTTTCATTCTCAGGTGCTACAAGTGAGATAGCATATTTTTTATCTGGAAGAGATGAGCAGAATTAATAAGCTGGGGCTTTTATCCATTTGGCAGAACTATGGACAGAAGCAGTTTCAG
Organism: Dromococcyx pavoninus; assembly: GCA_033558185.1. Lineage (NCBI taxonomy): Eukaryota > Metazoa > Chordata > Aves > Cuculiformes > Neomorphidae > Dromococcyx > Dromococcyx pavoninus. The sequence continues at coordinate 230,072 of JAUMJL010000026.1, forward strand.
TGGAAATCTGTTTCTCTGGTTATGGGTTACTTACAGAGGAACTCTGAGGAAGTGATGCAATTTGTGAAGTTGACAATACTTTAACATAGCAATACCTCTTCAGAAAAAAAGGGCAATTCAAATAAAAGGCTCTCAAAATCCTCATGATTCACAAGAGATGACACTTATATGGCTATTGCTTGATTTTTTAAATACATTTTAAATGTATTTTATATTCCCTTTTAAAAAATATTTTAAAAAGCAGTATACTCTACCAAAGCAACAGCTGTATTGGGTGGCACCACAGAATCAACAGCTTCTACAATGATGCTGTACAGGTCATCTTCTTCTCGATCTAGCCTGGCAAGAGTCACAATGTCTCCTTGGTCACTAACAGAGAACCTGTCGATATGAGATTTCAGAGAGTACACTACTTGTATGGCTATGCTTCCAGTCAGAGCCTTCACAGAGCCAACAGCCGTCCCAGCTGGTTCTTCTTCTTGAACGCTGAACTCATAGGTGGAGCTATCGAAAGTCAGTCCAAAGGTAGTGTCATTTACCAGCAAGTAGAGAGTAACAGAGGCTAATGAGAGAAAACAAATTAATAGTGAAGTTGCTGCCTAAAATCATCATGATCTGTGGTCTGTTTCCCTGCATTTTTGAGTAACTAATACAAAATGATGGAAATAAATGTGTAGGAAAGAGGAATGAGAAGAAAAAAAATAAAATCAATAGTAACAAGGATTAGTGTGTAACATGTAGAACACAATACCCTTCATACCTATCTGGTGTTCCAGAATAACCCCATTCACTGATCATGCGGTAATATTTCTTCAATAGGATAGGACAGCAAGAATCATCAATTCGAAGTTAATGGGTTATGCAGATGTTTTCCACTCCTTAAAAATCTTACACTAAACTGCTTTGCAATGAAAGAGAAGGGATACATGTCAACCTATATGACTGCAAATTCTCTCAGGGCCACTCATTTTAAGAAAATCAGCTGGTTTTCCTGTTCATGGTAAATCAAAGCTCACCCCTAAAAATGCATGAAAATATTACAGAAAATACCAGGTGACTGAATATTTTTTGAAAGCATTTATACTTGTTTCAAGGGGTATTTGTCAGTTTATAATTTATTTAGATGTTTCTAATTCTAGGAAGATAAAGGAAATATGGGAGAAACACACATTATCAATATTATTTTAATACATCTTTTTAGACTGGCTAATATCATGAAGTCCTGGGTTTTGTACCATAAGCACTACAGCAAGAAATAAAAAAACCCCATATTTCAAACCAGGATTACTCAACTAAGCTTTCTGTTAATGTGATTGGCTGGGAGGAAATCCAAAGTTTAAAAAAGCAAACATTCATCACTACTTGAATGGGTTCTTCCACTAATTCATTCTGACTTGACAGTGATGGGATTAATTTCAGATTTCAGTGTTTGCAAGGGTTATATTCATGCGGGAAAGGGACAAAAAAAAAAAGGTGAGAAGGCATCATTTACCATTTGATGCAAGCTGAGGAACTCCATGATCAGTAGCAATAACTACCAGGGTAACAATTGTGTCAGCTGTGATATGGTCCAAGTTACTGCTGAGGGTGATTTCTCCAGTGTGGTTATTTATATGGAAATCATCAGAATGATTCATGAGGCTGATTAAAGAGAAATTAGCATAGCATTCATATTAATGACCTTGAAATTACCATCTACTTACTGTTACTTTTGTAACAAGCATTCCACAGAGAATATTTGCCTATTTATAAAGAATGGTTAAGCAACTGATTTTAATTGCTGTGTCATTAACCTAAATATATTAGCCTTTTTATTTCCAATTATGTCTTCCATCATGAGAAATGACAGCATTCGTGTCTTCAGTTCCCATTAGACCCTAAGTCTTTGATCTTCCCACAAACAGAAGATGATATTTGCACACTCAGTTGCACATTCAGCAATATAAGAAATCCAGGGGACGTACATCTGAAGACTGCAGAGCTGCTAATTTCTAGCATTCCACAAACTCTCCCAGATCATAGAACCATGGAATCATCTGGTTGGAAAAGATCTCTGAGATCACGGAGTCCAACCATACCTGTCCACTTACTAAACCATAACCCTAAGCACTTCATCTACCTGTCTTTTAAACACCTCCAGGGTTGGTGACTCAGCCACCTCCTGGGCAGCCTGTGCCAGTGCTTGACGACTCCTTCAGTGAGGAAATTTTTCCTAATGTCTAGTCTTGAACCTCCCGTGGCACAGCTTGAGGGAATTATCTCTCATCGTCTTTCCTGTCACTTTGGAGAAGAGCCAACACCCACCTCAGTACAACCTCCATTCAGGGAGCTGTAGACAGCAATGAGGTCTCCCCTCAGCCTCCTCTTCTCTAGGTTAAACAATCCCAGTTCCCTCAGCTGTTCCTCGTAATACTTGTTCTCCCGCCCCTTCACCAGCCTCCTTGCCCTTCTCTGGACGTGCTCCAACACCTCAATATTCTTCTTGTAGTGAGGGGCCCAAAACTGAACACAGTTATTCAAGGTGTGGCCTCACCAGTGCTGAGTACAGGGGCACAATCTCTTCCCTGGTCCTCTTGGCCACACTGTTCCTGATACAGGTCAATATGCCATTGGCCTTCTTGGCCACTGAATTGCTCACAAGAAAAAATAATGTGTTTAAGGGAGAATTCCATCTCACAGTTGAAAATATTCTCTTTTAGAACCCTCATTTTAAACTTCCACAGTTTATTGACTCATTCATCTATCCTTCTCAATGTATATTTTTCATGTCAAGGTATCCTGGTATTTTCCATGATATAAGGCTCATCCAAAAATCTTTCACGGTTAATTTTTTTATGCAGAGTGCATTATGGAAGTTAGTATTTCTTTATCTCCTCCTCCCAGCAAACAGATGATGTGTGAAAATGCAATAATTCTCAGAGATTAGTTTACTTCCTACTCAGAAATTCCAATGTATTATTAAAAAATTCAGAAATTCAAAGAAATTTTGGCTTTTGGTTCTTGTTGCCAAGATTATCATTCAATTGCATTCTCTTTCTTACAGTGTGACAGTGGGTTGATGAGCTTTGAAACACAGAGTAATGAGAGTCCTTTTTCCTAATTTTGAAATATCTATGGAGAGGTCTTATCTTCTTTTGACCAATAAAAATACCCTTCTGTGTCTATAACAAAAGATATTATCAACCTCACAGAAATTTACCTGTATGAAATAACAGAATTGTTCCCAATGTCAAGGTCAGTAGCAGACACAGACAGGACAGATGCTCCTTCTTTTGCCATTGCTACGTGTACAGTGGCCGAATATTGTGCTTCCATAAACTGAGGAGGGTTATCATTCACATCTAACAGTTGAATGTTAACATATGTGAAATTCTAGTGTGTGAAAGGAAAAAAAACATGAATCAGAAAATGTATGGACACTTAAATTTATGAATTAAAGGAAGTTTAAAATAAAGAATAATATGTTCCTCTCTATTACCTGCCTTTGAGGTACTCCGTTATCAGATGCCACCAACAATAGCTCATACTTCTCTTTAGTTTCTCGGTCTACGTAGCCATTAACTAAAATGGTTCCATCCTAGAGAAGGTAACATGGTTCAATCCATTTCAATAACTCTTGTACATCAAGTTCTCAAAAGACATAAGGGTTTGAAATCTGTTCTTCTTTGGACAAATATCGTTCAGATTCCAAGGAACGCCTGATCAACATGTCTTAGTTTTTGAACATTGACTTGCATTTCCGAACCACAGAGCAGGTCCTGGTTTTGATGTGCACTAGAATGGTTACTGCCTACTTTTTTTACCTGATGTGCCTTACTCTGTCAAGTAAGTTAATGAAAAGCAGTATCTAAATATTATTTTCAGCATATCCAAACCCTTACCTGTTGGATGCTATATGGATTATACCCATCCTCAGCTGATAAGTAATAAGTAATTCGTGCATTCTCTCCCTCATCCAAATCAGTAGCAGTCACATGTCCAACTCTAGCAGGAGCACCCAACATGTGATCTCCTTCTGGAATCACAAAAAGGTATGGCTGCATCTGAAACTCAGGGTTATTATCATTGACATCCAGAACACCGATGTGGAACAAGGCACTTGAATTAAGCCCATTTGTTTCAGCATCGACTGCCCATACCTGCCAAAGTAAAAAGCAAAAATGGACTGGTTTACCATTTTAACCATTTGATGAAGATACAAAAAAGAGTTTGAAGGAATGAAGTAGAAATGAGCCAAAGCTGCAGAATCTGTCCCCAGATTTACTTGTAAAGTGAATTCAGATGTAGTCTCCCTGTCCAGTTCCGTGTTATTCTTTAACGAAAGTATTCCGGGGACATCCACGGTAAATAAAGTGCTGTTGTAAGTAAAGTGTCCTTGAGAAAAGCCAGCCTAAAAAGAAAACATAGTTCATATAAGTTTAAAATTATGAATATTTAAATTAAAAAAATAATCTTAGTAATTCTAATACCTGACTACAGGACTTCTCATTTCAGAAGTACAAGTGCTTTTTGCAAGGTTTGATAAATGAAATCTTGCACCTTGAGCTGTGGGAATAATGGACTACTTTGGCAAACAGAAACTAGGGTAGGTGGAAGCCTCTTTGGGCTTCTTCATTGGGGTCCTACACATTGCCTCCCTAAACCTCTCTAAGACTAATCCCCATGATGCAAGGAGCAAGAACACACACTGCAGTAGAGCCTGAAATGAGAGAATCGTTTATGCTTCTTTAAAATTGACATGAGCAAGAATTTTACAGCAAATCAGAAAGCTCTTCCTCCAAACCAGCTTCCCAGTGTCACGGCTACATATGAAATTTCTTTATATAACTAGGGCAGAGAGAAAGAATTTTTATAAAGCAGAGTGAAATCATGTATTTTCCTGTTAAAGAAGAAGAAACTACATCAGCTTTATAAATTGCCTTTCTCCCTGACTAACTTGATACTAAGGGTAGGCGTTAAAGAAATGCACTAACAAATATTCTCAGATAGAAGCAAGTTACCAAGCAATAGTCAACCAGAATTGATATTTTGACATAATAAACAATAACATGGAACTTTTAAAAAAACCAACCTGTTCTCCATCTGGTGTGACATACATGCATTTGTACCATATGCACGTGCACAGCAAGGAACAACTTTTTCTGTCCTGGATTACATATGTAAGCTCTCCCTAGCTTCTCTGATATAGCCAGTAAACTATTTTTTATGAGGTCTTAACTTCCTTGGTTAACAAAGTTTTATTGCTGGCTTCATAGAAAACAAATGATGTTTTTGTGACCTCAAATGTACTTATTGCCAGCCATTTAAGAGCTTTTCCTTAGCCCATCTACTACTATGCTTTTTTTTTCAGATTAATAGAGAAAACCACATCATTTTGATTTATCAGGATGAGATTAATTTGGTACTTACCTCGTCCTTGTCAGTAACACTGAATGTGTAGATAGGACTACCCTTCTGTAGATTTTCAAACACAAATACTTCATAAGTTGCCTGATTAAATTCTGGTGGGTTATCGTTGACATCCAGTACATGCACAACAACAAGTGTTTTAGCACTGAGACTTGGTTGCCCTCCATCTGATGCCTCCACTTCTACTTCAAATTGCTTTATGGTTTCGTAATCCAGCTGCTGGCTCAGGCTGAGCTGGCCTGTGGTCAAATTGACAAGGAACACTGGCAAGGCGGTTGGAGGTTGCTGGTTCACAATTCTGTACTTCACAAGGGCATTAGCCCCAGCATCCAAATCGGTAGCAGATACTGTCAGCAGTGCCCTCCCAAGCACTTCGTCTTCAGGGATGCTCACTTCATATCTACTTGATGAGAAGACTGGAGGGTTGTCATTCACATCGCTGATGATGACTGTCAAATTGAGAGCTGCAGACAGCATGGGTTGGCCCTGGTCACTAGCAATCACTGTTAAGTTATAGAAGCTTTGTTTTTCTCTGTCTAGTTCTTTTTCCAGCAAAATTAATCCTGCAGTACCAATATCCATTTTTCCTTCTCCACCTTTCAGAGAATAAACCACTAATCCATTAAATCCCTCATCTGCATCCGTAGCTGTCACACTGGTAATACTAGTTCCAACTGTTGTGTTTTCCAGAATGGCGATGGTAGTGCTGGTTATAGCAAACACAGGGCTGTTATCGTTGACATCTGTGACTTTGATAAACACTGTAGCATACTCAGTAGCATTTCCATCTGACAATGAAATATTTAGTATGTAGTTATTCTGGGATTCATAGTCCAGTTTGGTTTTTGTTGAGATGATTCCATTGACATTGATGTCAAATGTAGCAGATTCCGTCAGTACTTGAAGCATAACTGGTATATGGGGATTTAAAGACTCATACTCTACCTGTGTAAGATACAGCGTATTACCCATGAATTAATTAATACCAAAAAACCACTCTAAAAAAGAATAGTAGTTTGATCTATGTGGGAACGCATTCTACGAATTTTATTCACTAAAAAAAGTAAAAATCGAGATACTTTATACATCAAAATACAGCTGCAGAGGACTGCCTTTCATTAGAACATCGGTAATACAGAAACATGAATACATATAATACAAAATAAAAATAGCAGACTGCACTATAACCCTGGGTTCTGCCTTTCTTTATTTAAAAAGTCAAAACTAAATAAGTCATTAAATCAATAAATTAAAACTCTAAAAGGCATTATCGTCTCACTGCTTTGGCATCAGACCTCCTGTCTGTCTTCAGAGCTGCATCTGAGAAGGAGCTATCACAGGGCATTCTGGTGGCCTGCTTCTCTGAGCATTTTTTTATCAAAATGAGGAGCAAGTTCTAGAGTCTTGTTTGAAAATGCCTTTATGACAGCTCTCTGACGGGAGGTCTCCATTTCCTAGCTATATCCTCTCACAAGGTTTTAGATTTATATCCAACAGATGAGTCAATATTGCCTGCGCTAGCCTTTGGGCCACTATAGGCCTTGGAGACTGTCCAAAGTCAACAAAGGGCTAGGCGTGACAGTTTACTTTCTCAAGCAGTTCTGGGGTTTGTTTGGTTTGAGGTGGTGCTGTTTGATTTCCCTTGTTGGGGACTTTTTGTTTTGTTTTTTTTAATGCTAAGTGTTAGCAGATGCTGTTTAAAGGTTTACAATGGAAGGAATAGGCTTGATCTGAGGGATGTAGTCATTATGTAATGTATGTGAAAACCTGATACGAAAAAAGAAAACACATCTAGTTATCCATTACTGAGGGGGATATATAAGCATTTAGAGCACATGTATTACAGGATTTCCTTATAGCTGTTGTGTCCTATACAAGTAAGAGAATAAATTTGTTCTTACTCTTGCTACTTCAACCGGACTGTCCAGCTCTTCTTCCACAGAGACATTGTATGTTTTCTGAATAAACTGTGGTCTGGAATCTCCAACTGCAAAGATTTGTACTGGCAGTGATGAACTTCTTGGAATTGTCCCACCTGTAAGCAGAAGAAAACCATCTCCCTGAGGATGCACAAAATATCTTCTGCCTAAAAGAAATATACTTTTCCACTGGCACTGATTTGTTTTGTTGTGTGTTTGAGAGGGTTTTTTGTTTGTTTGTTTGGTTGGTTTAAATTCCTTACTGTTGCTGTTATGGCACTGTGGAGAGGTCCTACCCAATATCAGCATTTCAAGTACTGGGTGTTACATTTACAATACATGAACCTGAATACATACAACAATATTAGCAGAGACAGGCAGACAAAGGACAGACCGATGAATCTTTCATAATTGTATTGCCCTCAGTACCCGTTTTATCCACATGGAAATAATTTGAAAACACAGAACTCACATAGACCAAACCAACAGTAAACTGGGAGGCTGAAAAATGTGTTGTATGCTCATGTTACCAGGAGAGGGATAGCATTCCTAGATTACATTTACCTCTGTCCTTATTCAGATTATTAATAGAGAATACGGCAAACATTTCTCCTTTAAAACAAAGAAATCCTCAATAAATATGGCTAAGGAAATGCCATTTGTGTTGGTCATCCTAAAAATGGCTTTGCCATCTCCACTTTTGTTTTTCAATATCCATAGGGGTGTGCAAACAAAGACCAAGTTACGCATCACAATTTACTTTCCTTTTACTCTCTATTGACTGATAACTGAATTATAAATTCCTGGCTTGTGTCTGAGTCTCTGTATTCTATGCTGTGCAACACCAGTCAATCATTAAGTTAAAGTAAGGTGTGAGATGTACGTTATTTCACGCATTCTTCCCACAGCCATAAATAGAACTTAGATTTGAAATAACAGCATCAGCAGAGATGCAGCTATTATTTTGGATGAATAAGACAGATTTCTTCTTACCTTCAACAAACAAGAGCAGATAAATATATATGATATTTTAAAATAAAGTCTGGGAACCCATTATGACAGCATTCCTTCAAGTAAAAAAAAAAATCATCCACAAACCCAAAACCAAAACTCATTACCAGGAATAGCTGTGTTGGCCTGTACTAAAATCTTGTCTTACCATCAATAGCTGTAATCCACAGGACAAAGTTCTTAAGCTGGTTTACTCCTAATGGGATTACTGTTTTTAAACTGATTTGTCCTGTGACTGTATCCAATTCGAAGTATCCATCTTCATTGCCACCAGCTAAGATAAAGCTAATCTCTCCATTTATACCATCATCTGGATCGTCAGCAGCAACCTGGAGAAAATAAACACTTTTACTCTAGTTTCTTGTGCTCTTATCAAATAAAACGGGATTGTTTATTCCTGTGTCGTTTGCTGAGAAAAATCATTGACGTAGCAGATAATTAGGAATTAGTTGTGGGGTATTTTTCCTCTCATTTAGACCAAGTAGCAAAATTGGATAATTTAATATATATAAAAATGAGCTAAACATAACCACAGTAAAATCTGGTTGTACTTTAAACTGACTGTCTACTTCCCGTATGATTCCTGGCTTAAACCTCAATAAAAATGTTTGTTGTTTTGATGCTTCCATGATATCTTTCCAGCAGCAAGAGTGAAATCATAGAACTCTTGTGAATGACACCAAGTTTGTATCACAGAAAGCTTGTTTCTCAGCAATTTCAAAGTTGCTGGAGGTAAATTGTTCAAGAGATTACATCAGGAGCCATTAAATCAGTACACCTGAGTCTTGACAGTGACTCCCTATATATCTCAGCTCCTGAAGCAATTTTTATCTTGATTTCCTGTTTTATTTGGTTTACTATCTTACCAGTCATTTTTACTTAGTATTCCCAGTACCTGAAGAATGAACATTCCTGCAGTCATGTTGATGAAAATATCTTGTTTATACGGTGTGCCTCTAAAGGTTGGGCTGTTGTCATTTTCATCTAGCAACACTATGTTGATTGTGGAGTGTACCTCCTCGTAAGGTGACAAATGATCTCTAGCAGTGACCTTTAAAAATGATGCAGTAAAATTAGTGCTTTGTTCAATTGTATGTTCTATAAGTAGTAAAAAGGATGAACAACAATTACAAGCAGAGTAAACTGCATCACTGGTGGTATTTCCCTCCATATAGCTGTAACATGAAAGTCTGTATTTGGTTCTTCAAATAAGCTGCTGATCCATATCAGAGCAAGTTTCTTACCAAGGCAGATCAGATATCACCTGTTTGGCTCAGGTTGCTTTGGAAAGGAGTGGGCTTAGTTTTAATACCTGTAGCTGAATAGATGATATTCTCTCCCTATCCAACAGTGCAGAGTTCCTCACAGTTAGGATCCCAGCTTGACTTAGCTGGAAGGGACTGTCAGCTGAAGCAAGAATGAACGTTCCCTGGAAGCCTCCCTGCAAACAGTAATGATATTTGTTATTAAATAGGACAGTCACTGAGCTAGTCCCTTAGGACGTTTTCTTCTTATTTTCCAGGTGGAGAGCATTTGATTTTCTGATTTAATTGAGGTTACAGTTCCAAAAAAAAGAGAGAGGAACAAACAACATGGAAGAAATAGATCACGGAGCCTGAGGGTGACTTGCAGCTTTGAGTTAATTTTGTACTTCTGTGCTTTCATGTTTGGAACCTTATGGAAACCAGAGGAGTTTCAGAGACTGCTAATATTTATTCTATGGCTGCAGTACTTTACCCCTTAAAGAAGCAAAATTAAATTTGTTTTGCTTAAGCATATTTAGATAGTCAGAAAAAAAGATCTCTAGCACTATTCACTGTATCTGTATAATGCAGACACGTTTTATACTATATTTCAGAAGTGCAGTATTTGTAGAAACCATAACAACTTTGTCATTTTACCTCATCTTTGTCGGTAGCTGTTACTTGAAGAACTTCCATCCCATTTGGGAAGTTTTCTGGAATTGAGACATTGTAACTTGATTGTGAAAAAACTGGAGGATTGTCATTCACATCTCCAATCGTAACCAGCACTACTGCATCAGCTACTTTGAAAATATTGTCTTGCTGAGCTGCCTAGAAAACAGAGTTTGTAGCTGTGAATTTCCATACGCTGATAACATTGAGCTGTTCCAGCTTAACACAAGGACATGACATGACTGTATATTTTCAGTGAATGAAGTTTCCTTTATTTTACGTTTTAAATAGTATGCACGATGGAGCCTGGATACCAACTGCCCTTTAACGTCACCAGGAGAAATACTATTAACAGCAACATGGATATTAGTTTATGAAAATGAGACTCAGTGTTAACACACTGAGCTATAAAACAATCACTACCTGAATGCCCAAAATGAGATCTGGACATTCTTCTCTGTCAACTGCAGTCTTTACTTCCAACAATCCAGTGTCTGCATCGATTGAAAAGGTGTTGCTGTAGGCTGGGGGTTTCACTGAAAAGCAACAAATTGCAGTAAGAATGAACCAGAAGGGTGAGTCTGATCTGTCCTTTTTATGACTGTTACTTCTTCAGCCATAGCAAAAATGAACAGACATTCCAGAAGTTTTTCAAACACACTGTCCTCAAAACAATTATTTGAAAATTCACTTCAGGGCTCTCAAATAAAGTACCTCATGAGCTTTTTAGCAATTCTCTCAAGAGGAGGAAAACCTGCCGATGAAATTATCTCTTTAGATGGTCCTGAATGGGAATCCTTTAATCAAATGGAAGCCTTTAAACTGTCTTATGTTTTGAATCAGGAATTGTTTCTTGGAAGAAGGTTAAGAAGATCTAAACATTTAAAAAATAGTTGGACCCTGCTATAATGACTGAAATTAAGCCAATTTAACTCATGGAGCAGTGCTGTACTGAAGGTATATGCAGTTAAGACATCTGTTGGTATACTTATTCTCTTCAGTAATACAGGCATCATAAAGTACTGTGTGAATGTCTAGAAGAAAATAAAGGCTCTTACCTAGTTTTATGCTGTAAACTACTTTTTCATTTATACCTGTATCTCCATCTTTAGCTAATATCTTCTCTGGGAGAACAGCCAGAGGACCCACCTAGAAAACACATATTAACCTGATTAACTCCAAAAAACACAGAAAATTAATATTATTCATTAAGTCACAAGAAACATTTAATCACTGGGATCCAGAAAAAAATCTGCCACACATGATTTACAGAGAAAAATGATGATCAAAATACTTAATGGATACCATGTGTTTGAGACAGACCACCAGCCTATGAAGCAGTAGTCACTGATGGAATTCATGTTAAGAACATTGAATATTTCGGTTCTATTCCTCTCTTGGAAAACACTGTGCAAGGCTGTGCTGCAGCCCAAATAAAAACAGCAATTTATTTAAAAGATGAAACAATTTAGAAGATGAAAAATAATTCCTTGCAGACAACTAAAGATGAACTACTAACAAAAGGGACACCAAAGATATTACAACAAAAGATTATTTGTTTTAAAATATGTTAACATGAAGATAATGATAAAGAAATAGGAATAATAAAGAAGAAATTATTTTAATTTTAGTGGATTAGTCTGGAATGTACTTTTTTTAGCTCAGGTTTTTGTATGTATTAACAAAAAAATAAAGTACAGTATCACCAAACAGAAACATCCTATAGAGAAAAAAACCCAATATAATATAAGCCACAATTTACTGGTCAGGTTTTTATTTAGCTTACCTGAGTGTAATGAAGTATGAAGGAATTACAGTACTTAAAACTGAAAGCAGGCAACTGACTCCAGGACTGATGGGTAGTCAACTGCCATCCTGAGTTTACAGTAAAACATCTATTTAGTAGTTTGGTGTTTTTTTCTTTATTTTTGCTTTCCTCCAAATACAAAAGAATGTTTCTGTAGCAGAAAGGTTTATGTTTGATGTAATACATGGCCTGTTTGCCTGGTACTTGGAGGTCTACAGCTGATAACCTCACAACTTGCCAGTTAGGAAAAAAACTAATCAGTCGTGGATGTTTACTGCTCGAGGATGAAGAATCCTTGAGAGAGAAGCGCTGTGGAAGGAATAACTTCCTCAGCATTCAATGCAAAACTTTTACCTGGTTTTCACTGATATTTCCATTGTACAGTTGTTGGCTGAAATAGGGGTTCATTGTATCATAATCTTGTACATTAATTAGTAGTGATGCAGTGTCATTGTTGTTTCCAAATTTTTCCTACATCCCAAGAGAAGGAAGAAAATAAGAAACATTGTAATGAAAGGGTCATTTCCCAGGGGGAAATAGAGCAGAATATTACAATACATCCTTTGTAGCATCTAGATAATTTTTTAACCTGAGAATTCTCACCCTATCAGATTTTTCCATTTCTAGAAATCCAGCTCTAGGATTAATACTACCAAAAGCTAATTGATCTTAGTTATTAATTTTATATAAGGCAGATGTTACACAGTACTACATAGAATGTAGCAACAGTATATTTGCTGCAGCTTTTCTATTTGCTAGATACCACGATACATTTGGCAAAATTAATTCTTTTTAGTTCTAAAAGGAATTGAAGGCAAATATGTATTCAAATCTCAAAAAAGACACAAGAAAGGACTGCAGGTGGTAAGGTGCAGCAAAAATAGGACAGATCCACCAGAATGAATAGGTGAGTATATGCTAGAATAGTGGAGAATAAATATGTGCAATACACATACTTAAAGAAATATACGTAGAAAGAAACTTGGGCTGGTATTTGAGCGGAGACTTAAACAATGGCTCAAATATTAAGAACATGCTACTTGGTTTGCAGTATAAGCCAAGATGCAGACACAACTTTTGGCTTGGGAGCTCCCCAGCTTGTAAATTCATAGAAACTGGGATGTTGCAACAAAGGAATTATCATTGTAGAATGAGAACTAGTGTGGTTCTTGTTCTTTTAATTTAAATCATACCTTTGCTTGGACTGTTAAATTGAAAAGGCTGATCTTGTTGTAATCCAAAGTTTTATTCAGCATGATGTTTCCATCTCCTTCCCTTATATGAAAGTAATCGGAGTTTGGACCCTAGTAAATTAATAAATCATATATTTTACATGCCTAACAATGAAACAAGTTTTCTTTTCTCTTAACACCTTTATTATTGGACTATTCTTCATAAAGGACCGGACATCTCTCAAACACCACTACTGGAAAGGAAAAGGCTGATCCTCTTCAACACATTCCATTGCCTCTCCCATCAGTGCCATTAGACTTTCTATCTGATTTATCTCATCCTGGTCAATAACTATATGGTCAATAACTAAAGCAGATCAGATAAATAGCATCAGCTTCCCTTCACCAGCTATAGAAGGAGCAGAGATAGCAAGCTTGGATGTGAAGACGTCCACTGCAGATACCTAAAGTTAGTTGAAATAATCTTATTTCAGGTGGCTTGCATATACACCTTAGCAGGACTGGAGATCAACAGCAAATCAAATGCCAACTTTTTTAAAAAAAGGGGGGGAAACTTTTTCACTCCTGCTTCTAAAAAGGGCCACCGAGTTCCTTATCTGTAGCTAAAGAAGTGCCACAAAACGTTCCACAAATGTTGAGAAACAAGATTCTGGACTTGCTGCACGTTAGGCTGATCCTGTGGTATCACTTCTAATTTTAAATGGTCTTTCTGACACTAGCTGTTGGCAGATTTGTAATTTGTAGCTGCACAGTGCAAGATAGCATATTCAGATCAGGTACCAGATGGCATTTCATACAAAGCACAGAGTGGTGTTCACAGTCTCCGACAATCAAAGGGCACTCACCCCAAGACTGTAAGTAATGATGCTAAAAAAAGGTGAAAAATCTTTATCCACAGCTTTCACTTGTATAACCGAGACATTTATTGCTGATACCTAGAGGAAATAAAAGATCATCAAATGCTCAGTGACAAGACTCCTTTTGGTATCCCTCCTAACTTCTGGCACGAAAGCCATGCCACCTCCTCAGCATATGCAAATTACTCCCAATTTTCATTTTAGGTCGGAGAGCTGGAGGTTTCTTCTTCACCCCATGCCTCCAGTTGTACGTTCAGATCATCCATTTTCACACCCATGAAAAGGTGTAGAAAAGTGCGTGTAATGATCTAATACGAGTGTGAACATTAGAACTTCATATGATTTTTGCCCCAGAAAGTAATTTAAAAATATCCCAAGAAAAAAATACTAACATTTGCCATAACTAACCTCTGATACTGAAGCATTATAGTGAGGTTGTAGAAATTTTGGAGAATTGTCATTTACATCTTCTAAGACCAAGTTCCGTACATTCTCTACCTCATTAGTCTTCATAATGGAAGCAAAAGACACGTTAGAAATTACAGCAGTGAGTGAGCAGCATACTGCTAACATTTGATTGCACCATATAGAATGAGATCTTCAAAGAGACACCCCTTCAGTTCTAAAAGCTGTGATGAGAGAGTTAGGCTACCACTTCTAACAGCGGATTAGAAAGTTTGAGAAAATATTTTTAAATTAACTTTTTAAAATTTACCTTAGTTTCCTGTGAACAGAACCACTCGTTCCAATTGTCACACTTAAACAAATACATCTTCTACAAGGTACTCTTAAGTCCTTACATAATCTCTTTAAATGAAATATTATCTCAGAAAATAATAATTTGCATTAAACAAACAAAAAATGCAGTTGATAAAACATGTCTTTTACTTACGGTTCCAATCCTTTGGCAAACAACAGCATAAAAGAGGGAGTAACTCTAAAAATTAACAAACAAAGAAGTAAATAATATTATCTATGAACTGCTAAGATGATTGTCAAAGAGTGTTTGACACTTCTACTTGAATCGTCAGATGTGCCGTAGTGACTTGACAGTGAACTAACCGTTCATCTGATTCAGTTACAGGAGCATACTTCAGCTATTCTTGTCATCTCAGCATGTTGTACCAAAACATACAGCTTATATAGCAAAGTCATTACTGATTATTAATTGTAAAGTTTATTTGGCTGCCATTCATTTACTGCTGGTATCTACCCATACAGATCCCACCATCCATGTACCTAACTGTTCTCCTCGATAGAAAACTGACAGAGAATGGGAGAATATGTATAAGAAGCATAAAAAGTGTTTGAAGCCATTTGGAAAACATCTAAATGAGAAATGTGATGTTACAGCTGCAAATATATTTTCATCAATTGGAAGCCTTATTGTAACGGAGGTTTTAAAAATACATATGGTTCAACTCTGTTGAGTGCAGTGCTGCTCTGAAATAGTACTTGCATAAAAAATAGCCTCCACTTACTCTGTAGAACTACACTGTTTTCATATTTAGAGGCAACTTCAGCCAGGAAAAACATTAATATCGCTTTATAGATTCCTGGTATTCCTACAGAGCAGGAATGGCCTAGGAAGAAGGACCTATCCTTTTCTGCATCAACCAAGAGAGGCCAATGGATCTATTCACGTGGGAAGCTAAGCACTTGTATAAATATTGATATGGTTAAGGATTGCCATCTACCAAATTATGTCTGATCAATCTTGCCTTGATGAAATAATTCCTGTTACTGAGATGAGTTTTAAGAAAAGTGACAGCTGTCATAACTGTATTTACAACTTCCATTACAAGTGACAACACATAATTAGGAAAGAACCTGCCTGATATCAGATGCCAGATAAGTTACAGTTACAGGAAACTGAAGACATTTAACAGATTATTACTAAGAAGCAGATACTGAAATCTATGCTGTTCTTCCTGATGAGTCACTTTTTTGGAATACCAATCCACATTGTGAGAGAACAAACAATCAAAATTTATATCTTAGCGCTACTGTTTCTTCACATGCCAAGAAAAACTTTATATCTAGGTTTTACATGCAGGGAAAATAATACCTCAATAGAATCAACATCCAGGGGCTTGCGAGTCCTCACTGTTGCGTTAGTAGATCCAAATGTATATTCTAGCTCCACATACGGTAAGTGCTCAGGGAACACATACTCTTTTAATTTCAAATTCACATTGGGTGGGATATTTGTAATCCATTCTATATCACCTGTAAGAGAAAGTATAATGAATCAGATTGTTTTATGGAAAAGAAATCCACGGGTTAATTTCACACCTATTGATAACTAGATTACTGGCTACCTTTGATTATATTTTATATTATTTTGGCATTTCAGCTAAACAATGAGATCTGTTAAAGTCCCCTTAAGGACTGTGGCCAAGTATATTGATATGTTTTAAAACCACACCAACCCAATTTTTCCAATATATTCACACTCGTAACAATATGTGCAGAATTAAAAATTAGCGGAATTTAGACTTAAATTTTCACCATTTTCTAGAAATATCTTTATGCTGCAAAACTTTTTTTCACATTTACTGTGAAAATGTTATCAATGTGTAATTATAGTCAGCCAATCAGCAAGAGGCTGATTTTGGGCTACATGGGAGATGATTCAGTATTTTCCAAACACAAAGGCATCTTGTATCTCTTAGATGAATCTATCAAGCAGGCAGAATCCAGTGGGAATCTGGATTCAGGCTTGTGGTTTTTGATTTTGGCACAGAATGGCAAGCATATGGCCCCTCCTTTAAACTGTTCCTATGTGTACGGAATACTGAAACACAAACCAATGCATCCTTTGAATCAATTTGAGTGTGATTTTTCTACAACCATTCATTTAGGAACTGTTGTCTTGAAAATATTAAAGCCTGTTATTTGTAATTATCATGATTTATATTAGTCTCACTATCATTTCAGTAGTGAGTGCATTACTTGCTTAGCTAAACACCTAATCTGTGTGTTTGAGAAGTGTCCTTTTAAACCATCCAGTGTAGTGCTATTAGCAATTTTATTAAAGTTACCTTCTTCATGTTATAAAGATATTTGTGTATATGAAATAGTACTTATCATTTAATGGAATGCATTACCTGGATTGCAAACCCCTCTTCCCTCCAAAATCTTTCCTGAACATCACAAATATTTTCCGTAGTCTTCGGGAGATTTGCTAGCTGTGTTTCTTTCTTACTCCATTGGGTTTGTACTCCATCATTACTAATTTAGGCGAGTAAACCCTTCCTCTAACAGCCCCATCACTATTTCTTCATATGCAGACTCTTGGTCTCTAATGGCATAAAGGAAAGGAACCTTGTCTTCTTCTAACAGCAGGGAGTGTCTGGAATGCCACCATCTACCAATCTAAAGGTACTGGACTATAATTGCATGTAAGGAGAAAGTTCAGTCAGGTTGCAGTGAGCATACAACAACTGGGCTGTGTCCCAGGAACACAGTGTTGTGAGGGATCAACAATACTTAGGGCGCAGTGTTGAAACTGCATGGATGCATTCAGACAAGAAGCATCAAGCAGCTGCCTAGGAAAGAGTTTTCTGACCAGCAGAGAGAGCCTAACAAAACGGAAGTGCTTGGGAAAATTGAAGCTGGTTGTCCCTCCTGCTTGTTCATTACAGATATGTCAGCAGGTACACTCATAAATATGACACATACAAAGGGACAGAATTCTTAAAAATTAGATGAAGAGGAATCAGGGTGAAAGGCAATTCTTTTCCTTTGATCTTCCATGAAAAAGTCAGAAAAAGCAACTATGCCCTT
The DNA here is from genome assembly GCA_033558185.1 of Dromococcyx pavoninus. Taxonomy (NCBI): domain Eukaryota; kingdom Metazoa; phylum Chordata; class Aves; order Cuculiformes; family Neomorphidae; genus Dromococcyx; species Dromococcyx pavoninus. The sequence goes on from JAUMJL010000026.1 coordinate 247,973, forward strand.
ACAGCTTTGAAAGAAATGTTTCGACAGTGACTGAAAAAGAACAGTGCTCTGCATCCTAACTGTTTTCTGTACCTTGCTGAAAGCCAGAAGCCTGTGGGCAGTCAGCATGGGCCTGGCAACATGCTTTCATAATCTCCTGGGGGTTATGACGTATCCTGAAGGAAATACTTTGGCCATAACCTAATGCCTTGTGAGTTTGCTGCAGATCAGTTAGGCAAGTCAAATCCCACCTATGAGGCTGCCTCTAACAGAAAGCGTAGTCACAGGCAACAGCCCTTCCCTTTAGCTAACAACAGTAACCTCTCTGGTTGTGATATGAAGGAAGGAATATGGAGTTACGCTCTGCGCTACATTTACAGTGTAAACACCAAAACCACAGTACTGTCTACTCCTCTTTTGCACTGTGCTCTCTTGCAGTTGCAAGTACACTTTCCCCAGTGAGGGATTTGGTCTCCCAAGTCACAATTTTCCAGCTAGGCTAAGGAAGTACAGAAAATGTAGGGATACATTAACATTAACACTGCCAGACTGCAAATGTTAAATAATCATCGGAATAATATGGAGTGTGCTACACTAACAGAAAACTAGAATAAAAAATGCAAATACATCAAGTGGACAGCATTGATCCTGTAATTCCCTGTACTGCAAGCCTGCTTATTCCTCTGCACTCCACCTGTTCTTCCTACTGCCTCAACAAAACAAGAAATTGGCTTCCAGAGAAGCTCTGGCTCAAAGCAGAGTGGAGCTCTGGAAGCAAAGCAGGGCTATGGTGGCAGTGGTTCCTTCTGACGTAGGAGAGAAGGAAAAGATCAGCTCTTGTGGGCCGGTTGGACAAGGTGAATTATAAATATTAATTCGTCTGTACTTGTTCCCTTTCCCCTTCCTGCTCTGTCTAAACAGACAGTGAGATCCTTCAACCAAGGAATTTTGGTTTTTGTATTTTTTCATTCTCCTAAGCAGTATGTCACGTAGGCAGCTTCTGCATCCAGCCATGAAGACTATTGCAAATCAATTAACAACAGATTCATTATAAAATACACAGACTATTTGAATTATTAAAGAACTATGTGCGTTAGGGAGCAAATCAGATCATTCTAGGGTAGAATCATGATTTTACCTGTATATTCATCCAAAAAGCTGGACAGTGAGAGTGGGTAGGGTGTTGCATCACAATTTAAACTTGTGGTTTCTAAAAAGAAAAGGAAAAGTCATGTACAAACGACACAGAGGGATTATTTCCAGAAATAGCAAAAGGTAAAAGAGTTTATGTTGTATAAAACCAGATGCACGTATTAGTTCAAGTGAAGCTGAAAGCCATTTATCATGGTGGCACCTTGACACAATTTTCGGGCTTTAAAACAATGAAACATTGCAGGGAGTAGGTAAACACTATCTTGCACCAAATCAATCCTTACCCCAAAATATCCTATATTGAAGGACTTTACAATTTAAAAAGCAGCTATCAAAAGAGCATGGGAAAATATCTAGCTAGAGAACCGTCCTTTCTTTGTACCCTGACCTGGCTGATACTTGGGCTTTATTGCCTGGCAATAATGAATCAGCGTTCATTGATTTCCTGCTGAAACATCTGTGAAAATTATAATCGAAACTAGTTTTGTAACCTGGCCCTGTAAATGTTTTCTACTCCCAAGAATAATATAAACACAAAGCTATTCTCCACCAAAATGTTAGTAGATTTCAAGAAATTAGGGTAAAGGCACAGTAATGGATTTATTTATTTTCATTTATTCTCCTTGCACCTTTACAGTAGTTGGCACTTTTGAAGTATACTTCTTTTCTGAGAAGGAGCTTCATTAAGTGGTTCATTTTACCTCAGTGACCTCTACATTTTCTGTGTGATAAATAGCAAGGTTTTTTTCCTAGGTCTGCCTATACACATAGAAATCCATGAGGCTTTTTTCCCCTCCTTCCCTGACCAGAATTATTCAGCAAAGCTGCCATGCTGCAGTCTATGCTCTTATGGACACCTGAGCAACTTTTGTGGTCTCATACGGGTTTGTACCAATGCAAAGGGTGTCTCCACTTTTCTCCTTGCCATCCTTACCGTACAGTAAAAGAAGCAGTGGACAATTTTTGCCTATCTGGGCAGATGCCTTCATATTTGCACTGCTCTGTAGTATCTTATTTAGCAGTGAGTAGTGGACAGATTTGTACAAGTATGAACAAACCCTAGAGAATATTTCTACGGTCAGTTAGCTGCTGCTTATAGGTCTAATTAGCTGCCTCCATCCATTCACTGCCTACTTTGGAAAGCAGGGCTCTGAACTACTGAAAAAGATAAAAAAATGGAAGCTTGAAAGTAGCTGGAATGTTACATCACAGCTGAATAAAAGGAAATAATTAAATATAAACTCTTGTTGCTTGTTTCCCAAAGAAAAAATATCTCAGCCATTCTTGGCCATCCCCTGGAGCCACCAGAAACAAAGGAAAGACATTTGATCATTTTCACTGATTCTCTAGGAAGGCTGAGGGACCAAAATTATATTAAGACCCTAAATTTAGGCAAGCAGACACTGTTTGTACTCCCAAATTCAGCTAATGGATGGCATGGTTTTCACCTTCTGGAAGTCCTCTACTCAACACACCAAGGAGAGCTTCTAATGAAATCTTTACCATTACAAGGAATATCCAATGTAAAAATGGTTACTACTCCAATCTAATTTAGCAGAACAGCAGCAGGAGCAAGGAATTCAGCTGATCCCAACTTCAAAACTATGCACCTCCAGACTCAGCTTCAGCCTAGGTATCATATTTAATGTCTGCTGCAGATATAAAATAACCAAACCTGAAAAAGTTTGATGAGAACTTACATAGAAAATCATTGTACACACAAGAGCAGTGGTTTTCAACTTGTGGTCACTGAGCCCCTGGAAGTCCACAGACCACCTCCATGGGCACCAAGAAGATTGTTTTTTTAGATGATGTTATTTTATTAGTCAATAGATCAACATATTTTAAATTTCTAGGATGTGATTTATATGAATTCAATGAATTTTATTTCGTTCAGTTCCAATAAAAGCAGGAACAGACTCAAAAGCATTTACAGGAATAACAGTACTTACTTTGTGCCTCAAGACAGATGAATGTAACCCAACTGATCAAAGCAAAAAACAGAGATGTAGAAAGCGCCATGAGCACTGCAGAAAAAAATATCCTACTGAAGGCAAAAGCAGATGGCCGTTTCTCATAGACAATATTTGTAAAGAATCATTTCATTCGCCATATCATAAGGTAGTTGGCTATCTTGACAAATGCTTCAGTGAGAACAAGGCAAAAGACTGGAATAAGCCTTTGAGAGCAATCCACAGACTATATAATGTGCTTATCATTTACAGCTTGAGAGATCAAAGTCCCTTTTGGGCAATAAAAATAAAGCAACAAGGAAATATCACTTTTTGTGTTACAGCACAAAAAGCAAAGTCGATTTTTATTTTAATATTGAACATAGTAATGAGAATAAATACATCAGCAAGATGTCCTGATCAGTGTTAGAGAAACCAGCGTATTCCCTAGGAAGGAAAACTATATGAGGTGTCAGAAGGCAAAGGGACCAGCACTGCCCCTTGTGATCTCATAACGATGGCGGAGTATCTTCTCATAATTGTGTTCCACAAGGAGTAACTACAGAATTCCTGCAGCGAAAAAGTAGTTACTAATGGATGCCATGAAAACAGACACCCCTGAAAAGTGCCTAGTATTTTATAGATAGCATACATTGAAAACAGGTTCAGCAAGCAGTTAAAATTTTTACTTCAATGAAGCCTCCTCCTCCATAAAAAATAGAGGACACTCAAAACTTGCAAAGAACTTTCAAAGACTACAAATGGTACAGCTAACCAGGCAGTTTGTTTCAACCATTTGGAGGCAAATATACCTTTAATTCAAAGGAGTGACTGATTATGCAGTAAGGAAACTGCTGCCAGAGTAAGGTCTTTTCATGTTTGTGCTGGCATGTTTTGTCACCATGGATACTAAAGTAATTAATACAGATCGAATGAAAATACAAACCAAAATGAACTTGCATATAAGAACTAAAAATAAAGTCATAATACTGCTTTCCTAGTCTTAAATAATTGAAATGGAAAGTCAAGCAGAAGCAATTAAAAAAAATATTTTAGAAACTCTGGTCATGGACACCATCTCTTTGGAACAAAGGCCACATCCAGCTATGATTAATGCACTCAATGGCATTATTACTGGAGCCAAATCTCAGGCAGCTATTTTTCCTCCCCTGCCTGATTCTTCCCTGTGTCCATAATGACGAGGCCTTATCGAAATTATAAGGCAAAACACAGAAGAGACATCTGTGCACAAAATACCTCCTGGGAAGAAGAAAAAGGAAGAGAAGTTTCCCGATTTTGTTTGCTAAACAGTACCACGTACCTTGTGCTATCATAGCCAGGACAGAGGCTACGTGAGCTGATATTCGCACTAAATAGTTCTTCTAGCAACCAAACCTCTTGACCACTGGAGATATTTACGTGCTGGAATCTCAATCCACTCATGAAGATTTGGATATTCCAAATCAAAGTGAAGGCAAAGCAGCGTCAGTGTTTTCTAGGACCCCTGTTAGCAAGAGGCACCTCAGACAGCAGGAAGCTCAGTGATGAGAAATGGCATAAGCCCTTAAGAGGACAGAACTCCAGAAGATTGCTCTCATCATCCGTGAGGAGGCAGCCTGGAAGCTGAAGGAGGTAGGCCATTAGTGCACGCAAACACAGCATAAATACTGCAGTGGTCGGCAAGGTGTTACCTGTGGCTGGAGGCCACCTGGACAAGATGAAATGGCCTCAGGTTCCACCAGGGGAGGTTTAGATTGGACATTGGGAAGAATTTCTTCACAGAAAGGGCTGTCAACCATTGAACAGGTTGTCAAGGGAAGCAGTGGCACCACCAAGCCTGGAGGTATTTAAAGAAGGACGTGTAGAAGCGGTGCTTAGGGACATGGTTAGAGGTGGAGTTCACAAAGCTAGGTTAAGGGTTGGACTTGATGATATGAAAGATCTTTTCCAACCTAAATGACTCTCTGATTCTGCAAGTTAAAGGTCACCGACAGGCAAGCGTAGAACTAGAACTGCTGCTGGAATGCCATGCAACCCTGCTCTTCAGAATCTGCAAGAGCTGTTTAGCTGGGACGGTCCTAGCCTGAGGCTGCCATGCAGAATTCTTCCTTCCTGCTTCGTTGTTGTTCTCAGGGAGCAGCACTCCAAGCCCAGACAAAGAAAAGCATCATAACAGTCTCATTCATTGCCACCTGTGACCCGTAACAGAAAGAGGCCCAGAATAAGTTCCAGACGAAGTTAATTTCTTTTCTACACTTAGCACATAGGAAAAGAGGAGGATGGAGACATACATTTAAGGTGAGATGCGCTCCTTACCACCAGATGAGCTACAGAACAGGCAGGACTACAGCCCCTCAGAGGTGGGGTGGTGGAAACTGTGGTTTGGTGTTTTTTGTGGGTTTTTTTGTTTCAACTAACATTGGACACCATTGACCAGAACATATCACAGCCCAACATCCAGCTATGTTGCAGAGGACAGCGTTGCTTGCTGAGCATGCAGAGAACAACAGTGGAAAACAGCAGGACACACACTTTTCCCACACTTGACTGACAAGTAACAGGCACCTACCAAGGGCTGTGTGGTCATGCAGAGTCCTCCTTCAAAAGCAGCAGCACCTATCAGATTGGCATTGAAAGTCCTTGTGATTCCCAAAGTAGAGGAGCTCACGAAGTTCAGTGCAACTTCGTGTTGGTTGCCGCAGCCTTGAGACTGGCTGAAGGTTTCATCAACCTCCACCACCATGATACTCAAAGACGGGATGAGACATGAACCTCAGGGACACAGCCACTCTGTGCTGCCACTTGGCCTCAAGCCCAGAAAAGCCTTTAGCTGGTTTTATTTATAGATATACCCAACAGAGGATTCAACAGTAAATCTATCACTGGAGTAGGATAAAGTTAACATGATCGCAGTCTTCTTTACTTCCCAACTATTAAGAAATAGAGAAAAAAACCTCTGAACACAGCAGCAGTGTTCATACAGATTAGATTTCACCAAGAACAGATTAGATTTCACCAAGAACAGATTAGATTTCACCAAGAACAGCTGCAGGAGGAACATCTTCAATATTTGCCTACATACTCTTCTCTCTTGGACATCAATAACAACTTAAGGTTTTACATTTGCCTAGAGTGGAGAGGGAGGTGCCTAATTGGAAGCAGGGACCTTCACATAATGCCTCAAGCAAGCACCTGATGCAGAGGAGCAGGTTCCCCAACACCATATAGTATCTCTGTACACTCAAGAAGAACAGGAAACAATGTTTTTAAAATAATCAGCTCCCTTCTGGCAAACACAAGTGTCCTCTCAGTCACATCAAATGCACCCATACTATTAATAGTTCTAATGTTTACAGACTGGGGCAGCCATATGTCCACGCTTCTCCTAACACGTCACCTTTTTCTCTTGGAGCTGTTACTGTGGCTGAACTTAAAATTCTGGCCCTTCCTTCAAGATTTCCGGACATCAATCCAACAGACGCAGCTCCACAATGCAGCAAATCAGTTTAAACACAGACATGACACTGTAGCCTTCCCAGCATTCCAGCTGCACACATATGACATCTATATAGCAATTTCTAGAAACAGATTGATGGAAACTAATCCTATTCACAGATTTAAGAGACTGTTCAAATGGCACGATCAGCACAATGGCAGTGGAAGACAAAGTTAAAAACATAAGTTTAACATAGCTTAGTTTGACATTTGGAATACTTGGGTCATTTGTAGGGTAGCTCACTCTTGAACTTTTAATCCAGCTTCAAAACTCAACATAGATAAAAATTCTTATAAGTTCTTATAGATTTGGAATAGTTCTGCATTCAACGATGACCTGTTCTTGACAGATAAAAAGCCTGTACCATGATGGTGCAATTTAATCACAAAGACACATGCATGACTGACACTGAACAATTTTTGCACACTTACTTAGATCTATAAAAAAACCTCACACCACTTCTTTAATTAGTAATGTTTATTTCCATTAAACCAAGACAAATTTTCAAAATTAATACAAGATAAAAATTCAGTGTGGTTGGCAAAGGGAAAAAAGACACATCATGTATGTTATTTTTATGTGCTTAAAAATATTTTGAAATAAAATAATACTGGCATGTAGAACTGGCATTTTCCCATAGAATAACACCAGTGGAATTTTCCCTTCTATTCAGTAGTTCTATGCAAACTAAACACACACACGCAGCCTGCAACTTCCATAGCAAAGTTTACCATGGGTTTGGAACAACCTGCTATCAGAAGTCACAAAAATGTAGTAAACCACTTATTCTACTGTGATTTCATACCTGGCAGATATTACAACACTTCCTGTTTAAAAAAACAACTATCAGTTTTTGAGTGTTTAAGTGCTTTAAACTGCATTATTACTTGCCAACAGGCCTGAGGCACTAATGAAGCCTTACTTATTTGATACAGATTAAAGCACTCCTGCAAAGTCACCATTCATGCCTGGAATCAAAGCCACTGAAATCCAGTTTAGCTTGTTGGTTTCATTTGGCTCCAAATTTCCTAAAGCATTTAACAAAACACACAATGAACAACATTCATTTTTAATTGTTTCAATAAAAATCTTCCACCTTGACAGCAGTATTTTCAAGTATTGCTATCCTAGCCTTCTAACACCTACCAAAAATCTTCAAGAAACAAGGCTAACTAAAAAAGCTTGAATGGAGAGAAGACTGCATTTGAACACCAATCTCTGTCTCCTTAGCCCAGCCTCCCACCCAGGATCTTGCTGACTTGATTCCAAACTCACAATTCATTGTACAGCTGTGGCCTGGAATAAGCTTTCCCTGAGTGCACTTTCTACCTGTTTAAAAAACTCAGAATGTGTTTGCTTGAATTCAGCCATTATTATTGCCATTATTGCCATTTTCTTCACTAATATGCAACTTATTTTCCAGGCAAGTTATTCCATTTTGGTAGCCCTGGATTTTACATGTAGACAAACTTGTATTATATTGCTCCAAATACAGAACTCGAAAGTGCATCTGACTTCTAAACAGTATTGTTCAGGCAGGTTTCAGAGAGTAACTAGACCCAAAAGATCTACAAGCACAACTATTCCTAATGATTTGAAAGATGCAGAATTAATAGCATCTCTTCAGAATTTAATGGCATAGCATCAAGACATAGAACGGCTTGGCGCCCTAGAGTCTGGATACTAAGAGGGAACAAAACACTGAGTCAGATATGGAATGGCAATGCTTATTCATTTCACATTTCACCAGTAAGGCAAGCGTTTCACATGCAAGATACAATACTGCGTCATCATGGCACTGATTATAATCTTTGGAGGTCTAGTCCCTACCTGCTACTCACCTTCACACCAAAGGGAGTTGTGTCATATACAGAGGGAAGCCTTAGAACTGCATTAAAATTTTGCTTAAACTAGTTTAAGTCAAAGGTGTTGTTATGAACTTTAAATGCAGATCCCCAGAGGATTACCCTAAAATGTACCATCGAATAACACACAATGTAAATACTCTTAGGCGACTTGTGTTAATGCTGCTGATTGTACTCAGAATTCAGTAGTTTTGCTTTTGCCTTTTCAGTATTTCTAATATACTAAAAGGCATATTTATTTTTCCCCATAAAGTTAATCTAATAATTTAACTTCATAGATTTATAAAATATTTTCTATGCAACTTAACACACTAGCCTAAAAAAGCGATTACAGTTAAATTTCTGAAATTGTATATTTACAATTAAAATAAGTACAGACCTTATTGGATTTGCATTAATTTATCACACAAAATAATTTACAAGGCTTAAAGTAATAAATACGTCACTGGAAAGCCTTCAGAGATGTGCAATCTCCATATGTCAGAGTGCACCACAGTTTCAGGAAGCAGTAATGAATTCTGGCTGAAGTTTTTTTCATGAGTCTTTACGTTGGACGGCCTTGACCAAAACGGGATTTTGACCTGGATTAAGAACACATAAGATAGATATGTACATTATTACTGCTAGAATTTAAAAAAAGTCAGCTCTCTAGTACAGTATTTGTTTGAAGCAAGCAAGGTGGGTGCTGGTCTCTTCTCCCAATTAAGAAGGGATAGGACAAGAGGAAATGGCCCCAAGCTGCCCTAGGGAAGGTTTAGACTGGATATCAGAAAAAATGTCTTTAATAAAAGAGTGGTGAAGCATTGGAACAGGCTTCCCAGGGAAGTGGTGGAGTCACCATTCCTGGACGTGTTCAAAAAAAAACATGTAGATGTGGCACTTTGGGACATGGTTTAGTAGGCACAGTGGTATCGGGCTGGTGGTTGGATTGGATGATCTTAGAGGTCTTTTCCAACCTTAATGATTCTACAAAATTACTTGTGCATTAAAGAGTCTTCTGAGAGAAGGAGAGGAAAAAAACCTCACTCTCAAAATGTATTATTGAGAAAGCTGCCTTTCTGCCAAGATACCCATATCCACAAACTGCGTATTCCTACAAAGGTACACAGCTGAAAGAACTGTGATGTCAATTTTATCTTCATTTGAAATCACTAGTTCAACAGAAAGGGCATCACACGCATTTTTTGACAGAAATAAGACCTTTGAGAAATTCCTCTGACAACTTATTTGAAGCTTCCAGCCCATACCTTAAAAGCTGCTCAGCAACTCCACCATAAGCTTCAGCTCAAGAAGCTCACCTGCTGGCCAGATTATGGCCAGTTCTAGGCTCTACGATTGCACCCCACGTTCCAGTTTCTCAATTTTTGTTTGATTTAATGCGTAGAAAACCAATGTGCAAGTAAGGTAGGTTTTTGGCTTGTGGGTTTATTTGGTTTTAATTTTGGAAGCAGGCCAAAGAATAGGCTAAAGAATCTTGGCAAACGCTTTTCCAGTTATCGATAATTTCACAGAAAACTATATTGGGGCAGAAGCAAACTTTCCAACGTAGAAACTATAAAGCCATTCTTACAGTAAGGAAACAAGAGTTTCATTCGCTTAGCTCTAGTTTAATCATAGAATCACAGAATCATAGAATCTTCTGGTTGGAAAAGATCTTTGAGATCGAGTCCAACTGCACCCCCTCATCCGCTAAACCATGTCCCTCAAAAACTCATCTATCCGTTTTTAAACATCTCCAGAGATGGTGACTCAACCACCTCCTTGGGCAGCCTGTTCCAGTGCCTGACCACCCTTTCAGTAAAGAAATTCTTCCTAATATCCAGTCTGAACCTCCCCTGGCAGAACTTAGGGTCATTTCCTCTTGTCCCAACACCTGTCACTTGAGAGAAGAGATCAACACTTGCTCTGCCACAGCCTCCTTTCAGGCAGCTGTAGACAGTGATAAGGTCTCCCCTCAACCTCCTCTTCTCCAAGCTAAACAACCCCACCTCCCTCAGTTGTTCCTCATAGGACTTGTTTTCCAGCCCCTTCACCAGCCTCATCGCCCTTCTCTGGACACGCTCCAACACCTCAATGTCCTTCTTGTACCAAGGGGCCCAGAACTGAACACAGTACTTGAGGTGTGGCCTCACCAACGCTGAGTACAGGGGCACAATCACCTCTCTGTTCCTGCTTTTGATACAGGTCAAGATGCCATTGGCCTTCTTGGCCACCTGGGCACACTGCTGGCTCATATTCAGTTGGTTTTCAACCAACACCCCCAGGTTCTTCTCCTCCAAGCAGCTCTCCAGCCACTCTTCCCCAAGCCTGTAATGCTGCATGGGGTTGTTGCGTTAAACCTCATCCCACTGGTCTCAGCCCATCAATCCAGCCTGTCCAGATCTCTTTGCAGCACCTGCCTTCCTTCAAGCAGATCAACACTGTCACCCAGCTTGGTGTCATCTGCAAACTTGCTAAGGATGCACATGATCCCTTCGTCCAGGTCATTAATAAAGATATTGACAGGACTGGACCCAGCACTGAACCCTGGGGAGTACCACTCGTGACCGGCCTCCAACTGGATTGAACTCCATTTACCACCACCCTCTGGGCCCGGCCATCCAGCCAGTTTTTCACCCAGCAGAGAGTGTGCCTATGCAGGCCAAGGGCAGCCAGTTTCTCAAGCAGAATGCCGTGAGAAACGGTGTCAAAGGCTTTACAAAACTCCAGGTGCACCACATCCACAGCCTTTCCCTCATCCATTAACTGGGTAACCTTGTCATAAAAGGAGATCGACAAAGGAAGTTTGCACATCACATACAATTAACCTGCTGGAAGGGATGTTGACACAAAAAAACCATAGTAAAGTAGGCATGTTTGTCTTTAAACCAACCCCATCCACCCCCAAAATTCATGCTCTGCATTTTCATTTTATTTTAATATCTTACCTGACATTCTTCTCAGTGTTGTTTTGTCGTGCACTGACCTGCGCTGAGGCCCTTATCTGAGCTTCAAGTCTAGAATAAATGCCTCCTGCATACTGTAATCCAGAAAAAAGTAAAGCTTTTAAAATTATTCCAATTTAATCAGTGATTTTTCACTGAAATCACTAATATTCAGCAGAACTTATGGCGTACTTTGTTTTATTATCACAATGAAGTACTGAAACCTTTTAAACCCATTCTATTTCCCATGCCCAGTTTTTAAAGGCAGTGAACTTAATATTGAAACTTAAAAAAAAAATCACACTTGGAAGAAAATGAAGACTGATAAAATTCACTTCATTAACTAAAATACTGAATAGACGGTATTTTCATTTTTGTTACACATTTTTATTACCAAGGTTCACTTCAATTCTGTAAACACTACACTGAGACAGAACAAATCTTACTTCTTTGCTGTCTTTTGACTTGACTCGATCAAGGTCTCCCAGTCTTATTTTTATTAAGTGCCCTGTAATCTCAGACATTCTTCTCTGATCTATCAGGAATAAGAAAGAATACTTAGAACAGACACATTCTTTGCTACCGCATACGAAGAGAGAAGAATTAGATGCATACTTTAGTGATATTCTCTTTGTAAAATTAGTTTTCTTTTCAACTGATATCAAAATCTCGAGCAACCAAGGTGCTCGATCCTGATGTATAATGTAGCTTCAACAGCATTCTTGGCAGATACCAGAATCAGCCTGAGGCATTATACCAAGATCAAAACCTATGGGAATGGTTTTGAGGCAGTAGCTTTCAAAACTGCAGAAATGCACAAGAACCTCAGAAGAGATAAAAAAAGGTGGAACAAAAGAATACAATTCTGAATATTTTCAGTCAGAAAGACTGGGAAAGAGATAGAAGGGAGTGTTTATCTCTATTTGTCTGTACAGAAAACAAAGGGCACAGGACAAAAATATTCACAAACTGTATACTCATCAGATGACACAACCATAATCTCTGTAGGTTCTGTGCTGACATTCCAAATAAACCACACTAACATACACTTACAATGCATTTTTTGTTTTTCTCCTGCAAGCTCTGAACTTCTTTCCAACATTTTCCAAGACAGCAGGCCCAATGCTGCCCATTTATTTTTCAATCCATGTGCAAGACTAAAACGTATAAATTTGATATGGTGGATTTCCATTTCATTTTCCTATCACAAACATTTTTTTCTCCTGTAGAATAGATGAGATTGCTAATAAATGCTAATCAAATTGTAAAGGAACATTTTCAGAAGCATTTCCTAGCCATATGAATATTTTTGCACAGTTTGGAAGAGTCTGAGATCTGTGTGGTTCAGATACAGCTTATTACTAATGATTATAGTGTACCTGAAATACTCCTCTTCCAAATGAGGAGCAACTGTTTAAAAAAACGTCACAACCCCCCCATTGCTATACCTGAGATTAAATTCAACTTAAATGTTTGTAACTAGCTATATTTTGGGAAATCAGTCATTTTTCATATGAAAGAATATTTCTCTTTGCATAATATTAACTTTATGAAAGCTAAATTCATGCCAGAACAGACCATCTTCTCTTTGAGCATCTTGGTTGAATCTTAGTGACCTGGAGGCATCCCATTTGTTCTGCTGCATACTCACACTGGTTAGAAAAGAAAGATGCACACAGTGTTATCAGTAACGGGTTACAAAAAGGAACTTACTACAATGTGTTCTTGAGGACTTTGAAAATTACTTACATGAATGGAGATGCATCTTGGGAACTTGACTATCAAAAGAAAGAAAACCACATTAAGTATCTTATAAGATCAAGTCCAAAACTTAAGAGAATTCCACGTTATTCAACCCAGCCAGAGAGGCTGGCTTCATACCTCTGATTTTGCCTTGTCAGATGGCTTCTCCTTTTTCTGAACACTAGGTGAAGAAACAACTTTCTTTGGGTGCTTGTAGGATTTCTTTGATTTCTCCTTTCTCCCTGCTAATTCAAGAACTATCTGCTAGCACCATCACAGATATTCATAACTTCTACACAGCTACAAAAGAATCTTTCCCCTTTATTCCCTTACAAACAGAGTAAATGAGCAGGCTGTTTTCCTTTTGTTTGTGTTGAAGGCATACTAATGCACAGAGAGTACTCAAATGTTTTTCCATGACATGCATACAAGAACTCAAGTACGTATTTTAAAAAAATGCAGAGTGGTTATATGTAACTGCACAAGTCTTCTGTTGCAAAAATAAAAGCAAGTGCACATACAACCCACATCTTTGAGTGATTATCAGACCAAAGAAGTCTAAAGTCAAACTGCAAAACTTTTTTTGTTTTCTTTGTTTTTTAGATGCACTGGTGCACTCCAGTCCCTTTGAATCAATAAAAAAAGAACTCCCTCTGTTCAAATGGTTCATTACTAGGGTGGAAAGGAGAAGCTGGTTTTAGGATTTCCATGTTCCTAAATCCCTTATCATAATTACAAACAAAAAGAAATCCTTTTTGACGATATATACCCTATATTCTATGCAGACCCAATTCTAGCCATGTTTGCTCGTCATTTCACTATGTAACCAGAAAAATATTCAGAACCCAAAAAAAAAGCAATCTGATAGTCTTTTCTAGAAGATAAGCCTTTGGTCAGCTTTGAGGATGTCTCAGACACGAGTACTTTCAGCTTTCCTTGTCTGCCAGTGACTGTTGATGGCACTAAGCAGTGGAATAATTTGCATCTAAACACAGAAAAACTAGAAAGAAAATGCAAGTAATATTCTTTTTTACTTTAAAAACTCCTAATGTTTAAAATTTGCTTTAAAATTCTGATGCCTTGAATCCCCCTCTAAATTCCAAGGAGGATGACTCTAAAGACTTGTACCTGGTTTCCTGCATATTTCTTCTTCATCCCCCACTTCATCCTCAGTGATTTCCGAGCCAGTGGTATACTCCTCTTCTTCGGATAACAATGACTGCTGTTTCTAACCAAGAGGAGGAGAGTGCCACAGATTGTAAGTGAGGCTTAAGTCCTATTAAATGACACATTAAATTTGTCTTACAGAAGCTGACTTCAAACATTGCTTCATAACTTCATGACATAACTTGTGTGCACAGTTTGGTGTGAGAAAGTGATTCTCAGATGTTGAGGAAGTAATTTCAAATCTTTGCTTAGAATGTTTTGATAAATACTCATATTTATGTTTCTTCTAAGTGGTCAAATATTGGAAGAGGTTGCCCAGAGAGGCTGTAGAACCTCCATCTTCAGAGATACTCAAGACTTGACTGGATGTGATCTGAGGAAAGTGGAATAGCTTTGAACCCGAACCTAACTTTAAAGTTGGCCCTGCTTTGAGAATGGGGGGAAATACATAAAATGACCACCAGAGATCCCTTCCAACCTGTATAATTGTATGCTTCAGTGTTTAATATCCCAGGTATTGCTGGCTACATTATTTTTCTAATTGATAACAATATTTATGTTATGTAGCAAATACCTGAGCTACGAATAATCGCCGAATACAGGAAACAACAAGTTTACAAACGGTTCTATTGAGGCATGGTGCATCTTGAAAACTGCCAGAAATTGCCAAGATTCTCAGTAATTAAATACCACAAAGCACGCATATCACAGTGCGCTACAAAGACACACGGATTATGTACACCAGAGCTAACTGCATTAAGAATTTATTGCAACTTGGTCTAGAATATCTGGTCAGCTTTTTGTGAACTCGCCCTAATACCTGATTTTTTCTCTTCCCTTCTCTCTCTTATACGTTTATCATAAACTACGGGCCCCAATATTGCAACAGATGGGGTCACAGTAAATAGTTCCTAACTGATCAGCACAGAATAATGAAAACATTAAGGAATTTGATATTTACATTGTTTTAATATACACACGTATCTTTTAAAGTGATGAGTGCTTAGTAATCCATGAGAAATGATGAAGATTAACATAGACTGCAAGTTAAAACATTTAGGAATCAAATTTTTGAAAGAATAGTCTTCCTATAGGACACAAGGAACATCAGACAGCAACACAATCCTCAAGACTGACAGGGGCAAAATGCTGCTCTCTAGTATTAACATAAAAAATAGTAAATTATGCGACATCCTATGCTACTGGAAGAATGAACCCCCATTCTCTGCATTTGGCAAGGTCCTCAACTCTGATAAAAGGTTTTGCAATGAAGCAGCAGCATAAAAAAAAAAGACAAAGCATCTTGGACAAGCCATCGGTGACAGACACTCAAAAACTCTGATGTTGATGATTTACATTTCTATCAGCCTAACACATTATTAAGAATTTAGACACGCAGTGCTGGTCTATTGTTTCTTGTCACTTATAAAATAATTTTAAAGGCATTTTTAATTTTTATTCAGGCTGAAGTAGTACTTCATACATACTTTATACTTCCTTGTAAAAAGTGTTGCCATACTGCAACCTCCAAATTAAAGCAAAAGTAAGAAAACACACTTTCTGCCAAATTAATTAAAAAATAAGACAAAAAAGTTCTCTGCCAGTGCAGAAGAGCAAATATTTAAAATTATGAAAAAAATGTTTTACTGACCAGCTGTACAGTCCAGTTCTTCAGAGAAAGAAACTGTAGTCACAAAAAGAGAGAGAAAGGCATATAAGTTAAAGAACTAATAATAATTAGAATTTTAAAAAGTGTGTGGAATTCTAAAAATAGGAGTGGCATGTTATAGTACAGCAGTCTACACCGGTAACTCCAAGAATGCCTGCTCCCATCTTTAACTATAATCTTTGATGGAATGAATAACCTCAAACAAGTTACGAGCCACTCACCGAATAAATGCAGTAAATTCAGAGTCATTGTTTTAATGTGACTAACCTCAGCACTAAAAATATTCACAGCTGATTTTAATCAAAAAGAAGCCATCCAGGACAGAGGGGGCAGTTGTATACCAGACTGTTATGGAATCTAAATTTAATAACCTCCCACATTTATCTCCAGAGAGATTCTGATACTGTTCGAAATTCTCGTGGAATTGCTGAGTTAAAAGAAGTTCTAAGATGGGTGCAGAACATTAAAAATGTAGCTTTGCGTGAAAGCTCTCCTTAAACCAGAGGTAGGATTACAAACAGGCTCCTTGAGCTTGCCTTAGAAAGTATCTCTCTTGACCTGACATACACACAGTAACACACATGCATCATAGCTCTACAGAGTAATTGTTTTTCACATTGTGGAGGAAAAACTAAACTAGAACACAACAAAAAATCACCAACCAAATCACAACCCAAGCTGCTGCTCTTCATTTATGGCCTTGGCAAAAGTCAGATGGATGTACCCAGACAAAAAACAAAGGCAGACAGAACAATGGCAGCAATTATTTAAGTATTTGCCATATGATGTATTTTTAAGTATGACTTGATCCTTAAATATCATCAGTTTAAGAATGGGGTGGAAAGCACAGACATATGGAGAATTTCCTCTGGCATACAGAAGTATTTCTAGTAGACATAGAAAAAGTTTCTCCTTTTCATCAATCAGATATTTTGCATCTGTGCTAGCCTATGCTATCCTGCAATGCTCAGCAGTGCATTTCTCCCTCCAACAATGTATGGGGTTTGTTTTTATTAGAAGTTGTCTAATGACTTCTTAAAAGTTACCCTTGTAAAGGTGCTCATTATCAGAAAAAAAGGGGAAAAACCCCAACATTAGCACTCACAGCATTGATTTCTCCAGTTCTGGGACCCCATGGCGTATTTGGTTCTACAACCACGTCACATTCAATGCCTTCTTCATCACAGAGCCCAATACCAGAATCACTTAAAAATAGAGAAAGATGTTAAACAAAAATAATGCTTTCTATTTCACAGCTTCAGAATCAGTTTCTCTGCACTCATCACTTATCAAGAGAAAAGACAGACCTCCAAGCCTGCCATATATTATTTTGATAACAATCCGCTAAAACATGGAAATAGGAGTGAATGCTTATGGAGGGTGGATGACTAAATACCTGCTTGAAATATAAAAGGAAAAAGTACTCATTTTTCACTTCTCAATTTCCAAGTAAACAATCAAAACCAAGTTGTCTTTAAAAAGTCCTATATTCCATTTTAAAATGGGAGAGAAATCAAATGTAACATGCACACATGCTAAGTGTTGAAGGACAAGTTATTTCAGTAACACAATACAGTATTTTTACCTATTCTCATCCTTAGTGAAAGGAACAACGATAACATCTCTATGATGCAGCAAATCATTCAGTATTTTAGTAGTTTGAGATGGTAAAGCATCCCCATCTTCATTTCCGGAAGGTAAATCAACCATGTGATCACGCACTTTGCAACCCTGGGACACAGATACACAAAAAATCAAATACTGGACTTAATTGTAAGAACCAGTTTCAGTAGGTGTGATAACAAAAGTCCAACTTTTGAACTCCTGTATCCCAAAGTCACAGCCTACCTTGGGACACTGCGACAATTTACAATGCTTATTTTGAAAAACAATCTATTTTCAAAACATACTATTGCACCCCCGCCACGTGTTATCCTCTTTAAAAAGTGAACTAGTATTAAATTACCTTTGGGAGGGTTGTAGGATCAAATCGAAGCACTTTTTGGTTACAACAGGGATATACTCCTGTCCCAGTCGAGCCCAGAGCACTTGCTACACCTGGATAAAGAACTGCCTGCGAATGGTACTGGCAATGGGAAAATTCTGTACACAGGAAAGACTATATCAGAATTAAAAAAGAGAGATAATAAGAGGTGAGATGGATGTCAGAATAAAGAATGTATACCAAGCTTTATTGCCATGTATTTTCCAAACTGCTTTAATCCCTGCCTCACCCCCTCGAAAGTCACCCACAAGCAGCCATCTACAGACAAACAAGTGAAGGTGAAAATATACTAACTTGGTTACATTTTGAGCAGGTCAACCAGTTGACAGTCCCCCAAAGACGCCAATAAACATCCCGCCAAGATTTCAATTCCTCATGAAGGCCAATTAAGTACTCATTGACTTCCCAGGTTTTGTCTCTGAAGAAGCAAAAGGTCAGGTTCCATAAAGATTCGTAATTTCATTTTGATTCTGCCACCATAAAAGTGAGGTGTAGAAGGAGCAGAACAACACGTTCCACTGGTACAAAGCCCACACAAGAGTTCAGAACGGGACGGATATAACATGGGACAATCATTATTAAATCCAGACCATGACAGAAGAGTCTACGTTCTTTCACAGCATCTTAAACTTACTAATAGCAAAGAACTACAGTTTGATCCATCTCAAGCTCCATATGCTGCAAATTTACAAGATAAGACAAATTATGTCAAGCCTTTTGAAAATCAGGAGAACCACAAAACAGAGGAAACCCCCACAGACAGACTATAAGAAACCAAAATAGCTACATGCAAACAAGTCCAGCCATTCCACTGCTTTCTGTCTTTTAAGTAATATGTTGTGCAATAGAAGGTTAGTACTGCCAATCCATTTAATGTATTTTAAAAGCCAACATAACATGTCTCCATATATCTCAATTACTCAGTTAAGAATTAAAGTCTGAAAATACGTTTTTTTGACGCATATATGTATCTGAGACTTCTGGTCTTAAAAATACAGCCTTTGCTCCTTCCTAGTGATAAAACAACACACATCTCTTCAGAATTCAAAAGTGGTGCGCGTTATCTTCAGAAAGAGCAGACACTCTTTTCTTCCAATTTAAGCCCTGACCTGAATAGTTTTATTTGGGTAGGTCTAATCTAGACTAAGCGAGCAGTATTTTCAATAGGAAGCTAGTTCTATGCACCACCAGAGGACCAATAAATACAAACGTATATTTAATTACTTAAAGATTTGTATTAGCTCATAAGCCTGAATTCATCGGTTGCCAGCATCACTCCACCTATGGACTGGTAAATGGATTCTGTGTAGAAAAGCAGTCACCAGTACCACAATTCAAATAATTAGAACCTAAATAATCCTCTGAGTAACTTTAAAACCCTGCACATTTATATGCTAGGAATTACATAGTAGCTACACACAGTCAGCTTAAGTGAAGTAATACAATTAATGAAGTAATGAATTTTATGTGGCTAATCAGTAATGATCCCAATAGGTCAGGACAGATTTGCAAGATTCAGTTCCATTTATACTGTTAGGCAGAATTTAATCCACTTCTTGGAATTACTGGTGGGAGGTAGCACTAAAAACATGTTACCTTGGGATCTGACACTGAGCTGTGCTTTGGTTGTTATGAAATAATATGTATTCTGAAATAATCTGATGAGAAAGGTCTCCTGTTATTAATTTCCCACCATATTCCTTAAAAAGGGCACGTGGGGAGGGAGGGAACTGCAGCTGATTATGCACTGGTATTCATTAAGAAGAGAATCCAGCCGTTCAAATATGGATCAAACAGACAAAATTGAATTAAACATTTGTGCCAATTGAATTAAACAGGTGTATGGCATACGTACAGAATAGGGTCTGGAAGATCCTCTTGCAAATACAGAAAAATAACTGGCAAAGTTTATTTATAGTAGACTTTAAGCAGGCTGGGTATTTGACAGTACAAAGTCAATTTAGAAAAACACTCTCTAGCATTTCTTTGCTAGCACAGGTGGATCTATAATTCAGTAACAAACCCTGTAGAAATGAAACCTTTAATTTATTTTGTCATCAACTACACTTATCTCAAAACCCTTTGATGAATGTCTTAGCTGACTATTTTCTATTTAAGGCAGTACACCCCAAAACAGCCCTCCTAGTAATCATGGCTGTAGTTTTTCCATTTCCATTCAGCAGCAGCACTGCTGAATGAATTTCAGTAGTATTTTCCTACTAGGCAATAGCAGAAATTGAGTTGTTTCATGCTGCTCTTCACAGTATCTGTGACTTCATTTTGTAATGCGAGTATCTGATAATTCCTAAACATGCAGTGTTTTTTAAAATCACCCAAACCCATACAGTTGAAGAAATACCTATATATGGACACACGCTACCTTATGTGAACATAGACAATATTCCCACGTTGATCTATGTTGATTTTTCCTGCTACACAAGGAATTCTTCTTTCTGTTTCTTTAGTTAGCAGCTTTTTACATAAACAACATCTAGGTTATAAACCAAAACAAAAGTACTGGAGTAAGAGAAGGACTTCAAAACATGGGGTCTTGTTCAAGCAACTGAAATAGTACTATAAAAAGACCATACTTGTATAACGTTGCTGCATTTCCTCGAGAATCTGGATTTTGGTACTCCGGATCAAACAGTCTCTCAATCTTCTTGCAGAAAAGTTTACTATTAATGACAGCAACACAGCCTACCCGTTAGAAAAAACTGAGAATTGTTTTATGCACGGTGAGACTAACAATGATATTCTGAATGATACGCGAAGCACTATATTTCTTTCAGAATCTAGCTTTTCATGTGGTTTCCCTTTAAGAGAATCTGTTTGGATAACTGGTTCCTGACCTGGTCATCTCTTATTTTCAAACAGATGCAAGGAAAGAGGTCCTTTAATTTTTTTCCTCTATTACATTCAACTTCTACCTTGACTAAAAGGTCTTTTATACTTCTGTGAAATTACACTACTTTAATTCTAAAAGTTATAATGTCTTCATCTCTACTGATCAAAAATACTCCTACCTTGCTTGTTTGCCAGTCTGCCCTCCAGCAACTGCCTTTACTTTGATACTGACTAACCAGGTGTTCTTATGTACTCCATCACAACTATTCACCCTTTCAGTGACCCTAATTCTATGTCTAAACATCAGAGTTCACAGGATGCTGAAGCCAAACCATTCTCTACGGATTAGGAGCATGTCGTCACATAACAGGTTCCTTATCCTGCTCCTGGTGGCCTTTCTTTTTGCTCATTTCCTGTAAAAAAAAATCTATTTCCTTTGACTTATAATTTTAATATAAAATTATGAATTCACTTTGTTATATTCTATGTTAAAGATACATTACATAAGAACATAAACTGTGTATCATTTTAAATCCCACAGTGTCTTCGCTGTTCTGAAATATGATCCAGAAGGGAAAAAAATACCTCTTGAATTTGTCTCGTTTGTCCTTCAGTTCTTCCACTTCATTGTGTGTGAAGAGATCCGCAATGTGTGTGACAAGATTAGCATTGATACAATTCATGTTACATGGAGTGGCTACAATAGCATTCATATTTTTGTGACAATAATGAATACATTTTTCTACCTAGGAAAAACAGAAACATTAGAAATAACGTCACGGAATTCTAGCCAAAGTTATCTCAAAAGATGTACTAATTGCTTCAAGATTTTTATTTTTTAAGCTGTGCTGGTTTGGAAAACTATTTCAGTTCAGCTTAAAAATGAAAAACAAAGTCTCAGATTTGTCTAAAGGAAATTCTGAGTTGATGTGACTGAGTTAGTAGGTATTCTCCTCCAAAAGGCTTCTACAGATCAGAAATCTCCTCTGCAAATGTTTCATCTTCAATAAGTGGTACCTTCCAATTGCTTGTAAAAAGAGAACCATGGTACCCATCATCCACAGTATTGCCTACGTCTCAACTTCAACAGCTACATTTACTGTGCTTTTAACCGTGAGTCGCCCCAGTGACAGAACTTTTGACAAAAGTGTTAACCAACAAATCGGAAGATATTACTTATACAGAGCTGGAGAACCAGATCCTAAACTGCAGAAGCATCATTCGTGTAAAAAGGATATAAACCAAAGGTATTCTTTGATTCAATAATCTTTTTAGATAAAACCTATCAGATACTGATGTTAATCTAGATCAGTCATCTTGGTAAATCCAAGATCCCACTACCATGTTTACAAATAACCTACTCAAAGTTTTCTTGCATTGAGGTTATGCAAGTATTACATTACTGCATTCAATAAGAAAGGTGGTAAAAATCTCAAAACATTCTCCTTGTATCATCTGCCTATGTAACAGTCAAAGCATAACAAACAAGCTGTTAAACATCTGGTACTTAAATGTGCCCTTATGACAGAGAATCATTCTTTATTAATACTTACTAATGAATCCATCTTCAAAAACTCAGAAGAAATAAGAATTGATATGACATTTGATGGTTCTAAAAGGCAACCAAGAAAAAACGGGGTTTTTATACGAATACTTCATCACATCCCTGCCTCTGCATATTTAGTATGTTTTAAGTATTATTTCAGCAATCAACCTGTCATTCCATCTTCCAATATGTAGAGCATCTTACATCTTAAGAAACAAAGTTATTGTTAGGTAGTCAGAGTACAAGGACAACAAACTAGACTTTATAAAACCTAGAAAAGATGGCTTCAAAGGGACACAATGACTAGACAATTATACAACAATTATATAACTTCCATCTGAAGCCATCACACCCAGCTGAGATTTTGCTTAACATAACCTTAAGATTAAAAACTTGCCTCAAATTCATAAAGGCAGAAGCTGTTCTACCATTGCATCAGATTGCATTGAAATATTAGAAAATATTGCAATTGTACCAATGGGGAGCAGAGGGGAAACAAAACAAAACCCAGCATTTTAAAACTAGCACTCTGTTCTTGTTCAGAAGAGGTCTGAAGAATCTTAATTAAAAACACCAGATCCCTAAATATATTACACCATTTTCACTGCTTCAGCTATCAGGGTGTTTCCTCAAAGCTGCCAGTGTTGACAGATCAGAGACATTCGTTACAATGACCAGAGGATTTCTGTCACAACACCTTTCTAACAACTGACAAGCTTCAGTGCAATGGTCAGAAACAAAGAGACTGGGGCTGAACTGCATCAAGAACATTATTCTTCCATTAGTACAGGACGTAAAGAAAACAAACAAAATTAGTACAGGACCTAAAGCAAATGATCCACACTCTTTCTGTTACCTAAAGTGGGCATTTCATTAGCTTCAGAATCCTTGCTGTTCCTTTTAACATATCTTATCAACCAGTCAAAGATGTGAACGTCGCAGTGCACTGAAATGTCCACCTCTTCCCAGCGCTGGGCATCCACTGACAGATATTCAGCAAAGTATTTCATTTCTGAAATCAAAAGGTCTCGAGGACACACAAAATCTTCTTTAAGGTTTTTTGCTTCATCGCACACATGGATCACCATATTTGGTCTCAAGAAAACAAGCCAAAAATCAAATTAGGACCGTTAGGCAATTAGAACACCAAGACTGATCAACAAAGATCTCATCTCCAAATCTGGATTACACATTGCAACACTGATGTCACTAGCAGGTTTTTATTAACAGAAGGAAAACAAATTGCAGTTATAATATTATTATATTATTAAATAATTATTAATCAATCATAGAAAATACTAATAGAGACTACTGTGAAGAAATGCATAGCCTCTGACATATAATCAGTGTGACTTAATTGTTAAGTTAAGGGATTAGAGAAAGAAAATTTCTAGCTCCAGTTCCCACTTTGGTCTCCAGTTTGTTATGGGATACTACCTGAACTACATAGAGAATTTACTTGTTCTCACTTTTTAATTTTCTTGAAAAAATAGGTAGATACTTATGCCTAAGTTACTGAGGCACCAAGGACAATAACAACAAAACAACAAAATTTTCATCTGTGAAAATTAAAACTATTTTATTGTAGATTAAACAGTTTATTAAGAAAAGGTCAAAGCTAGAATCAGTAAATGTTGTCTCTACAGAAAGATATTTACCATTAGGTTTAAAACAAACACATTACATTATTCTATGTGTACTTGTATAGTAAGGAAAACAGTGACGTGCAGAGTTATTTGAATTCATAGTAAATTTTTCATTTGCACTTTTCATTTACAGCTTTCTTTTCTGGTTTCTACACAGGACAAATCTATGTTTGTAGGACATCTTTTTTTAATTAAAATGTTACTGAGCATCGATCTTATTTCATTCCTTTTTAAAATCAGGTTATGCTTCCCATTCTGACCACAGCAGTGATCCGTCACTCAGGAGAACATTACGGACAGATTTATAAGTAAGCTATCCCTATTGCACATAAGAAATTCTCAAACCAACCCCTAGTATTTCTGTAGCAATGTAAGGTTTCAAAATTTCTTCCAGCACTTCTTTGGAGGTTCCTAGCTGTGTTCTAAGAGTAGAAAAGTATGAGCAATTTAGAACTCTTTATGTCAGCCCTATAATTCCCCTAGATAAGAAATACACAAAGACCTTCTTACCCCTGGTTATCATCAGTACTTTCTCCTCCTTTATGCACAGCATCTTTCTGAGGTTCTGAAGAACAATTCCTGGTGGAGGTTGTGCTGGGTCTTCCTTAAATGTAAGGAAAATAGACTGCATTAGAACAAAAATGCCTGAGTTTTTACTCTTCAGCATCTTGGAAATGCAGCTGAAGAGCAGCTCTCATGGTGGAGCAGTGTCACCCAACTACCAACATTTGCACTACCATAAGTGCTACAAGATAATCCAAATTCCTGCTCCAAATGCCATACACTGGAAACTTAGACCAGCAGCACTGCTGGGTTGCCCAGGAGCTTCGCTGCAAACCCAGATCAGTTTTGTCTCAATACAGAGCAGCAAGATTCATGTACTCTCTTCTGGAAGTACTTCCTTCTGGGAATGTGATCCATTCCTTCAGCTCTCCTTGTCCATTTCATGGGATGCGGGTCTTCAGACTCTGTCAAATCAAAACTTCCGTTTTCAGCAAGCTTTGCTGCCAGGATATAACAACTTGAGACTAAATCCGCTCCTTACCCATAATTTCTTAGCTCTACAAATAAGCTGCTTCCAAACTGAAGTGCAGTAGTCTCTTAAGACGTGTTTTTGCTAAGTTTCTCAAAAACATGGCTTAAAGCAGCAGATAGTATAAAGCAATGTTCAAAGAAAGCAGACCATGAAATATGCCTAGTCCTAGAACTACATCACCCAATTTCATACAGAAAGAAAGGACAGTTGCACTTCAGGTCAAATAGGACACAACTCCAGAAGGTGTAGTCACCAAATCTAAAGATTTCTGGATGAAGATTAAGACAACCCCAGCACTCAGACACTACATAACTTTTCTAACTGTGACGGACAGCTGCAAACTGAAACTTCAATAATCTTGCTTATAATTCAGAAAGATCATTATCTTCCTTAAATAACAGAAGGGCACGTCTGTCTTCCACTGATGAAAACTCATAAGGTTGTGATTTTCTGCGATTAGTCGCTACTCTCAGATTTCCAGGAAAAGAGTTCCAGAAGCATCATCTCTCTCTCCTGTTATCTAAGATGACTAAGACCTTTTCACGCCATGGCTAAATAACTACAGCAGACTAACTCTGAATACGATCTGGAAGCTCTATACAGCTCAGTACACAGTAGTTACGCCCTTCAGGAAAGACAAGTTATCACACCCAAGGCGAAGAAACAAAACTTTCTCCAAAGATATAGCCTAAGGCCTTGCACAGTTAAGCTTTAGTAAGACCACAACAGAGGGAACACAGTTAATAAAAGGAGAAGATTTACTAGATAGACCCTAGTAAAACCTTGGCAGTGGCTGGGTCAGTCACAGCCTTCAGGGCAGCCATTCTGCTACAGGCAGATGAACTACAAAAGCCAAAGTGGGAGTACTAGATTTTGAATGCAAGGTAAGGTATTTTAAAGAGTGGGCCTGTGGAAAGAAAATGACATGAAGAGTTCTGTCTGCAAATATCAGGAAGTTTATTTTGAACACAACGAATTTATTTATTAAAAAGGAAATATGCAACACAGCCATAATATCAGGGATGTCTGAACTTCGCCACTTCACCACACGTTTCTTCCTACCCTGTTTTTCCTTACCCAAAGTATTTATTGCTAACTTTCAGAAGTCAAACTATAAGCTTTGGGGGAAAAGGCTACCCTATATGCTTGCTTATTGCCATAATACGCATTCAGAGACACTTACCAGCAGTTTGCCTTACAATTAGCAAGTAAAAAATGACCTTTCATAACTCAGCCAAAACCAGAATCCAGCTCAAAGTTAATTTGGTCTGATTGCTTTTTCTGTTATTCAAGTCTACAAATACACCCAAACAGGCACAAAATTCTTGAGCCTAACAACAAGTAGATGTGAATAAATCGACCAGGAAGTAATTAATTAAACAAAAAACATGTACAAATAGGCTTTTCTCAAATCTCCAATTCCAAAATATACAAGTACCTCACAAATATGAAGAATGCAAGTTCACTCCAGCCTGTGAGAAAAAACTTAGTTATCCTAATTTCATACCAGCAAATTACATATAAACAGAGAAAATGATTTATCCAAAGTTGTAAAGAAAACAGAGAAAAATCTCAAGCTAGGATCTCACAGTAGGAAACAATAGGGTATTTAACTACATGAATACTTACTGTTTTATTAAAATAAAACATGCACTAATTGTCTAAAGAGTTCTATAAGCAGAGTTAGCTTGTTAACTACCTACTGGCAACCTACTAATCTTATAAATAGCCACCTGTGAATGAAAGAAGCATTGATTCCACACCATGCATGTAACAATAATGCATGTAACTGAATGCTGATAGGAAGCGCTTTCAGTCTAGATACTCCACATAAAATTTTCAAACATCCTCTCTTGATCAGTCATTAAAAACATATAATTCATTCCACAGCAAAGGTCAAACAACTGTTTTTCTTCTGCAAAGAGAACAGTGGCCAGAAAGCTGCAGCACTGTGAACGACATCATAACAGAACATTTTATTTAAACACTGCACTGTTCTTAATTTTTAACACAGACGTTGTTTATTCATTACTGAAGCAAATTTTTTATGCAATTTTTCAGCAAGGTGCTGAAAACATCTAAGACAGCAATCAAAAAACTACCACACAGTTAATTACAACTTCTTACAGGAGAAGCACTTAAGGAGATGTTAGCAATATTTAATTGTGTTATAATTGAAATACAACTATTAGGGCTGATCCTCTTCTGTTAAATTATTACTGGGACATACATACATCACAGCAAGACTGTCTTGCATAAAAAGTAGCTAGATTGTGCTCCAACTCTTACATAGCAATCTTGCCTCCTAGCAGCATGGCAAACAACAGGGCTCTGATGGAGAGAAGGGTCTAACCTCAAGGGGTCACCTTTTCAGCTTTCTGCAGCTTTTGTACACAAACTTTCTAGTTATTTTAATAACACAGCTTAATGTGACTGCAAATGGCTGAAGGTTTAACAGTACAACACTGGGGATACAAAACAGGAGAGGAATTCCTCTCCCTACCAAAATTCTAAACAAAGTATTTGGTGTAAAGATTTTTTTCTTTCGGAAGGACAAGCTATTAAAAATATCCAAACAAACACAGATTCTTAATCTAAATTGTGACTTTGTGTGTGTCCTATAATTATAGTTAACTTTTTTAGAGATGAACAAGTACTACTCCTGGGTGGACTTATCACTCAGGACAGAAAAGCATGCACGTCCTGATTATAACCAAAGCCAATGTATTTCAGAATGACTAAAAACATACCAGTTATAGTAATGGAATCCTGCCCAATAGCAGGCTCCTGAAACTCTGTCTGTGTATCGAGCAAGGAGGATTTGATGTACGTAGCTAAAGTTTCCACAGGACTCCCACCAGCGGCCATCAGGGGATTATACTGGTTGTCAACGGGTGAACTTCCACTGCTTTTTAGTTCATCAAACCTTTTTGCACACTGTCACAAGATTAAATGATAGGACAATGAAGCAGTACCTTTCAGTATATTTTTAATAGCTATAATTTGAGATAGATACTGTATTTCATGATATCTTGCGCATGCAAACAGTTACTGATATTAAACTTATCATGCTTCCTGTATAGTTAGTGGTATCAGGAAAGTACATAATATACAGTAAAATAAGTAAGATTTAAAAAAAGAAAAAATAAGATGGAACACGTTTTAGCCTCTGTTTCCTTAAACCCTGCGATTTTAAGTGAAATTTTCAAATGGGAAAGTTATGAGGAAAGTTCAAATTCTCTTTTTGTAACTAGATGTTTTACCATAAACATTGTCAAACATTGTTAAAAGTAGCTATAGTAATCAATTCATAAGCATTATTCTTTTACTTTCTGACTTCCATTCTGATCTGGACAAAAAGGACTGGTGATTTCCACTGCAATTCTATTAACCCTCCGTTCCATGTTTTGATGAGCTAGGCAGTCTTTCCATTTTGCAAAATTGTACTGATACAATGATAATTGCAGGTTTGGTTCAGCAGAATCCTGTGCACAGCTAATTTACACATATAAGTAAATATAATTCTACAGGAGATCCTCCCGTGAGACAGCTCTTCAGGCTCCATTCAAGCTGCTGCTTTTATTTATTTATTTTGGATTTTGCTAACCAACATTGCCAGGTGCTGTTAGTCCCTTTGGGAGCAGGGCACACAGTGACACCATTCTGATATTAAATGTAGTGGCTCAAATGTGTAACAGTGCCAGTCTACTTTGTACAACAGATACATAAAAACACAGGTATTGCCTCTAACAGGGACTCCACATATTTGAGATACTTCATTCTTTCAAATCAATCATGTTATCTTAATTAATATGGGGAGAGAGCTCACCAAGATTTTTATTGTTTTATTTGCTTAAGGAGCACAATATTGTCTGCAAACTGAAAGGTAAACAAGAGAGAATCCCCGTGCCCTAAGCAGTTTGCCAAGCATTTGGAAGGCAGTAACATTCCACATAAGCTCCTACTCCCACTCATTCACTTTTAAAGTTCTAAATACAAGGTTACAGTGATGCCCAACAGCAATGCTATGAATGTGAGCTGACACATTTGATTAAGTTTGCAAGAAAATAAAGACAGTTGACTTATTTTTTTCCAGCTTTGCTGAATCACAAGGGCAAAAGACATTTTCCTTTTTTTAGCTTACTTCCTCTCAGCACTGGAAAATTCAAAGTTATCATCAAAAAGTAAATATTTCACCAGGAAATTTAGCAATACAGAAAGATTAAGTATATGGAAGTACTAGGTTCTTCTAACCATATTCCAACCAAAGAAAAATCCATATCTTGTAGGACCAAGCAAGAGGTAACTGCACTCTTAACTACTCAATGGAAACCTGTAACTCGTACTTGTAGAATTGCAATGACAAGCATAGAAAGTTACAAGGTTAGTAGTCAGTATACTACAGTCTACATGAGGTTAGTAGGTACTGACATCCTTTCCGTGAAAATCTTGGCTACATAATTTGAAAAATTAGCACAACTACTTTTTTATTCCACTCTTTAATTTCTACTTTCCAGTATTTTTTGTTCTTATTTTATATCAGTTCTAATTAAATAAACCACAGAATGTATTTCTTAATTTCAATATTCAGGTTTGTAAGAACATTTTTTTCCAATTACTGCTAACTTGATATTTTTGATTCTTTAGGTATAAAGTATTTCAGAAAAAAAAATCCCTTAACTTCAATTTCCCTCCTTCCCCAAAAAATCTTTTCTTCTTTATAAAGTACTGCTTTAAAGTATACAAATTATTTTATTAGTAAACTCACCTCTTTGGATGTATAACCTGGAACTAGCCTTGCCACACTGTCCCAGTTGATAGGTTGAGGAACACCAATTAGGGAACACAGGATCATATCCAAAACCATTTGATTGTTGTCATATGGAAAGTTATTGTTCTCTGAAAATCCACGACTCATCTTTGGCTACTTATGCCTGGAAGACAAAATGTTATTAGCAAGTCTTACTGTATGGTTTGCTAAAGCTTGATCAATATTAACTCAACACTCCATGAGTTACTACAGGAAATGTTTACCACAGTGTTCAGTCAAGTACTGATTCTTTATTTGACAAAACTTATTTATTCACATCCACACCCTCAAAACACTGGGGGGGGGGGGGGGGGGAGGGAGAAGCAAATGTTCAAAAAAACCCCAAACCAACTTAACAGCAGCAGGTACTACCCACCATTCCTTTGAGTTGTCTGAATACAAAAAAAAAGGCCTCTCAGAATAAACTGCCTAAACAAGGCAAAGATACTTGAATTTAAATTTACTTATATTCAAACACACTTGTCTGTTCCCACAAACTTTCAAACTTTCTACTGCTCATCTTTGGTCACCTCTTGCTCTGCCTATTTGTTTCGCACACCTGACTTCCAATATACAGGAGCCAACCCAGGGCACCCAGCTAAGGGCAATCAATAATACTTCGGAGCCAGGAAACAAAACACCTGGCTATCTTTCAGCTCATCCTGAAGACCTGACTTTTGAGATGCCCTGAGGCACTCGTAACTCCTAACTAGCTGGGATTATCAGGGCCAAGAAACCTTGTTCCTTCAGCTTCAAGATAAAACCAGAACAAAGCATTATAAGGACAACAGTGAAGACTTTAAAAATCCAGTTCTCCTAATTTAGAAAAAAAATGCAGTTATATTTAGGGCTATTTCCTTCCTCCCTGCAACGAATTTTATGTATAGCATAAGGGAAGAGAGTAAAAGTTCAAAGTACTGTTTTACTAGGAGGAAACTGCAGGCATTAATCAAGACTTTCCAATTGAAGTAACACACAGTCCTTTGGTAAGGGCTTAGTGAAGGCTCATACTTGGAAAGCACTTTGGATCTAATCCAAAGTACCTTAAACAGATCACATAAATAACAGAAGTCACGTACAGAATTTTGACTTACTCTTTCCATGCAGCTAAAAGAAGAGACTCTTAACATATTGGAAATAACAGTGATTTTGTTTCTAACTCTGGAAGGTATTCCAGCACGTTTTTGTTTGTTTTGTTGGTAGAAACAGAAATCACAACAGCAGGTAACTGCAAGCTTTCCTCTTCTCAAAATGGCAGCTGAATAAAACCATCACAATGAAAAATCCCAGAATCCACCAATATAATTCTTAGGTTTCATATACTCATGACATTTGAAAAAAAAAAAGAAAAGCCACAAAAAAACCCCAAAACATGGAAGAAAAGTCCAATGGAAAAAGTCATTCCATTTTAGCAATTCTATCTGAATGAAATCTATTGCAAAGCATGTCAAATAGCCAGTTTTAAAGGACAAAGATACTTCCCAGACAATAAGCCCAAACTGTCCAATCAGGATAGATGCCACTAAAAGTAAAAGTAGATCAGTCCCTACAGTCATTGAGTCCTTAGTCCTCATCCTGACAGTACTATCAAGTGGTGTCACTGTGGTAATCCTATGGTGCAAACTTTTCCCTTTCAGTGCACAGACAGATGTCAGTATCAATTATATCTAAGACACTGAATATCTACCATATCTGCTGTTATGAAGAGAAATAATCAGGCCAGAACAGGTCAGCACCAGTGGCAAATCTGAGTGGTTATAAAATATCAAGCCAACTTCTTGCGTTACCTTGTACACATGTAGCAGCTGGTTTAAATATATGTTTGGATAAGTAAATGATGGAATATTAGGATTCACTGGTCTTTAGCCATAAAACATGCTTATGGAAAGTAAAACTACTAGCAATGTCCATAAATCACTATTTTAAGCACTAGTTCTACAATATCTTTATACTGGTAATCAAAGAAAGAAAGAAAGTTATTTTGCAATATTTAGTCTATAATTTAAAGGAAAAATGCCAGCAAAGCACTCAAACACACTGTAACAAATTTATGTACACATCAGCACTGTGGAAGACAAAGCAACCCGACCATGAAGGGATGACAGGTACTCTAAAACATAGTGACATATTCAGAGAGGATGAAGCTTTTACCTCTCAAATATTTTTTATTCACTTATTCTGTATATTAAAATACAGATTTATATAGGTCTATTACTACAAAGATAAATGAAGTAGCATACTTAATAACAAGCATACAGAAGTAAGTCTTTTTATTTTTCTTCTGGAAAGAGCATGAGACTCTTCTTTGTGACTTTATACGTGATATTTAACATTGGTCTCTTTGTCCTTCAGGAAAATCTGTCAGGAGCATAATTAAAGACACAGGCGAGACTCTCTCTCATCCAAGAACACTGTACTCCATACGAAGAGTAACGTAAAGCCTGTAATATATCATACTGCTAAGAGAGAGAAGGTTATTCTCTACAGTATGTTACTGCATGAAAAGCTAAGTTAACCCTTTCCTCAGCTACGGAAACTGGAGGAAAAAAGTTTCAGAATTGTTTAATTCTGACCAACCCATTCGATATGAACAATAGAAAGATATGTGGCAGTACAGATTTCCATTAAAAATTCGAGTTCTTAAGTAAGTGGTGCAAAACATTTCCAACACTTTAAATTGTATCATTCTAATGAAATATTAAAGAGTTAAATCATTATGCAGGAAGTTGTTTTATATTATGGAAAGGTATCGCTCCATTTAAGCCTGATTTTTTAAATTTAAAACTAAAACCTATAAGTGAAGAATTACTGTCCCCTTGAAGGTGCCTAAACTGCAGGAAGGTAAAGGAGGTGGGGTGGGCATGAGATTTCATGCAGAATCCTTGAATGCAACAAAATGATGGTGCAGAACAAGGGGAGAGAAATAACAGCAACTTTGTCTGTAATTTTCCCATATAGTAAATATGAATATTAAATAAGATGTTGTTCCTTCAGCTTCAAGTTGAAAACCAGAACAAAACATCATAAGAACAGCAGTGAACACTATAAAATACAGTTCTCCTTATATGAGAAAACAAAGTTATATTTAGGGTTGTTTCCTTCCTCCCTGCAATGAGTTTTATGTATAGCATTAGGGAAGACAGTAAAAGTTCAAAGTACTGTTTAAGCATATGTTGGGAGAAAAATGCAGGCATTAATCAAGACTTTCCTATTAAAGTACCGCACAGTCTTTTAGTAAGGGCTTAGTGAAGACTCATACTTGGAAAGCACTTTGGATCTAGTCCAAAGTACCTTAAACAGATCACATAAATAACAGAACTTAGAAGTCATATACGGAATTTTAACTTGCAAAGGACTATAGAGAATTTCAGTGAAAATACACTTAAATGGTAGCACATTTAATTGACGACTTGTTACTAAATGTATACTACATGTTTCTTTTGTATCACCCTCTTTCCATGCAGCTAACAGATTAAATAACCAGGCCAGAACAGGTCAGAATCAGCAGCAAATCTGAGTGGTTTTAAAATATCAAGCCGCCTTCTTGTGCGTGCGTAGCAGCTGTTTAAAAATATGTTTGAATGAGATAAGTAAATGAAGGAAGGATTATAAAGAAATTCAGTGAAAATACACTGAAATTTGAGCAGATTCAATTGACCACTTGTTACTAAAAGAACATTTCTTTTGCATCACCCTCTTTCCATACAGCTAAGAGGTGCTTAAAATGTACAAAATAGCACTGAAGCACTGATTTTGTTTCTGAATGCGGGAGCTATTGCAGTATATATTTGTGCTGTTTTGTTGGTAGAAACAGAAATCACAATAGCAGGTACTTGCAAGATTTCCTCTTCTCAAAAGAGCAGCTAAATAAAACCATCAGAAAGACAAAAGCCAGAACCCACCAGGATAATTCTGAGGTTTCATATATTCATGACATTTGAATAAAAAAGAAAAGCCATAAACCAAAGCAAATTAGAGTTTAAGTACAATTAAAAAACAATCACGAGATTCTCATCCAAGAACGGTAAAGAAATAAAAGCCGACCCCAGCTCTTGGGGCGAGATCCCACACGACATCAGGGAGCTCTCCCGGCTTCCCGGGACGGGGCCGGGGCGGGGTGGGGTTACCTGGCGGCTCCCAGGCGAGGGGTCAGCGGGACGGGCTCCACACGAGGCGCAGCGGCCGCTCCCGAGGAGCCAAGCAAGGAGGTGGCTGCCCAGACACCGGTACCGCCCGTCCCCGCCCGGAGCGCGGGAGCCCTCGTACACGGGCAGCGCCCTGCCACGCCCCTTGGGGAGGGGAAGTAGCCAATCAGCGCCGGGCGGGCGGTGAAGCCTCGCCCCCTCCCGCGGGGGACAGCCAATGGGATGGCCGGGAGCGGGGGGACGCGGCGGCGCGGGCTTGGAGCTGCGGCGGCGCCCCCGCCCGCCCCGCCGGCTCCGCCTTGTCGCAGTGCAGCGGTCGCGGTGGCAGCGGCGGCCCCTCCCGCCACACAGCCCGGCGTCCGGTAGCCCCCAGCAACGCCCCGCCCGCTCGCCCCGCTTCCCGCGTGACGTGAACGTGACGTCACACCGCGCCTCCGCGTCGTCACGAAGCGGTGACGCACCCACCCTCCCCCCAGCGACTGACTGGGGTTGGGGGGCGGGGAGCTGTTACCCGGTGAAGGGTTTGGAGGAGGAGCCGTGAGGAGTGGCTGAGGCCACCTGGTGAAAGACCAATTTCACACCGTGCTTATATCAGCAGAAGACAAGACCTATAATAAATCTCTAGGGAAAACAAATTTCTGTCCTTTCACTGGTTGTTTGACCGTCAGTCTTCTTCAGGATAATCTGATGATTCAGCTCGAAAGCTGAAAAAAAATCGTTCCCTCTACTTCAAAGTCTTTTTTTTAAAACAAATTTTCTCACGCAGAAAGGCAAGAGTCGAAAGTTGGTCCTTTCCGAAGTCTGAAGAATGATGCACATAACATGTACTTCAGCCTGGAGAAGACTGACAACAGACCTCATTGTGGTCTGCAGCTTGCTCACAAGGGGAGGAGGAGGAGCAGGTGCTGATCTCTCTAGTGACTAATGATTGGACCTAGGGAATGGCAGGAAGATGTGCCAGGTGAGGGTTGGGTTGAATATTAGGAAAAGGTTCTTCACCCAGAGGTAGTGATGCACTGGAACAGCTCCCCAGGGAAGTAGTAACAGCACCAAGCTTGACAATATTCAGGAAGCACTTGGACAATGCCCTCAGACACACGGTGTGAACGTTGGGGTTGTCCTATGCAGGGACAGGAGCTGGACTCGATGACCCTTGTGGGTCCCTTCCAGCTCAGGCCATTCTGTGATTCTACGGTCACACCTTGGGCTCAAGACCACAAACGACATCACACCAACCTCTCCCTAGCTCAGTGTGACATCACACCGACCCTTCTCCGCTACTGCCTGCACCCACATCCAGCCCAGCGCACTCTGTTTGAGCAGTGACTCAGTGCTCCACAGGAGTAACTCGGATGCCATTTTTTCAATATAAATCTAGGATTACCTTCCCACATGCAGGAACGGGAATGTGAAGGGAAAACCTGGGCAGCCCTGGCACAGAAAGTTCTCATCGCCTGTCAAACAAATGCATCAAGTACAAGAATTAGTCTCACGCTATAAACACTGCCAATTAATTAAGCAAGCATTTGTGTTAAAACACTCTTAGTAAACACTGCATCATACCCACAAAAATAACGATGACCAACAATGAGGAGCCTTAATTTAAGCTTTTCCCAGGTTTTTGGCTAATCTAAGTATTCCATACACTTGTAACTATAAAAGCAGCTTTAAGTTAGGTGTCCTGTTACCAATTACACTGAACAGTACATCCACCGGGACCTCTTCCAAGCCTCCCCTCAATCCAGCATTATTCTGCAAACAGTCAGACAGTCCTGACCCTGCTATTTCATCCATTGATGTTTCCTATCCTGTTTCCTACTGCATAAAAATCTTCCCAAACATTTTAAAATTACTCCCCTTAGGAAGCCATCTGTGCCTGCTTACGATAAGACCAGATTCCATTTCCTATGTCCCATGTGTAATAATTCTCCTCAATCCCATTCTTCTTTCTCCCTCTTGCTAAATCCCGCTGTATCGAGCAACATAACGTCTGTTCCTCTTTGATATTTTGGCAGGAATCACTGAGATAGTCATGGCCACGTGGATATTAAACATTTTCTTCCAAAAAACCCATCCCTAAACTCTGGAGTGATACAATGAGGACAGAGTATCCAGAAAAGCACAGAGAAATTCAGGAAAAGGATTGCCACGATCTAGCAAAGTATCCGAAATCTTAATTCTTTAAGTCAGTATGAAACTTCACTTGGGTTTCAGTTACAGCAGGAAACACTCCTGATTTCACCCACCCCACAGCAATCCATGGAATAAGCCAAGACTGCATGATTGCTGTATCATTATGACATTAAGTTATTACACAATGAGTGGAATGATGTTATGTCAGAGAACTGGCAACGCAGTTGTTTAATTAACCTCTGCTGTTGGGCAGTTCACTCCCTCCCTTTACATTTTTAAATAACAAAAAAAATCCATATCAATATTTGAGAAAGAAATATTAGTGTCTCAAATTCTATTCATGTGGCAGTCTAGAGACTATGCTTCTCCAGTTAACAATAATTCAAAGGTAGAAGTAGCTTTTTGCATTTAAATATTTTCATTTCTAAACCCAAAAACCTGTAAAGATACCCTTTGACAGCATAAATAAATCAAAATAAATCAATCCATTTGCTCAAGTCTTATACTTTTGTGGCTACTATGAAATTTAAGAACCTTTAATATCCCAAAGTAGCACTAAAAACTTTAGACGAGAATGATCCAGAGGTGCCTTGCATTGACATCATCCCTCTCTTACCAGTTAAACTGGTTATACCAGTACATTTGTTTCAAGGAGAGATTATCCAGCTGCTTAAAGGCTGTGTTCCATGTGCCCACAGAATCTAAGAGCCAGATTTATCATCCATAAGTCCCTTAAAATCCATCCATAGAAGAACTGGTCCCAGTACAATATGCAGTGATGGGGGAGAAATAAGGAAAGTTTATTCTTACCTGTGGAAACACAGAATTACTACCTGTCTTTACAGGCCAAAAATGTTCACCAATCCCAACACATGGCCACACCTACATGGATAAAAAAACCTGGAAGGAGCCACTTCAAAACATATGCTTTCAGGTTATCTACATTTTGTAAAATAAAAGCGGTTTCACAACTGTATTTCTACAATGGTGTGTCAAGCAAATCACTGTGTTTGTTTCCGAGTTTATACCACTTCTGGAAAATTTTTATTGCAAGCAGATCAGATTTCTAAGGAACTCCATTTTCTTTTCATTTAGCTCACTAGCAAATTTCACCAAGATCGCCAAACAAGTCAAAACAATCTCACTAGATGAGGTGCAGTCTGGTTCCACAGAAGGAAAGAGTGTTTGAACCTGGGTAAAAGCTGCAGACGATTTTACTAAGTTCTGCCAGACAAAGACAGCATTTTTCATTTATTGTTCAGAAACCTGAAAGTGTGCACGTTCACCTAATACCAGCACCCAGAGAACCAGTCAAAACTGGGATCTGTCATTGGTTTGGAGAGCATTCAACTATAAAACAGTTGGTATTCTAAACATTATCAATAAAATTAAAGAATGATTAAACTAAAGCCTTATATAAGCAAGTGTATATAAGCGTCATAGGTCTGTTAAAGATTTCTAGGTCTGCTACAGGAATAACTTCCAAAGAATAGCATAAAGGTTAACTTAATATGTACAGGTCTTGAAATGAGTCAAGTGCCCAATGCAGAAATTTAGCAGTATTTCAACAGCATCTTCTTTCTAATCTCCTCTTAATACATAACTCCTGTTGCAGCCACATCTGCTCCTTTGTTTTCTCACTTTCCTAAAGTTGAGCAAGTCTTGAGCAGCCTGTCATCCCATCTCTCTTTTTCAATCTGTAGTCATTTAGATGTTTTCCTGTAGTCTGACATATGGACAGAAACAGACAACGAAATTGTAGGGCTCACATTTTGTCCTGATGCTAGTTCGTGCATTAAAAAAAAAAATCAAAATCTTAAAGCGCAGTATGTATTTTACTTCAATTAATATTAATACCTCTCTGCAATCAGTACCAATTAGTTGTGAGTTAAACAA
The DNA here is from genome assembly GCA_033558185.1 of Dromococcyx pavoninus. Taxonomy (NCBI): domain Eukaryota; kingdom Metazoa; phylum Chordata; class Aves; order Cuculiformes; family Neomorphidae; genus Dromococcyx; species Dromococcyx pavoninus. Next base: position 285,984 of record JAUMJL010000026.1, read on the forward strand.
CTTACTTCATTTCCTCAGAACCTTCTTTTCCCATCCAAGTAATTGCAAGATTGAAACAATCAAAATTCTTGTTGAGATTTAGCAGGTACAGTTATGACAGCGACTGGCAGACTAAGTAAATCTACTATAAAGACAAGTCAGTTATGTCATTAATAACCTGTTTTGCTACTGAAACAGGGGTGTCAAACTCGCAGCCCACAGGCCAATTCCAGCCCTCCACCTTGTTTTATCCTGCTCAACACCTGTTTCCACCCGGTGCTGAGCTCCTTGCCCCTATGCTCCCGGCCAGCGCTGGTCATGTGTGCAGGGTGTGTGACACACAGTGTGTTACACTGCAACAGCAAGAGAACAGCGGGAGCTGTGTCTGTCACTCCTGTACCAAAATAATCACTTTCAAAATAGGATGACTTGCAAGTGAAATTAAACTGATCTTTGCAAAAATTAATAAGATTTAATGGTTCTAACAAACATCACGGTACTGTCTTTCCAACTTGTTCTAAGCAGGAAAACTGAAGTCTATTTGAAAGGATAGATACACTACAAAAAGTTTGGGGTTTATTTATTCATTTATTTAAAAGAAGATTCCTCTGATTGAAATCTTTCACTGATGCAAGAGAGGCTGACAGACCATTAATTAAATCTCACAGCAGTAAATTAATTCCTTCCATGAATACACACTGAAAGCAGAACCGTACACTTGATCCCCACCCCCACCACCTTTTTCCTCTATATATTTATATTTCACAATTGTTTGCTATTTTTATTTCAGCAACAGATGTCATTTCCATATATAGATAATTTTCTTCAATGCTGGTACACTGGGAAGTGTCTCAGGAATGTGTTCTTTTTTAAACCCAGTAAACCTAGTTTCAAGTTTGTCATTTGCCCTTTAACTACTCTTTTTTTTAACTACTCTTTTTCTCTGCACTTGAAGATCTAACACTGTAGTAACAATGATTCTTCACACCATCTTCCAATACCCAAGCATAAGCACTTAAATTCTTGCTCTAATTATTAACAACTGACATTCAGAGATTACTATAAAACCCAAGGTTTCAGCATAATAGCTGTCTTTTCAGCCACTCTACCTCAATAAATTGCTCACTTCAATTTTTCTTGTCAGAGTTCTGTGGTGGTGAAGAGAATTCCAAGAACTCAAGGCCAGCAAATGCAATTAAAGTATAAATACTGAAAGCTTTGCAAACACGTAATGGGTGAAGATTTAAGTCAAACTGAAACTACTTGATCAATTAAGCAAAGGCATGTGCCCTACTTTCAAATACTTTTAAGTACCTTTAAAATAAAAAAAGAAGAGCTATCTTGATGAATAAAACAAGCTTTAGTTACTTTCCCCACTGCTCTAACCTTCAGAAGCTCAACATATTATACATATAAACTACAAGGAAAAAGGCTTCCATTATCTTTGCTTCATTTAAAAAAAACAAAACAGTATTTCAATACAGAATTCTTGAACACCAATAAGAAGAAAATACTTTGAACAGTCTTAATGTTTTTATGGCTTTTGGTAAACCAGAGCCCTCAAATTTAGTAGACAGATGCAAAACTTACCACCCTGAAAGGCAGCATCAAGAGCTAACTCCAAGCCTGTAGATAACTGAGACAATTAAGCAATAAACATTACTTTTTCTTGGCCTCTTGAGTTACATTAAACTCACCCCAACTCAGTGCTTTCCTACTGCACTAAAACCAGGATATTTTGACATTCACATAAAATCAATAAAGAACAGAAGTTAAGTTCAGATGCAGGTGGTAGTTGATGGTCTATGAGGGGATACAACACAAAATGGCTAGGAGTGATGCAAAGTCCATTTGCCACAGGAGGGAATAACTATGAGTGTGCTGGAAAGTGCCTGGCTGCAGGATACCTTTATTCTAATGTTATGTTAATTAACAAAAGAGAACTGGTTAGAACTACTGCTGAAGTGTCGCCGCTCTTCCTTTGCACCTGTATTTCCTCCTTTCCTTATAAGTCTCTTTTTCGTAAGAGCTAAGGCCTTTATGACAGAAGCCCTGCTTCCTACGAAAAGCAACTTAGAACTTCCAACAATTCAATTGTGCCACCTACACCTCTTGCAATCCTCCCAACTTTCAAGGGAAGCAACGCGCTATTACTATTTTATGGTCCTTGGTGTCCAGTTTTGGAGGACATCTTACAGAAATCTATCTTCCCTTTGCACATCTGTTGAAGATGCCTCTTGTCGAGCCAACGTACCAATGAAGGCTGGATGTTAATGTCCAGACTTCACCAACAGTTGATCTCCTTAACGAGAATAGGCCGGCCTCCCTATTTTTTTTTGTTTGCTTTGTTATAAATGCCTCGATTCTCCACCTCTCAAGATCTCAGAATGGTTGGGTAATGCACAGCCTTAGGTGAGTCAAAAATAAATAGTACTAATTTGAGCAATCATCTCTCCATCCTTTCACCAGTCAGCAGCAGCAATAACTGGTACAGACCCATCAGTGTTCCACTACAATACAGATTTTCAACAAACCCTATATTTTATCAATAAAGCGCAGTTCAGTTGCTTTGTTGATGAAAGTGCATTAGAGTTCCTGTTTCTCTCCACTAATCACAGTGGAGTCAGACGCAACAGGAGTTTTATTACTTCCAGCAAAAACAGAATCAAAAGCAGCTTCCTGTTCCTCTAAAGTCACAGCAGCAGTGGATCCTCCAACAGATGTGCTGGTAAAGGCTGGCCGTTGCTCTGTAATCCTTTCCAGGCCCACTGTTTTCCTACCCCTTCTTTTGCCCAGAATTTTGATGTAATTAGCTGGGACAAGTCCTGTTGTTTGGCCATCGTAACTAGCCAAAAGCCAACCACGGATTTTGGGTTGCTGTTCTGAAGAAGAAAATGCAAATGCGTTAAGTTACAAAACAATCTGAAATATATTGCAGTTGAGGCACAAATACACCAGAAGGCAGATGACAAAACAGCTCATCATGCAGGCAAACACAAGTTACTTCATAAGAGAAATGACGAGAATCTGCACTGATGTGGGGAGGTGAAAAGTAGTGAAGTGCAAGTTGTTCTGAAACTGATGACACCACTATATTGCAAATGCCTAGGGATCTTCACAGTTGTGCAGCACATGTGAAGGAAAGATATTCACGAGGGTAACCACAAAGCACTCCCTGAGTAAGTTTGGCCTGTATCATATCTCAGGGAAACTGAACTAAAGTACTATATAAGTTTTATTACAATTCAAGTAACTTATGGGAAAAAAATCAGCATGGATGAGGAGTTTGGTCAAATAAGGTGGGGTTTTTTTTTGTTTGTTTTAATTTCAGATTCTAACAATATGACTTCACATGTGGTCAGAAAATAAATACAAAATTAAGTTTACCTTTGGGTGCTAATTTTAGCATGTCACCAGCACGGAAAGAAATTTCCTCTTCTGAGAGAGCACTGAAATCATATTCTGCTCTTCCAACTACATGGTCATCTTCTCCACTTGCCCAGTTACTAGACACTGTTTCCAAAAGGAAATTAAAAGATGACTTGCTTTGAATTATAAAGTGTTCGGCTTTTTAAAGGAAAATTAAGAAAACACTTTATCTTCCTTGCTAAAACTTTTCCAATAGAGAACTGACAGGAGTAATAAACAAAGTGTGACTTGATGCAACCGATACTTCCCCCTGCCCAACCCCAACTGCTACATCTAATAGAAAGGAAAAGAAATAGAAAGAATCTATGATTTTGGAATCATACAAAGCTTACCATGAAACTGCATCCTAACTCAACAACACTCTACTTAAACAGGCTGTTACTTAAACCACATGCCTATTATTCAGTCTTGTACCTCGGTATCTATTAACTTCTATTGCTGTACTATAAGGCTTATCATTATAAATGTGATAACAAAATGTTGCAGTTCACTTATGCTGCAGAGCATCTTTACCTGTTTCTTCGTCACTGTAGGTGGAAAGTAGTTTCCAAATCAGATAGGGACCTCCCATTATGACAGCAAAGAACAAGAAAATAGGCCACGATTTTGCAGAGTTAGCCATTTTGTCTTCAAGGCCAACACGAGCCACTGTTCCCTCACTTTCAGCCCATAAATCTTCATTCTCAGAGCTCTGCCTCAGACCCAGTAATTGTTGTAGACGTTGGTAGAGATATCTGATAGTTCTCACCAAAGCAAAAGCTGAAAACACCTTGGTGAAGTGTACTTTGAGGCGGGAGAAGTGATTGGCTACATCCAACACGGCTCTGAAACTGTTGTACACAGCTGAAAAGGTAGCATCCATCATCATGCTGACCGAGGCGAATGCATGCACAATACTTTCAATGGACTGAAAGGCACCTCTGCTGCTCTCTTCAGCCTGCTGAACAAACCTGCTGGGAGGAATATCATCTGTACGGAAGCGGTTATAACCCAAACCACCATATCCATAACTGTAAGGACTATAGCTTCCATAAAATGAGGTTCCGTATGAACCATAGCCTGGAGAAAAAGAACTACTATATGCTGGCCTGAAAGTGCTCAGACTACTGCTTCCCGTTTGCTGTGATGGTCTTGGCAAAATAGGCGGAGGTATTCGTGCAACTGTGGGTTGTCCAGGCCTGGTCAGCAGGTTGTCACCCAAGTCAGCAGACCTAAAAAATTCAGACAAGCAAGATCAGTACTCAAAATACGCTGATATTTTCATTTCCATAGTTTTTGGTTAACTATATAAAAACGACAGTACGCTATAGTAGCGTGAGGACAAGGAACGTGGGAGCTGAACACTCAGTACACTGCAAAATATTTGTGGGAAGTAAAAATTCTGGTCAGGAAATAGAAGTCTTTCAAGAGCAAAAAATGTGATGAGGTATTTAGTGTAAATATGGAACCATCACATATCTGAAATGTACACACGGAAGAACTTTCAGTCTATTTATTGTATTGACTAAGAAAGCATGAAGTGCTAAATCCAGATTCACCAAACCTGATATTATAACATCCAGGTCACTTTTCTGCACACAAGAGCCTCTCTTATGCACTACCAAGAATATATATGAACTCTCAAAGATGTACTGATTTTATTTGTATTGTTCTCAGCTCTCACATACCATGAGACAATGGTACAGCAGGAAGGAGTCTGAGAGCAACTTTGAATACACCCTTAGAGAAAGGGGTGGTGTGACGTAATCGAGAATCCAAGTAATTATGCAATAACACACATAAGGGCTTTGGGTCCCCCAGCTTCCCGCTCACCCAAAGTAATTACCTTTATGCACCATGTCAAGGGATTGAATCTATTACTGTTAACTATTGGCAGAAACAGGTATTACGAGTCAGTTATTTGTTTTTAATTTAGTAAACATTTATTCCTTTGTACGTCAGTACATTTAAGTCATTTTCTTTATGCCCTTCATAATAAGACTCTGCAAGTATCAGACCGGTACTTGAATTCTGTCAAGCAGCTGTCCAACTTTTACTGTTTCATTTAAAAGCTAATCACCTATTATTGTCCTAAACATCAGACATTTTGGTCACTTCCCATGTTTACTGCCGCATCCCATGACTTCCCACTTCTGTAGAACATTAAATTCATAAATTAAAACCAGAAGAAGAAAAGTCAAGTTTGAATTCCTAGGAGCTGCTTCTTTCTGCTCTGCTTTCAACGTGAAGCACGCTTGCTACACTATTTCCACATAAGGTAGAGAACAACTTCTAGCATAACTTACTTTCCGCAGCAAAGTATAGTGTTTATAACGTTAGACTGTTTTTCTATCACAGACTTTAACTCTCTTAGCAGTTAAAAACAGAAGCAAAAATAATTTATTATCACAGAAAACAGAGATACTGCAACTTTTTAAGTCACGCTACACTCCCCCCCAATCAGTCAACTTAGGGCATCTCATTTTAAGCAATATAAAACAAACTAGATAATCCCACCAAGAAGAATTAACATCAAATTTCTTGCTCAGCAAAATTCAGCTTGCAGTGAACACAGAAAACCTTCTGTTGAGTGTTTAGTCTTGGGCTAAACTTTAGCCCAGTTTCAGATCACTGTAATTGCAATTGCTAACACCAAATGAGAAACAAGACTGATCTTCAACTGCCAAGCTTTCCTTTGTGTCTGATCAAAAGGAAGGAGTTTACACTTTCTGTAAAAGATCTTTCTCTGTAAGCGGATTGTATTTTCTGGAAAATCATAGAATGTCCTGAGTTGGAAGGGACCCACAAGGATCATCGAGTCCAACTCCTGTCTCTGCATAGGACAACCCCTACACTGACACTATGTGTCTGAGAGCAATGGTTCTTGAATATTGTAAGGCTTGGTGCTGTAACTGCTTCTCTGGGGAGCTGTTCCAGTGCTCCACTACCCTCTGGGTGAAGAACTTGTTCCTAATATCTAACGAAAACCTCCCTGGCCATTCCCTTGGGTCCTATAATTAGTCACCAGAGAGAAGAGATCAGCACCTGCCCCTCCTCCTTCCCTTGTGAGAACACAGTAAATATGATCAGATTTCCCCTCACTCTCCTCCAGGCTGAAGAGACCAAGTGACTTCAGCGCTCTTTGTATGGCTTTCCCTCTAAATCCTTCACTAAATTCACAGCACCTCCTCTGGACACTCTCCAGTACCTTTGTATCCATTTTATACTGTGGTGCCCAAAACTGCACCCCGTATTCAGATTCCTGTGTGAACACATCTGAGGCAAACAAACATACTCATCTTTTCCAGTTCATGAGGATAAAACTATACAGCTTCTCCACTCCTACAGAGGCACCCATGCTCACACAGCTATGTAACCCCCAGGAATGCTCTGTCCACTCATCGCAACACATACACTTTTCCCTTCCCCTTGCGAAACACGCAGGTCTCTACAGACATAAGTAAGGTTTGAGGACAGTACTTTTTGGGAGTCTCTCCCTCTCTTTCTGCCCCCTTCGTCCTCTCTCCCCCGCCCTTCTCCCCCCTCTTCTTCCTTCTCTTCTTCCCTCTGCCTCCTTCTTTCTCTCTCTCTCTCTTTCCTTCTCTCCCTCTCCCCTTTTCTTCTCTCTCTCCCCCTCAAAGAGGCTAATCCCCCCCAAGCGAAGCAGGGCGCGGCCCCCCCGCAGCCCCTCAGGCCCCGCCTGGGCCCGACCTTTGAGCTGCCTCAGGGGAGCGGGCCCGGGCGGGAGAGGCCCGAGGCGCGGCCGCCCCGACGGGCTGAGCCCCGCGGCCGCCGCCGGCAGGGCAGCCCCGCACTCACTGGAAGACCGGCGCCACGGACCCCGCCAGCCGCCGGTTCTCCCAGGGCTTGGGCGGCGGCGGCTGCGGCGCCATCTCCGCGCCCCACACTCTCCCGGCCGCGCCCGCGCGCTCCACCAGGCGCCGCGGCGAGCGCCGAGCCGTTGCCCGGCCAGGGCTGCGCGCCTCCGCGCCGCCTCATCGATGCGCTCTGCCTCTCTGCTGCGCAGGCCTGCGGCGGCGGTGCGCTGCGGCGCGGCGCGGGCGGGGCCACGGCCCCGCGTGGGGGGTGTGGGGAGGGAGCGGTGGGAGCGGGGCCGTGCGGGGAGTGAGCCCGTCGCGCGGCTCCGGTGAGACCCAGCCTGCAGCCCCACGTCTGGCTCTGGGGCCCTCCGCACAGGGGGACAGGGATCCGTCAGAGCGAGTCCGGAGGAAGCCACTGAACTGATCAAAGCCTTGGAGCACCTCCGCTATGCGGAGAGGCTAAGACAGTTGGCGTTGTTCAGCCTGGAGAGGAGAAGACTCCGAGGAGACCTTGTAATACTTATATGCTTTTATATATGTATATATATATGAGGAAGGCTTCCAACGCTTAAAGGAAGCTTGTAAGAAGGATGGGGGAAAACTTCGAGTAGGGCGTGTAGCAATAGGACAAGGGACAGTGGTTTTAAACTAAAAAAAAAGAGAGGTTTAAACTAGATATCATCCTGGGCTGCATCAAAAGAAGCGTGGCCAGCAGGGTGAGGGTGGAGATGCTTCCCCTCTGCTCTGCTCTTGTAAAACCCCACTTGGAGTACTGATCCAGTTCTGGAATCCCCAGTGTAAGAAGGATATGAAACTGTTAGAACAGGTCCAGAGGTGGCCACTAAAATGATGAAAGGCTTGGAGCACCTTCCCATAAAGATAGGCTGAGAGAGTTGGGGTTGTTCAGCTTGAAGAAGGGAAGACTCTGAGGAGACCTTATTGCGCCCTTCCAATACTTAAAGGAAGCTCATAAGAAAGATGGGTGAAAGCTTCTAGTAGGGCATGTATCAATAGGATAAGGGGCGTTGGTTTTAAACTAAAAGAAGAGAAGTTTAGATTAGATATTAGTAAGAATTTTTTTGCACTGAGAGTGGTGAAACACTGGAACAGGATGCCCAGAGAGGTGGTAGATGCCCCATCCCTGGAAACATTTAGGGTCAGGTTGGATGGTGCTCTGAGGAATGTGATCAAGTTGAAGATGTTTCTGCTCACTGCAGGGGGGATGGACTGGATGGACTTCATGGTCCTTTTTAACACTAACTGGTCTGTGATCCTCCCTGGGGAGCAGAGCGGGTGGGGATGGCATCCTGGAGCCCATCTGCTGTACCTCTGGCCTCTTGCAGGCAGGCTACCCTGTACTTGAGCGTTCCCCATTCCCCCTTTCACTGGTTGGGCACTCCCTGTTCCCCCTTTCCCCACTTGAGCCCTCCCTGTTCCCCCTTTCCCCACTTGAGCCCTCCCTGTTCCCCCTTTCCCCACTTGAGCGCTTCCTGTTCCCCTTTTCCCCTGCTTGAGTGCTCCCCATTCCCTCTTATCCCCACCTCAGCGCTCCCCAGACTGTGGCTGGCATGGAGAATGCTGATACATGCTGTCTCTACACCATCTCTTTCAGTACAAAACCCGGAGAGATATCAAACATTGCTTACAGAAGCTAAGCCCAAAACAAAGTCAGGTGGTTCATCTGTCGGTAGGTACTGTGAAATTCCTTACCAAAGGGTGTAGAAACAAAAGATTTTCAAAAAGACTGATTGGAGGAAAAGTCTGTTAATGTTTGACAATAACCACCAGGTCAAAGAAATTCCCCCAAATCAAAAATAACTGGAGGCAGAAAGCACTTGGCAGAGGTGTACGGCCTGCACACACGTGTTTTCTTGCAGCATCTGTTAATCTCCACTTTGTGTGACAGTAGGCTAATTGAACCTTTGGTCTGAACGAATGTGGTTATTCTTATGTGCCTTCTAAACTTTCCTAGCTATCCAGTAATGGGTGAGCACCTTGCTGGGAATCTCTCTTTTTAGCCATAATCTTTTAGGAAAAAAAGCATGAGATCTGTCACACAAACAATAGTCCTGTAATTAAAATGGGAAATAATTCTAAAAAAAATGAAGGGGCTAATTGATAGAAAAGTCCTTTGCCTTTAGGACTTTGTGTTACAAAGGGAGATGGCAACTGGATTTGGGTTGTTTGGGGTTTTTTTTTCCTATGATTTTACCCGATTCGTTCTTTAGCTGCTACAATTTGAGAAGGAATTTCCATATTATGGTTGGCTTAATATGTCTAAACTCTCATGTCTTCTCCATTCAGTAAAAAATAACACATCACAACATGCACTTTATCAAAGATAAAACTCTGGGCAAAAGCTTAGCATACCTTTTTCAGAACTCTTTACTTTAGATTTTTATAGCAGGTACAGAAGCTTTTCCCTGAGTCAGTGGTCTTTTTGGGCTGGTCTTCCAGTTTGGTTGTGGCTTTCATTTAAAACAAACAAGTATCCTAGACTTTCAGTAAAGGACCAAAAAAATCCAGTAATTCTAAATACAGTGTAGTTAAGTGAGTCCTTTTGTTGCTGAATTATGTTTATTCTGAGCTTTTTTTGTTCTTTTTTTTTAATTTTAGAATTACCCAGGATGTCTTTGCTAACAGAAAAAGACAGACCAATTGCTCAGCTGTTAATGAACACCGGGACTTGCCCACGATGTGTTTTGAGGTTCTGCTGCGCGGGATCACAGGCGCTTTATAGACGTCCATACAAGGTTTGTTCTTTGTCTTCCTGATTAGAATGTGTGGACATGTGAACTGCTGCTTCACCGTGCAATTTTGAGAAATTACAAGAATCATAGAATGTAACAATTGTTGTAGATAAATGTTGTTTGACTGTGAAAGTTGGCAAGTATTCCCTGAAATCTCCAGAAAACAAGGCATGTTAGCTTCTGCACAGTATAGCTCTATCACTTCTGAAGCAGAGCAGCTATGGCTGTTCCTGGTGATCTTTTTCCTTTAATGTAATAAGTAATAAAGGGGTTGTGGACAGTGCCGCTGATGCAGAGGAGGAGCCATCTATGCTCCAAGCTTTTTTTGCTTCATACTTCCTTCTTCTTTTAGTAGAATTGGTAGAGGGACGTAACTGAAGAATTGCAGACCACAGTTTAAGGATGAATCTTCCTTTTTCGATCAGTCAAACAGAGTGTTATTAGGCATCATCTTTAAGCTACCTTAGTGCTGAAATTCAGTGTTCTTCAGATTTTTCCACAATCACTCTTGCCTTTGTTCTTTGATATTTGATACTCCTCAGCTTAGTTTTGGCTATTTGCTTTTTCTCCATATTGCTTCTTTCATCGTGTAGGCCAAATAAACATCTCCATTTACCTGATATAATCCCTCCTCTTTATGGTTGCATCTTCTGGTATGTCTTGATTGTTTCACCTTTGCTCAAGTTGAGACTCTCCAGAATTAATGTTTAACATCTTTCTTCCTTGTTTTTTCCATTCTCTGTCAATCATTTGGGAAGTGTTAATTCTGTATGCCATTTTTTTATATTCTTTACGTAGTTTTCCTCTGAGTTGCAGCAACACAGTAACTGCTGTCTTTGTCACTGAAATCCCTTTAATAAATATTTTTTTCCAAACCATGTCTTGCCTCTGTCTCTCGTCCTTTCTAAAATTCAGACACATGCAAGTTATTCTCTTTCCTCACCAGCACTTTAATTTTTCTAGGCTTCTCTCTTTATATGAAATTCATCTTCTGTGTATTCATCCTCACCTGTATTTGCTCTTATTACTTCTCTTACTAGCCAACTCTCTTCCTAGTGTAATGGAGTCAGAGGAATTAAATTCTAACATAATCTATATGACAAGAAGGCAATAAACATCTATTTTCATTGAATAGCAATGGGTCTGAAGATAAATGCAATTCTGCAAGTCAGATCTGTGAAAAGTTTTCAGTCTTCCTGGATGATAAAGAAGTCTGCTCAGCAAAATTGAGTTTGTGTGGATAACATTTTGAGAGAAATACAGCTTGGAGTTTTTTAACTGTGTAGAAGTCTTCTGGTAAAGGCTAAACTGGAACAGTTAGTACTACCTTTTAGAACTGTGTTTGTAAGGGCTTCCTATAGCATTGAAGAAAAGAGAATAAAAACAGTTCCTCTGTTTGTGTTAGGATTTGATGAAGGATTTAAAAGAATTTCTGAAAAATAATGAAGAAAAAGAAGATACAGTTTGTTTTAATGTAGTTGATCCACCTTGTAAGAGAATCAGACTTGAACACACAGAAGAAGGGCCTGATGATCTGAACCACAATGGAGCACTCCAGCAGATTCCTTTGGCTAATGATGAAAATACTGCAATGGAGAACTCAGCTGTGAAGATTTGCAATGTGTGTTTTGGAATTCTTCAGGAGTTCTGTGAGGCTGACTTTGTTAAAAAGGTAAATAATCAGTTCCTAATCTTTACATGTATTTTTATTGGAGCTTGTGTATTTTGGGGCCTACAGTATAGAGCTGTCGATTAAAAACATCATGCAGATAAACAACTGAGAGAAAGAGATCAGGAAACAAACCAGAAGATTTGCCTGTTTTGAATCTTTGAAACATAGATGGCGCCATTCAACTACGTACTGCTCATTTGCTCAGGTTTGCAAACCTCTTGTGCAGCTGGGAAATGAAACTTGTTGGTGTGACCGTATTTTACCCAGGCCTAGTCATAATTTAACTTTAAAAAAACCCAGCAGTGCAAGTGTAATAGAGTGACTGTTAGGAGCACCTTTACCTAAGAAAAGGACTAACAGATACATGGTTACATGAATTTAGGTGATAAGCTGAGGTTCAACTGTTTAGATTAAAATGAAAATTACAGTGGCGTCTCTTCACTTTTCTTATGTGAAGGGAAAATGAGGAGGCATCAGCTGCTCTGCTGTTCAGCTTAACTGCACGTTCCTAGTATAGCATGAACCTGTCTTTACAGTGCGCTTCCATTTAGAAAGCCACAGAAGAAGAAAATGTTTTCGTGATGCAGCAGATTGTAGATAACGGAGAGAGTATGAGTTAGGAGACCATATGGGCATAATGAGTCTTACAAACATCCTCTCTGAGCAATAGAATTGCTTATGTGACAAACTGAAATATCCGTGAGAAAAATTACACTTGCATTTGAGATGTTTAACAGAGTTTTAATAGAAAAGAATTTGGTTTAATAGGATGAATATATGTAAAAATGAGACTAAACAGAAAGTGTAGTGTGTAGTATCTGTGGTTGCAGTACATGGTATTTCTTTCTTTTTCCTTTTACCAGAGTGTATTTTTATAGAATTCACTTCTAAGACTTGTTTCAGACTTACTCTCTTGAGTAGCAATGGAAAATCTGACAGCATTTGTTGAGGCACTACAAAACCTGATTATTTGATAAAGAAATTCCTTATCTGAAATATTGATTTCACCTTGAACACTCAGAATTCAGCTTTAACATTCACTGACATTTTGGACTGCTTCTCCGTGTGTGTTTAAGTTTCCTTCCAGGGACATCCAGCCATCAGCTCTTGCTAGCCTGCTTTAAAATTTTTGATATGCATTTGGGTTCTTACTTCATTTCCAGTGACAAACAGGATTTTTTGTGATGAAGAGTGATTATGAATTAAGACTGGGGATACTTGTTTGTTCCTGTCTTATCCCAGGATCTTAAATGATTTTACTGTCATAGAATTATATTACTGCCATAAAGAAAGACATTCTGAGTCAGCTGTTCTAGCCTTTGGTCACTGCGGTGTAATTTGTTACACCAAGATTTCAGTATATGTTCGGTCCTAGCCTTAAAATAGCGAGTTTGTTTGTTTCATAGCAATAAGGATGCAGTTTATTAGTAACATTTTTTTAAACAGAACAAAAAAGCTTATATTCCAATAAGTTATTAGAGGTTAGTCTGGTTTGTATATTCAGCATCTATCTGAATATGAATTAACATGAATTTACAGTGATTACACTAGAATAAAGAATGTCCAAAAAGATTATCAACTCAGCTGCATTGTTGCCATTTAATATTAAAATACTTCTCTTACAGGTGTGCCAAAAGGTTAATTCCGCTGACTACCAGTTCACTAGTTTTGTATTTTCTGTGTCTCTACCCCCACAGCTGTCTGTTAGGGAGGTAAGTGTTAACAGATATTTCTTCATAACTTAAATGCGTGTTAAAGAAAGTAACTGTGGAATGTACGAGCTGGAGGTGGCTTGATTTTTAATTGCTGTTGTTTAAAAAAACCAAGAACACATGCTAGAAGTGAAGCTTGCTCTCCCCTTCCTTGTTGGTATTATTTTAATTAATAAAGTCTCTGAGTCACTTCAGTTTTCGGTTAGCCCAGGAGTTACTTCACATCTGAAAATCTAAAAGGAGTTTCTTTAAACCCTTGGTGTATTGTTCCCTTTGGTACAGTTGCCAACTCTGCTTTATGGATCTTCGTAGAGAAGGAACTGCACAGCTGGTGCCTTTCCTGAATTAAATGATAATTGGTAGTGCAGAATACAAATGAAGGAATTTGAAGATCAACTCTTTTACTGTTCAGCATTTTAAATGGTGAAAGTACGCAGTTTAATAGTCACCTGTCTTGGGCATTGTTGGAACTCCAGATTTGTAAAACTGCAGCTTATAGCAATTGTAGAACTACTGATTTTGATAGCAATTTTAATCAAACTGAAATTGTTTACATTTCAGTCATTTAATTACAGAGGATAATGATAACATGGAGAGGTGTGTAATCCTGGTAATTTTTTTTTAATTGAGGGAGAATGCTCAGCATAGTATAGCTTGATCAATAAAACGTCAATTTTTGCTTAGTTGTGAGATGTTATATGATGTTCCCCTGCTTTATGATAAAAAATGATGCAAAAATACTATTCTAAAGGGCAACATGTAAATCTTTGAGATAGATGCCTGCTGTGGTAAGATGTAGTAGAAGCTTCAGTGAATATGTCAGGAAGAAGTGTAAGTCTTCTTGGATTTATGTATAAACCTGTGATGAGGTCTGTTTACATCCCACACACTTTGAGTGTTAAATAATCTGCTACACCTTTAGTGCTGACTTTTACTGTTAGTTCTGACATCTTGGGCAAATGCCAGTGTGTTAGCTGCGTTGTGCTAACATACTTCTAACCCTTCTTGAACATAAGAGCCTCTACTTCCCATCTGAAATTAAACATAGTTGGTGTGTTTGCTTCGGCTGCCACAGTGACTGGTAAAATACAACCAGAACAAATTACTTTATGCTTTCTGAGTGGATGAATCCTAGTTAAATGAAATGTGTCAAAAACCCACTTTCAGGCTAGGTGAGAATATGGATGCTTATGTGTATGCCCATGATACTCTGTAAAACTCCAAATGTATGTCAAACCTACTCCAGCTTTATGCTCGGTGTAAGCTTTGGTGTTTAAAAGAAGAGGAGCCGCGTTATTTTTAGAGTGCTATCGATCAGGTCTTTTCCTTTTGCAGTCTACCTTTGCTGAAAATTACTGAGACCTCCCTTACTGTATTCATTATAGCCTCAATGAGAAAAAACAAAGTGATGCACGGAATCTTCTGACTAGAGTCCCAGATGCAATTCCTATGTTATCAAGTCCTTCATACATTTCCATTATGCATCTTTAGCTTGACAGCTATAGTTTATTATATCTATATAGCGATGGAGGTGAAGAAGGCAAAAACTGATGCTACTGTTCTTCCTCACCCTCCTTGTGAGTCTTTGCCAGAATGCCTCGGTAGAGGGTGGTATTGCATTGCAATTCTAGCTCAGTGACATTCTCATACTAATCTGAACAAGCAGGGCAAGTGTTTCTGTCTGCTTTTGAGGCAGCCTTGGCTGTAGTTGGAAATGAAAAATAATAGTTTGCTTCAGAGGATTCCTCTTGCTGGTTGAAATACCAATGGTACACTGAGACTGTGTGGCTTGGGAAAACTGACTTAGCAGATACAGTTGGTAGAAACCCAGATTTATTAACTTCATAGTAACTTTGTCTTTTATGTGCAATAAATTATTAGTTTGATAAAATGGATGAGATGTAATTTTTAACCTCTCCATCTGCTTCATTCCAAGTTTCTTGTTTTTATGTTTAAGCGAACAAACAACCTGACAATGCCAGGTACAACCAAAGGAATAAAAGTTGTGGTGTGGGTCCAGAAATGAATAGGTAGAGCGAGATGAGTGAGTAGGAAGCTCCAAAATAGGATGAGTTCTCTTTGGAAACAATTTTGGTTTGTCTGGGAGCAGATCTGCATTAGGAAGTTTCTGCTGACCCTTCTGTTCCACCCCTCCAGTCCTGCAAAATGCTAAAACAGCTGTTTGTGTAGCTGTGCTGTAACTGAAGTGTTGAAAATGGGTGATGGTGCAGAAAGAAGCTCTTTAAAATCATGTAGGTTTGTTTACCACCTATCTGTTTATCGCTTAAAAATAATTGGTAAAAACAGTTCCTGCTTTACAGTTACAGAAAAGCAGCAAGTAATATAATATGTCAAAATATCTCAAATTACTTTGTGTTGAAAATTCTGCTTTTAATGATTTGAACATATGTAATTTTATCATAAAAGGGCACGCCAAAGACGGCCTCCCTCCTGTTGACCTTTTGTATGACACACAGGATTTTTTCTGACTTCTTCCTAACGAAAAAATCAGAAACTGCCTTTTAATATTACCTTCAACTATTTTAATTATGACAATTGTCATCCTGCCAAGTCTAAAATGCATGGCAGGAGCTGAAGAAAAGTGGGACATAAAATTTACATTTGCATAGTATTTGTATCTGTAATGCAAAGAGCTATCACCTCTTTCCACAAGTAGTATATTTGATTAAAATAAATCATAAATACAGGAGTCCCAAGTTTATGTCAAGCAACTATATTAGAATATGAAGTGAGTCATGCCCTTCAAAAGGGTGACTGTTAGCTATGTCTCTAGTCTCAGTTGTGATCCATCATCCTGGTTCTTGCTACAAGGACATTGATGCAAATAGCATCTGTAGTCATTACTCCCTGTAGGACTGTGTATACCTCATCATGGAATTCCCCATCTCGAAGCTCTTTTCTAATACAGTGAAAAAGTGCTGTGGCTGGGATTGCATATGGTATTTCAACTGTTGCCACTGTGATCCCTCAGATAGCATTAGAATAATATCCTGCAGCTTGTAATCAATATAGTGCCTGAGCTAGTGTATTTCAGAAATATCTTTGCTGTTAAGCATTGCCCTGCAGGCTTGAGCTCTGTAATGAGCATTTTTCATTTTCAAACCACTTCACAAACATAAAGTAATTACGAAGTAGAGGGATCCGATCCCCTGCTTCATGCACAGCTGGGAGAGAGCAGAGCAGAGGAATGAAGGTATAGGAGTAGAGGGGTTTGGGTAGTTTAGTGGTTAAATGTGATTTGGAATTTGGTTTTTTTTTGGCTTCTGACCTCTCAGTACCCTAATCTATTGTTTCCCCTAATCGAAGGGGAAGAGTGATTTCTTTAATTCTCTTTCAATTTTGAGGTGAAGAGAGAGGAGACTACATTTGGCCTATGGTCTCATTTTAGCAGTTACTTACAGGCAGTCATTTTCCCTGTTTTGTAATTGTACAAAAGGGAGAAAGAAGTGGGATTAGTCACTTGACTGGGTACCAGACCTACATATGCTTTAAATCAAGTCATGTGATATCTTTTAAGTTGCCATTTGTCAAATGCAGATTTTCAGACATGGTTCTACGCTTATCATATTTTCTAGTTCAGAATTATATTCAAAGAATTTCAATTGGAAACTTTTTATTTATTATTTTATCTGGGTTATTATGCAAACAAGATTACAAGATTGGTGTTTGGTGAAGCAGTTTTAGTCATACTGTCTACATATGCAGGATAACGAATCACAGTGAATTTGAGTATTCCATCAATACAACTACATTTATTATGTTCAGTAGTGTGCTGTTTTGTGTATCATGTATCTAACAAAGTTTGTGTTCTCTCTCTGCCATCCCTCTTTCCCCATAATATTTGTAGCACTGTTTTTAGGATTCCCTCATTCTTTTAGATGTACCAAAGGAAGGATAATAGACATTTTTTTGATTGAGTTCCTCTGTTGGCATGTAAAAGAGATGTATGATGTGGTTCCTTCTGATATCAGTGCAAAGATGATGTGATCTTGGCTCTGCTCCTTTAAATTTGGTGCATTTTTCTAAACTTTTTCATTAGAATAATTTTCTTTACAATAGACAGTAATTGTTTTGACAGTGTTTGAGGGGAGGTTGTTCTTAAAGCACCATGTATGAAGAATGAAAGACAGGGAAGGGATTCAAAATTCTGAAGAATTTAAATCGGTGGTGTTGACTGCTTTTGAGATACCATCTCTTTTGAATGTTGCATGTATATATGACAGGCATGTGAAGTCACCTTTCCCTGACACTTAACTGGTGGCCTGCGGTCCATAGATTGAAAACTGCTAATTTTGAATTTTCTTCATTGTAGTCATTTCAAATCAAACAACCTGATTTTTGTAATGTGTCTTCAGTGTGGTTGGTGAGAGGAAGTGTCCAGACTGTGTATTGACAGTACGAGTTATATTAGTTAAGTGTTGTCCTTCAGTCTTAATATGTTTCATTGGTTGTGGTGGTAGAGGAGGAACTGAGAATGTTATTGTTGTTGCTTCGTTGTAGGAAGTTTTGAGGGGAGTTTTCCCCTTTCTTACTAACTGCTTTTGCACTGATAGGCATGGTGAAATGGAAGCATTGTACAGGTCTTCTGGATACCTATGTCCATTACTTTTTTGCTGCTTAATTAAAGACCTAATAGAAAAGCCATTTGAGGTCAAAAGTTAAAATTTTGTTTAACTATGATGAAACTTCTGCTTAGAGAAGTGTGTTTTCATTGTTGTGCAGAGAATATCAGTCACTCTTGGCCCGTACAGAGGTAAAATAAAAAAAAAAATGCTGAGAAATAACTGCAATTAAGTTGTAGATTGTCTTGTAGAATGAACATGTCAGTACAAAGAGAATTGAGTGAGACTGTAAAAAGATGCACCTCTAAAATGTTCGGCTTCCCAGAGTAGTGTGGGAAAGATGTGCTTTTGGAAGCTTTTTGGCATAAGCGATATTGTTTGGAAGTCTTCAATTTCTTGATCCTTCTTAATTTTGTTCAAGTCTGTTGGTGTTGCACTGATTCAATGGCTGTTGCTCCTTTGTCCTTACTTTTGTATTTTCCTATTGTTGACCTTTGTTGTAACCATTGTTAATTCTTATACTACTGAGTTCCATTGTTGGCTGGGACACTGAAGTGGTGGTTCAGGACCATGGTTCCCGGGCTGTGTCACACCTGAGGGGTCTGCCACATTACGTTTCTTTACATATATAAGGGCGTTAGTGGAGGGGAGTAAAATTTGAGGGAATAGTTACAATGCAGATTAAGTACAGTCAAGCATAAGAGCAGGTTATCCAAAGAGGTTGTGTAGTCTCTGTTACTCGAGGTTGAAGTCCTGAAAAGCCTGGTTTGATTTCATAGCTGACCCTGGTGTAAGCACGAGGTTGGGTAGAGGTCCCTGAATTATCTTATGATCACACATGTAAAGCAAACATTACTTTGTGGTACCTCTGCTCAAAGAAGTGTATCAGGAGTGCTAGAAGGTGGTATTCACAGAGCATCTACACAAAGCAACCAAGGGACTGTTGGGAAATGAAAAAGGAGAATTCAAGGTTGAAATCTGCCCGTGATTCTCCAATCAGATCATCCAGCCGTTCGTACTGCTAAACTGTAACACCTATATGTGCTGTGTGATAAATAATTCTTAACAAACTCAGGTGTTTGTACTAAAAGCTCCCTCCGATTTCTAGTATTATTTCTTCTGTTCCTCAGCTTTCATGTATTCGGCCCATGTCTTCTCCTAAAGTAAGTGGTGTGCTTAAAATAAGGGGGCAGTCCTCAGGGAAAGGGTTCATGATTGCCGTGGGACCAAGTATGTCTTTTATTTCATGTTTTCTATAATGGATGAAAACTTAATTTGATTTTTAAAAAAAAAATATACGTCAAATCAGTTTTTACATTATGATCCATTTAGACACTTGTGGTTTTTGCATTTCTCTCTAGGGTAGATAACTGCAAGTTGCACTTGAGTTAGGCTGTCAGAGTCTTTATGTAGTTATTCTGTTAATAGCAGGTTTCAGAGTGTATTTAATGCAGCCTGATGTCTTTTTTTTAAAGCTAGATAGGATATGAGGTGAACTGCAAAGTGATATCTTACAAATAAAAGCGAACATCAATTCTATCTTTCCACTTCTAAAGCAAAAACTAAATTAAAAAGCTAATACTTCCTTTTTGTCCTGAGTTTTTAAAGCATTTTTCCTTCTGTTAACAGTCTCTCAAATTGTTGGGGGTCTTGAGCCTTAATTTCACTTGCCTTTTTTTTTTTTTCACTCTCTATTCTTCCTGGGCATGGCTGGTGACCCATAGCGTGCTGCTTCGCTGCTGATAAAACAGGAAATGGGGTGAGTAATTTCTTTTGGCAAGCCTCATAATACTTCTGTTAGAGAGTTCTCCAGATTTAAAAAAAGGAGAGCTATTTTTTCCAGCATAGTAGAAATGAGAAACCACTTAAAGCAGTGGATCTGCTGAAACATGTTTGCTAAAAGAAAATTTTAACCAAGCAATTAATGCTGTATTTTCAAGGTCAAGACAGTTGCTTTCACATAAAGGTACTTCTGCTAACAGTTGCGGGATATGTAGACTCACTTCCTGTGTCCTTGGCTAAGATTTTAACTTACTTTGGACATTCAAAAAATTAACTATAATGAAGTTCATAGTTGGGATATGCTGTCATTTTATTTGGGTTTTCTTTATTTTTTTATTGTCTGCAGCTTTTGATGTAGGTCTGGCAAGAGCTTTTTAATAGACACCCTTTGTATATTTAAATGCTGAGTAGGCAAGAAGCTGATTTTATGGCCTTGTTACGATATTATTGTCCAGTTTACTTGATGCTTACAAAGGATAAGATGGCAGCTGGTTTGGTCTTTTGTTTGTTTTTACCTGCTTTTACCTTAACTGGGAGTTCTTACCTCTTTTTCTCATAGAGTGATTATAGCCAGGGTGTCATATTTCAACTTGGAGTGCAGGCTGTCTGTGCATTTGTACAGCTTTGAGTTATCTTGGTGGTCCTGAGAAGTGCCATGATGTCATCTGTGAGCCTGAATCTTTCTACATGGAAGGATAGTGAAATACAGACCTCTTCAGGTTTAGCTTACATTAATAGTGACTGAAAATAGTGAAAGGTCAGTAGTCTAGCAATAAAAATATTAGTGCAGTGGGTGCAAGTTAGTTTTGACTCATCTTTTTTATACCTGAGTGTTTTGAAATCAATTTAAACACTTGATTCTTTGTCTACTCCAGGACACTCCGCCTCCCAGCCAAATGAAAACATGTTGGTGCTGTTTTGAGCAGATGAATTGTCTTTGTGGGCAAGAGGAAAGAAATCCACTTGTCTCAAAGTTAGTTGAAGATCCTGAACTAGTCTTTGGTGGAAGCTGTCTTGGCTGGAAGTACCATTTGCAGCTATTCGTAGGAGGCAAGACAAAAAGATGATGAATCACTTCCTGCCTTGAGACTAATTTAAAAACAGTTGTTTCATTAAATTGCTTGAGAAAGGATGAGACCCAACAGGGCAAATATTGACCACATAGCCTACCACTGGTGCCATTTGTGTACGAGGCCATGTGCTTTGCTCTCTTAAGTTCCCGAAAAAGTGTTTTGAAGTTACATGCTGGCATCCTTAAAGGCATCTGCTCCTTTTAACTTCTCTCTCTGTAGCCAAAGACACCGGAGTCAAGGCTTGGTCTTGTACCTACAGAGGTAGTCGGGCCTGTCCCAGCGAGTTCAACTGAGGTTGTCGTCTGGGCTTTTCCTTTTAGGAATTTGTGCCCACTAGAGTTCATACCCTCCCGTAATGATCACCATTTTAACAGTAAAATTAAGTGTAACAAGATCTCTTTTTTCCTAAACAAAGGAGTGTTGTGCATTATTTCTTTTTCAGCTCTTCTCCATGTAGACTCTGGAAGGGCTTTTGCAACTTTTAATCTACCATGAAATTGACATAAGTTTTCTCAGTTTGTATTCTTTTGCACAGAAGAAAACAAGCCTGATTTTAAATTATAGTGAAAATAACACTAGCAAATAGAAACAGGGCAAAAGAAGATTTTATTCTGGAAGGTGGACAGGAGGCTCCTTAGCAAGTAGCGCAGGTTCTGCCCTGCAGGATTCAGTTACTTCGTTTACTTAAGCTGAACTAGATGATGAATTACTATCAGAAGAATCATACCTCCCTTTGCATGTACCTTCTGTATTTCTTGTGTTAACGTAAGTGCTTATGTGACCATGGGAGAGCTGATCATCTCACTGATCTGTCTGGAAAACAAAATTTATTTCAGTGGATTAGGGTCTGCTTTAAATTGTATCAATGGACTGGTATTACTTACGACTGTGTGATGTCAGCGTGCAAGTGCTGGCTGGAATATGCGGCCAGAGGCAGGGAGAAGGCAACATAGACCTAAGTCTGACTGTAGCTCAGGTAGCTACACCTCTGACTTCTCCTTGCCAAACTCTTATGTGTTTATTGGGAAGCACCTTACTTGAAATCCTGGTCTAGCCTTAATGTTTCCTCAAGACTTTGGTATTTCAGTCCAAAGATTCAGTGCTGCTCTAGGAAGTTTTGCAACAGCCTTTCATTCTTTTCATGCCATGATCTGTATGCTTCGTACTTTTGTCCTTTTTGATTTGTGCATTGCTTGCTTACCTAGGGCTATTTACTTAAGGTTGCCTGGAAATATTATATGTCATGTAGCTATCTTTGACAGACTCCTGTGCAAGTTATTATTTCTTTGTATATGTCATTCAGAAAACTGGGCCTTTCCTTGGCAAAAGATGACATTGTCCAGCTGAAAGAAGCTTATAAGTGGATTATTCATCCTCAGTTGTCAGAAGAATTGGGCGTTCCTGCTGATGGAAGGGTGTCGTATAAATAAGAAACCACTTGTTTTTCTTTTTTTTTTTAATGTGTTTATGTGTATAGATATTTGTACACTTATATATATATATGGTGGGGAAAATAAAAATATATACCTTCTTCACTCATTAACAGATAAACAAGTTGCACTGCTCTTGTATTCACTGTAAAGGGAGGAAGGGGGAAGTTCTTTTAACCAGAGATCTCCAGGTCTCAATATGAAGGGGTTCGATCTTCATTTTTGTCCATAGAGTTCATTGCACCTTCTGAAACCATTATAGTCTTTTGCTAAATCTCTTGCTCTTGGGCTAACATCCTCCCTTTATCAGTGAGACTTTTTCAGTTTTCTCATTTTCCAGGATCTCTGGTTTTCAAAGGCCAAGGAATGGTCACACATTCCTTCTTTGCTCTCATATTAGTGCCAACAGTGTTACTGCTCTGTGAGATAAATTTTTCAGGTTGTTAGCACATTAAATTCTATGGATAAAAAATACTTATTTAACACACTGGAAGAAGAAGGATTGGTTGTTGTTCACTTTAATGAATGCTAGAAGTAGGCATGTTGGAACCTGCAATACCTGAAAGTAGGCAATAGAAATGTTTTTTTTTCAAACCCTGTCTTCAGCTTTCAGATTCTAACATTCCTAAAATGCTTCTGCAAGGAATTCACTGAACATGACATTCAGATGTTGCCAGACAAATTCAGAAACACCATCACTTTGAATGTCAAATCTCTGCAAATATTGCTACAATCCCTGCTAAGGACTTAAGTGATCTGCAGTTTTTACTTTGAGTGAGCGATCATGCTGACCACAGACTGGACTCACTTAGTTTATACTTTGGTTTGTCAGCTTCCATAATAATTACAGATTGTCTTTTCCCAGGGGTCCTAATTGAGAACATTCCCTTTGTCTTAATCAGAAAAGAAACTCTCAGTTACCCTGAAGATGATCCAAGAAGAAAAAGACTTGTTACATGCCGAGTTAGCAAAAGCTCTACAATGCTTAGGCATTGAGCTGCTCCAGACATCGCTGTACCATAAAAGTTACTTGTTTAGTGCTCTTTATCTACGAGGGACTTGAATATTAGCCAATCTTTTCAACGGCCCTCTTGAGGTGTTCTGGTATCTGAATAACAGAAGTAATGACTGTTGTTTGCCCAAGGCCAAGGAGGGAATTGGGGGTAGATTGAGATTACACTAGAGTTTCTGGTCTAGCTGTCAATCCACTAGGATGTGTTGCTTTTCTCTGCCCCAAGGCCATCCAGTCATTGCAAATAAAGCCCCTGACAAAATTGTACAGTGATGACTACTACAGGGTTTTTATCTTGATTCCACTGCCCTCCCAGAAGGTTTGTTAAGTTTAGTGACCATAATATGCTTTGAGCATACACTGTCTCTGACTCAGTTCCCCTGTGCAAAATGGGGCTGGTATCTATGATGTGTAGGTCACTCACAGTTTTGAAATGCTCTCAGACCATCTTTGGTTCCCTCAGAAATACAAATGCTATTATGGTGCACGTTTTAATGTCTTTAGATGATTTGTAGAATAAATTGTCTATTTCTTTACTGTTTACCTAATATTAAATAAGGATGCTTCAGAATCTGTTTGTTTAAAAACCTATTACCTTCCCTTTTTTTTCTATTTTTTTTTAAATTTAGAGTCTGTTTGAAATTAGTCTGGTCTTTGCTCACCCAGAAACAGAGGAGGAGTGCCATTTCCTGTAAGTTTTTATATAAACAACAAAAGATCTTTATCTAAATATTGTGCAACATTGTTGGTTTGGATTTGCTGCATATGAGTATATGCAGTGTTCATAAACCAGAATGAGGCCTGCATCTAGACTTCCTTGTATTCTAATAGAGTTGCAGAGCTTATAGTTACATCATCTCTCTCTGGTTAATTCTGTGCTTTAAAGCCAATGAACGAAATCCTCCAGAATTTTGTTTTGAACTGGAAGGAGAATGTTCAGATAAGTTGTTCAATTTCACCTCTTTTCAAAGTCTCTCCCTCTTCAATATAGCTGTATTATTTAAAAAAAAAAACCCCAAACCAAACAAATACAAACCATGTAGGTGGGGGTATTGGAATATTTTGAGGTTGTGCCTAGGTTTTTCTGCTTTTGTAGGAGATGTGGATTGGAAGGAAGGCTTAGAAGTGAGTTAATCCAACTTAGCTAGTCAGTTAAAAATAACAGAAGTTCCCTGGCCACTACACATAGTTTTTGTTGTGAACCAGTAAACCATCTGCTATACACAAAGAAGCAAAATATTTCTGTGAATTTAGCTACCATTTAAACTGATTTCACAAAATCTAGCAGTAGTATATTCTGGATAATTAGGTTTGCTCTTCCTGTTTGTTGATGCTTCCTGGAAAACTTAAGTTTCACTCAGTTTCATCACTTTTGCTCCTACTGCAAGTTAAATCTTAGCATAGAAAGACGCTTGACACAGAATTTCTGACTTCCCTGTTCATCTCTTGAGACTAGACATTTCCATTGCAGCCTTTATTTATTTCCCTGATTTTACTCCTTCTGGTAGTTTTTGATCTTTGTTTGAATGCCCAGTCTACCACCTTCTTGATTTTCAACAACTGCTTCCTTCATGTGTCTTAAAGGATGATACAGGTCAGGAGGGAATGTGTGCTTGGTGATGTACGTGGTAGTGGGAAGAATTGATTCCCAGCATTTGCTGAACTTCTTTCCCGTTCAGTTTCTTCAGGACTGGGCAAAAAGGGGAGAAGGTAGTAGGGCCAAACTACAATTCTAAATAATGGTACTTGCAATCCTGTAAAAACTCAGAAGTTTCTGCATCTTGCACCCTTTTGTTCTTACTTAATTTTACTTGATTAGTTCTTGTTTTCTGTAGTGCTCTTCCTTCCTCTGAAACCTGGCAACTCTTATTCTCAGATCAACCTTCCATCCTTTTTGTGAGCTTTCAAAAATTTGATGCCAAGCATGTTATGGTGCTACTGTTAACACTCCAAGCAGAATAGCTGTAGAGGTGAAAGCTGTAAAGAAGTTCCATTCCACATTCCAGCTACTCGGGTTTATTCCATGTGACCTGACAATATACCTTTATTTGCTTTCTCAGTGTGGCATACTTAAACAGCAATTAAGGTTTTAGACATTTTTCTGAAGTGACAGCATATTATCTAATTTAATTACATGATAGTTTCTTAGGTGTCAAGGCATTCTGCATATATGAATGGCTCGCTCTGGGCATATTCTGAGGCGGTGCTTTGGTTTAAATGTAAATATAGGAAATTTGACAGTTGTCACAGATTTAGTAATGACAATTGTGGGTTTTGTGGAAGCAAAGTAGGACCTCATCTCAACCTGGAAAAGTCCTCCAGGTGCGCTTGTGGATGGGACTTCCAAGTGCAGCACCTGCAGTTTCTCATCTCTCAAGCTGTTCTTACACAATGATGCATAGGTAGGTGTGCTAAAATGACCTTTGGGTTAACACAGAAGACTGAGTTGGCTCTTGGTTAGTTCGTATTTGGAAATTTACGTTTAAAAGTAAGGTGATATTTAACTTCTGGAAGAAGGAATTTATGGTGCTTTGTATCACGAACTGGCCAGGCAAGTTGCTTGTATTGAAATAGCAAGAGGTCAGACCTGCTTCCTTATAGTCTGAAGTAGTCATAAAGCGGAAAAGCACCAGCATGGAATGATGAATTGTGTTGTAGGCTAGAAATCATCTCTAACTGCATACATAGAAATCCACTAACAGGAACAGCAACTTCCTCTACTGTACTCAGAAAATCTGTTTCGCTGGCTTGGCTTTCACTTTCATGAGACAACCAGTAGTTTCCTTTTGAAAAGGTGAAGCACAAATAGTATCAAAAACCTGGGGTTACTTTTTCTGTAGCAAATTGAATTTTCCTATCCAGAAGCAGCAATATGAATCTCTAGTTTGCAGGTGCATTGTCTGAGAACAGCAAGTATAGATTTAATGATGTCAGCAAATCTTGCACAGAACTTTAACGGTAATCATTACCTTTGTGGAGAAGCTCTGGAAAGGACTGAAAGCTAAATTTCTTATATGCTTTTCCATCCTATCTCGAAGCTGAGACACATTTGTATAGGTCAGAGCAAAAGAGGCTTACACAGCTTTGTCCTGCCTTTTGTGGTTTAGGATAAGGTTAATGTTCAAATCTGCCTTGTGCTAAGCTGTGAAAATGAGATACTGGGCATATTGGTACAAAGACCGTGTGCGTGCTATGCTTGTAAGTCTGTCTGTTTATTTCTTTGTCTGTAAAAGTAGCAGCTAATTTTCACTTTCGTGTTTAGAGCCACAGCCTGCCCAGACTGTTTCAAACCAGCGAAGAACAAACAGGTAGGATCTCATCACTGTTGTATTTCTTTTCTGACATTCAGAATTTCCCAGCAGTAGCTACAACGAAGAACTTGTATCTGGGTATTCAGTCAGTGTTTAATGTCTGATTTTCCTTCATCAAAAATCTCTCTAGTTTTCAATTGTCCGAAAATAAAGTTGTCTCCTTTATTCACTTAACATTTCTCTGCTTAGAAAAACTAAGGGCTTTGGTGCTTTTCTTTAGGTCATTCATTTTCCAGACTGTCATAATTTTAGGAATTTTCTCTGTAAATACTTCCCTTAAGATATATGAATTTCATTGTCATGCATTAACAGTAACATAAAAGATGATCCTCAAGCTCTCTGTGGGTGAAACAGTTCAGATAAGCCACATTGTGAAGATGAGACTCTGCAGCCAAAAGAAAAATGATCACACTGCAGTTTTCATGTCCTCTGATCTGAATGAAAGACACAATACATGCAGGATGGTTTTATCCTGTCTGCCTCTGGAGCAGGGGAGGAAAGAAAAGGGACCTTACCACTTGTTGCAGGCCCTGAGCATACACAAAATCATTGATGGAAAAGAGGACATGTGAGAACAAAAAAACAGTTGGAGAGAAACTGATGTAAGTAGGACAGTGGGTGTGATCAGAAGGAGAGCAAGTAACTTCTATCAGCAGCCTATGCAAGGCCTTTTATTCTTGCTGGTGAAGAGTCTGCCGACATTTGGCAGAGGCAGTCTGACCCAGGAATTCTGCCTACTCTACTCCACCTGACCAATAAATGCAAGTCTTTTTTTAGATGGTTTGCATTGTTGTAACTCACTGCTTGCTGCATTGCTTTCCTTTGAAAAGGGGCGAAATCCCCCATGAGGAGTTAAACCAGCAGGGCCTGGCTGTTGAAACCACGCAGGCAACAAAATGTAGGGGAAACTAAAGGGAAAAATACCAACTCTGAAGAGCCATCAGAGGTTCATCCTTACAAAAGAAGCTGTGCTTGAAGCTAGCTTCAAGGGCTGTGTTAATCAGAGAAGTATTATAAAAACTGGGTTCTGAGTGAAGGTTTCTGTGTCATCTGCTGTAGATACTTATTTAAACTGGCTGCTAGTTTAAGGGTTTTCCAGCTCATCTGTTCTGTGAGGAAGGGAAGTGCTATTATCTCTGGTTTATGCTTAGAAAGAGAAAGAGCGACTTTCCTGAAGGCATCCAGGAACTCTTGTGTTAAAACAAATTGTCCCAGTGACCCAGTATTTTTCACTGTTTTTTTCCAAGTCTCCAAGCCAATTTGTAAAAAAGACATCATTAAGTTGGAAATTCAGCAGACAGGCACCAAGAGCCTGGAGCACATGCCCTAGGAGGAGAGGCTGAGGAGCTTGGGCTTGTTTGGCCTGGAGAAGAGAAGGTGAGGAGGACCCAGATGAATCTCGCCCTGGTGCCAACAGAGAAGAGGGAGCCAGGCTGTTCGTTACGGTGCATGGTGGAAGGACAAGGGACAGTGGACATAAGTTGAAAGGAGAGGTTCCCAGTAGATATAAGAAAAAAATTTTACTGTGAGAACAGTCGGCAGTGAAGCAGGCTGTGCAGAGGGGTTGTGCAGGCTCCATCCATGGAGACCCTGAGCAACACGGTTGGATCTCATAGCTGACTGTGCTTTGATTAAGCGGTTTGATTTAGAGACCTTCTGCTGTTCCCAGCCTTCCTAAGGTAGGATTCCACCTCACTTTTTACAACACTTGTTTCTCCTTTTCTAGGAACCTAAATTCTGTGTTTCAGTAGCTCCTGACACTATTGTACTGTTATTACTGCTTTTGTTATCAGTTCACTCTTGTGAACTGATGCAGCTTGGGAGTCTGAAGTTGCTTGCCTTCCACAGTTTGGGAGCTGCCAAGCCTGACCATTCAGAGCCTGTACTTCTGAGTATGAATGAACTTTTGAACTTTATAAACAGATACTAAATTCTACAGTCTTATTTTCAGAAGAACTACCTGCCTGCTATCACTGAGATAAAAGCTGGGGCTTAGGTATACTTAACTCTTGAAAATGGGGAAGCTGGTTTAGGTTTCTGTTCATGGATTTAGGATTCTGTTTTTACTCTATTTTGCAAATTTGGAATTGAGGTCTCAACCACTACTTTTTTTGTTCTTGCCTTTGTACACTTTTGTGTATCATCTGAAGTAAGATAAGCTTAGCATTTCTTTCAGCTAACCAAAGGGCAGGGTTAGCAATTGAATATTATGAGGAGCTGGAGTAGGTTTATTTGGAAGCATGACAGTAACTTTAGACCTGTTGAAAGTCAGTAGCACTTGCTATTTTTTTCAGTGTAAAAGCAGAGTGAAGAAGCATATACTACTGTTTGTACATGTCTTCTAGAAACAAAGGGGCAAACTTAAACTACTTGGCCAATCTTAATTCTGTCACTAAATAGCTGTTAAATTGTGGTCTGTCAGCTGTACTAGTTGTATTGTTTTCATGCTGTGGGAAAGTTACTTGAATATATTTTGGCAAAACTGCCTGTTGCTCTTTGTTGCTCTCATGAAGTTAGGATTAAGGTCATGGTGAGTTCTTGCTGATATAGAGTTGCTTTTAGTATAAAACCCCACAAAACAGAAGTGAAAAAATATATTGTGAGAAGCATATGGTGTGTATGTTTTAAGAGTTTTTTTTCTTGCTTCTGCATATCCTTTCTTAGCTTCTCTTGACCCATTTTTTTATTTCACTCTGCAGTCTGTTTTCACTAGAATGGCAGTTATAAAAGCTCTAGAGAAGATAAAAGAAGAGGATTTTCTCAAGTAAGTATATACTGAAAGTGGTTCTCAGTGTTGTGCTTCGGTGTAGAATTAGGATAGAGAGGAAAATATTAGGTGGGCCAATAGTGGCTTTTTAAATTTTGCTAGTTTACTAAAAACGTATTGTGTTTTTTATTCTTCTGGTAATAAAATGCCATTCAAGATCTTTTATTTAAGGAATAATCTTAAAATTCTTGAATTAAGCCGCAGAGGATGGAAGACTGTACATAACACAAATGATGGGCGCTTTTTCCCATTTCTTGCGTGGTTGGTTGATTACCTCAGGAGCAGCACAGTGGAGAAACTGCGGGTCAGAGAGCTGCAGTTCTGCTCTGAGCTTTTGGCAGTGTACGTCACTGCGGATCTCCAGGCTTACATGGGATTTAGAACAGTTAGAAGTGAAAACACTTCATCATATTGTCATTTACATTCAAAAATCTCTATCTACCTCCCCAAAACCACAGAAGAGATTTAGAAATCATGGAACTTCCTTCTGTATTTTGACCTTAGAGTCTGTAAAGCGAACTTCTCTTTACAAGAAAGACCTTTTCTCGTATTTCCAAAATATTAGGAGTTGAGTTTTAAGAAAACACCAAATGTTGTAATATGATAAAAGTCACCATCAGTGGGAAGTCATCAGTAGACACTTTCTCTAGTTCACTGCACTTAATTGCACTAAGTCTTCCCAGCTCTTTTCTTTGATTTCCAGCAAAAATTTAGTAATAGATGCTGAAGCTCATTTTTGTGCAGTGTTTTGTTCCATTATTGCAATAGCTATAGTATGGTAGATCTTATTAGACTTTGGAGTGTTATATTCCCATAATGTTCAATGACAGATTGATAAAAGTACTTGCAGTGTAGTGTTCTTGGTTTGCTTAATGTTTATCCATTTCTTGGTGTCCCAGCTTCTAATGTGAATACCGAGTTCCTACTGTAGCTATGTTTTGTGTAACATCTTCCATGTCATTATTGCTGTGGTGATGCTCCATCGTGTTCTGGTATTACTAGTATTTTTTAATCTTTTTTTTTTTTTTTAATACAGGCATTTTCCATGTCCCCCGAGTTCACCAAAGAACCTCTGTGCTGCTTTGGAAATTCAGTGCAATAATGGTGCAATTTTTGTGGCTGGTAAAGTGATCCATTTATTTGCTGCTGTGTTGTCTTAAATATAAATTTCTAATACTGCCACGAGACCCAGAAAATTCTTGCTATTTGTTGATTCCTGTAATTAAGTTCAAGGACCAAAGCTCTATCCAAGAGTGGACTTGGTTTGCTTGCCTTTGCTGAATATGTGATTTTGTCCAAAGTTAGAAATTACAGATCAGCATGCTAAAATAAGAAACTATTTGTCTGCTCTTACGTTGTGAATTTAGAGTTGGAGACAGCGTGTGGTGGAATGTTATTGAAGAGGTGTAGGAGCTTTATCAGGGCCAAGGTCAAGTTCCCATGGTGGGAGCTGCGGGAGGGGTGCATGTGGCTTCAGCTGCTCCCAGCATGTGCACAATTCCATTCTGGATATTTAGGAAGATCCTGCTGCCTTTCCTTGGCATTGTTTTCCTTTTGCTTTGAGAGATGGAAGAGTTCTCTCTTCTAGACACAGTACAGGGTGATGTGAAACTTTAAAATATTTTTTTTTTGTGCCCCTGCTCATGAAGGGGGCTTATCCAGAAGCAGTTTATGAAATGAAGAATTTTGCCCTGTTGTCAAAGCTCACTCTCTCTTTTGGAAAACCTTTATCCCTGCAAATCTTGAAGTTGTAAAATGTTTGGAAAAGTTACTTCCACACTAAATAAGCTCCCAGCAATGCTGTTCACTTGCTTGGATTTTGGTTTGGATTCAGAGGCTTTAACCATCTGGATTTATCTGCATATTATTCCATCCAAAACTGCCAATCTTAATGAGATTACTTTTGGAAAGGTTAGCTCATTCCCATTCATCCCCCCTGCCAGGCCTGGAGAGCATCTGAAAATTGGGTGAGACAGGCAATGTGACAACACTTGGTGTCCCTGAATTGAGATGATTCAACTTTTTAATCACCTAGCTGTGAGAGTATCTACATTTCACCCAGTCCTGTATATTAGCAACCACTTATTCAAATATATGCAAACAGATTATTTAAAAACAATCCCAGCATGATTTAAACCCAGCATACTATGTT
The DNA here is from genome assembly GCA_033558185.1 of Dromococcyx pavoninus. Lineage (NCBI taxonomy): Eukaryota > Metazoa > Chordata > Aves > Cuculiformes > Neomorphidae > Dromococcyx > Dromococcyx pavoninus. The sequence continues at coordinate 317,436 of JAUMJL010000026.1, forward strand.
TAAAAGGATGATGCAAATCCTGAATAAAGGAAAATGTAAAATGAAAAGCAAAAATGCAAAAGTGAATGCTCTTATGGCAGGCTAGTTGATGTTCTATACATACCTGATCCTTACTTTTAATTATTGATTAGACATCTAGATGTACATTTTCATTAATCCAAGATATCCGGTGCCTTTTAGCCTTTTTCAAACATGCTTTATTTTAGATTGCTTTTTTGGATGATTTTATCAGAATTCATCTGTATGGAGAGAGAGAGACAGGGTTAGCTTTCTGCATGTGACATAATACTGGTTTTGTGGTTTATAGTTTGTAGCTTGCTCCAACCAGAAAAAAAAAATGGGAAAAACCCCAGGCAGGATGTTGCCTTTAATTTTTGAAGAATTAAATCCAGAATAGAATATATTGAGTAGAGTGCAGTTGTTTTGCTATTATTAAATGAGACAGGATCTTAATTTGTAAGCACGGTTTCAGAGTTGATATTGCCCTCTTGACCTTATATTTGGTGTTTAGTGCTTGCTTCTCTCTCCATTTTTTATTAAGGCTTCAGAAACACCTTCTATTTTTTTTTGACCCACTCTTGTTCGATCAAAAGCTAAAATTGTTACACTGGGGAATTGAGAGAGAAATAATATCATTTTCCTTTTTCCATTTTCTGGAAGGAGAATTTAGCAGTGTGAAGCTGACTTCTGAGTGATCAGTCATAGAGCTTTCATTATTTGCCCCAGTGAAACAGGATTAGTCAGTTTGCCCATTTGTTTGTGTGGGTTTTTCTGCAGATCAAAATGCAAGAAGGAAACCTTGTTAGAAATAGGAAAAGATGACACGGGAAACCAAAAAAAAAGAAATTACGGAGGCACAATATAATATGCATAACTACTTTGAACTCCTTTTTTATTTCTATATACATGGTTTCAGACTGAAACTTGTCTGTACAGGGAGGTTACTCATTGTTCTTTATGAATGAGTGCCTTGTTTTGTGCATGTTTTCACTTCTCATAAAAGCTGTCAATAAGAAATCTCATCTTGGTCATCCATGTCAGTCTTGTTCTTTGGTTGTAGCCACCCACGTGTCACGGGAGGTGGCATGCTAGGGTGACATAATACGACACTGTGACTGGAATCAATCAGAGGATGGCAACCTCTTTATGTCGCAGCTTTTAGAGGTTCTTGAAATTTGTACCAGTTTATTACTGAGACGTTTGCTCTCGTGGTTTTCCTTGTAGTGAGCCAGATCGTTTTAGTTTGGGGTTTTTTTGGATTGAAACCTGAACCCCATGATAATGGGGGTTGTGAGAACTTCTTCATATGGAACACATATGCATTAGTGGACAGGCATATTCAGAGCCCGAGTTTGTTATATGGGAGAGTGATTCAAGGCCATGCTCTGATTACAAAAAATTTGCTTCCCTTCAGAATTAAGCTGACTCAGACCAAGCACTTGAACCTCTGGGGTTTATTCCCAGTGGTGCCAGGCTATCTACTGTTTTGTTTCTGCGCTTATACTTGAAGGCTCCCCAAGTCTACCTATAAGCTGGCCATCTTGGATACTGAAACTCTCACAGGTGCAGCAGGATATGTTTCATACTGTTGCTATAATGCTCTTGCCATAAAACAAGTTTAAGCCTGTAAATTATTTTTTATGAGGCTCCAGTGAAAGTCAAATGTGTTGTGCAGTGCAGTGCTGGAGCTTTTGTCCATTGCTTTAGAATCATTACAGGTAAAATAGTTGTTTTTTTACAGGAAGGTACAATAAATATTCAAGAAATTTACCTCAGACTCCCTGGATTATTGATGGGGAGCGGAAGCTGGAATCTTCAGTTGAAGAACTGATTTCAGAGCATTTAATGGCAGAATTCAAAGCAGATAGTAAGTATCTAGGCCATCTTTTACCGTACATGTTTTTCATCGTTACTAGAAAATTGCTTTTTAGTAGCTACTCAACACAAGAATCTAAGGGAAAAAAGCCTGTTTCTTTATCCCTCTCTTATCCTTCCAAGTCAAAGCTTGTAAACTTTTTTTTAGTTATGAGCTGTGAGTAATTAGATGACTGCTTTGTTTTATGCAGTGTCTTTTATCCTTCTAAAATATCTCCTCCATTGATCTGATGATGCAAATATTATGGGTTTATGTGGTACTTTGGCCAGCCATACTCCTTAATGGCTGGTAATTCATAAAATGACTTGTAACAAGAAGATTTTTGCCATCAGCGTTCCGTAATATCTGCCTAGCCTTTGACCCATTCATGTTTCTTAACCTTGATGAATTTTTCTCCAGTGTATAGATTTCCACAAGATAAATGCTTATTCAGAGATCATCCAGGTGAAATAATGCTTACATTGCCCATCATTTGTCATCTGTTAGACTTAGAATTAGAGAAGGCCCAAGGAAAAATTGCATTAAATATTAGTCTGGAAAAAAAAGCTGCTTTCCTCTCTTCCCAGTGGATGTGTTAGTCGGAACATTAGGAGAATCCTCAAGCTGTAGCCTTAGGTCAGGTGCTGTGTAACACCTGATTTCAGTCTGCCGAATTACTACAGGTAATTTGTTGAAAAGAGATATGGACAAATAGAAAGACCAGTCAAGGGAGGTGATCATTCCACTTTGCTCAGCACTGGGACAGTATTGGGTCCAGTGCTGAGCTCCCCAGTTCAAGAAAGGCATGAACATACCAGATTAAGTCCAGCAAAGGGCTATGAAGATGATTAAGGGTTTGGAGCATTCCCAGCTAAAGAAAATTCTGATAGTATGACCAAAATACACCTTCCTGACCATGGACAAAGGGTTTGTAGTCATCCTGATATAACCAGAGAAATGAGAGATAATAAAAACTGAGGGAGTCCTTACATGCTGTCTGTGTTCCCTATGGAGGAAAAAATTTTGAAACCGTCATTTTTTTGGAGATGCTTTGGAATAGAGCTGTCAAGTTACCTCTAGTGCAGGGTTTGGTCCCCCATGCCTCCTTCAGGCAAAGCTTAAAGGTAGAAGGGGCATGACGAAGGAAACTAAATACCCAAAAGTACATTTTGGTAGCTTGAAGAATGGAAAAAAACAAAGACACAGAAGTTACTTTTCAGTTTGGACTTGAATTTTCTTCCTCTCTGGCCTGGGTGTGTTTGACTAGCAGAGATTTCTGTGACATCTTTGGAAACCATTGGGTGTATTTAGGATAAAAAGTTGTGTTTTGGAGGAAGACGGCTCAGTTTGGTTTTATTCATAGACTTGAATTAACTGTGTAAGAAATGAACAAAATTGATTAGTAAGTGGAGTTGCTTTAGGATGGAACTGCTTTTTTTTTTTTTTCTCATTTTCAGGGCTTCAGGACTATAGTGGTCTCATTCAGGCCAGAGAAGTAGGAATTCGTGAACCCGATGCCATAGACAATAACTATCACAGATTTGTTTAAATGCAGTGCAGGCTTCCGTTTTATAAAGATAGCTCTTTGAAGAATATTTGCAAACAATTTTAGAAAGACAGTAGTTTACCTTTTAAAAGCTGCAGAAAGTGTTAGAAGTGTGAAATAAAATCTTACCTCCCTTGTTCAAATCTGTTACAGGCTTTAATTTTTCTTCCTCTGGAAGAGAAGATGTGGATGTAAGAACACTAGGCAATGGTAAGGCTTGCAACATCCCTTCTGAAACACAAGCAAACAAAATGGTTAATTACCCTCACAGATGTGGCTGAATGCTAAGTGCATGAGTGTGTGGTGAGGCGTGCTCTGAAATTTTCTCTCTGAAAGGTTTTAGTGATATTTATGTATTTTTTCCCAAAGACAGAAGAGTTTTGTAAAACAAACAGAAAGAGGAGCATTTTTCAGTCTCCTTGGCTGCATAGCTTGATAGGTGTGTTTTATTTTACACACTTCCTAGTTTTAAACCATTTATGTCAGACTGATTTCTGGCTTGTTTTCTGTTGAGCCCTTCTTTGACTTGCTCTGGGAGAGCCTGATTTTGTTTTTGAACTTGACTCCTTTTATAAAGGTCAGTTGCTATCCAATATGTCAAAGCTACTATTGCCAAAGGAGGAGGGAGAAGACAAAGTAAAAATTAACAATAATGTGTTCCAGTTGCTGTCGGATTTGTAGTGTAGTTCTTGGCATTGCTTATACTGGGGACTGTCCCTGGCCCTGAGCACAGAAAGTGCAGCTATTGCAACAGATGTTTAGCTGAGGGAGCGGGATTTAACATCATCTTGCACCTGGGCATTGCTGTAGGTGACAGAAAATAAGCTAATTAACTTTTTTTCTTATTTTATTTTTTAATTAGCACAGACTTGTACAAGATGTCTTCTGGGAAGTTGTAATTTGCACTTATTGCTGATACTGGGGTTTAGTAGCCAAAAAAAGTCCCTTGTTTCTTTCCTTCCATCTGATGCTACATCCCTAAACTCACAAGTCCTATCCCTGTTTGCATAACAGCAGACAATCTTCACACTTTTCAACCTCTACTGCATAAATTCAAATGTTAATTTAGAACAACATGTTTTTATGTTTTATGACTCTGCATGTTGCCAGGAAGGCCCTTTGCAATTGAGCTTGTGAATCCTCGTAGAGTACATTTTACTGCTGAGGAAATGAAAGGACTTCAGCAGGTAAATCATTTCCACCTCATGGAACTCATAAAACATGTGTTTCTTCTCTAACGGAGCAGTTTTGCTAACTGATTCTTTTTTAAATATCACAGACAATTAATAACTCTTCAGACAAAATACAGGTTCGAGATTTACAACTTGTCACCAGGTCAGTATTTATCATTGCTGGCAAGGGATTTCAGAGCGGTGCTTTGGGAGTTTTGCAAGCATTCTTGCTCACAGCATTATATAATTATGCTTATATTATGTGAGTAATTAATTTCTTTTGTTTAGAGAGGCAATTGGTCGTATGAAGGAAGGTGAAGAGGAAAAGACAAAGACCTATAGTGCCTTAATATGGACAGACAAAGCAATACAGAAAGAAGACATTGCATTTCTAGATGATATCAAGGTATTTGTAGCTTTTTTTTGCTAATTTATGTAGCACCTACCTGAGGGGGGAGTTTTTATACAGCAGCCGTGGACATATCTCTTTCTCTGTGGCTTTTTTTTTTAATTCAGAGTTCCCCTTGCTATAGGGGCTTTCGTACCTCCCTTCCCTGTTCTCACCCTTCCTTACTTCACCGCTGTCACGCTAGCAGTATACCTGGCTGGCTGTTAGCCAGGACAACAAATTACTGCATAATGTCAACCTTCCAGCAGACCAAATAATTAAAAATAGTCAGTGGGAGAGGAGGAAATCTGGCACCCGCACCCCTTTCTTTACCTTAGATAGCGTTTGGTGTAAGTGAAAGGAGAGGAGAAGGTCTTTTGTTCGCAAGCACTAAAGCCATTCTTCCACAGCTGCAGCAATGAGGAATTTGAAATGTCTGTGGAAAATAATGCAAAGAGACCCTTATGAAGTGCTCCTAAGTGCTTAATAAGAACTTTCTCCAGATGTTGGTCAGGGAGGCAGTGCTGATGGAGAAGTGCGTCCAGTTTTTCTTGTGTCACACTATTTCCTATGAGCTTTGGCCCCGAAATCGTTCTCAAAGCGAGGGCTTGAGCCATTACAGTTCAGGGAGACAACTGCTGTGAAGCTTTTTTTATAGCATGCCCACTTGTTTCCTGAAAAGTTGCCTTTCAGACTGCAGCATCTCATTTGGGAAAGGGGGTGGGGAATGAACTTTTTAAAAGCCTGTTATGAGATCTAATCTCATTCTGGGGCTTTTTTCCTCACTTTTATTTCTAGGGGATTGGCTGTAGTTTAGACAAAGCATTTTGTGGGTGGGATTTTTTTATTTTTTTGATTGCCCTGAGGCTCTCAGTGAGCTTCTGAATCCTAGAGTCATTCCAGCAAAGGGCTATGGAGATTTCAAGGTTATTCCTCTGTATTTGTGATTCCATTAGTTTGTGTTCATATGAGGCCTTCTCATTTGGCCTTTGAGATGGCTCTACTTTTTGCCTTTGATAAACATGGAAAAAGTTAGTCTTGCCTTAAGAAGATTACTCAACTACTGTAATACAATAAAAAAAGTTGTGGTTGGTTAACAATACATCTGACTCTTACAATCTGTGCAGTATGTTACACGTTTCCTTCCTCATTTCTTTTGTTACCTCTCATTACAGGAATTAAAACTTGACCAGAAGACACCTCTCCGGGTTCTTCACAGAAGGCCTTTGGCTGTGAGGTGTCGGATCATTCACACCATGAAATCCGAGTACATAGATGAGCACCATTTTCGCCTGCACCTGAAGACTCAAGCAGGAACGTATCCTCAGATGCCATTACACAATGCATTTATGAAACAGCTTGCTGATTGGAGTACTTTGGTTAATGGGAAGTTTCCTGCTTTCCTCACGACGCTGTTTCTAAATCCCTGCTCTTCAGCAGTCATATGTTGCTGCGTAACATTTGCAATTATGTCAGAATTTCACATTCAGACTTTCATTCAAGAGTGCTACCCGCATGTGTGTACTTCTGTGAGGACCATAGGTTTAAAGTATGCGAATAGTTATAAAAGTACTCTGGTTAAAAATACATTTGCACGTTTTCTAATTTCACTGAAAACTTTTCACCTTAGAAAATAAGCTTTCCCATCATATTTAATGCACTGCACTGCTGACTGTACGTTGCTGCTACTTACAAGTTAATGTTTTTGTCATAAAGTCACCACTCACTTTGGAATAAAACAGAAAATACAGGTTGGTAGTGCAGTTTTGGGCATTAGAAGCCAAGAATTAGGAAGTCTTTCAAAGGTGAATGTGGGCTTAACAGGACGTTCACTGCAGATTGGCTTAGGAGTAGAGAAGTACACTGTTTTTGCTCTGAGTGTTTTGCACTGTGCTCTTTTTTTTGTCCTTTCTTTTGATTTCTTTGCGGTAAAATGCACCTTTCCTTAGCCAGTATTTCTAGCTATGTTAAAGAATTTGTGCATGGAGACTTTGGAAGAACAAAGCCCAATATTGGGTCCCTGCTGAACAGAACCACTGACATTCTGGAGCTGGATGTAGAAGTAAGTTGCTTGCTATTTATTTCCCTTGGAAAGGAGTAACAGTTGCATTTGTGAGATGCTTTCAGTGGAATTGCTCTAACTAAATCAACATTCCTTACCACAGTTAATAGAAAAATTGATGTTAATGCAAAAATAGTGGTTTGTACCACACTGCCAAATATGACAGCTTCTCCTTCTCTCTACTATGAGTCGATGACGCTTACTGTTAACACCTACTGGAACAGAGCTTAGCAATATTACATGTAACACATAATTTCTTTTCAAAATGGGGTCAGATGAAAAATAGGAGAGATTTTACTTCCTCTTTCAATACTGGTTCAAACACAGTAAGAAATTACATCTGTTCACTTGCTGGAATCAGATGAAAAGAACAGAATTTGTTTTGGTTAAAAGAATGTATGTAGAAATATGGATTTAATATTTAATCTAGGAGTTTGGCAAGGTTTACTTAAAACATGGGGTTTCATTTCAAGTAGCCAAGCGATCAGCATGCTTGCTCTCATTTATTTCTGGAAAGCTGTCCCCATGTTACACGTTGCAGAACAGCCTGGCAGGTTTTTTGCGTGTCTTTTGTAGGATAATACAGAAAGAGAGCTTGCAGAGGGCACTACGGTTACCTCTGAAAACAGGAGCGCCTGCCTTGGGGCTCAGGCTGATAAGCGTGGTTCTCATACTGCTTGGTGTCATTACAGTTACTGGACATAACTGTGAAAGATGTCTAGGGTCTTGAAAGAAATTAGTCATCTTGCTAATAATGCATTTTAGCTCAGGCTAAGAGCCTAATCCTTTGATGGAGGTGTAGATTAGGCAAGGAGTAGCTATGATTAATGTAGGCAGCCTTGAAGCCAAGGCTTTTAACGTGCTGTGCTGCAGTCCCTGCGTTGTGATTGCAAATGGTGATACTAGAGCAGTGTCAGGTGTTCTGTTTGTGGAAGAGGGTGAGCAACAAGATTATGCCCAAAGGGAGTTGGAGATGTGGCCTCAGGGAGGCCAGGGAAGAAAGACGTAATCTGAGTTGTAGTAATTATGACATTTGCTTCTCATAAGGTGTTACACGTTTTGTTCCTTCTGCCTAGCAGTCAGGATGACTGTTAATGATGTTGCCTTGATAATTCTTGCACATAATGCTTAACAACTTATTCTTTTAGTCTAGTTTTCCTTACTCAGGAGGTATATTGGGGAGCAGGTGATGGTTTTCTACTCAAGTCTTGCCTGTGCTGTCCAATACCTGAGTATTTTTATGGCATCAGGCAAGAGGTTGTTTGTTTTCCTGTCATAATCTTATAGTGGCCTTCCAGTACCTGAAGGGGCTACAGGAAAGCTGGGGAGGGACTTTTACAGGGGCAAGTAGTGATAGGACGAGGGTGAACAGCTTTAAACTGGAAAGGGGAAGATTTAGATCAGACATTAGGAAGAAATTCTTCACAATGAGGGTGGTGACACTGGCCCAGGTTGCCCAGGGAAGTTGTGGATGCCCCATCCCTGGAAGTGTTCAAGGCCAGGTTGGATGGGGTCTTGAGCAGCCTGGTCAGGTGGGAGGTGTCTCTGCCCATGGCAGGTCCCTTCCAACCCAAACTATTCTATGATTCTATCATAACGGCTCATCTGCAGGATGGGTAGAACATGGAGATGGTTCACGTTTTTAATTAACAGTTCTGAACACTCTGTAGATGCAGCCCAACATCAAATCATGCTGGCAAGTAGTAGTACAAGGAGTTGCAATTCTGTTTTATCAAGAAAGCCCAGCTCCCAGAGAGCTCTCACCAGACAGACACACACAGAGCCACTAGAATGAGGTGGATATTTCATGCCACTGGCTCCTGCTTGTTTTGTCCCATGTCTCTTACGTTAGTGTTTTTCATGTACTTTTTATCTCCACTATTAGCCTATTGCTAACAAGTGTAGAGTTCTGATAACAAGTCTCTTATACATATAACATACCGAGTCTGCTGATTTTGCCTTGTTATTTCTCTCCCTGCTCTTCCAGTCTGTTGATGTTGACTGGCCTCCAACCCTGGATAATTAACTCTTCAAGCTGAGACGAGGAAGAAGCAGCTCTTCCGATGGCAGCTGGTTACTGAGCTTGGTCGCAAAGTGTTTATGTCAAACATTTGGATCATGTTGATCTGCCAAAGGATACTACTCTTACTTTGAATAAACTTTAAACACTCTGAAACAGGTAGCATTCATTCAGTCTTGAGCCTTATTTTAATTCCTTCTGGGTATAAAAAGATTTTGGTAAGCTTGTACTGGCAATAAGTCTTTTTGAAAATCAATTAAGGAAAATATAAATGTTGTAAATGTGCAAATGGTATACTGAGCCAGTACATTAAATATGCTTTCTGCAGTAGTTTAAAATGTTTTAATTACAAATAACCCTCCCTCAAGGCAGATTTTTTTAAAACTCTTTTTATATTGGATGCTGCAGCCTTTCTTGTCTGGATGCAGGTAGCACCGAGTTACCTAAAACCCAGTCCTAACTTCTGAGCACTATTCATGGAGGAGTATTTCCCAAAAGTAAGGGAGGCTCTGAAACCAGTAGTGTCTGAAATGAGGTAACACTCTGCTCTCTGCTGACTGCTTTTTGGTCAGTGTCAGTTTTAGAGATGGGCAAAGTTGTCTCACAGTCAAAGTACTTTTCAAAGGGAAAAACAGCTTTCAGAGGAAAACTTAAACCCAAGTTTTTCTCATGTAAAAACATCAGCGACGCTTCCTAGAAACAGCAGTTGAGGTAGTTGAGGCCTCAGCATCTCTCTGGCCTGATTATAGTCCTCTGCAGGCGTAGGATTTCCCCAGTTGAGTCACCACATATAAAAAGATTGGGAACTCTTCACAGTGGTGCAAGATGGAAATCTAAAGAAAAACAGGAATAACAAGAAGCTCAAAGTGCAGGCAGATATAAAAGGGACTGAAAAATGTCGGTATTGAGAGACCAGGACAGAGATAAAAAGCTTTGGTTTGTAGCATAATACATTTTTCCTAGTACCTAACCTTGGATGGATGCCTGGAAGAGTTGGAACATTGCCTAGGAACTTGCCTGGAATAGAGACTAGTTTTTTCTCTCTGCTTGTGTGATTTTAAATGTTTCATACAAAGCACTAAACATCTTTAGGAAAAGCCACTTTTATGCCCGTATCATGTTAATCCACTAAGATGTTTCTGCTTACCGGAAGTACAGAAGAGAGTTAAATTATCAACAAGAAGTTAAGGTTTGGAATTTAAGGGTTCTTCATTAATTAGCATTTCAGAAATAAAACGGGTAATATTTGCCAAGACAAACCACTGTTTGGAGTCAGGGAGGACTACTGAGATATCTTACCTTCAATTCAGTGGCGCCAGGATCTCATAACAGAATGCTGTATAATATTTTTAGCTGACTGCTCAAAAAGGCATTAATACATTTTCAAGGAGGTCCTAAAAACTGATCTTGTAAAATTAGTCTAAATATTATACACTGCCTGTGATGGGCTGTCAAAACTTGTCTCTCGTTATTTATTTTCTTAGTCCACTGTAACATAAGCATGGCAGTAGTTCAGAAGCTCCTGTTCTAACACAAAAATAATAGGAACATGATTCAGACAGCAGTATTTTTTTGTTTTTAATCTTAAAGCTGTTATGAGCAACAGATTCCAGGAGCAGTTGTCTCAGATAATAATCTGTACCCAGAAAGGAAGTCTCGTGAATGATGGAAAACTTCAGAAGCTGAATTCAGAAAACAAACAAAAGAGAATTTGTCTCGTTTCTATGTGATTTCTTGAAACGCAAAATGAACTGAAGTATGATTTATAAATTTCATAAACTACAGGGCAAAAAATGTAAACAAGACTGCACAATGCACATGAGAAGCATTATAAGGACCATTCCAAGGGGACAACAGTGCTAACAAGGCAGAAGCAGGAAGGTGAAGGTTCTCCTGCTCCTGTCGTATTGCAAGGACACTCGAGGTGCTTCCACCTGCAGCTCCTTCTGCAGTATTCTGTACATTATCGTGGTGATGGTGGGGATCGTGTTAAGAATAAAGTGCAGATAAATAAGGCTATAAGGCTTACAGTAAATGTGCTGTGTCTGATCTCTTCTCCATACAATGTAGAGGGGCCCACCAAAAATTCCTAAATTTCTTGCTTTTATGATAAATGTGAATTATCCCAATGAGGGGAAGAAAAGCTGATGATGCAAATATCTCTACAGCTCTTCAGTTATCGTTCAGAGATCATGTGAAAATATGAAAATGAGATGTAATCTGTTTTTCTGAACTTTGCTTTAAGTCTGCAATTTCTAGTACAAGGTAAACACTTTAAACTATCATAACTTGTAATGAATATTGCAGCAATAATACTAATGTACTTAGGCCTTCACCTTATTTTGAAAAGTATAATACCTACTTGTGAGTACACAAAGAGGATGTTTTGTGAGAATAAGTTTTAAATCTTGTTCATGAGGCATGTGTGAAAGAGGCAGATATTAGGTGCAAAATGCTAACAAATGAGGTCCAGTGTTCCTTAGCACTATCCTCCTCTGCACTGGAAGGACTCACAATAAAGCTGCTGTATTTCTCCAGACAACTGGGCACCTGTAACGCCCCTTACATTTTCTTTTGCATCAGATTAGCTGTGCCTGGAGAAAGCTGTACCAGTGGCACAACTCCAGAGCATGAAAGCATCCATACCCTCCTGCCTAAAAAGTTGAGTGCTCTGCCACAAAAAATTACTGAGTGCAGATGAACCACTACTGCACACATTCTTTTAGGTTTTGTTGTAGCTGACATTAATTGTGAGTATAAAATACCCTAAGAAGCCCCAGGATATGCAACCCAAACTTACCTTCTCCCAGTTCTCTGGATTTCCTGTGGTGAGGGATGTCACGAATCTGAGAAGGTTGCAGAAGCTGAGTACTTGGTATAACCAGTTTTTTAATTACCAAACCAACTCGTTTACAAAAGAAAACAGAACTTTGAAAACATTTAATTATACAGGAAAAACAAATTGTACTATGAAGAGCTTTCTATGAAATGAGTAAAATGTTTACATTTAATATACTTAAAATTGAGAACTTCCAAGAAAGAACTGAATAAACAACGCATTTCAAGCTTCGTATTTCTTTGGTCTTTCTATTACTTAAGAAAGCAGGGGAGCTCTGGAAAAAGGGTAGGTGTTATGCAGAAGTGAGGGCAAACTGCTTTAAAACACGGAGAGTCAAGTCCTTATGCTATGCACATGGAATTTGGAAAAGCAGTTTTCCAAACTTCATATATTCTATGCATTGTCTAAGGAGCATATTCTGCCAAACCTGTGGGATCGGTGTAATGCATTACAGCAGCAGCACCCGTATTGCTTTGAATGCCATGGATTACTGCACTCAAGGAGTCGTTGCTTTCCTGTAAACCACAAAGGTTTTTTGGAGGTCTTTCTGCCTCGTGTACCACTACACATCTCGAGTGGCTTTTTTTGATTTGGGATTGTGGGTTTTTTTATATATCAGAATGTGCTTTTTTTATTGCTTCTTTCCATGGTACATTTTTAGGTTGCCAAATAGTAATAATTACATTCCTAAGCCTAATCTGTCATACAAAACAGCTGTATAACTTAAGAAATACCTTCTCATATTTCTTGCTGTGTTGCTTCTTAAAAAGAAATAATAAAAATAACATAGCAAAGCTTTATAATGCAGAGTACAGTGTCTCACCCAGCCAGTTATCTCACTGAACATCAGGCTAAGAATGAAGACTGGGAATCAGGCAGAAGGGAAGAAGTTCTGGTTTCTGATACAGGGTATGGAAGAGTGTTTTTAATTAGTATGGAATGAATTGGCCTTAAGTTAACAGAGTACACCTAGATAAGGCAGCCCCAAAGACTGCCTCTGGGTTTGCCCCAAAGCTTTCTTGGGAGGGGGTATGGGGAGGCAGGATCTGAGCCTTCTTTTAAGCAGTCACTTGCATAGCAGGAAACTGCCGGGATACCTGAGGAAAGAACAGGTAGATGCTTCTGCTTCAACATATTTCTGCAGTTCAAAATAACATATGCATCAGAGCTACACACAAAAACTTCCAGAGAAATAACAGCGTGCTCCATTCCTAAAGCAACAGGGGTTTCTCATTTAAAATAGCGCACTTGGGATGAAGTGCAGAGAAGTCCTTATTTTCTGTTCATTCTTTTGTGCAGTGGTTCATTTACAACAGAGCTAGACTATTTAAAAACTCCAACCTTCCGGTCTTTTAAAAATATATCTAACAATGACATAGTCATTAAAAACATTTTAGAGTAAATTTGCCTTCAAAGCAAATGGAGTGTGGTGAAAATGTGAAAAATCATGATTTTGTTTTAGGAGAAGAATATTTTATACGAAGGAGGATAAGAAACCTAAGCCTTTCAAGTAAGTTGAGTAAAACTTTTACTACTGTTAGGCGAGTCTGAACTAGAGTGCTCATGTGCAGGTTTTTCTCCTAATTTCTGTCCTATCAATTTTTGAAATTAATTTCCATTGCAAAAGTTGTTATTTTTCAAATAATTTTAACCCTGTGAAGTATTTGAAATTTTAACCCTTCTGAAGATGCCAGCTTTTACAGTCCCCAAAGGTAAGGAAGATTCATGTGTTTTAACACTTAAAAATATGCATACCAGGTACTTCTAAGGTACAGAACCCCAAATGCCACTCCCACCTCTCTTCTTTATGGGCACCGGCCTTTGGGGTGTAATATGTAACACTAAGTTATATCAGGAGACTTGCATGGTGACATTCTGAAAGAGAAAGCAGGGACTCCAGAAGGGTAAGTTACTCCTCTTCATGCAGCCAGCCACCCGAACAGCGCTACGTGCTCGCTTCCAGCTGGCTCAAGGATTATAGCCTTGTAGTATGTTATCGAATTGGAAAGACTGATAGAGCTCATCGGTGTTGACACCATCGGTGTCATAGTACTGATTATCTGCAATACTATTCTGATCATTTGGGATTGGGTTGGTGGATAGTCTTGATTCGCTTAAAATGTCTTCATCTATAAAACTGTAAGCTGATGGATCAGCCAAGTTAGGTCGCAAATTAAAAGGCGTGCTGCCACCCAGGGCTGCTACGGGTGGGCAAGCCGGAGGCACCTGAGGGAGCTGCTGCCTGGAATTGCTTGCATTTAACACTGAACTGTACTTGTCAAAGTTCATACTGGTGCAGTTCATGTCGTCGGTCTCCATGTTCAGCATGCTGGCTGGGGGGATGCTGGCAGGATGAGCCTGGTGCACAATGCTGTTACTAGAAACACTCTGCACATCTGCAGTTGACGCTGCCACTGCTCCCATCCCATTCATGCTGCCGAAATTCCGGTAGAAGCCCGAATCCTTCTCATCAGGCCAGTTCAGAGGGTTGTCAGGAAAAACTGAGAGCGAGCTGCTGCTCTGAGCAGCAGCCTGAGGCACATCTGCTGCAAAGCTGTTCTGTGGGTGTGCACTGAGCAGGCTGCCGGCTGAGGACGCGGGGCTGTACAGCGACTGCCAGCACGAGAGCGTGTCTTGCTTCCCTGACCCCACCTGCGCCGGCGGATGGGGAATCTGGTAGATCTGCCTAGTGCTGGGCAGGGTTCCTAGCCCCGGCATCATCAGTGTGGATGGAAACATGTTTGGTTCTATGGAGAGGAAAGACGTGACTGCATTTTAATGACATTAAGTATTTTTTTTTAATTACAAATGATAAAAAGCAAAGCAGATCAGTAAGATTATATTCGTAGAATCATAGTATCATTATGGTTGGAACAGACCTCTAAGAACATCAAGTCCAACCATCAACACACCACCACTGTGCCTACTAAGGCATGTCCCAAAGCGCCACATCTACATGTTTTTTGAACACGTCTAGGGATGGTGACTCCACCGCTTCCCTGGGCAGACTGCTCCAATGCTTCACCCCACCTTCAGTAAACCTCCCCCAACAAAACCTGAGAGCAATTCCTCTCGTCCTACTGCTTGTTATTTGGGAGAAGAGACCAACACCCACCTGACTATGACCTCCTTTCAGGTGGCTGTGGAGACCGATAAGGTCACCTCCCCGCCCACGCGCATGTGCACTATTGTACGAGCTGGAAGGCTCCCCAGGGCAGACCCCAGATTTTCGGACAGCAGCAAGACAACTATCCACCTCACCCTTCTATGGCAAATACTGAAGGTGACAGCTACACTTGAGTAGAGAACTGATGGTTTTAGTTTTTACACTGAGAAGTACCAGTATGTTACAGGAAGCAACCCTCAAAAGAATATTAGCATTTCAGGCAAAGAGGAGGGAAGGCCAGGAACTGAGAGCTGAATTTGAAGAGCTGAATATCTGAACTCAGAAAAATCAGTAGTTATCTAAATTAAAGCTGAAAGTTAGCAACACATTAAAGCTGAAAGCTAGCAATGAGGGCTGCAGTGTAGCCCTCTCCCACGCAAAGGGGAAGTTGCAGCATGGCTGAGACTTTGAGGAAAAAACAGAGGAGAAAATGAGAAGATGGGCACCACTGCTGCCTTGGGAACTTCAGTGCCCACCTGAAAAGTGCTGTTCCCCACAGCCGTCAGGCACTATTTTTTTCAAACCTGTGTTGGACTGGGACATGCAGGCAAAAACCTACCTTTCTTGATTATCTTCACTTCAGAAGTGACAGCAGAGAATGGAGCTGCTTTGGGCCTCTCTGTCGCATTTGATCCTGCAATGGAAGAAAGCATGAATCTACACTGCATATTTGCTTTTATAGCAAATAACTCCGTCTAAATGTAAGTTTGCCTGAACAAGACAGAGACAAATATTTTCCTTACCACAGTCCTGTATGAGCTTTTGCCAAGCCAATGTTGACCTTTGCCTTTTTGCTTTGTTGCCATATGGATCTACAGAAAGAGGAGTTGAAGGAACATGTGTTACGTTTCTCTTCAATATAATTAGTAAAGGAACTTTCTAAAACTAATTCCAGTAGCCCATAATCGTAGTAAAATATACTTAAAAGAAAAATATTTCAGATGTGAGAACACTAGCCAAGACAATGTTAACAGTGGCTCAAGATATTTTGATTGAAAGAGGGAGCAAACTGACTGTTTTTACTTTTAAAACCCAAAAATCTACTTTGTAGAAGTAGAGTTGTAGAATTTTTGCTAATTAAGCTACTGTTTATTATCAACACAAGCACTGATAATGGCTTTTAAGAAACTCTGCAAATTGGAACCATACCCTTTTCATCTGGAAGGTATCTGAAATCCATTGGTTCGCTGACTTCCTGATCTGAAGGTCTCCGCAGCTGCATCTTCACCGTGACGGGCTCGGTGATGTCTTTGAGAAACGGTGGCGTTCTGAACACAATTGCAACTTGACGGTGAACGTCAGCTTGTGAGAAGGAACCCTTGGCCTCCCAGTTGTCCAAGACAAATCTGACTTCTATATCATCTAATCCATTAGAAACAGAATATGCTTGTTAGGCTGAAGAACTGAAAACTTGCAGCAGAAAAAAAAGGGGTTAGGAAACAAAGAAGACTCAGAATTCAGATGCAATGTAAATGGCTCAACTTTAATGGCACTGACTATCTTCCAGAAGTGCTGAAAGCCCTTGAAACTGAAAGCTATTCTGCCCAGCTATAAAACTGGACCACTCACACAGGAGTGTGGTGAAGGGCTTCAGAAAATGGCAGTGTCAGCCATTAGGGACAAAGGGAAAGAAAAAAGCCTAGGCAAGATTACCTTTCTGAACTTTGTCGCAGAGTAGAAATATTTCATCTCCTCCTTTTACACTACCACAGTTCTTGTTCACACGACAAATTCTCAATTCTGCTGTGTTGGGAGCTCCTGGAAACAAACAGGCAAATCTGATGAGAAAGGATTACTGAAACTTTGCCACTACTGAAGATGAGATGGTTGGAGTTAAGGCACGTGGAGGGAAGGCAAGAGCTGGAGGAGTGTGACACCCCGAAATCTGTACTAAACAAGTCATTCCATACAGGAAATTCAGAAGCAGGGTTAATGTTTCATGATCCTACAGCTCTCACTTGCTCATCTCTAAAAACGAGGTACCAGGGCAGCTGTGCCACTTTCTCCCTAACTACTCTAGAATAGTCTCAAAACACTTCCCCGAGTGACATTACTGCGCTCAGCACTGCTGCAGAATTCAAAGCCAAATGACTGACTACCTGTTACAGTCACACTTCTCTGGAAAAACCTGCTGGGCTAACAAGTCAAGAGAATTCCCCTCTTGCAGTAGGAGACATGCATGGTCATCAAACCTCTCTTCTGTCATAGTGTTTGAGAACAGGTCTAGGAGTCCATTTTCCCTTTACTCAGGACAGCACATTTCACCCCAAAATGCTCAAATTTCAACTCCAAACTGGCTGTATGTGGACAGCACTCAGGATATAGTTCTGGATGGAGAGCTGCCCTGTGCACAGTCTCTGGTAGAACATGTTGCAATAAATCAGCCACCACTCTAGTCTGCACACTGCAGCTGAACAACCTGATGGCTACAGAAGACTCTCTGATGACCAATGATAGGACTCGAGAGAATGGCAGGAAGATGTGCCAGGGGAGGTTTTGGTTAAATATTAGGAAAAGGTTCTTCAACCCGAGGGTGGTGGAGCACTGGAACAGCTCCCCAGGGAAGCAGTCACAGCACCAAACCTGACAACATTCAAGAAGAATTTGGACAATTCCCTCAGACACAGGGTGTGAATGTTGGGATTGCCCTATGCAAGATTAGTAGTTGGACTCGATGAGCCTTTGGGTTCCTTCCAACTCAGGTCATTCTGTGATTCTACGACTTCTTGTTATGGAGACAAGCACTGCCTGACAGTGTCTGGCCCCGTTCAGGAGCAGCAGCTTTCCTGCACAGTAAATACAGACAGGACACTACTGTAAGAAAAAACAGCCCCCTTGGAGCTTCGTGGGTTATGTTACAATTTATTTTAAAGTGCGCTGATAGCACAATATAGTGATTCAGAAGTAAAAAAAAGAACAAAGAAAAACCAGAAAGGAGGAACCCTCTAGAATTTCAAGTTCAACTTCTGTGCCTATATGCTGGGTTGATACTTTTAAGTACACAAGCACATCCCAATTTTAAGACCCGGTCTTCACTAAACATACAAAGTAACTGCTGCTCATTTCTGTTACTGTCTGTGATCATATTCCTAGTTTCATGCACTCTCTTCCACCCCTCCAATCCCAACAGAACACCCCTACACCATGCCATGATGTTCTCAACTTGTTAAGATGTAAGACTTCAAGACATCAACTCCAAATGTATTTAAAACACTTGGGAGAATCTGGCTGGTGCTGCTTTGTAACTTGCAAACCAGACCTCCCACTGCCACAGCAACAAGAGGCTCCACAACCACAGGTTCACTGTTCCAGGCATGGAAATGAGATACAAAAATTGAAGCTCGTGGTGTCACCCTCCAAAAAAAAAAAAAACCCAAACAGAATTCTACTTTGAACTCTCAGCTTGAGTCAATTCCTGCCCCGTATTTCATGGGACTGTACAGGTATGCTGTAGCACAACACAGACTATACTTATCCCAGAGACGATCAGAGGGCTGGAGCAACTCCCCTATGAGGACAGGCTGAGAGAGTTGGTGTTGTTCGGCTGGAGAAGGCTCCAGGAAAACGTTAGAGCAGCCTTCCAGCACTTAGAGGGGGCTGCAGGAAAGCTTCAGAAAGGCTCTTTATCAGCGAGTGGACAAGGGGGAATGGTTTTAAGCTGAAAGAGGGGAGATTTAGATTAGACATTAGGAAGAAACTTTTTCCTGTGAGGGTGGTAAGGCACTGGTACAGGTTGCCCAGAGAAGTCATGGATGTTCCATTCCTGGAGGCGTTCAAGGCCAGGTTGGATTGGGCTCTGAGCAACATGATCCAGTGGAAGGTGTCCCTGCCCATGGCAGTGGGTTGGAACTGGACAATCTTTAAGGTCCCTTCCAACCCAAACCATCCTATGATTCTAAGATTCTATGACAACAGAGCTCTCAGTAACCTGAGACCAGACCCAAAAACGTAGTTGCTATCTGCAGCTATTATTACTATTAGTGGTGGATGCTGCAGCCTCATTCACTACATGACACACGCCACTTCATTTTCTGAATGAATCAGAAACTTTGAAAGAAGGGGAAACAAAACAAACACAGAAACAGCAAAGGATCATATGATTAACAGTGTCATTGTGTGTTTTTCACGGGAAGGGTAAATTAAGAATTGCAAGGAGAAGCCTAATTTTACCTTTGTTTCACTTCTGCCTGCTTGAACGGCACTTGGTTCCCTCTTAACAGGTTTTTGGGAAGGTCTCCTGGGCTGGATTTTGTTGCTTTGTTTTTTAAGGGGAGTTTAGAACAAGGATGAAGGAAAGAAACACAAATGCCAGCAGATGTGGATGCACCACTCCCTGCTGTCATCTCTGGTGCCAGGGACGAACACCAAGTTGAGCAGCAGCTTCAGGAGGAGATATTCTCTGTGGCCTCTGTCACACCATGCTGCTTCCCATCCCTCTTTCCCCATGCACGCCCACAACTCCAGCCCAGTTCCTGTTCCTTGCTCTCCAAAAGCACATCCCTGGTAACAAATTCCTAGAAAACCGAGTTTCTCACCAAAAATCACATCACTTTCAACAAGGGCAGAACAGCCTGTTCTCCCTAAACCCACTTCTCAGAAACAACAAGCTGCTTTATCTGACTCCTCCCAAAGAGCTTTCAGCATGGTAAGACACGCAACTTGGGAAACTTCTGTTCAAAACCAGTTAACATTATAAGCAACTGAAAAGAGAAGCTGCCTGTAATACTGCTTTTTATAAACTTGCACTCTCTGCTAACGTGCAACGGAACTGGGAACGGCTGAGGGAAATGGAGTTTAGTCTGGAGAAAAGCAGGCTGAGGGAGACCTTATCACCCCCTACAGCTCCCTGAAAGAAGGTTGTAAGGCAGGTGTTGGCCTTTTCTCCCAAGCAACAGGACAAGAGGAAATGGACTCAAGCTGTGCCAAAGGAGGTTTAGACTGGGTATTAGAAAAAATTTCTTTACTGAAAGGGTTGTCAAGCATTGGAATAGGTTGCCCAGGGAAGTGGTGGAGTCACCATCCCTCGAGGTGTTTAGAAAACTGCAGATGTGGTGCTCAGGGACATGGTTTAGTGGTGCTTTGGCAGTGCCAGGTTTACAGTTGGACTTGATCTTAAAGGTCTTTTCCAACCTAAAGGATCCTGTGATTCTGTACTACGTTCATATTATTCTTTTGCATCTCTACTATCAAAAGCAAGTGAAGATTACAAAATATTAGCAAAGACAGTATCAGATTTAAAATGAGCAAACTAATTTTCAGAAAAAGCTCTGAATACCTTTTTGCTGCTAATCAGAACAAAAGCTTGAAATCTAACAACCAAGCCCATTGTACTGCACAGTTTTATATTTCATCTGGAGTATAACCGGACCGTACCCAGCTCTGTATGACACAGCAGGTTTAAAAAGGCTAACATTTCTTAAAAGAAATTCAGATCTGAAACTACTGTTGCAGACAAGAGCAGCATAATTTTTATGATTTGTGACTGCAGTTACGCACTGTTTTATTTACGCCACTGCTACATTACACAGAGGATTTGAGATACCTATAGTACATCAGAAGCTGCCCACATACACCCACATTAAAAAACCAAGCTTCCCCCACCACGCAGTTATCTGTCATTTCAGCAGCCTAGAAAAGACTGACGTCAATCAATGTAGATGAGTAATCATGATTTTGCATATTTCTAAATGGCATCTGAGACACAGCTGCAAATCATGTACTTTAATTTTATCACAACCCTAATTACTTTACTGCTACAAGGGTTCTCAATAACACAATGTGCACAGCTCTGATTTCTAGATAATTCTAGAAGAAACTCTAAAAATAACAAAACCTGAGTTCATATTCAACATTTTCATAGTGGTTATGCCCACAGCAACACAATTCTAACACCAAGTTGATAAAATGCAGTCCTCATTGTATTCAGTAGTTTCTACTAAAATAATGACCTTAAATATTTAGCATGGAAATTCTTTTACTGCAGGAATAAAACCACCGCCAAAAAGTTTCCAATTATTGAAAGCTCTTCTGCTGTTCTTCTCCAGGAGAGAAGTCCAGCACACATTGAGGGCTAAAATCCTCAACTGCAGTGACTTGCCAAAGCCATACAGAAGTCTAGTTTCGTGGAATATGGAAAATGGTGCCAAGAAGAAGGGTTTTATGTACGCTCCCTAAGTATAAACAAACGCTTATACAGGTAGCAACCAACTGGGATACAAAAGGGATATATAAAAGCATTAAGGAAGTATCCCACTAGAATATCTCTCTCTCTCCCTCTTGAGTCCTGTTCCAGAGCCTTCAGAAGGGAAAGGCAAGACTCTTTATGGGTACAAAGAGGCTTCAGAGGACATCCTTGGAAAACATATCAGTCTTAGAGCAGCCACCCATCTTGCTGGTATTTATTTTAATCACTTGGTACATCTGCAGCAGGCCCCTCCTTGCAGTCATTGCTGTGATATGCGAACAAGGGCTGAAAATGCACTCATGTATGCGTCCATGAAAGCAATGGACAATTCTAACTCTAGTCAGCCAACACTTCACCCTGCGATAACCACGAGTTAGACATGCATCCAGCAGTCCCAAACCACAGAAGCGAACCAGAAGACTGGCACAGACATCAGAAACTGGCCTGGCATTTTTCATTCCAGGCAAAAAGAGAAAAACAGAAGGGAAAAAACAAAATACGCATTTAACTGACTTGGTACTTACTGTTATCATAGATGGGGTTGGAAATCAAAGGAGGAAGAGCTAATGTGTAGTTGCCGTGCTTGTCTGGGAGGAAAGCTTGGAAGCAGAGGCGGACGACATTGAGATCATATTCATCAATGTTGTGCAGCTGTTCTTCCGGCACTGAACAGCAGAAGGAAAGACAAGACTGAGGATTAGTCATCAAAACCAGCAGTAATTCTTTAACAAACTGGGGATAAATCTCCACCAGTAAAAGAGATAGTGTTGTCAAGGCAGACAAAATGTGCCAGTAGTCCCTGCTAGCTTTACACGGAGGGGATGAATAAATTGCTCATACACACAAATGATAAAGAAGCCTTTAATGCTTTCCCTTCATCAAACAAGGCTAAGCTGTCCTAGTTCCCCAGCAGTTGCTTGCCTCTGTTTTCCTCACCTTGCCTTCCAGACTAGTTTCATGTATCTATAGTTTAAAATCATTCCCTGGACACATTGCTCTCATTTGTGTATAATAAAATTTAGAAAATAAATGCTGCTGCCAAAGAGAAATCTTTCAAATAAGAAGACCTAGCCGAAGACTGTCAGCAACAGTGAGACACTTTCACTATGTATCATTATTTTCCTCTAGAAACTGAGACAGAAAAATAATCAGAAGGCAGTTCTTGGGGTAAGAATGAAGCTGGAACAACATAAACCATTTCCCCCTTCCCATCAACATCTGTGTCACTTCAGTACCTCTGAGAATAGTGATCGGTAGTGTCACTATGGTAGAGTTCTGCAATACAACAAGCTAGAAAGGATCCATTTCCATACAGATGGTTGGACTTGATGATTCTGCTATTTTATATTCCTCACAATTTAAGGCACAGTAATGCACAACCCAAGCTCAGCACTTGAGTTTTGTTCACTCTTTCACTTATTTTAATTTTGAGCTGTAGGAGTTGTACTCCTAACTTAACAGGTGACTCTGGGAAAAGCAGCCCCCTATGAACTCACAGCTGTCCTTTAAGATCTGACATTAACTACTATGTTGACATTCTATGCTGACAAAACGTGAAACTGATTTAATTTCATTTAAGTAAAAGTACTGATAACTAAAGTAATTTGAAGTGGCTGTCTTTCTCAAACCAGCAGTTCAGCATAGTTAAGATACTCCTCGCAATTACCTAAAGTGAACATGTGCCAAGTCAACAGGTCACAACCTCTCAAGTTCAATCTTTCCCCTGCCCTTTCAAAGGCCCATTGCAAGAATAAAAGACTAAATGTGCCTGTGATAAGAAATCTAGGTACCACACTGTACTGATTAGACTGCAATGCTCTGACCTTTAACATTTATCACCGGGTTGGTCTCCATTCTGCTGTGAGTGGGATTCCACAATGCCCACTTGAATGATTTCTTCTTTTCACCTTTTGATAGTGTGAAATAATAAATGCAGTGAGCTCAGAATACTTTCCACTGGCATTTTTGGTCTTTGTTGGGCTCTGAACAGCTCAGTTTCTCCTGGTCTCTACTGTGAAAGAAATCAAATCACCTTTCCCTTTTAAAAGGCCACGATCTACAATACTTCAAGACAAATGCATTAGTGAGCACAAAACAAAGCAGAAGCTACATACGTAACTTCAGAAACGCTGGTGCCCAGCGAGTTCTGTCAGTGCATACCTTGCGAGTTGGTGGCTGACCGTATTACCAGATATACAGAGTAAAGTTTATTAATGTAGATCATTAGCCTACCTGCTAGCTTAATAAAACAGCAATTTTGGAAAACAAGTTTGGAACATACAGCTGTTCTGCTTTACAGACTCTGTAGCCCAACTGCCTCTTGATACAGCCTGATGTAGAGGAGAAAAAAAAAGTGCATTCTCTAGATTGCACCTTGCAGAAAGGACAATCAGAAGAGCAATGCTACTCTGCTCCCAGCAGCTCAGGTCACTCTTCTCACACTACTACCAGAAGGCAATTAGCTTTCAAGGACACTCTGGCACCAGGGCTTATGGTCACGTGCTGTATTAGCCAATGCTGACCATGTGGGTCTGGCCAGAGAGCCCAAGCGGCAGTCAGATTTCAAGCCTCTTAAAAATTAAACTGAGCATAGAGATTCAATATCTTGGTGTAAGTCAGTTTGTTGCAAGACAGAAGCCAAGCATAGCATCTGGACCTGGCTTTTGATTCTGAATCAAAAGGGAGGAGTTTACAGTTGTGCAGTCAAGTCTCTCTCTCCCAGGCTAAAGCAGCACCCTGTCCTGCACTGCATCCTCCAGAGGCACAGCAGCCTCTTCCTCAGGAACAAATAATAGCAGGCTTAAAGCTCAGGAGAACTCTGTAAGTGCAAAAATAAGCTAGACAGGGGAAAAAAATCAGTAATGCTAATGTTCAGATTACACAATTTCCTCTACTATGAACTTTTGCAGATTTCCAATAAATTTAACCCCCAACATAGGAAAGGTGTGGTGTGCCAATAACTGCAAGAAACAGAATTGCTGTACACAATTCATTGTATTCCAGCAAAACCCACTGCTCCTAATTTGCATGTTCTTATAAGTGATTTAATACAATTAAAAAAAAATCTGTAGTTCGAAAGAGGAAGTGCTCAGTCAAGACTGATTCCTCTTGGGCTATTTTTAACCAGATGAGAAGAACATAACAGAGCAAAAAAAGGAGAACAAGACAGCTGCAAGTCCATTTCGAAGACATACTTAAAAAAATACAGAGAGGCTGGATTCCTTGTTCATATAAAGCAGCACAAAACTTTCATGACCTTCAAAACATATTTCATTCCCACCTAAAAGACAACCATCCAAACAAAATAAAACATTGTTATTTTTAACAAACATCTAATCCTGCTCCCTCTGAAGTCAATTTGAGAGTAGCCACTAACTTGAACAGATGTTGGCTTAAACCTTAGGAATATTAAAAACAAACAAAACGGAGGCAGCCAAACGCACTGACTAATGCCTGGAGTCTGGCCGGAGGGAGGATGGTCATTTTCTGTCATTCAGTGTTATTTCACTGACTTCTCTACAGAAGGAGAAGAGACAGGGTTAAACCTGACAAACCTGAAGTTAAGAAACGCTGTTGAGAATCTGGGGAACAGAAAGGACTGGAGAAGAGGAGCCACTTCATCAGCCTGCACAAGCTCCACACATGCAGCTCTACCGAAATCAGTGACATTATACCCATGAAGTAAGAATGTTGCATGATGCAGATACGAAAAAGGCTTGAACACGACAACATGAATAAAAGGAAGCAGTACTCTGCTTTTGGCAGGAGTTCAACTTCCTCTTCTGACTGCTTCTTGCTGTGTGGTACCACACCTTACTGTCTTCACAGGAGCCCAACTGAAAGAGCTGGAATGCAACCAACCACCTAGGTATGTTCCTGTGATGGGCCAATCGAAGAAAAAACTAACCCTTTCGTGGCAGAAATTCTTTTTCTGTAGTTATCTGTGCAAACAGGAATACATGAAGGAATGTTTTTAAGTACAGCTTTTTTAAAAGGGGAAGGAGCACTTCCAAAAGTAATACTTAGCAATTCAAACATAGATACTACAACAACACTAAAAAAGAATTAAAATTCTAAGGTAAATACAGGGCACGAGGTCAAAAAAAAATCCATAAGAATACCACCAGCACAACAGAAAACGAAAACTATCTCCACTCACCAAGATTCAGGCAACAGCATTTGAAAGACAGTTACTGTCAAACCTGGGCAGTATTCATTGTTCAGCCTGAGAGGGGCTACAATAACCAGTAAATCCTTTATAAATCTGTTTACAGCTCCTCAGAAAGAAACACTGATTCCTTAACTTAAAAACTAATTACCTTTAAAATAATTCTCTAATCCACTATCACAGGAAGAAACTGATACACTCCCAACGTGAGCACAAGAACACCTCATACAAGCTAAAACATGAACTCCTTCCAACCTGAGCCAGCTAATCTGAACAGCTCACACCACACAGGTATAAGGTTTGGGTTGGCCCTGTCTGAGGGATTTACATCATTGAAGTCCAGAGGTGCTCTAATGGGTTTTCCCTGGATGAGAGAAATTCTTGGCTTTGCTTCTGCAACATAAAATCAGAGACTTTCCAGGCCCAATCAACCAACCAATTCCAAGCTCAGGCACAAAATTAAAGGTGCCAATAATATTAGCCCTCGTGTTTGTTCTTGTTGATTATTTTCTATTTTTTTTTAGTATTTTAAGAATCTTCAACATCAAGAAAGGCCAATAAAAAACTACTGATCTGATGAAATTGAGGGATTAAGGACTCTGATGTTTACTCATAAGGTGATGCTACAAGGAAAGTGAAAGTTTATTCTGAACACCAAAGAGAAATTATGAAGTGCTTGGTTTTTTGACTGATAAGTGATACCTGATTAAATAGCAGCTTCCTCACATACAGCCCTTCCACCCAGTTTCTAGACTAATGATGTCAGAAACTTCTGGAGTGGGTGGAGTTGGAGGTACTTTAGCATCTAAACTTAACCTGCATGGAAACTTCCAGGGCAAATGATGTGGTGTGACACATTCAAAGGGCTAAGTTGAGAATACCAGTGTACCCTGCAAAGGGACATCTTGTGACCTTCCCTTTCCAACGCAGGGCTGCTGTGCCACATGAGACACACTAGGTCTCAAACAACGAGAATGACCTCCTGCAAACAAAAACACTTCACCAAGGAGATCAGTCAGGAACAAATATCATTAGTAATCACAATGAGCTGTATTCTGCCTTTTCTCTTACGCAGACGATGGTTTTTAATTTAAGGATATGCAGGGAGCTCAGCTTCATTTAAGTGATGACACAGAGGCAGCTTTACCTCAAGCGTTTTGCTTCTGGAGAACAAAGGCCCACCCTCCCAGCCCTGATACCAAGTGATTAGTTTAACCCAGTTTAAAGCAGTGGGTTTGCTGTAAAAGGCTGGCTATGCCCAGCCTTCACTGCCAGGACTACTTTTAGCTTGGGACTAGACTGAATGTGATGAAGAGGATGAAGGAACTGGTCTGGGTCAAAACTGACTTCCCAGAAGAAAAGAGGAAAAGGCTTGCTTTCAAGTCAGTCAGTTCCTGCAACCACTAGCCCCGGCACAAGGGAAACAGTAGAAGCAGACAGAGGCAGGGAAAGGAAGGACTGCCTCTTCCAGTGCTGGTATTGACTTATGTCAAGTTCAACCAGTCAGGGAAATTGGGCGCAAGTCACAGATCACTCTCAGCACCCGGCAGGTACATTCCAGATTCAATTTACTCCCTTCAGCCTATGCCTGCACTGCAGCCACAGCTGTGACCTTGTAGCCATATGGCAGCTAGCCCTGTGAAGGGCTGCAGCAGACAAGGGATGCAGCCCACACTAAACTGCCCGTATATCTGACTGTAGCTCAACTCCACACAGCTAAAAAAGGACCTCACCAGCTAGTTTAAAGCTACATTTGCAGTTCCCAAGTCAACTACAATCATGCAGTTACAAAGGAAAGAACAGGTAGTCCTGGTGTACTATTTGTCCCTTGCTATCAAACGCAGAACACTGTGCTCCCTTTGTACCTGGGCTTCAACTAGACACACAGTAGTGGATGACAAGCCAGGCTGTTCAACTACACATCCAGAGGCATAAACACTGTCTACTACAACTTGTAGCCTCTCCGTAAGTGCTAGTAGACAGTGTTTATGCCTCTGGATGTGTAGTTGAACAGCAACAGGAAGCTGGGAACAATGGGAAGAAAGAATCATTGCAGAACTGTTTCTTCTCCGGATACACTCATGTCTGGTTTATACCTCTGTGACCCATAAAGGACATGGATCTGTTAGTGCGAGTCCAGAGGAGGTCACAAATATGATCAGAGGCCCATACAAGGCTGAGAGAGTTTGCGTTATTCATTCTGGAGAAAAAAAAGGCTCCAAGGAGACCTTATAAAAGTCTTTCAGTATTTAAAGGGGGGCTACAGGAAAGCTGGGGAGCAGATCTATATTAGGGAGTACAGGGATAGGACAAGCAGTAATGGTTTTAAGCTGAAAGAAGGCAGATTTAGATTAGAGATTAGCAAGAAATATTTTCCTCTGAGAGTGGTGAGGCACTGGCAGAGTTTGCCCAGAGAAGTCATGGATGCCCCATCCCTGGAGGTGGTTACGGCCAGGTTGGATGAAGCATTGAGCAGCCTGATGCAATGGGAGGTGTCCCTGCCTATGGCAGAGGCTTGGAACTGTATGATCCTTCAGGTCCTTTCTGACCCAAACCATTATATAATTCTAAAAACAAAGCCTTTGCGTGCACCTGTAAACAGAACATGCATCAGCAATACTCAATTTTAACAAAGTAAAAACTCAAGGGGTTGATGAGACCAAATAACTGTAAAATTCAGATGCTAACCTACAGTCATTAAGTGCCCAAACTACTACACTTGTATCTCCCCCATGCATCTTTCAGTGTATGGAAGTGGCATCATCCCTGTTTTTCAGAAGAAAGAAGCACCAGGAAGGTGAATGGCCTGGTCTGATATAAAAGCCAATGTAAGAACTAGGAACAATAACCTAAACTTTCAAGAACCAGTCATTGTTTTGTCTAGACAATATTTCTCTGAATCTGGGTTCTTTTCCTGTTTTAAGTTCAATCTGAAAAAGAGATAAAAAAATGAAACAGATTTAACCAAAACCATCCAGCAGCGCCTCTATGTTTCCAAGACATTTTTTAGCAATTTCTGTTTATAGCCCCAAAAAAATAAGTCAGCATTTTTGTCTCTCTGGTTGGTAATTTTCTTTTTCATTTTTAAAAAACTCGAAAAGGGGCTGTCCTTCAGATTAATACAAAAATTTCAGCATAACTAGCAAGAAGCATTTGCATGAGGAACAAAAAATAACAAAGGGCTTTCCGAAGGCAAAAGCTTTAGTCATGTTATGATCAGAACATTTAGCTTTCCTCAGATGGATTTGCTCTGCGCCTCTTAAAAAGCTGACAACTCTCACCAAGATTTTCAGCTCAAGACTTTAGTCACTGAAGGACTGGAGTTTAAAGTTTATTTTAGCATCTGGGGAATTTATTAGTAGACTCCAATGCTTCTCACTTTCGAACTGTACTCAGCTCCCAAATCCTTACTGAGAGTCTTCTTTTGGTTCCTAATGTTTTGCTAATTAGCTCGTGCAGACCATGGCCTGATAAGCCCCACTACGAAGTGGGCGCTCCCCAGCAAGTCGGCTGGAGAGGGAAGATCCCGGAGAACTCAGCCGATGTGGTCAAGCGGCGTCAGAGGAGGGGGGCGGTTCTTATGAGCGCAGCCACCAGCAAGGGAAGCTGTGGAGAGGGTGACGGCGTGTGTGGGCAGGAAACGAGTGTGACTGGTGTGGGGACGAGCCCGGGGGCAGTGCGGAGGCGAGGAGGGGGTGTCGTGGAGACTGTGACGAGTGCGAAGCCAACATGGGGTCAGCTGCTCACAGGCAGAAAGGGGAAATGGCAAAGGAAAGACTGCGGAGGCAAATGGAGCTGAATTAGTTGTGGGGTGCAGGAGTGAGCCTAAAAATTATTAAATGCTTATTAGCAAGAACAATTACAAAAGAACAGGAACCTTAAGCATACATCTCTAAGTCTCCGCTCTTTCAGCTTAAAACCATTACCCTTGACCTATCCCTCCACTCCCTGATAAAGAACACCTCCCCAGCTTTCTTGCAGCCCCCTCGAAATACTGGAAGGCTGCTATAAGGTCTCCCCGGTGCCTTCTCTTCTCTGGGCTGAACAACCCCAACTTTCTCAGCCTGTCCTTGTAGGGGAGGTGCTCCAGCCCTCTGATCATCTTCGTTGCCTTCCTATGGACTCACTTTAACAGATCCTTCCTGTGCTGAGGATTCCAGAACTGAATCCAGGACTCCAAGTAAAATCTCAGGAGAGCAGAGGGGCAGAATCACTTCCCTTGATCTGCTGGTCACAATTCTTTTGTTGCAGCCCAGGAACAAGCTCTCACAATCAATGGCGTGAAGTTTGGCAGTTCTGAGTTTTGCACTTTAAGACAGGTCTAGGATTCTCATGCTGTCATCCATTTGGCAAGGAAAAGCTTAGTCCTCTGCAATACTCTGCTAAGTATAGTTTTTCCCTAAATTTGAAAAAAAAAACATTTAGGGCTTTTCCTCATTGATAATTAACTCAAGTTGTTATTAACTCAATTGTTGTCTCTATGTCAAGTAACACCTACCCACAAAAGCTCTTAACTGAAGACTGGCTCTTCTTTTAATTTGAGTTGGCTGCACATCAGACAGTACATGGGAAGACAAGTATATAGCACAGCTCAACAGGTACCAAAAGAAAACAAAGCAGACATGGACCAGCTGCACCGGAGGAGTAACTCCGCACTTTCAATGCAGTGCTATTTGTATTATCATCATGCCAAGGATCCTACTTACACACTGGTCTGCCACTGCACACCATTCCTCTGGGGTGTTCACGGATAAGGGACAAAAGAGATTTCTAGAATTGTTTAGCTTAAAGGACAAAAATATATACCTTGTGATCACAGCAGACCAAACGTGTTCCAAGAAGGCGTGGAAACAGCAACTCTCTCAATCAAGGCTAACACAGAGAAAAGCTCCCTGAGCATAAGTCATCTGAATTGCATCCTTGTGAATGCACACAATTTGCACAGCCTGTACTAACCCTGACAAGGGACAAATTCTACCAACTCATAGTGGGAAATTCATAGTGAAACAGCCTTACAGGTACACTTGTAAATGATTCAGATGCAGACAGCTCCAGGTCAGGCACATGGCATGATCTAATCATCCAGGGGTTCAGAGACACCAGTTGCTTCAATAGTACAGGCAAGAGCACTGGAAAAAAAAAAATCTTAAAACCTGTACATCTTGACCAAGCAACTTCCTATTCTTCATTATTATGGCCCTTATTCAGTATTCACCCATATCATATGCTGAGAATGTGCATTAGGATTCACTTTCCCTCTGCCATCCCAGTTGCCAGTGGCACTTGGGTTTCCTTGGAAGACGATGGAGGCTTTCAACAAAGAAGTTTGGAAAATAACTTTGTGGACACACACCTTGCTACTACTTCATCCCTTACTGACAAGATGTGTAACGTGTATGCTGGAAGGCTTCAGGCATTCTGCACCTGTTAAAAGGGTCGGTACTGAACCACTGCCCTGAAATGAGACTTAAAACAGTATCTGTTTGACTGTTCCAGAAGAAAGTGGAAAAGAAAAACAACCTACACAAACACCCTGAAGGGTAGTGTTCAGCTCCATGAAATTTCTTTTATTATATTCACACAAGAAACGTGATGTTACACTTGCACTCTGTTTAGAGGATGTACCTAACTCTGAAGCATTCCTAAACAGAGAAGTCAGATGTCTTTCTGAAGACACATAAATAAAGGACAATTCAGGGTAGATATAATACACCCTGTGCAATCCTGACACCAAGTGATACCACTCTGACCTTAAAAAACAAACTAAATGCATACATAAAACTTTCAATCTTACCAAGAGTGAATGTTATGGTGACTGCTGCTAATGAAACCCTGGTTTGATCAGCTAAGTACAAATATAAAAATATTTCTGACACTAATCCTGTTTTATTAGGCCTTGGTCCTATGCTTTTCAGGCTCTACTTAGCGTGAGACTGCCCTGAGGGTGGCTGGAGGCCATTCTCAAACAGTTGTGCTTTGTGCTGACGCATTAACAAGTGCAGAAAGGCAATTACATAGGCTGGGGATTGCCAGCGGCCCCTTCTCAGCACAACCCCTGCTGAGAGCAGGGTGCTGCCCTGTGCAAGGCTCTCCTCTGCTCCTGCATTGGTGGGAAGCAGCCCAGGATCTGTGCTGATGCTACCAAGGGAAACTTGCTGTCATCAGCCCAAAATTATTACTGAATTCAGAGTTACATGCCAACCACTGTAAAAATGTACTGTCAAATTACTTTAGTTAAACATTTCCTCGCTATTACACTCAGCAGCAGCAGGAACAGAGCTAACTATGTGGTTACTAAAATTTCTTTGGAGAAATGCACATGCAGAAAGGGATTTTATCATGTTCCTGTACAGCATGACATCAAGAAAAAATGTAAACTCCTTATTTATGGAGTAAAAGCACACCAAGAGGTCTGACCAGAAAAGCTCCCCTTTTTTGTTTGAAATCAAGGTAGAGCTGACTGAGTCAATATAATATAATTAAAACACGTACACCGTTTAAATTATGTTGATGGACTAAACTCAGGTCAAACCAGATGCTATTGTGTGCATACATTATCAGAACCAGGATAATTGTTTAGGTGGGCCATTAAGACCATCAGCCTGACTACAAACAGGTGTTGTAAAAACTTAATAAAGTCTAAACCATTTCTCATTCTGTAAGAAATTCAACGTGCTTCTTTTCGTCCTGATGCAGGGACATGCATTTTGAAACCATTCAGAAATCCAGTTCTCATCTCTAAAGGTCTTCCCCAAATTTAGCAAGATTTCTATGGCTATTAAAAGAAGTATGGGGAAAATCTCCAAGCTCTTGCCACACTTAAGCAAATACATTACTGCATTCATAATAATGCTTAACTAATAGTTTGGGGGTATTTATCCTTTTCAAACTCTGCAGTTGTGCCTACATGCTGGAAGTGCTGGACTTGCTCCAGTTGTCCCCACAATTTGCTAAGTGTTCCCTACCCTCTCTGGGCATTGAACTTTGCAGTTGTGTGGCTGCGAGATTAATTGGTTTAGCTAGTTGATCTGAGGGGAAACTGTTCTTTTCTTGCAAGTTGATTTTTCCATTGGAGCAACTTGTTGAGCCTGCTCATCATGCAGCCACACAGCCTCTGTAACTGGTGTGAGGAAAGTGGTAGAGTGTGTGACCAGGGATGGGGGAAAAAAGGATGACTCTTTTTGAGAGCAGCCCGCTGATGATCTGTGACATAAAACTGCACCCTGTGGGTAGGCCCTTACAGGTGTGTTTCTGTAGCAGCAAAAGACTTGCCTCATACCTGACTGGGCCAAATAACGCTCTGTACTTTCAGTGCCTCCACCAGCTCCCATGCTGTAAAATCAAGTGAGAGGCAGCTTCAAGGAGTCTGTCAGCTCCCTGAACCGGCTGGTTAAGGGATCACAAACACCAGTGTCACGAGAGAACCAATGGGACCGTGGCAAGCTAGTTATATCGGGTTAGGTTGTTGCAGAATTACCCTAATTCAGTCTTTCATCCTCATAGCTACCAAAACTAGGGAATCTGATTCCTGAGATTCTTGTAAAACTTCCCAGGAGAGGTTGCTACTGCCATGGTATTGCTTCTGTCGAAGCAGCAACTCACACTGCTGCTGGGGATTAAAACAAGAGAAAACAAATAAAAGCAGCATCTATCCAAATAGATTAATCACATGACAGTGAGGAAAGACAAGGAGGGACACAGAAGGGGAAGAGTGTTTCTCAAAACCCCCCACTTTTTTTTTAAAAATAAAACTCCACCACAAAAGCAAAGGCAAGGCAAACAAAACCCCACTATCCTGCCAACTGAACCAGCCAAGTTCTACTCACCATTGAAGGGGTTAATCTTCTTCGAGATTCGTAAAGAAATTGATTCCTTCAGGTCCTTCTTCTTCACACACTGAATGCCCAGATTCTGAAAACTGAAGAATATGTGGCAGAATTTCAGCAACTAATAATATTCAGCACTGAAGATTTTAAATAAATTATTCGATGTTGACTACTGTGACAACATACAGTAAGAAATTTAAAAAAGTGTAAAGAATTTGAAAAGCAAGGATGCTGTATTTTCTAAAATAAGAGCAGAAACAGAAGTGAAAAACATTATAAATAAAATTCTAAAGCATTTACATCCTTTATTAAGAATAAATATTTCTGTATTAAAAATTGTTACTCTGCAGTAGACCTACAGTGACTAAAACTTAAATACTCAATTTCAGGTAATTTAAAGTGACAATTATTTTTAGTATCAATAAACTTGCTGCTTTGCATTAGTTAAAGACGTCCTCCTGCTTTTATCAGGGAATGCAAGTTTCAAATTTAAAGGTTATTTTTTTTGAAACAAGTCAAAACAGGTTTTTAAATCTCATGTAGTTACGGAAAAGTTCTGAAGAGCTGCAGTTCTTCCTTATTTGCATAAAGTGCAGGTCACCCTGATGCAGGAGGTGGGGGGAGTCCCAGGCAAGCTGACTCTTTCCCACATGGAAAAACCATGACATCATCAAAGCTGAGTGGATGTAAAGCAGGAAGTAAAAAAAAATTAATAAAATAATCTGTGTTTCATGTTGTTACAATAAGCTCAGAAGACAGATGTCTGCTGGCACAACCTTTCTCCAGAAGCAGCAGCAGTTTCCCTTCCTTTGAAACTCCACAAAAGTTCTTTGCTTTAGCTATACCTAAAAACACACCTTAATGCACCTAAAGATACTTCTTGTTCCTGCCAACACTCAAGGCTAGTCACACATTTCCCTGCTCTGAACAAGACTATCCTAGCATAATGTTATGTTTAATTTCCTTAAGCCTCCTCTGCCTCGGCCCAACACGCTCTCTTCAGAGGTACCCAAATCCTCTGCAATCCAACTCCACCTTCAGAACCTTTATTCACTAGAGGAATGCATACACTTCCTTTGGAAACTAAGCTCAGTACAGTGACCTAGAGGAAAATAAAACACGGTAGCATCTCGTAATTCACTAAAGCACTTTGGCTTTGTATTGTGGCTACTGCCTCGATGAGCAATCCTATTTCTGTCCTCTCTTGCAGACAGTATTTTTTTTAGGGCTTGATCACAGCACATATTACCCCTTCTCCCCCCGCAAAAAAATGTCCGCTGTATTCCACAGATTTAGTTTGAAGCACACTTCATATCCATGAACATGCCTGGTTCTGTGCTGCATCCCCAAATTGCCATCAGAGAGTCTCAGCCTCTCCAGCCATCCACCATAAGTTAGAGATAACAAGCAAGTCACATATGCAGAAACTGGGCTTCTAGGCACCCTGTAATTCTCAGATTGTAAACATTTTCTTAAACACGTGCTATCACAGTGAAAGTGTCTATTTAACTACTACTGACTAGAGGGACAGGTCAGAGGAGAAACTCAAGAACCTCAGCAAGGCTGCAGGGTTTCACATCAATGCTGGCTGACAGGAAGCAAGTGAAATAACGAGAAGAGAGAGGGAGAAGTAGGAAGAGAGAGAAAAAACTGAAAGATGGTTTGAAACACTATGATATCATCCATGCAGAGATAGCAAACTTGGAAGTAAAAATCTGACTATACAGGCAGTCACACACACTTCAACATTCACATTTTTGCCTTGACATTTTGGCCAAAGAGGGCTGTGATCAGGTTGAAACAGCAGTGCAAAGATCATTATACCACAGGCAGAACAAATCACTTTGTTCAACAGGAACTACATAGGGAACTTTAAACAAGTTGAAAGCAGAGTAATTACTCAGACCTGCCCAAAAACCTGGGATTAATAATTCCACTTCTGAAAGGAAATAAAAAACAAAACAATTGTATTTTTGCTCCATTTGGGATGATCAGCAAGAGTACACAACTAGAACCACTACCAGGAGAGGATATCTTCTGCTCACTAGTATTGTATGCGGCTTCTCTCCAACATGGACTTGAAGAGAAGAATGTAAAGACTGAGTCACTAGCCACAAAAAGAAAAACTACTTCAAATATCCAGATCCAGTTATGGACCATACTGTTCTTTAAGATTAAAGCAACCAATGATTTGTTTAAAAAAAAATAGTAGAAACATTTTAAAGGCAATGTTTCGAGCCCGCTCCCATCAGGATATCCAGTGATAAGTTCAATTGAAACTCATAGCTTTGCATTATCAGTGAAGTGGAAGTAGCCCCCTTGCTATTTGTTAAGAAATCAAGAGGCTTGTCGTGTAACAATATCGAAGAATTCATGGATATAGCAAACAATCACAAGTGCCTTAAATGAAACAGAGGCACAGCATTATGTCAAAAAGCAGGATTTGATGCACATATATAAGGCAGATAAAATCAAAATTTGCAAATAAATATTTGCAGAGCATCCTGATGCTTTTTTGGCATCACATCCTGTAATGGCCTCTCTACAGGCTTGCCTTAGGCTTACACATTTAACCTTGTGCAACAAAATGCCAAGTTGGGAACACAATCATCAGTGGCTTCCTGCACCTGGTGGATGCAATACATAACCAGAAAAGGTGTTAAGCAATCCAGCTCTTTTGCTTCAGATGAGAAGGCATAGAGCTGAGAGCAGGAAGTGGGATGGGCTAGAACATCAGACATCCCTTGACCTTGTGTGAGGGCGCTTGATTGGAGGAGACAAAGCAGAAGTTGGTGAATGGATGGTCAGAGGAAGCTACAAGGTCCCACAACGGTTTAAGATACTTGGGATTGCCATTTAGACAAAGGGAACTCTCCTTGCAGGGGAGCAGAGGAGGATGAAGTTGTAACAGTCAAGATGGAATCAAGCCTGAAGGAACAGATCTACTTTACTAGAAAGGTATGGCAGTGGGGGGAGGGGAGAGGGGGGAACCCACAGGAATTACATTTACCAAACCATTTCTACCATTTGCCAATTAGGATAGCATTGTGAACACAGCTAAAAACAATAAACTAACAGAATTGTTAGCATCTGTAACAGCAGAAGACAATACAGTCAATATGCTATGTGCCACCTGAAAACATGTGCAGCACATTCATGATCACTTCAGCTTGGGCTGTGTGTTGAAGAAGCATCTCCACTATTACAACTGTTTATTTCACCATCAGGCAATCATTATCTTCAAACAGACTGTGTCTTCAGTTCTCTCCTTTAATATTGTTCTACTGAATAAACCCACATAAACAAGGAGTAATTTTGCTAACATCAACAGAATCACATCAGCCTGAGAGCAGCGCATAAGAGCTACCTATACACTAAAACATTTACCTTCTTTTCTTCCCAGCTCAGTTATGTTTACTCCAAAGCAACAACCTACTTCCAAATTTAGTACATTGCAAACTGTGAACTGCAAACAGCTTGCCAATTCAAAAGTCCCCTCTCCAGCAATTATAACTCAACATTTGTTGCAGTGTACTCTGCTTTTACATTTTTACGCAAGGCTCTAAACTTACAGGAAATGCCATCAAATACAACTGTATTTTATATGTTCTTAATATTCCTCCAAATAGCACTGAGAAACACATCTCGTACACAGCCTGAATTTTCCTTCCTGCATCCAAAAGTAGATCCTTGCCCAGCATGCTTACTCTGTAGAGCTGGGCCTGAGCAGAATCTGTGTTTTTACTCAAAAAAAAAACCCCCAAAAACCCAATCCAACCAAACAGCAACAACAGTGACAGCCACTAACACCTTGCTAGATGTGTCACAATCACTGTCTTGTAAATGACATGATACTCAGCCAGTACAAGCTTTCTCCAGCACTTTCCAGAAAGTGCAAATATTATTCCCATGGAAGTCATGAACTTCCCTAAATCTCTCATGACCATGAAGCACTAATTGTAACGCTGTTACCCATTCTAATACTCATAATTTTCACACATAGGAGGGAGTCACACTCAAGAGTAAGTAGCATTACTGAACAAAGATTAAGAGACAAACAAGTGGGTGGGAGAAAGGAAAAGATGACAGACATTGGGGGAAAAAAAGGAGCACTATGAAAAGAATAGGACAAAAGATGAGTATCTGAAGTACTGAAAAAAGAAATACTTCAAAGAGGAGTTGCCCTCTCTCTGAGATGGATTAGTAAACCTCAGCAAAGACAGAACAATAATTACCCTTCTCATCACTAGACAGTTTTAAAACAAGATTAGCAAATCACTTGCATAATTAATTGAACTCCCAAGCAACACCATTACTTACGACAGGACTCGCCGTTCTGGCCCAAACTCTGCCTCATAGTAGCCATCTCTGCAGTCTTTTCCAACGAGGTCATGAGGGTGTGGCTTGTAGGGTTCATTCTTTGTTACCAGTGTAGTTCTTATTTTGACTTTCCCATAATAGTTCAGAATCTACAAAAAATGAGATGTTTTCTAGATTTTAGATATCAGGGCTAGTGAAGTCCCCACATGTACCTGAAAACACCTTTCATCCTAAAGTACTCTGGAAGAAACACCACAGCTAAGAAAAGGGCATCAGTTCTTCATAAAAGCCAAGAACACTCAGAAGCTTTATTCACTCAATTTCAGTTCTGTTCATTTTACACTTCTTGACAAAATATTTGAAAAGTGAATTTTTTTCCAAAAGTCTATCTCATCTATTTCATTAAGTAAAACAACAAACTTCACCTGCTAGCTTTGCCAAAGAAGATGGTTATTTGGAATGATAACATTTCATAAGTGCCCATATTCAACATTTGATCTATTCAGTTCCCAAACTACCCTATTGCAAGAATGGGAAGTCTGAAAGACTGTAAAGAATCTTTTTTTCTCTCCCCCCTCTTCTCTTTGTTTTTTTGTTGTTGTTGTTTGGTTGGTTTTTTGTTTGTTTTGTGTGGGGTTTTTTTTGAGGCTGGAGACCTATTGCTTCACCATCTTACCAGGGTTTTTATTTGAGTTGAACTCATCCCTGTGCAAAAGGTCAGAGGTGATACAGGTAAGACCTAAAACAGCTTGTAATGCTGTTAAGACCAAATATAACAGGACATGTTTCATTGTCATATCTAGTCGTACAAGGAAAGGTGCAAAATTTTACACAGGTGACCACATGACCACATCCAAATGCCTATTGCAGGACAGGTCTAGCTCCAAAGACCTTAGGAAAAAACTCCTAAAGCCTCAGGGTTAAGGATATCACCTGCGCATGGAACACTAAGTAGTGAGGATCTTAACAGAAACAGCATGACATAATCCCCTATGAAGTCTTTTTTTTTCCCAGTTAATTCTCAGATGAATATTCCATCTTATATTCAAGAAGGGTGGCAATGAAATCTCAGGCTCTTTCTAGAACCTTCACAGCATTCAGCCTAATTCAACACAATGTCTCTCAGGTGCATAAAAGTCTTCCCTCAAGCAGACAGCTACCAGTGAAGTCACCAAGAGCTGTGTGAGTTAGAAAAAAAAAAAAAAGGAAAAACAGTTTGGCCTAAGTTGTTTGAAGCATAGCAACTTGAAAGCAAATACAAAACTTGCTCAGGCACACGTTTGTGCAGAGGCCAGCTCTCCTCCTCCTCTTCCCCTGCCCTATAACTGCTCCTCCCCTCCTTCAGACCTTTCTTTTTCTCCTCCTGAAACTCCAAGGACACATCATATATCAGCTGATGCCTCAAATCTTTGACTTGACCTGTGCTCTTCTAACTTCTTTTATTTGTTGGCTTCTTCAGTCTCTAATTTGGCTCCCTTTCTTGGCCTTCACACAAGCCACTGTAACTTTTTATCCTTAAAATAAAACTTTAATCACTCGTTCACCTGTTACATCATTTCTCCCTCATTTCACACCGAGTGCGCTGACCTTGAAGCCTCATCTAGCCATTTTTGATTCTCCAGTTCCTCCCTGATGATGTTCATCATAACTGCACCACAAAATTTAATCTCTTCCTGGTCTCTCTGTTCTCCTCATTGATGTTTCCATCTCTAGAGGGGACTCCCCTAGCAGCTAATCAGCATTAAAGCCTCCTACAGGCTTCAGGGAGGCAGGAATCCACCTAGAAATCACCTGCTATCAATATCAGCTCTGTCATCAACAGTCACCTTTAAAAAAGAACAAACTTTGACAGAACTGCATGGTCACTTACCATGTCTCATCCACCCTGGCAAGATTTCCATTTCCTGCATTCCTTAACAAAACTTGGCACTGTGAGTCAAGGGGGTGACCTTCTTGTTTGCTTCTCCATTTAGTAATTCTGGCTTTAGGACTAGACCAGCTTCCACAGTTGCTTTACTTAGTAGAGGCTCAACTCAACACATAACTGCCAATACTACCTTTCTCAAATTCTTCTTCTTCCTAAAGAAGTTTTATGCCTTCGCCTAAAACATCTCAGATTTCAGATTTTGTGTCCTCTGTATCTGTTCTTTTTCTGCTGTCATTTCAGAGACGCCATCTTTGCCTTCACTTTTTTTTTTAAATACCTGCACACACTGCAAACACAGATACACAGCTTCTATTCCTGGGCACTGCAATGTATTTCCAAGATGGCAAGTACTCTTAGCTTCCCATTTGTATTTGAGCTTTCTCTTCTAACTTCATCTCTGAAAGACATTCTCCAAATTGAAAGAGTTCAAGGGAACACTAGCAACTTAAACTTCTAATAGGAGACCAGAAATTCTTCTCCCCTACCCTACTGGTCTAGGCTTTCTCACACATTCTTTCATCCACATTTGAAAGCTATTGCTTAAGTGCTTCCATTCCACCTCTACTGTCTGTATATTTGTCCCTCCTTCGATCATAGCTGCTAGGACAACTCTGAATCCCTTCATTCTGGATTTCCCAACCTATCTGTAATGCAGCCATGCAACTTGTCTTCATTGCAGGTGCTCTGACCACACAATTCCCCTTTCTCATCGCAATTTTAAATTCTGTATCCCCTTCTGACTTCACAGTAGTTTCTTTTGCAGAGCCTAATCAGCAAATCACTGGCTGTAAGGCACTTTATTACTTTGCTCACTTTATGCAAGTGCCTTCTTTCATGTTGCACCCAGCAGTTTTTCAAAACCCCCTCAAATTTTGTATGCAAACTCCTTCAAAGCTCTCCCAAAATGCATACTGCAATCCAAACAGTAAAAACAAACTCAAGTCACGTCACTAAAAAACCAGAACAACTGTGCATACAGAATAAGCTACAAATGAACGTCTCCTACACAATGAGCAACTTCACTGAATTCCTTCTCTACCAGCACTTTGTTTACTATGTCTACATGTTCTCCTTTTCTTGCAAATTTGAAGCAGAATCTTTAATGACTAGGAGCAATGAACTTTTTCCACTCTGTTGCAACTACATTTGCGTGCCAAGGAAAGAATAACAGAACATGAAAAGAAAAGTATTTTA
The DNA here is from genome assembly GCA_033558185.1 of Dromococcyx pavoninus. NCBI lineage: Eukaryota > Metazoa > Chordata > Aves > Cuculiformes > Neomorphidae > Dromococcyx > Dromococcyx pavoninus. The sequence continues at coordinate 358,103 of JAUMJL010000026.1, forward strand.
TTTACCGCACCAAGTCCAACACATAGCTAAAGCATAACGTTAATCTGGGCAATGGTAATTCACGGATAAAAGGAGTATTTACCTGTATGGAAGGGAATGTTTTATTGTTGTCAGTACTGTGTTCTCCTGGAATGCTGCCAGCTGATCTTCCCTCACATTTGTATCTGAAACGCATGCCCCTTTGCCTGGGTTGTTCAAATATTTCAATGTAGGGCTCAGAGCCACCTTAAAACCAAAACATTTTCAACATTAGTACACAGTAGATCTTAAAAAGCAGCAGAATATGCAAGAATTAGAGTATCTAGACTTTTTGATTTATATTACCATCTTTTTAATTAGTCTGCCTTCTCAGACACTCTTCTTATGGACATGAATGCACAGAAGGTAAGTGATGAGGAGAGAGAACAGATTTTAAATGAAGCCTCGGGTACCAATACCAACAAAGTAATCAGCAAAGGATGCCTTCCCTTCCGTCTCACCTAGAATTTAGCTACTTTTAGGAACTGAAGAGTACGTGTCTCACGGAAGAGGACTTTATACAACAGAAAACAAATTATTTTGAGGGAATTGTTGGTATTTAATTATCACACTCTTAGGAATGATTGTCATCTCATAGCATACCATACTGAAAGCACAGATATCCCATGTTCTCTTAAACATCATTTGAAACAGAGTGTGTTTCCTCAGAATTTGACTTAGTTCCTACTATAGTGAAGCAGAAACTATGCAAATTATGGAAACAAAAAAACCCACCAAGTTCAATACAGTCCCTGTGGGCTCAGAAAATACCTGATTGCTGGTATCGAATTCTACATCTTGAGCTGCTCACCTCCCAGAGGGCCTGCTTCTAGTTGCAGTATCTCCCCAAACAACAAAACTTCACTAAAAGCTACTGGGTAGTTGTCAAAGAGGTTTTCAGGAAACAAATGATAGACAAGAATAAGAGACAGCAGAACTCTTAAATGGGGGGAGTTAGGAACACGTTAACTTCGCAGAAGTGCAAGTACCTTCCAAATGATGTTTTATTGCCAGACAGTAAAAAGCTATTTAATATATCTCACCAAGAACAAACAGGACAGTCAATCAAAAAGTGGGATGGCATGCAAAAAACAAATAACAGAGAGTAAGTAAATATTGTAGAAGTTGAATCATCATGGTACTGCATGATCAAAAGAACACACCTTATGGAAATGCCTACTGAGCAATCTGTCATCTTCATAGAATAGCAACCTATCCAAGCAAGGCTGAGCATCACAAACATGACAGGCAACATCCTGTGGTACAGCACTAAAAAACGTGCTTGGACTTCAACATAAGTAAAATAGTTTAGATATATGGAAAGTGCTAAAAAGGTAAAAGATCCTCTCCTTCCTTTTGCCCAACGTCTCTACAGCCTAAGCATACGAGTTCTGGCAAAGACTTGATTCCAATCTCAACCCTATACTAAAAGCTTCTCTTTTGTTGCACGCACAATGATTTAGGTAGACCTGCCAACACAACGCTTGAACTTTACGCATGGCACTTGTTGGTCACAAAACGTTTCTAATGATACAGCATTTCAAATTCAAGGTAGATAAATACGATAACCTAAAAGATAAAGTAGAAGCAAAGAATGAAGGGAAACTACATCTCCGAGATGTCACCTTGGTCTTACCTGAATGTGCATTTCAACTGTGACACACCTACAGACAAATGCAGCACGTGATTGGGAAAAGCCAGCACAAAGTCATCAAGGGCAAACTGTGCTTCACAAACTTGATCGCCCTCTACCACAAAGTAACACGCTCAGTTGACATGGAACAAGCAATGGACACTACCTGGATTTCTCCAAGGCTTTCGACATTCTCCCACAGCCTCCTCCTAGAGAAGCCAATGTGTTATGGTATAGACCAGCGGTCTGTGTGGTAGGTGGGAAACTGGCTGACAGGCTGCACAAAGAAGGTGGTGGTAAACAGTTCCTTTTCAAAATGTCAACCTGTCACAAGTGGGGTACCCCAGGGACCGATACTTGGCCCAGAACTGTTTAGTATCTTCACAAGTGATCTGGATGATGGGATCATATGCACCCTCATGAAGTGTGCTGAAGATAACGCAAGAAGACCTGGATAGGCTGGAAGAGTAGACTAACAAGAACCTTTTGCAGTTCAACAAGAGCAAACATAAGGCCTTGCACCTGGGAAAACATAATTCAGGAGCACAGCACAGGCTGGGACCTACCTGTCTGCAAAGCAGTTGTCCACCAGAACCCCCAGGTCCCTTTGCACAGAACAAGTTCAACATGAATAAACAGTGGGCTGCCCCAGCAAAGTAAGCCAACAAGATGCTGGGTTGCATTAACAAGGGTAAACCAGCAGAGACAGAGAAGCTATTATCCCACTCTACTCAGCTCTTGTCAGGCCACACCTGTGTTCAGTTTTGGTCCCTGCTGTACAAAAAAAATACGTGGACAGGCTGAAGAGAGTCCAGAGAAGGGCTACAAAAACGACCGAAGGACTGGGAAGCCTTCCATAGGAGTGAAGGCTGAGAGAACTGGCTTTGTTCAGCCTTGAGAAAAGAAGACTTAGTGGAGACTTTATCACCATGTTTCAGTATTTAAAGGGTAGCTACAAAGAAGATGGAGACTCCCTTTTTACAAGGAATCACATGGAAAAGATGAGGGATAATAGGCGTAAGTCACTCCTGTGGAGATTTCAATTGGGTACAAGAAATTTGTTTTTCACAAGAAGAACAATCAGCCATTGGAATAATCTCCCCAGGTAAGTGATGGATTCCCCAATATTGGACCCTTTTAAGATTCAGTTGGACAGAGTGCTTGGCCATCCTGTCCAAGATCATGGTTCTGCCAAGAAAGTTTGGACCAGACGATCCTTGAGGTCCCTTCCTACCTGGTATTCTGTAACTGTGGAACAGCAACATGTGAAAGTAGCTCTTATACTTCTCAGATTTTATCTAACCCACCTTTAGATAAGCTTTGCATATTTTCTCTTTCTGGAAAATAAGCAAGTCCAGCAAAGGGTGGGCAGACAAGAATTTTTAACAAAAAAGGCTAGAAATGATGTCAAGCTGGTTTCAAAGAGAACAGAAGTCTGAGCTTCTCACAAAAGAAAGCCCACAAGCTCACACCTCAGCAAAAGGCTATTCAACTTTCACACTTAAATTTACTTGTCCTATAGTATTTATCAGCACAGTCCAGTGGACCAGACAGAACCTTCTGCCAGCAGTGAGGAGTGACTGCTGCATCAGTCAGCCTGCCATTTCCACCATTCCATTGAGGAGAGAAAAGACTCTCACCTTTCCATTTCTAAGTAACACGGTACGCCACAAATACAGACAGATATCAATATACTAAATTAAAAATCTATAATAGATTAATAATAATGACAAAATTGCAGTAAAGTGCCTACTAATCATCATACTCTGGAGATGGACATGCTTACATAGCTGCTAACCAGACGCACAGTACACCCACATAAATTATGTATTTATCAAAAGTAGCTAGAGCCTTGCTGTTCAAAACTACTATAGAACACAGTTACTTCAAGACTTGAACTCTCTCCGCTTTAACAAATCATTTTCATTCGTGCTCTGCTAATGCTTGCTAAGGAGGACTTTTTTCTCACCTATTAAGAGCACTTTATTTTAAAATTCTGGGCTCATTGATCTTTACGGGCTGTGGTTGAAACAAATGCCATTGAAGGCAAACCCACTGCTTAACAGCAGGTGTCTGTGGGACAGTAAAGCTCAATGACACAGTGGCCTCCAGAGATTAAACATTAAACTTCATTCTATCTTGGTTCTCTCTTGCTCTATTTAAGAACCACATTACCATCTCTACCATGATTATGAGTGCCATCATGCTTTGTGTGTAAAGAGGAAACATTTAAAAATGTTTGTGCAAACTAAAGGTATTATCAGCACCATGTAGCAAAGTGAAGGGCTGACCAGTGTTCCCTATTTCTGTAAATCAGCAATGTGCTTTTGAAGTGGTCTGACTTAACTATTTCAGTCTACACTCACACACAGAAGTCTGTTGGTTCCCACAGAGCTGCTAAAAACCTGTCCTCTGCAGCTCTTGCTGTGTTTATAACCAAGTACAAGCTACGTCAAAAAACACTCTCTCACTAATTCTGGAAGAGAAATGCACAGCTACTCATATTACTTACCTGCCCACAACTACTCAGAAAAGTATTTGAAATGGAAGAAAAGCAAAAATCTAGCTAATGCTTCATCTAAGTGCTTAAGAGTTTAATTTGCAATTGTAATGAATTATAATTGCCTATACACATGCTAGTAATAGAAACATTATGCTACCTATTAAAACCTGCCTCTTGGTCTTTTTGCTTTAAAACTGTTCAGTCCCCCTCCTTGCTGTGAATACTGCAGTAAAGAATTTCCAAGACAATATAGGAGATCAAGTGTCCTAATTACACACACAAAAAGAAAATAGGTAAGAGCAGTAACAGCTCCAAGAGTTCAGCCAGCTTATACTCATTCAAGAACAGAAAGTCTGTTTTATTCTCATCTGTTTTGAGCAATATAAAAAAGAACAAAAGGACAACCCCAAGCAACATTTCCATCAGAGATCTTCAGGATAAGAAATCAGGGCTGGTTTAAAGTTTAATGGCCTGTGCCATTAGGGAGGAAGTCTTGACACGCTGCCACCAAGCAAAGTGACAACGAGATCAAGGGATTGCATGTTTTGCCTTGTTCCTTTGCTCAAAGGAAGCTGGGAATGGAGGAGGGACTACACAATTTGTAATTTTCTTGCACAACCAGGAGTGCCCTGTGATCAGACTCTTAGCAACATCTGTGTGTGAAAGCAAAGCAGCTGCGCATATTTGTGGAAGATGTGAAAGTACCACCCGAAACCTATGATCCAAGGTGACTTGCGGTGAGACACAGATGGGAGAAGTGTTGCCCTTCAACTTTGATATCACTGCTCTGTAAAGATCACTGGCGACCCTACGCCCTCCACAGCAACAGCAGTGTCTGAAAAGAAAGAGCAGACAATCTGTATGCTTATAACCTCCTGTAACAACTCAGGCAAAAGAGACTATAGTGGAAGATTTGTTATAGCAAAATCTAGTTCAATCTAAAATAACTTAATGTGTAAACACATTTTTATTTCAGGAAGCCATAATCGACCTAGGGCTCCAGAATCTGTACAGATTCTAACAGAGAGACAAAACTGCTTGCCAACTTCCTCTTTACTATCACGTTATGTTACAGAACAGCAACCAAAAAAAAAACAACTACAAAAGCTGGCTAGCACCAGGAAGTTATGAACTTTCCCCACCAAAAAAATCCTTCTCTGGTTCCTAATTACACTCAAAATATATTAATACATTACAAAAGAAAAAGTGCTACCCCTACTACCCTGTGTTGTAACACTCAGCAATACAACGTAACATTTAAAAGATGCCTCCATAGGAATCCAGTTGTTTTTTCTCTCTGTTGATCGTTAGCACACATATATTTAACAGAACTGAAAGTTCAGACACTGTTAAGTGGTACTAAACACACACGGCCCTAGGTTTTCACAGAATGGTTTGGGTTGGAAGGGACCTTAAAGATCATCCAGTTTCAACCTCCTTGCCATGGGCAGGGACATATTCCACTACATCAGGAGTTTGAGACTGGAGAGCACCTTTCCCTAAAAATGCTATTCTAATTAACACTGCCACGCCTTGAGTTTTGGGGTTTCTTCAAACCCTAAGAAAGATACGAGCAAACCACCTTTTGAAAGGATGACAAATTCAGTTTAATTTAGCCTAAAGAAACTTAATTGTGCTTTTTGCTGTAATTACTCAATATATGATCCCTTATCTATGTTACTTTGCATTTATGCTACCTCTGTTTCTTATTCATTTGTGTTCCCATAGGCAAGTTCCTACGTGAACAGAACCCTGTTGAGCATCAGCGTCTGTGGCCTATTAGTGTCTCTAGTGCAGATGCGAACCCCATATGCTTATTCAACACCTAAACATATTAATGATAGTTTTAAGACTTTAAAGATCCACTTTGAACCACAACAGCCTTACAAGACCCTGTCACAACCGATATGGACAACTCCATGATGCTTCTTCATTAACTTTTTCCACAACCCTGCTTAACGAGCTACACAGACACGGCTTAATTATCAAAAGCAGATGCTGGGACGATTAGGCAAGAGCCCCGTAACCCCTTTTCACACTGTTACCCAACTCTGCCTGCCCAGAGGCTTAACTCCATGGGAGACGGTAGGAGAGAACAGAAACAAGAACCTCACGATGTTCCCCTGACCCGGCGACTGCCCCCCAGCGGCGCAGGGTGTACCCCGAGAGAGGCCGGGGGAACGGCGGGGGCTCGGCTTTTCAGCAGCGAGGGGTGCGGAGCCGCTCCCTTCCCCCCCCCGCACCGCCGGTACCACATCCCCGATCCTGCCGCCCGTCAGCCATGCTGACAGCCCTACCCCCGGCATCCAACTCGCCCCGCCACTCACCGTTACCGCACCTCTCTCCCCCTGCCCCACCACTCACGGGTACTGCATTCCTCTCGCCCCGCCAGTACCACCCCGCCCCTCACCGGCACCGGCCGCCTCGCCGGTACCGTATCCTCCCCTACCGGTACCGCACACAACCCCCCCTGCCCCGGCGACACCGCGTCCCCTCCCACCCCGTCATTCAGGGGCACCGCAACCCCCCCACACGCACCAGTACCGCATCCCTCTCCCTCTGCCCCGCCGGTACCGCACCCCTCCCTTCCTCCTCCGTCCCACCGCTCACCGGCCATGCTGACAGCATCCTCCCCCCGCGCCGTCCCACTCGTCCCGCATCTCGCTCCGCTGCTCACCGGTACCGCCCGCCCCGCCAGCACTGTATCCCGCTCCCTCTCCCTCCCGCCCCTACTCACCGGTCGCGCATTCCGCCCGTGCCGCCCTCCCCGATATCCCCCCCGCCGCTCACCGGCCATGCTTCCAGCTCCGCGCAGCCGCTCCGTCCCACCGCAGCCGCGGGGCTCCCCGCCTAGGCCCCGCACTCCTCGGACGGACGGACGGACAGACAGACAGACAGACAGACACGACACTATCTCGGAAGGACGGCCGAGTCCAACTCCCTCCCTCCTGCACACCGCCCTTTTCATGGGGAATTTCCCGTCCGCGGCGCCGCCCCCCCGCCCCGGCCCCGCTGGCGCCCCGCCCGGCTCCGCCCCCCCGCAGCGGGGACTGAAATGCCCGCTCGGCTCCGGGGGCCGAAACGCCCCGTGCCCCGCCGCGGGGAGGAGGGAGGGCACAGACCCTGTGGGGAAAAGCCGACCCCTCCCTGCCCCGCGGGAGCGTCAGAGCCAGCCTTTTCCTTTCCCACAGGGCAGCCCCAAGTCAATAGAAAGAAGTGAAACTCCACTTAATCATGGAATGGTTTGGGTTGGATGGGACCTTAAAGCCCATCCAGTTCCACACCCCCACCACGGGCAAGGGCACCATCTACTGAATCAGGTTGCTCAAAGCCCCATCCAACCTGGCATGGAACACCTCCAGGGATGAGGCATCCACAACTGTCCTGAACAACATGTGCCAATGTCTCAACACCCCCATCATGAAGAATTTCTTCGTCTAAGGAGTCTCGTAGAGTCCTCTCACTTCAGAGACAGTGGAAGGGCAAAAGCTCGCTTTATCTTGATTTTCATTACAAATACAGACTGTGAAAGCAGGGATCATGAGCCTTCTGGCTTTTTGGGTTTTAAGCAGGAGGTGTTGGAAGATTTAACAGGGATAACTGCCTTGTGGGGGCCAAGCATTCATAGCAACCTTGCTTTTTGGCCCTTTGAGGTCTGTTCTTCTATCATGTGAAGCGGAATTCACCAAGCGTTGGATTGTTCACCCATTAATACGGAACATGAGCTGGGTTTAGACTGTCGTGAGACAGGTTAGTTTTACCTATGTTGTTGCAATAACAGCAGCGCCATTCAGAGCACGCTTCTCCCATAGCCCTCACCCTCCCGTTCAGCATCCAGAAGCCACCCGCGTTTGCAGTATCCCCACATAGAGACATAGAATCACTAAAGTTGGAAAAGACCTCTAAGATCATCCAGTCCTACCATCAGCCCAACATCCCCGTGCCCACTAAACCATGTCCTGAAGTGCCATGTCTACATGTCTTTTAAACACCTCCAAGGATGATGACTCCACCACTTCCCTGGGCAGCCTGTTCCAATGCTTCACTGCTCTTTCGGTGAAATTGTTCCTAATATTTAATCTGAACCTCCCCTGATGCAGCTTGAAGGCATTTCTTCTCATCCTATCACTTTTTACTTGGGAGAAGAGACCCACACCTACCATACTACAGCCTTCTTTCAGTAGTTGTAGAGAGCAATGAGGTCTCCCCTAAGCCTCCTCTTCTTCAGACTAAACAATCCCAGTTCCCTCAGCCACTCCTCATAAGACTTGTTCTCCAGACCCTTTACCAGCTTTGTTGTCCTTCCCCGGACATGCTCCAGTACCTTAATTTCTTTCCTGTACTGAGGGGCCCAAAACTGAACACAGGATTTGAGGTATGGTCTCGCTAATACTGAGCACAGAGGGATGATCACTTCCCTACTTGTGCTGGCCACACCATTTTTGATACAAGCCAATATGCTGTTGGCCTTCTTGGCCACCTCTGCACACTGCTGGCTCACATTCAGCCAGCTGCCAAGCAGCACCTGCAGAACCTTTTCCACTGGGCAGCTTTACAGCCACTCTTCCCCAAGCCTGTAGTGTTGCAGGGGGCTGCTGTGACTGAAGTGCAAAACCTGGCACTTGACCTTGTTAAATCTCAGAATTGGCCTCCAACCCCTCCCCCCCTTTCCTTCTCTGTAAGCCTCAGGAGACCAAGCTCTTGTTATCCGTGTTCTTCCCAGTTGCATTGAGCCTGGTGGTCACACACAGCCACAAATAACAGGAAACTATTGCTAGGGATAGCATGATAATGATGTTGAGGAAAAACTAACGAGGAAGAAACTGATTAAATAGTAATGGTCAACTTAAAATCAACCTAACCTTCAGATTGTTAGGGATCCAAATCTGAAATACATCCCACAGCTTGGCCCTGACCCAGCTAGGTCAAGTGAAGGAGATGAACATTGCAGGAACAACTCCACAGCTCCAAATTTGGATCAGGTACAGGGATCAGTAGGGAACAAGAAAATATAGGAGGACCAAAACCACCTCTAAAGAGAAGAGCACAAAGGAGCACCAAGCCCAGAAGTAGCTGTGGTACAAGACTGCATTTTTTTTCTTAAACCTTTACTCTGGGAATGCAATACACCATCACATGTGAAAAAGCAGTTTTCTTGAAAAGGAAACATAAATAAAACAAAAGCATCACAGTACACTCGAGCAAAGTACATCACTAGTAGTTTTTTAATCTTTTTCTCACTATCCATTTCTTAAAGGAAAGATTGAGATGTATACAGACAAACTGCAGCAGAAAATGCTGTTCTATGATCTGCAAACCCATAGACTAACCCAGGTGGTTAAGCAGAAAAGACTGCCCAATAGTTGTTATTCTTCCTGCTCTGTGGTCCCTCTCAACAGTTTTCTTTGTAAGTCTAACTTTGCCCAACTATAGTCATTCATGGTTCATGGATATTGCCTACAAACAGAAACTATCTTTCTCCATCCTGCAAGCAAAACTTTAATTTCTTTAAATTAAGATTCACTGTTCATTACCTAAATAGATAAATAGAGGTGTAAGAATACTACTGGGTTAACAGTACCATGAATACTTGTTGTATAATGGTCTTCCCAGGACCTTCTTAAGCATCTAGCTCCGTACGTCAGTAGATGTAGAAAGTAAAGCCATAGACCTCTATCAAATTTATTACTGGAGTCAGAGTAGAGGAATCCTGTGGGGCACACAGGATAATTGAAACATCTATGGCAGTAGCTCTAGAAGATTAAAGGGAAGAACAGCTACATGATTAAATTATATGATTGTATTATATTGTTATGATTGGGGTTGTCCTGTGCAGGGATAGGAGTTGGACTCGATGATCATTGTGAGTCCCTTCCAACTCAGGTCATGATGATTTTATGATTATATTTAAAGAGTACGCTGAAATAATTGTATGGTTGTGGGTTAGTTTTTTGCCAGAAGAATATGATTTTCTCATTTTCTCTCCCACAAAAAAACCAAGAAAGGTACAAACCAGCAGTGCCCTAAAACGATGCCTTCAGGGATTTCTTGGATTCCCTATAACTGATGATGTAAAATAAAGCAGGAAAGTGTTTCTAACATTCTAAATCAAACTTTACCTATACATACACACAACCCCAAAGCATGCACTGACAAAAAGAACTCAAACCAATATTCTTCAAGGTGGTAGCTGGGGGTTGAGGTGAGGGTAGATGCTTTTCTCTTGCATTTTCAGAGATGGGGTTAGAAGATGCCAACGGGATAGCATGTTGACAAGGAGGGTACACAGAGCTCAGCATCTTGTTGCTTGTACTGCTCTGTGGTAAAAGTAGCAGCAAAGCAGCAAACAGGAAAACACACAACACTTATTTCTCTCTGATAAGTGCCTGTATCCAAAAATATTTAACTCTTGAACATCTACTATTAGAAGCTACTTCGGTTTTTTAATTGACTGCCTGGCTGTGGCACAACAGTTTTGGACAGTCTTGCTTCACAAGGTTGAAAAGCTGGAGAAATGCTCCCAATTTGAGGGCAACACGTTCCTGCAGGTCACTGTAGTGATCCAGACAAGATTTTAAAAAGGAAAGGGATGCAACTCCTCTCGGCTAGCTGAAGCTGGAAAGGCCCTGGGAGGTTGTTAGCCAGGAACTGGAGCTTAGATGCGAGTTTTGGGTTTGGATGCAAAGCAAACTGTCAGTACAGGCATATGAAATAACTAAACATTTTTCTTCTCTCTAGCCCGTGATGCTACTTGAATAGACAAAGACCGAGACATCTGGAAAACTCTGTGGCTCAAAATAAAAGTGTCTACTCATTTTTTCAGAAGGAAAATAATACTGTAGGGTATACAGTCTAAACTGATGTGAAATTAAGGGCAGTATTCCAGGCAATAAAAATACCATGTTATGCCTAAAACATCAATGAACGTTCCCTATTTTTCCTCAGCTCTTTTGAACTCTCTTAGGGCTTGCAGGAACAGGCTACTCAAAGATAATCCTTAAGACTGCATGTTAGAAACTGAGGTGGTATCTCACATACATACCAGTATCTATGGTACAAACTGCTTCTTGGTATGATTTTTAAGAAAAATATGAATCGGTTGCACTTCTTATGGCATCCCAAAAGCTGGTTCTGTCCCTGCCCCTTCCCTAAAATGAAAACAACCTATAATAAAATTAGAAGAAAACCAACTATATGTACTGCTTCACTGTGTAAGATCCATATACTCCCATAATCTGAATGCGAAGAGACTAGAAGGGGCTCACAAAGTCCTTAAACAGTTACTGGAGGAACTACAGTGTAAGTGGAGACGTTTTCTTGAATAGTTTTCCCCTCTCCAACAGCAGCCGTAAGCTGATGCCCAGGAAAGAGCACAATAGTGGGCCAAAACAATCCTCTAGTGTAAGCCCAATGTGGCTGTTTTATAATAGGTTCATGTTCCTAAATTAGGAGAAATTTCTGTAAAATCCGAGAAGCCTTCCCAAGTGAAAGGCAAAGCCCTAAACAAATTAAAGAGGCCTTACCCAAAACTCTGCAGAAATACAGATGGACCCCTCTTTTCCTGTGACTACCCTGTATGCAACTCTGTTCTGCCATGATCTGAATCTATGTCATAGGGATTATCCCGCGAGAGTGATGTGAACTAGCCAATTGCAGTATAGAAATGGTAATTACAGAAACTGAAATGAAGTGTAAGAACTTGTCATAACTTTAGGCATATGCAGATCTTTGCAAAAAGCAGGATGGAATTCCCCTGCTGCAGCATTGCATAACAAAAGCCAGGTGCATCACTATTATTTTTGTCAGCTGACTTTGACTATAGCCAGAGGGAAGATACCAGAATTATTAGACCGGTTTGATTCAGCGCTTCACTTCCTGTCTTCCAGTTAAATATAGTGTTTTAAGATCCCAATTTTCTCCACTTATCAAGTCCAAAGAGAAGTTCTCCCTCCTGCTTTTCACTGGCTGCTGCACAGTTAACACCTAGGTTGCCGTCAGAAATTAAGCTTCCTGCTCTGGCAAGGAATCTCATAGAGCAAGCAAAAGGAGAAAAGTGTAGAGTGGAGGGAGAGGAAAATCCCACGATCAAAACTTCCTACAGCAAAGGATTGAATGTTTGACATGGCATTTTTCAAGCCTAGGATGATGGCTCTTTAGTGGTGCTCAGCACAGGCATTGCCCAATGAAGTCTGCTAAAGCCTGTGATAGAAAAGCAGCATAGGCAAAATGTTAAGTCTTTATTTCCTGTTCCCAGCTATCTCAGATCAAAGATAAGAGCTTGTCACTGGCCTGGTTAAGCAGCCAAGCAGGCACTAAGGTGCTTTCAGAACATGGCTCTTCTAATAAAGTACATCATACTAGAAATAAATATATAAATAAAAAAATAATGGAATAAAGTTAAAAGTCCTACTTTCTTGCCCATTGTATCTTAAGCTTTGCACACTCCCCTGATTAGTAATTTCTAATGCTCTACACCTTAAGAAACCTTTTGTTGTTTGAAGTATGTTTTTTATTCTCAAAGGCCTCTTATTTAAACATCATCTGACCTTTTGATGGTTAAAGCTTTTGTGGTTACTTGTCCTGAGAAAGGTTTTAATGCAGAAGCCATTCCAAGAAAAGTCATGGCTTCTAGATTAATGATAAACTCCGAAGCTGTTCAAGCCATTCTGCTGGAAGCATTCCTGTATCATGCTTTGAGTTTGTTTGACATAGAACAATGCTACTGTGCCTCCTCTCAGAACAGGGTGGAGAGAAAGGAAATGCTAATAGAGAAAGGTTGGTCTTGTGGATAAGGCACAAGGCTATGATTCAAGAGACTGGAATTTGTCTCTTGGCAAGCAAGCCTTTCTACTCTTAGGCAAGCCATTTAATTCTCTTAGCCTCAATTTCCCCAACAGAAATCAGAGAAGATATTCCTTGCTCTCACACTTCTACCTTATTCACTCATAATGAAACTGCTTCAGGGGATGAACTGTTCATTATATGAAAGTGCCGAGCACAATAAAAAGATAGTGCCATAAACACTTTAGATTGTGGTGGTGACAGCAAAAGGATATCTCCCCTCTTTCTCTCCTTACCTCCAGGCAACTCACTCATGAGTTGCACTGTTGCAAGCACTTCTTTGGAGATAGGGAGCTTGCTTGAAAGTAACCTGGAGGAAGCAAAAAGGTATTTTTTTCTGATAGTTCAGTTTTTACTGAGCCAGTTCCATGTACAACCACAGAAAAGACTGTGCCAGCAGCAAGGAACACGTTGGCACCAAAGCCAGAACAAGTTTCTGATAGACAGATTTGGGCAGACATAGCTGCTTCCTCACAGTGGTAGCTTCATGGAACTGTAGCATAACACTGTATTTTTACCTTGAGAAATTGATCACAGAATCATAGAATTATCTGGGTTGGAAGAGACCTCCAAGATCATCAAGTCCAACCCTTAATCCAACACTATTATGATTACTAGATAATGGCACTAAGTGCCATATCCAGTCTTATTTTAAAAACCTCCAGGGATGGTGAATTCACCACCTGTCTGGGCAGGCCATTCCAATGCCTGATTACTCGTTCTGTGAAGAACTTTTTTCTGATATCCAGCCTAAACCTTCCCTGGCAGAGTCTAAGCTTGTGCCCTATTGTTCTATTGCTGGTTGCCTGGGAGAAGAGTCTGACCCCCACCTGTCTATAACCTCCTTTCAGATAGTTGTAGAGAGCGACGAGGTCACCCCTGAGCCTCTTCTCCAGGCAAAAATCTCTCTGAAATTCTTAATTCACAATCTTTCCTTCCCAGAGTTAGTCTTCAGAGCAGAAGCTCTCAGGCATCTTCTCCCCCAGCCCTCTCAAGAGTTTTGTATTCCATTCTCCTCATCCCAAAGCTACAAACACATACTACAGTTTGGCAGTTCCTGCATTATTTTAACAGAGAAAAATCTTTCATGTCTGTTCGCAGGCAAAGAAAAAAATGGAGGCAAGTTTTCCATTTCCACTGTGCCATACAAAACCTTCGTATTACAGTGAATCTGATCTAGTGACCTCTGAAATGGACAAACTGCAATCTTCTTCCTTACGCCACAATCGAGATTGATCTGATACAGGACTGCTGTACTGAGAGGACGTAGAGAAGAAATGAGCTCAGGCTAAGCATAAGGAGCTAAATTAGCAGAAAACAACCTTCTGCCCAGAATTTTTTCAAATGTATCAGCTCTCTGAGCCAGATCACTATTGCTGGTACAAAGGGAAGCAATAAATCTGCTATAGCTTCAGCCACAAAAAGAGAAAAAGGAAGTCTGAACGAAGGATGGGAATTATCCCTTTGGCAACAGCAAGCTGTTGGAGTACCATAACCAGTACATACACAAAAAGTATGTAATGAAAAAGAATAGACAACGTACACTCATATTAATTCTCCTGCTCCCCAAAATCCCAGCACATACCAGCCAGCCATTATGCACTGGGTCCACCTACAGAGGACATAACAATCGCTCATCCAGGTTTTTATTGCAAGACTTCCCTTTTTCCTCAGGACTAGCAAGGAGTTTAGGCTACATAACATCACCTTGAGACTCAAGAGTCTCAGAAGACCATATCTGCAGCCAATAATAAAGAAATAAAAACACACATTGTTTCCGTACAGCCCCACCAGTTATATCTCCTTTTAATTTGAAGTCCTGTACCTAATTTTTAAATCTCTGGCCCAATGACTTATGTAGTTCTGATTTGTACAGTTAAAGGATTCCATCCAGGAAACACAGAAAGTGGCACCGCTCTTCAGGCTGAACATAAATACATTAAAAGATGTCCTACACATGTAAAGCATATCTGCAGTTTGTAAATTGCCGGGCTACTTGTGTTATCTGGACCTGCATTAGCCCTTTTTACAGACTGCCTGGGGATGTGTGTCTTAGTGCCACCTCACCATGCAAAGTCTTACCCTCAGGTGGGTGGTTGTGAGTAAGCCACAATCAACACCGCTGCTTCACCCCACTTGAAGAGTTTGTCTCTGCAATGTCTCTTTGGGCTTTGCGTGCGCATATACATCCAATTTACTACTGTGCTGCAATCAAATAATTCAGTTTTACTAAACAGGCCAGCATTCTAGTAAGCCTACAGTTATTAGTCTGAGCTTTCTTCCTTATAAGATTGAAACACTTTACTTTCTCACACAGAAGAACAATGGTGTTTGCTGTTTCATAGTCTTTTTCATTTGACAGTAACTGCATGACTTGTCTGTTTTCTTATAGGATATTTGGGGAAAGTTTGACATCCTTTTTGTAATCGACGTAGTGGTTAACCTCTCGTATAACAATACATTTGATAAATATTCATTCATCTTCACAGCAATTCTACTCATGAACCTTAATGTTGTTGAAAATAGATAAAATCCAAACAACATCCTCTGGGTTTTCAGGCTGAAATACAGGGTGTTAGGTATACAGCAAGTGTGTCATGCACTATGAGACTCGGAACTTTTTCAGATGCCTGGAAAAGTACTATCCTGTATGTGAGTAAAGAATAGACATATCAGTCTCCTGACTTTTATTTTTTATTAAAAGGAGCAATAAGCCAGGAAAACTAATAATTCTTTAAGACATCCATTGCACGATACACAAACAGAAAAGAACTGAATGGATTCTTTGCCCTGTGCAGTGGAAGAAACAGATCCAGAGACACAGCCTGTTGACTGGAAACAACAGACATGAAGGAAGAATTGACACCACAAGCTTCTTCTGGCAAGTAAATGCAGGAACTAGAGAAAGGAGAAGGCCTAACCCAAGGAAGAGAAGACAGAAATGAGCCAGGGGTAAGCAGGATTAATCAGAAGAAGGTCTAGAGCTTGCTATATGGGCAATGTCATATAAAGTTGAATGCAAAAAAAAACCCCAAATTGCTTAATGGAAAGGTTCGTTAACATGCAGATGTAGAAAAGATGAATTATATATGGTAAAGCCACTGAAGTTGTAGTTCCTGAGTAGTCTCCAGTGAGACCCTGGGGTGCAAGTCAGGTCAGCTGTGCTGAAAATCAACCTGCTGAATTCTCTGTTTCAAAGGCTGAGATGTGTAACTGCTAGCTAAATTTTTTCCATTCCAGAGCCTCAGCAAATAGAAGATAAGCATTACAGGTTCCAATATCAAAAGAGCAGGAACAAAACGGGGGCAGATTTGGAATAAAGTGCCTGATTGCCGTCCTACTGGCCTTACTCCGGGCTGTCACAACAGCTTGTCCCTTAAGGGCCTTGATGTCACTCACCCAGTGATCATGAGTAATCACTTGGGTTTGTGGTGTCTTGATAAAATGCCCCCTTGTGGGCACTACAATGATTTCCTGAAAGGGCATGCAAACTGTTGCCTTCCCAGTAGACCTCCCTACATCTACTTCTATGCCAGTCATACCTGTGTGGTTTCATGTTCCTTCCTGCACAAGAGGGTAAAGATCTTTGTGCGTAAAGCAGAGTTGTAGTCTTTGTGGTATCTTGAGCTCCCATCTCCAAGAAAAGTAGCCAAAGATAGCTGACTCTGTCTTTTCCAGGAATGTCTGTTAAAAGGGGACCTGCATAAATAATGACCTGCATAATAGAAGATAAACTGAGACCAAAGTTTCCACTTGAATTTGCAAAGTATTTCTGTAAATCAACAAAATCATTTACTTTATAAAAAAAAAATCAGACAAAAAAGCCAAATATATAGGTACACTTTAAAACCTTGGTTACTTTTTAAAAATGAACACAGCTGTTTCAGTTTTTGGTACCATCTTCTCTCTTCCTGTAAAAGCAAAAACAAAGAAACAAACTGATTCAGATGTAATACCACTTCAAAGCTTTTGAGAGACTCACGCTTTAATAAATGTGCTACCAAATCTGTTCCCAATGTCATGGATGCTGCGTAGTCCAGCAAGAAGTTACTTCTACAGCTGGCTGATTCCAGGAGACTCAAACGCGACAGAGTTACGGCAGAGAGACTTATCTAAAGTACAACTAATTACTATTGTTAATTATTATGCATTATGGTCCACACTTACCTATAAACAATCTGAAGAGAGAGTGTTGCAATCAGAAATTGGTATTGAGACCTGATTCACTTCCGGATACTTTTACTACTGCAAGTCTTTCAAACTCATCTGGCCTAACAAGTGAGACCATAGGTCCCAGGAGGAAGGTCTTGCTGCAAGGAAAGCTTTAATTCAGAGATAGCGATCAGCTTGCTGACAGATGCTACCTCTTAAATTGCTGGTGCTACCCTGTTTCACCATCTTCACCTGTTCTCTTACTCTACTTTTAGACTGCAAGGGTTTTGGGGCAATTTGAGGGGATTTATCACCCTGCTTCCACAGCACAGCAGGGTGGACTGAGACTACAGCTCCTTGGCTGCATGGCAACCCCATGGTCAATCTAATAATCTCTTGCAGGTTTAGGCAACTACACGTGATACTATCTACGTATTGGTACACGGTCTGTCTTCTTCACAAGTATATTTTGTGTTTACTCTGTTATATACTTAATCAGCGCTACAGGACAGGAGCTATTATTTTGTTTCACAGTGATTCATCCAGCAGTATGGCGATTTGTTTTTGGGGTTATGCTACTGCTGCTAATTCTCTTTCTCCAACAGTGGGCAGCTCTCAAGGTGCAAAAAGCCCTTTATGTAGTAAATCTGAAATAATTACAATGTTCTTCAAAAATCCATGTCATTGAGTGGTTGGATTTTTTAAAACAAGAATTTATATTCCATTTAGACATCAGTTACACGTGCTGTTGTTTTTTGCTTCCGGAA
Source organism: Dromococcyx pavoninus (assembly GCA_033558185.1). Taxonomy (NCBI): domain Eukaryota; kingdom Metazoa; phylum Chordata; class Aves; order Cuculiformes; family Neomorphidae; genus Dromococcyx; species Dromococcyx pavoninus. The sequence continues at coordinate 376,017 of JAUMJL010000026.1, forward strand.
TATGCATATTTAAAGTGTCAATGTCAACATAAATACTAGTAGAGCTATGCAATTACAGCAGTTTTGCTTCTGCAAATATTCCCATGACTTATGTCACAAAAACCTCTGTGGCAGGTGACCCAGTTCCTACAGACTTGGTCAGTTCAGGACTTCACACTTGCAACCCAGTTAAAACCTTATTTGCAAAACAGCCCTGTTGTAACTGGTCAAGTGGAAGCCATGTGACCTGACAAGTTTTAATTGTAATGTAGACAGGACTTCTCATTTACATAGCCCAGGACTAGCATATACTTCTGTTCTGGTGCCAGAGGACACCAGAACTGTAGGAAGTGAAAAAAGAAAGAAGGCCACTTGGATAATTTACTCAGACAATTACTGTCTCGTCATTACTATTCCTGCTTGGGAGAACACTTACTAGTGCCTCCAGAGGAAGAATGGAAAAATAAATGTAACTATATAGCTAAATGGAGCCACAGAATAAATTACATTTAGCATAGCAATTACAGATTCTGCCAGACTACAGGTACTATGAACAACCTATATTTGTGTGGTTAACAACCCTGCCTCGTAAACATCCCTGTCATTAATTTGAAATAACAAAACTGAGGAGTAAATAAATGCAGTGTTGTTCTTTGCTCCCTTTAAGAGAGTGTTTGGCTCCTTAGCTATTGCAGGCAGTTGATTCACCTCAACTGCTGAAACAGAAGTCTCCAGCCAGGAAAGAAGGGGACCCAAGTGTGCTGGGTGGCAAGACAAAGGTGGTGCCAAGAACCTCCTAAAGTGACAAAACCCAAATTGATTATGGTTTATGAAAACAATAAACAGCAAAGTAGCTGCTGCTTACCAGACTAAACTCTTTCCCACCCCCACCCTTCTTAGTGACCACAGCCACTTTATTCTCTAGCAATCCTGTCCAGTTGCAGTATCCTCCCCTTCATACGCCTCTAAAACACAGCTCTTTTAACTTTTGCAAAAGATGCTGGCTGTCTTCCAGCCCAGAACTTTCTAATGCTGTGTGTGTAGCAGTGCTTTATGAGCAGAAGTTTGGTGTCTTCGTAAATTCCTCTTCTGGCTTAGTAAGATGGAGAGGAGCCAGAATTCTCTGTGGTTCCCGTTACAAGAGTGCCTCCATTTTTGCTCATTACATGCTCAAGCAGCAGAGATTGAGCAACAGCTTTATTCAGGAAATCTAGGAAGATTCAGACTCCCAAAGCTGGAGAGAAGGACCATGTCTGCTTCCTTCAACTGTGTGATTCTTCCACCCTTATCTGAGGGGCTTTAAGCAACTCATTAAGTAATGGCACATCCCTAGGCACTGGAGACACGCTCATTGTTCTTGTTCACTGCACTGAGCAAGCTTTGATTACAGGAGTAAGTTTCTTAAATTTGGGGCCATGCAATGATACATTCATAGCAATACAGTACAGTCAAGAGACAAGAACTCAATCACACACCTCTCTTACAGGCAAAGCTTCCACTGGAGTTGACTGGAATTTTGTCTGAGTGATTAAAAATACGCAGCCCTGCAAACATACCATTCATTTAAGTATTGCAATGGAGATGGCCACCAGCAACTTGCTGTAAATTCTGCCATTCATTCAGAAAGATGTAACAATATACCAGTTCACATACATAACATTCATAATTCAACCTACTTGACTCAGTAGCTACAACCCTTTCCTAAATGAAAGCATTTGGCTTCTACTGAAGCCAAGAGTAATTTTCAACACTGAATATAAGGGGGATAATTTTAATAATAATTTTAATAATAGTAATAATAATTGTAATAGTAGTAGTAGTAATATTAATAATAAAGTATGATTTCATGGCTGAGTTGAAGGCAAATCCATGGCAACGCTGAGGTCTTATACTCCTTAGTCTTGGGATACGTAACGCACATCTTGGGGATTCATGTTTCATCGAGCGACAGAGCCTCTCCAATTCATGCAGTTCAATATTATTTAGTGATAACTCAGGCCTTTATGGCTTTAACACACAAACTTAAGCATGAAGCCTCCTATGTTTAAATGGTATCATGGGATATCAAATTTTTCATAAGAGCTGACGTGATACTTCTGCAAAGATTTACTCAGTCACTTAAGAGCTACATTCATCTTTCAGGTAGAAACTCTGGTGAGATGCAGCAGCAGAGCATCTAATCAAGAATCTCAATGATGACTACAGAAAAAAAGCCATCAAAAACTTTTTCCTTTTGTTTTTTTTAAGGCCACACACTTCGAATCATAGATTCGAATCTCAGAATCATTAAGTTTGGAGAAGACCTCTAAGATCATCAAGTCCAACTGTCAGCCCAACACAACTTTAGCAGCCATTCATTTTCTGTCGAGACTGCTAGTAACTCCTGAGAAAATATGTCTTTTTTTAATTTTTTTTCACAATTCTGCTACCAGGAATTACCCCCTTACCAATCTCACCCACCTCCATAACAGTAAGATATAAGAACCTACCCATCAGCACTTACTAAGGTATTAACTTGGATCTGACACTCCTATGGCATGTTGTGCTAAAATTTTTAGTGAGATTTTTTTTCAGAGAACCAAAAATAAGCAGGAAACAAATTTCTGATTTTTTTTTCATAAGAAGGTAATCAAGGTCAGAAAGGAAATCTTGTTTAATTTGCAAGCTTACAAAAAAGCAACAAGAAAGAACAGCAGGCTATAAAATGTGTAGTGGTTTAAAGAGCATAGAATCACAACCATAGAAAGGTTTGGGTTGGAAGACACCGTAAAGATCATCGATTTCCAACCCCCCTGCCATGGTCAGGAACACCTCCCACCAGACCAGGCTGCTCGAGGCCCCGTCCAACCTGGCCATGAACAATTCCAGGGAGGGGGCATCCACAACCTCCCTGGGCAACCTATTCCACTGTCTCACCATCCTCATTATGAAGAATTTATTCCTAATGTCTAACCTAAATTTTCCCCCTTCCAGTTTAAAGCCATTCCCCTTCATCCTATCACTATTTGCCTGTGTAAAAAGTCCCTCCCCAGCTTTCCTGTAGCCCCCTTCAGGTACTGGAAAGCCGCTATGAGGTTCCTCCAAAGCCTTCTCTTCTCCACGCTGAACAAACCCAATTCTGTCAGCCTGTCCTCACAGCAGACGTGCTCCAGCCCTTTAATCATCTTTGTAGCCCTCCTCTGGTCCCACTCCAACAGTTCCATATCCTTCTTAAGTTGGGAATTCCAGAACTGGACACAATGCTCAAGGCCAGGCCTCACAAGAGTGGAATAGAGGGGAAGAATCACCTCCCTTGTTCTGCTGGCAATGCTTCTTTTGATGCAGACCAGGACATGGGTGGCCTTCTGGGCTGCAAACATGCATTGCTGGCTCATGTCCAGCTTTTCATAAATCAGCACCCCTAGTCCTCCTCCACATGTCTGCTCTTGATCACATCATCCCTCATGCTGTATTGATACTGGGTTGCTCCGACCAAGGTGTAGGACCTTGCATTTGACCTTGTTGAACCTCATGGGCTTGTTACAGGCCTACTTCCCCAGCTCGTCCAGATCCCTCTGGATGACATCCTGTCCTTCTGGTGTGCCCACTGACGCACTCAGCTTGGCATCATCCGCAAACTTTCTGAGAGTAGACTCGATCTCGCTGTAAATATCATTAAGGAAATCGTTAAACAGCACTGGTCCCAGTACGGACATCTCTTATCATGGGTCTCCGTCCCGGCCATCGAGCCATTGACCACTACTCTCTGAATGCGACCAGCCAAACAATTCCTTATCCACTGAACAGTCCACCCATCAAACCTATATTCTTTCAATTTAGAGAGAAGGATGTTTTGGGACACTAAGTCAAAGGCTTTGCAGAAGTCCGGATAGATTACATCCGTTGCTTCTCCCGTGTCTACTGATGCAGTTACTCCATCACAGAAAGCCACCAGGTTGGTGAGACAGGACTTTCCCTTGGAGAAGCCATGGTGGCTGTCTCAAATCACTTCCCTGTCCTCCACGTGCTTTAGCATGGATTCTAGGAGGATCTGTTCCTTGATCATCCTGGGCACAGAGTTGAGGCTGACGGGTCAGTAGTTCCCAGAGTCCTCCTTTGAATCCTTTTTAAAAATGGGCACAACATTGCCCTTCTTCCAGTCACAAGGGACTTCCCCTGACTGCCATGACTTTTCAAATATTATGGAGAGTGGCTTGGCTACCACATAAGCCAGTTCCCTCAGGGCTCTGGGATGCCTCTCATAAGGTCCCATAGACTTGTATCTGTTCAGGTTTCTCAGGTGGTCACGAACCTGATCTTCCCCTTGAGGGACTCTATCCCCCTGGTCACCATCTTGTTGTTCCTTGACCCTGGAAGGGTGAAGAGAGCGATTACCGGTGAAGGCTGAGGCAAAAACTTTGTGGAGTACCTCAGCCTTCTCCTCGTCTGTTGATACGAGGTCACCATTTTCATTCATCAGTGGGGGTACGGCTTTCCTTCACCTTCCTTTTCTGGTTGACATATCTATAGAAGCCCTTCTTGTTATTCATTGCTTCTCTTGCCAAGTTCAGCTCCAGCTGCTCCTTGGCCTTCCTGACCCCATCCCTACACACTCAGGCAGCATCTCTATACTCTTCCCGGGTTACCTGTCCCTGCTTGCAATGCCTGTGCAGTTCCCTCTTATTTTTCAGTTTGACCATCAGGTCTCCACCCAGCCACACTGCTCTCTTTCCTTCCCTGCCTCATTTCCTGCATTTGGGGACTGAGCACTCTTGCTCTAGACTCCTTTACTAGCCATCCCAAGGCCCTAAAGTCCCTTTTGATTGTCCTTGGGCTGCATTCTGCAGTCTCGTCACCTCCCACATGGAAGAGGAGTAATGGATAGTAGTCAGTGGGCCTAACCCGAGCGCCTGGGAGGCAGCAGACGTCTCTATGAGTAGGGTCTGCTCAACATATTGACCCCTCTGTTCACTTCAGCAGGGAGTCTCCTACGACTGTGATCTGACTTTTCCTTTTTCCAGCAGTTGTAGTAATCTGGGGCACTGTGTTGAAGTTCATAATAAAATTAGTCCTTGGAAAGTAACAGAATATGCAGGGAGAATTTATACATATGCATGTAAGCTGGATATACAGTCTGTCCCCAGCTCTTGTCTCGTTGCGCATGATTGATGGAAATCATTCCCTCATGCTGCCCAGCGCTGAAATAAAGGATGTTTGCTTTCTAAAACTCCAAAACAAGTGTTAGAGAGTTTATTTGCCGGCATTTTCGGTATCACTATTTGTGTGTAAGTAAGGATGGGAGGGCAAGGTTGTGTGTTCATGGTATAATGCATGAGTAGTATAGTTACAGGTTTGTGTAATTTAGACCCCTGTTGACTTGTATTTGAATGTGTGTGTTAATTTCTGCCTTACGTGTATGAGCTAAGTTTAGAGACTAGAACTTCCCGTAATTGCCCTTAAGGTCAAATACCCTGCATCTAGAAACAGAAACGTGACCTGGTTTTCTTTCAGGAATGAAGACATTAATGTCAGAGCTAAAGAGGAGGGATTCTTGTGCATTTAACTAAGTAACTCTGCAAAACCAAGTGTATTCTATCAGAATTGCCCAGAGAGCAGCTTCTCATCAGGGTCTTTTTCGTTATCAAATAACTTCTTAAGCTCCTGCTTCAGCTTACAGTTTTTGTTGTTAAATAATCAGTTTTATTTTCATTCAGAGCCTTGTTAAACAAATTAGATGGTTTAGAGGGGAAAAAATGCCTGAAGGCAACAACAGCGCCTTGGAGATCTTTTTTCCTGCAGTCGATAAACAGCTCCAGCCCCCACCCAGGGGGGTCCTTTCCCGCTCCTGGGTGTCCCGGCCTCGCTGGCAGATATGGCTGGGTCCTTGCCAGAGGCACGGCTGGGCGCGTCCCGCCGGCTGCGGCCACTGCGGCGGGAGCGGGACGGGCTGAGGCGCCGGAGGGCTGCGCGGCTGGGGAAGGGACCGGGCCGGTGCCGGGGCTCGGGGGCTCTGGCCGCGCCGTCGGGGCCGGGCCGGGGGGCAGAGACCCCGCGGGGAGGGGTCCCGCCGCCGAGGGGGCGGCGGTGGGGGGGGTCCCTCCCTTCCTCCTCCCGTGTTCCTCTCTGCCCCAACCCGGCTTTGGGGGGAGGAAGTTATGACAAAAAGTTATGACAAAAAACAGCGTCACACACACAAAATATTCAGTGCTCACCTACACCCCAAAGAGAAAAGCCTCTCTCTAACACTGCAGAACAGCATCGGCTGCCAGCGCACAGCCTGAAGCGCCGGCCCTTGCTTTCACAGTCTGCTCCCTCTCCAGCCGTGCGTGGCTGCCATCAGTCTGCACAGGCTTTGCCAGCTCCAGGGTGCCAGAACGCTTACAAAAAGGCAGGGGAAAGATCCCATGCACATGCAGTGTCTACCCCTGTGGGCTCTGTCCAGCCCTCGTTAAAGTCAGTGGAAACCCTTCTCCTGGCTTTATCTGACTCATAGACACACGCCCTACTGCCTGTAGGAGTTGACGTCCTCTGGTGGCTGCTTTAGGGGAAAAAGCTGGTGGGAACCGGCTGCGGAGAGCAGGGTGGCAGAGCTCTTCCCAAAGGGGCTGTGTTGCCACACTTGGTGTTTCCCTGCTGGCTGTTAGCAGGCACTGCTTAGAGCCAGGCACTGCTGCCCACGATCATCATCCCCCAGCAGAGCATTCAGCAGGGTCTGTCAGAGGTGTCTGACCCCAGCGTCTGCTTCCCCTCCTGCTTGGAATGTCCCACGTCTTCCCCCTATCCAGAGTGCACCATGCCCAGCGCCCCGAACCAGTGCCTCTGTGACATCAGCACTAGGCCAAGGGTACCACGGGCAGCGTGAGTGCTGCGGGCAGTCTGTCGGCTGCTACCCTAGTGGCAACAAGACCTCAGCTGTTGCAGTGTGACGTGCTGCTGGCACCATGCGTTTCTTGCTCATCCCCATCCTGCTGGCCCTATGCCAGCCTGTGAAGGGCACAGGGGACACTTGCAAGTGAGTGGCCCCAGGCTGTGGGAGCTCCCGAGCTTGGGCAGCTCTGCTGAGGTTCATTGGAGGGGACCCACTTGTCCCCAGTGGCCTTGCCACAGCTTCCCCAGCCCCGTGCAGGAGGCACATTCCTTGCCAGCACCCAGGCTGCTGGCACAACTCCTCTTCGGGGCTTCCAAGCAAAAACAGGGGCAGACGCCTGCCCACCCCACGGGGTTTCCTTTTCCCTGTGCTCCATGCAACACCGTGTGGGGCGGAAAGGCGTCTGACCTTCAGCCCGAACAGCAATGAGGCATCGAGCAGGACACTCATGAGTTTCTGCTTTCCACAGGACCTGCGGACTCCGGAGCACGACTTATGGCTATGGCGTCTCCCGTGTCGTGGGCGGCAAAGATGCCCAGCCAGGGGCCTGGCCCTGGATCGTCAGCATCCAGAGCCCCTGGGAAGCAGGCACGGGACACATATGCGGAGGATCCCTCATCAGCCCTCAGTGGGTCCTCACAGCAGCCCACTGCTTCAACAACGCCAGGTAAGGAGGATGTGGGAACAGGGATATCCCTGCAGCACCAGCAGGTGCCCAGCCTGCAGCACCATGGGCGGCTCCCACTCCGTTTCCTTGCAGCGCACCCAGCGCCTGGGCCCTCCCAGCCCAGCGGAGAGATGGCGCAGGAGGAGGCTGGTCTCATGCCTCTGCTTCCTAGCAGCCTCCAGCTCGAACGTTCCTTGTGCCTGAGGCACGCTATGGCAGTTGCACCCTCCATCGCGCTGCCTTCGTGTCTCCCCTGGGAAAGAGAAGGCGGCAGGGAAGTGCTGGGCTGCTGCAGCACATGGCTCCCCTCCCTCACACTCCTCTCGCCATTTGCCTTCCAGGAACATCGAGATGTGGCGTGTGGTGGCTGGTGCCACCCAGCTAAATAACCTTGGACGTGAGGTTCAAGGTCGCCGTATCAAGCGGCTCCTCCTGCATGAACAGTTCGAGCAAATCTTGCAGAAGTACGACATTGCCTTGGTGGAGCTGGACCAGCCTGTCGAGTGCAACTACTACGTGCAGCTCGCCTGCATGCCTGAGGCCTCACTGAGAGTGTCGAAGCTCGAGACCTGCTATATCAGTGGTTGGGGTTCCACTGTTGAGGGAGGTGAGTTCCACAAAAGTACTCATGACCCAAGAGCACGCTTTGGCACCCTGGGGAGACGGGCTGGGGGGTCCTGACAGCAGAGGCGAAAGTCAGTGTCAGGCTGCGGGGATGTCTGCCTCTGGAGAGATGGGCCTGACCCATACCCCAAGGCAAGATGGGAGGGAAACACTAGTGCAAAGCCTGTCCAGAGGCAACGCCAAGGCCTAGGGAAGGGGTTCCCCCAGGCAGGGCAGGAGGAGAACCGGGAACGCGCTCCTGGGTGTTCATTTCAGTCTGTATTCACAGGTGGAAAAGTCAATATGCTGCAGGAGGCCCAGGTGCGCCTCATGGACAACCGGGTCTGCAACAGCAGCGGGTGGTACCGTGGGGCCATCCAAACCCACAACATCTGTGCTGGCTATGCACAGGGTGGCATAGACACCTGCCAGGTAGGAGCAGGAGATGACTCGAGTTCCAGCAGTGCAGGTAGCCCTGGCACGGCCAGCCCGGCGCCTGCTTCACCCAGCCAGTCTCCCTCCCTCCCACCGCTGGGTCCCACTGCTTGTGGGGCTCACTTCCCCTTCCCCATCTGCCGGTCCCTGCCCAGTGCCTGCCTGGTCCCAGAGCCCTGGACCTCTGCCCAGAAAGCCCATCCAGCACTCTTCCTTGCCCACAGGTCCGGGTTCCAAACCTGGAATTTCCCTCTGCCCCACAGCCAGGGTCACGATGCAGAGATGAGAGAGAGAGCCCTGTAGGTGCACAACAGCCTCCCAGACCAGGTTCTGATGGCTCCCACACTGGAGCAGAATCTTTCTGTGCAGGGTACACAGCCCTGGCAGCTGCTGGGAGAAAGCAGGAAGCAGTCCTCATGCTGACAGAAGACCCCCAACACCCCCTTAATCCCCTCTCTTCCACTGCAGGGGGACAGTGGTGGTCCTCTCGTCTGCCAGGATCCCCATAGTGACCAATTCTGGCTGGTGGGAGTGACCAGCTGGGGGAAAGGCTGTGCCAGAGCCCTTCGGCCAGGGGTCTACACCTCCACTCAACACTTCCTTGACTGGATCCAGCTGCAGGTGGGGCTGAAGCCAGCAGGAACGTCTGCACCAACATCATGGCCAGTCTTCACCTCAGCCACCACAGAGAAGCTGAAGCCAGCAGGAACGTCTGCACCAACATCATGGCCAGTCTTCACCTCAGCCACCACAGAGAAGCCAAAACCAACACACATGGACAGCTCTACATCCTGTTCTTTTCCAAAGCAGAAGCTGGTGGAATTCTTTAACCAGCTGCAGGACATCCTGCAGTTCCTAAGGGGCAGAAAGACTTGAGCAGCCTTTCTGTGACCCTTGTTGGTTTTGAATCTGTAGTTAAGGCATTGATTCAATTACAGCAAATCTTCAATAACTTTGTATCACTTTGTTAATAAACTGATGACTGTTAACAGATAGTAGTTATTTTTGAGATCCACCTCAGTAAATTGTAATTTGCTGCTAAATCGAAGACTCATCAAATTCAATTTGTGAAAAGTCCTGCAGCCCACGTAAGACTGGGAGTTGGAGTCCTTCTCCACACATCGCGCTGGGACCTGGAGTACTTCTCGACGCGGCATGCCAGAAACTGCATCCCGTACCCCACCATATGCTGGGAGCTGGAGTGCTTTGCCCCACTATGGACTGCGGGCAGGAGATGGAGTCCTTCATCTCATGGCATGAAGCATCCTATGTTGAAATCTTTCATCTTTCACATAAAAACTTTTATATGCAGCAGCAGAAAAAGGCTTCTCTAGCAGAGCATCTAATCAGGAAACTCAATGAACACTATGTAAACCAGCCACCAACAACTTCTACAGTTAGAACCCTAGTAGTTTGCCTTCTCCCCTCCTTTTTAAGGACATGGATTTGAGTCATAGATTAGAATCACAGCATCATTAAGATTGGAGAAGACTTCTAAGATCATCAAGCCCAACTGTCAGCCCAACGCAACGTTAGCAACCGTTCATTTTCTGTGGAGACTAGTAGTAACTTGTGAGAAAATTATCCCTTTTTTTTCATCATTCTGTACTGGGATTGGCCCCTCCCCTGGTGTTGATGGGTCAATACTCATATTATCCTCTGATTAGTCCTCCACAGCTAGGGCCCTGTCTGACCCTTTGTAAATCATTAATCTCTATGCCTTACTTTCCTCGTCTGTTAAAGCAGATACTTTAAAAAACATCACAGAAATGTTTTAAAGAATTACTGAGTATTGAAAAAGAATTTGACAAGGTGTCAGGGACAGTCTTGAAAAAAGCGCACGATAGTACTGAAACAATACAAATAAGAAATTTTGGCAGGTACTCTGGCTCATCCTCTCTCCAATTGTTTCAGATAAGAAGTCATCTTAAACATTGGTGGTAGTGGCATCCATTACTTAACAAATTCAAGATCACCTCATGTTTCTCAACAAAAGCTCTCCTTAAGTAGTTGAACACCAAAACAATCTAAGGAAAAGGAACAGTGATCGAGAAGAGTTATTATTCACATACAAGCAGAAGTCACAGTCTTGCTTAGAAGTCACTAAGAACCTCTGGTTAGTTTCTGTACTGAAGCCTTAAACTTTTCTGAGTAGTTACTTTACTTTTTACGTGACATTTTTAGACCTTAGCATAAGGACAAGCAAAAGCGCAGCAGGGTTTCCCCACTGACATCACAGCCACTGAAATCAGGGATGACCCTTAAGGCTGAACACACATAAGACCTGAGTCTGAACATGCAAACCTCTATTTGAGCTCCACAGTTGCGCTTCTGGCCGGTCCATCTCAGTTTACTTGTTACTGAAAGGTGAACTGAAAACAACTATAAATAAGCAGAGTCTGGAGAAAATTGAGCTATTACCTTCACTGACTTTCCCCCACTTGGAATCACAATGCGTAAGAAAGGGAGAGAAAATTAACACACTGATGATTGCTTACTTCTCTGGGGGAAATATGATTTAGTAAACAGATCTATAATTTTACAGGCATATGCCAAATAATAACCCTGAAGTACAGAAAAGTAAACATCGCTGTACTTACGCAACTGGTGTAAACCAGTGGTTTATTCAGTGGGTGAACAGGGGAACAGAAACAGGGAATTCCCTTGCTTTCTCATTGCTAGCACTCATTTTCCTCAAAATGTGACTCCCAGAAGTATATTTTTGTCCCATTTGATTTTCTTAAGTCAACAACTGCAAACAATCACCATAGAGAAAGTAGTGTAGCTGTGATCTTCCTATTGTTGATGATTTGACAGATTGGAGGGGTTTTTTTGAAAGTGCATTGAACAAAACCTGGGTTGTTTTACAGGTTCCACCAACACCTCTTATCCTACAGAGCAGAAAAGGTACAGTATTGGTAAAGACCAGTAAAAACACTCAAAATGAGTGGGGTAAATCAAGTTATGCTATACCATCTAGGCAAAACCAAAAGTGAAAGTAATGACTAGCTACAAGTCTTGCAAGAAATACTTAAAGGTTTCTGGTTTTGTACATACAATTGAGCAGCAGGACTTTCAGTTTCCAGTGGTCTATTGCCTGCCTTATTTGGGAGAGCAGAAAATGTATCACTTAAAACAGCTATTACTTCTTTAGCTTAGTTACTAGAAATCTCTCTTGTATAGCTTACAACGACAGGTTTATGCTCTTCTGCTCAAGTGGTAAAAAAGGCTGTACAAAATCAAAGGTCAACTTGGTATTGATGAAATGAGAGGATAAACAGTCTGTCAGAAATCACAACAAAGATACTAAAGCAGTGCTGAGGCAAGACAGCTGAGCACTTATAAGTCTAGTGATTCACAACACGTCAGCTTTCTTCTTTGTGTGCGTGCACTTGGATCTAATGTTTGTGTGATCACTGCCTGCTCCTGCCAAACGACCACAAAGGAAAAACAGAGCAGGGTTAAAACCAAAGGGAAAAAAAAAAATCCTAGCATCTTCTAGCTTTATTTAATACTATAGCGAGTAGGTCCTATTTTATTTTCTCATATTACTATCAACGCGCTTTGTGGGTTATGGCTGGTCAACGCTTCCTATTTTAAGGCCGCAATTTCAGTTTCTCCAAGATTGCCCAAAGCTTTTCTTTGGAGTATGATTACACGTACTGCACCTCCAGCTGATTTTTAGGAAAAACAGATCAAAAATGGCCCAGTCATTTTTAAGAATGAGTCATGGGGAAGATGTGTTGCTGTAATTGTAGCCAAAGAATTCTTAAAACTTTTACTAAGAAACTCTTAACTTCTTCACATTTCAGAAACGGGGACATGAAATTTTGCACAGAGACTGTGCTGGTGTCACTATCGGACTTTTCAGTCTTCCTTTCAAAAACCACTCATATGTGGGTATGTGTTGAACCGTTGAAAAGATTGAACTTAGACACCTTGCCAGACTTGCTTAGTAGCCAAAATTTCCAGCTTTCTCTCCATTGCACACACTGTACAGTGAGCTGGATGATCCCTGCAGTAGGTGCCATGGCTGCCGCACACTAAAACTGAAACAGGGTAGGTTATTTCTCTTCTGGTTTCAGCACTCCAAGGGTTTTCACTCCAGCAGCACAGGATGAAGTACCACTGAGTTCAAACGCAGAGGAAGCAAAGATGGATTTGTGTCCAAAAGGAAGATGTGACTTTCCAGAGAGCAAGAAAGACAGGCAAGAGTCTGAGATCAGATGAAAAGAAATGAGGTGTGAATGAGAAACAAGGTTATGTGAAGAGAGCAGGATGATTCAGACAGGGTCTTCCCAGCAAAGAGGAACTGCCCAAGGACAAGCAGTCCCCGTTTGATTTTCTTGATTTCTGCTGATTTCTTGAAGGACAGAGAGCTGAGAGGTCAACAGGCTGTATCATACGGAACAAGAGCAAAATCAGCCCCCGGGGTACTGTTTTGCTAAGATTTCCCCCAGGAAAGCACCAAGGTCCAGCAGTCTCGCGTCCTGAGCCCTAGGGCTTCGCTCAGAGCTTGGCGCCCCAGACTGGCCAGCCACAAGGGGAGATGATGGCTGAAGGGGAGTCCATGCTGACCACCACGCTAGGAGACAGCGAGGAGTGCTCAACAACCCCCTACCATCCTCCTTATCAGTCCAGGCTGTGACACCTAAAATGCTGGCAAATAAACCCTCTAAGACTCGTTTTGGAGGTTTAGAAAGCAGCAGCCTTTATTTCACTGTTGGATACTCGAGGCAATAATTTCCATCAGTCATGCATAATGAGACAAGAGCTGGGGACAGAGTGTACTTCCCACTTACATGCATATGTATAAATTCTCCCAGAAATCTTAGGCGTATTCTATGACTTTCAAAGGACTAATTTTAACATAATTATGAACTTTACTATGGCCAAATCTTTGCTAATCAGACCTTTGGAGCCTTCCTGACCTTGTATTTTAGATAGGGAAAGACTGAAAATGGAGAGAGACGCATCTGTTCAGCACATACCATACTTAACACAAGACGTTATCATTTTTTCTTTAAACAGTGTCAGGAAAAACAGTCTTCAAAAGAAATGCTATCAGGAAAACATTCTATCAGAGGGACATTCGGTCTAACTCTCAAAAAGATACACTTACTTAGATGAAACTTAGCTAAGTTTGTTAGAGAACTAATTCTGCAGAAAACCAATTCTACTTTAGCTTAAATCAAAATATTCCGCTTTTTGTAATAGTAACTACTTTTTGTATCAGCGGGAAATCTGTACTCTGCTCAGTTCGGCCTGGCCCAGCAGGACTGGAGAATCCTGGAATCATAGAATCACTTGGTTGGAAAAGACCTTTGAGATCATCGAGTCCAACTGTACCGGTCCTCTACTAAACCGTATCTCCCTGAGCACCTCATCTACCCGTCTTTTAAACACCTCCAGTGTTGGTGACTCAGCCACAAAGGCAGGAGGAAAGGCAGAGCCACAGCAGAGCTGGCCGGGAAGCAGCACGGTTCCCCCAGCTCCTCCAGGCTGGCGCTCAGGGGTGGCAGGCAGCAGCGTGGCGGGAGAAGGCTGCAGCCCCCTCCCTGCGTGTTCCCGCTGCGGGAGAGGAAGATGCCTGTTCTCACAGGAACAGGGCGCTGCTCAGACAGAGGTGCCCCCGCAGCCATTCGCTGCCTGTTGGGGACAGAGCGCCTCCAGCCCCGCGTGGTTACGAGCCCCTCGGCTGTGCGCAGGTGCAGAGCACGCCAGCCATGGCTTTGCATTTACTGCAGTAACGCAGGGGAGCAGACTCTCTATAAGAAGTGCAATGAGGTAATTACAAAATCACAGCCAGGAGGTTTGGCTTGTGTTTTTCGGTTAAACAGCTTATGTCACTAAGTATTGCAAAAAGGCTATGGTAGTAAGGTCCCTCCCTCCCAAAGTCAAGATTAACCATTTCAAGGTTCTGCCTTCCCTCTGCCCTCCTGCTTTGCTTTTTATTCATTAAAGCAAAAAGTAAGCGGTCTATTACTTTCTCTCCTGGTTTCTACGGGGACATCTATTGCAGCAACAAAAGTGTAGGTGACTTCACATTAACTGTTTCTTTCCTTATATCTAACAAGTAAACCCACAGTTGACAGCAATTCTTGCAGTGAGATTTCTTGCTTGGAGTTACTAACAACACATGATTTCAATAAAGAGCTGCTCCTCTATAAGAAGATTGTTCATGTATCTGCCATCCCTTCCAGCTGGACCTCAATAATTCTTTACAACATTTCAAGGCCATGAAACATCTTTTTATTAGCCGATCCCTTTGTTATAAGCGAATGAAGGCAACAGAATCCCAATCAAGTTTTCTAAGTATTTATTTAGGTAGGAAAGCAAAAGCAGCGCTGGGCAGCCGGGGGGGCTAGCAGCTCTACCACAACTCGCAACCACAGATGATTCAAACAGTCCTTTTATTCCCAGTACTATCACTGGAAAGGTTTTCGGGGGGGGTCTGTGGCCCCCCTTTGGCCTGGATTTCTGGCACAGGAAGGGGTTATGTCATCTCTTGCAAAAGGCAGATGGCCCCTCCAGTCTCCTTGGGAACCTTGTACCAGATACCAGCAAGGCCATAAAACTCCAGCCTGGTGACTCCTTCTTCCTTTATCTTATCTTTTCGCACACTGCTGCTAGCTTCAGGCAACTCCTGAAAACTTTGCTGCACACATCAAAATGCATGGTCTGTACACAGAGGGCATTTACAGAAAATCGGGGTCCACCAGCAAGATAAAGGAGCTGCGGCAAGGACTCGGTACGGGTAAAAGGATTGAATAAAACCCCATATGGGCAGAAAAATCTCTGCAATAGTAAGACTGGATGTAAGGAAGGTAGGATGCTTCACTGGGGCGAAAGAAGGGAGTAATCCTGCCTTCCCTGACCACGGGCTGTGAAAATGCAAGTGATGCTTTCATGTCTCCAAACAAAATCTCTTTTCAAGTCACTGACTCATGATTTTTGTGATGCATGAAAAAATTCTAGTTGAAGGATGACTGCCGTAGAAAACCTGGTACCACCCAAGATTACTTGCCCTGGAAAATGCAAATTTTAAGATGTGGAACTGATACCGGGTGATAGATTTCTTGACATTGAATGCAATATGTTTTTTGGGTGGAACATGAACATTTTCTATCCTAGAGTAGCTTATCCATGCATTGGCTTTACTTACGGTTTCATATTGATTGTTGCCTCTTGTTTTCATTCTTCCTCCTTAATCCACTGCTGAATGCAGACATCGATAATGTGAATTTAGATGACTACAACATCCATGTCATTGCCAGCATGTTCAAGCAGTGGCTCCAAGATCTACCCAACCCTCTCATGACCTTCGAGCTCTAGGAAGAGCTTCTGCAAGCAATGGGTGAAGAGCATCCTCCACTGTCCCGTTCCCTTGACAGAGGGATATGGTGGCCACTCTTAGTGCTGAACTCTTTATTTATACCTTGGGCCCAAATCAGCTGGTTTTGCCAAATCATTTTCATCCAGTTTCAAAGTCTGATTTTTTGACTACAAAGGTGTTCTCATGCAAAGCCACAGGCAGTTTGGCCTTGCCTTTGGTGGCATGCATTTGCATTATGGTTCAACAGATTTCAGCGCAAAATGTTAGCCAGAAGATCTACCTTTTAAGAAGTAAATTAAGGAAGAATTAAGAATGTATCATTTTAAATATGAGGAAGAAGTAGAAACTGCTCCTAAATGCTGGTGCTTTATCCACAGGCCTCCAAGAGAAGAAGGAGACAGTGCATGGAGTGTATTTGGTCATTGACCAGCTGTCCCTCACCTATCTAGCACCTTGGAGTGTCTTATCTTCCACCTGGTGAGGTACATTGGGCTGAGGGCAACAGGCAAAAGGAGGATGCGCAGATGTTCTTTCGTGAAACAGACCGAAAGCAGGTGGGCAAAGGAAAGCAAAGAGCTTTCAGGTCCACTTTATCTCCCAGGAGGTGATCTCAGAGGACAAATGATGCTTGTATCGATGAGCAACCTCAACAGCGCTTTGGTTGCTTATGGTGCCTTGTGGGTCCATGGTGCCTCTTGCCACTGCAGGGATGTGTTGTTTGGGTGGAAAACGCTGGTTGTTTGCCTGCTTTGGGAATATCTGAGATGTCTTCAGGTTGGCTTTCTCCATTGAGCAGAGCAAAGATGAGGGCAGAGCAGCACACTTGCTGGCAGAGCAGGATAGCACTGTAGAAACATCGTCTCTCTTCATCCATGGCCATGTGGAAGAGGTGAAGTGGAGGTGCCTTCCACTTAAAAATTTAATCCTTGTTTTTTTCAGACTTGTCCTCCAGGAAGAGACCAATCGAATGTCAGCTAATGCCTTGGCTATGGTATTTGCTCCCTGTATCCTCCGCTGCCCGGATATGACGTACCCGCTGCCCAGTGTTCAGGACATCAGTAAAACAACCACGTAAGAATGATGATCTAGCTCCGTAAGCATTATCGTGTCAGCACTCACATCTTGATGACCCTTAGTACAGTCAAATGGCTTAAGGATAGAGAGCTTTAGCATGGAATTTATAAATACAGATTAAATGTATCTTCATGAAGGTATTTCATATTCTCTCAGTCCACAAGAGGTTGTTGAACAGGGATTTTCAAGCCAATTAGGATCCATGAGAGCATCCACTTGGCACATCACAGTAGAAGAAGGTGGAACTTTTGCTGGCGTGGTTTTGTAGTTAATCTCGTTTATGGCAACCAGATCTTTATTTTTAATTTTGTCTTTTTTATTTGAGGAGGTGAGCTTGTTTGGTCTGCAGCAGAATTTATACTGCATACTTAGATTTCTTTAAGGTCTTTGACAGAATTACCAAGATTTAACAGAGAAAAAGTGAAGCACTTGCCCAAATTCAGTTGTCTCATACTAAATAGATGTAAATACAGATAATGGAGAGAATGACAATAATGGAAACCATTCATTGAAGGGCTTGGCTTCTGGAAAAGGTGGTGTTACTTCGAGTGAGTCTATTGCT
Organism: Dromococcyx pavoninus; assembly: GCA_033558185.1. Taxonomy (NCBI): domain Eukaryota; kingdom Metazoa; phylum Chordata; class Aves; order Cuculiformes; family Neomorphidae; genus Dromococcyx; species Dromococcyx pavoninus. The sequence continues at coordinate 393,520 of JAUMJL010000026.1, forward strand.
TAGGGACATGGTTTGGTGGTGAACTTGGCAGTGTTAGGCTTACAGTTGGACTTCATGATCTTAAAGGTCTTTTCCGACCTAAACGATTCTATGATTCTGTTAAAATTGTAGAAGACCAGAGTGTGTTTTGATACCCAGCTGCTAGGAGCACTCGTCCTCTATGGAATTTCTTTGTATCTTCTCTGTTAGACTTTAGCTATAGCACATTTTCTAACTTCATTATGTGGAAGGATTATTTTTTTACCTCAAGCTCGCTCCTGAGAGCATTAATCAGTCAGCTCAGCTGAACAAGCTTGCTGCAGCATTACTGCATGCAAATGAGTGAATTTGTGGCTTGGAAGCATCTTCCGTTTCTGAGGTTTGTATTCCCTCACCCCCCCTTCAAGACAGGGCAGGAGTTCACCTGGTGGGATCCTTGGGGGTATATAATTTCTCTAGTTTGGGTTCCTTGATCCATCTGTAGGTTGTTGTCACTCTTTTTAGGGGGAGTTTCCACTACCTTTGTGTTTCCAGCTGGACCTTTCTCCCTCCATGCCTTTCCAGCAGGGCAGGTCTTCGGGCAAGACAGGGCTAGCTCAGATCAAGGAATTTCCTTCTGTCATTTTGTCTTCTTTTGTTTCCCCTTCCCCCCCACCCCCTTAGTTGCATAGAATTAATTGTCATCGAGCAGATGAACAAGTACAAGGCTTGTCTCAAAGACATCAACAGCCTGGAGTTTGTGGAGAACAAAGCCAAGAGCTGCCTCTCCTTGATCCACAGATCGATGGTGAGATTCCAAAGCCATGCTGGTTCCCTCCTGTCTCCTCTCCTTGCCCCTGAAGCAACCCTACCTGATCTTCTGCTTATTCCAGCCTCACAAACCCCTTGAAACTTCCCCCACCATCTCCCCTGGGACCGGGACCCTCAGCCCCATGGTGGCTCTGTGCCTTTGCAGAGTGTCATACCAAAGCACAAGGAGGTGAGAACGGTCCATGGAAACGTGATTGCTCCAGCTTAGATGCTCCTGTTCAATGTTTCGACCTTCATTTGAGCTTGTTCAGTCCTGGGTTGAGTCAAGCCTTTCATTGACTGGCTCAACGTTGCCCCATGGGAGACCTGGAGCATTCTTTTTCCAGCTCAGTCGTATTATCTGAACTAAGAATGAGACCTCAAAGGCTCTCCCTGCTCCTGCACAGCCTTCTTGGGAGCCTCAAACCCATCTCATTGAGCTTCCATGCTTCCCAGCGGGCTGCAGAGGCATGCTGTGCTTGGCTTGTTGGGCTGCGGGACAGGGATGGAGTTGGCAAAGCGTGGTTTCCCCAAGCTTGGACTAAGGAGCCAAGCAGCCTCTCTGCTCAGACTGCCACTGTGGTCCTCAGGGACATGTTGCTCCTGCTACCCAAGGTTGTGAGGCTGGTGCTGCAGAGCTGCCCTGCTCATCCCAGTTAAAAAGAAATACCCATAAAAAATAACAAACCCGATTTTTTTGAAGGAGCAATGGTATGTGCCCTCTAACCTTCTGCTTTCCTTTTCATCTCCTCTCTAATCCAGAAACCCGTACTAATTGCAATTAGATTTATGAACATAACCTGCAGTTCAATCCCGGTATGTATTAACTGCAGCGCACCCTGCGCCAGCCATGCATCCCTCTGTTGTCTGTCACCGCCGCTCATTCCAGCCTCGTCCCACTGCCCATTGTCCGTGATGCTGCCTGTTGGTGCTCGGCCATCCCTGCACACACCTCCTTGAAAAACCTCCCCTTCTTACTTACTTTTGTTCTATTTTTTTTATTTTTCCATCCTGTGCTTCCCTCTTTTTTGTTTTTCTTGACTCATCCCTTCACACCCCCAGTTTCTGCTTGCTCAGGTTGTGTTTCAGTATCAAGTTGTTTTTGCAGTGCTGGTGTATCTTGAGATGGTGGATAAAACCCTAGGCTCAGATGCCTCAGAGACCATGAGGCATCCGAAGGTCTTCTCCACCTTCTTGGAGGAGAAGGACCACCATATTGAACTCAAACTCAGGACACCCAGGTTTGATCTGGGAGGACTCCAGCAATTCCTGTATTCCCCAACTACATCCCAGCTTGATTCCGAGTTTTGTTGACTGCAAAAAAAAGTGCCTGAAGTTTTTTTTGGGATGCTTGTGGGGCTGCTTCCTTTCCTACCAAGTTCAGCCCATGATGCTTCTCCCCATCTTTCATCATATGTGAGGGTCAGGAGATGGAGAAGAGCAAAATTTGAGCTCTGCACCCCTGACACTGTTTTGCAAGCACACCATTTTGCAGGGGTTTAAGTCCATGAGACAGTGGGATCATTGGGATCTCAGGTGTTTTGACTAACAGGATTCAGGTAACTGCACTTCAGCTTGGGACCCCATGTGAAAAGGTGCCATCAGAACAATGCTGAGGCATAGAAGCAGCTTTGCTGCCAGAGAAAGTTCTCCAAGGAGTGTCATTAAAAGACTAAAGGGGTAAAATAGAGCAAATACTGCGTTTAAAGGAAAAAACAAGGCTCATTACCCTGCATACCTACTCCAGACATGGGGAATCAGAGAGACTCGGATGCCCAAGCTGTAGAGTTTATATAGCCCTACAGGGAGAAAAGTTGTTTTGCAATGAACTCATCAACTGCAAGGAGATGCAGGTTCATCCTGGGAGGAAGAGCAGCAAGTGACTGGTCCATCAGATGGTAGCTGGTCCATCAGTGCCACCATCACCCCCACCAGTCTGTTGAGTCCTTCTGGTACTTCTCTTCGCCTGGGGTGAAAATGGGCAAAATGGGATTTTGGGAGTAACCTAAGATGTGCTAGAAACTTGGGTGGTGGCCACGAAGGTTGTAGTGGGTTGGCTTTTGGATTTTTTTTCAGATCTTCCTTAAAAAATGGCCTTTACAGGTCTTCCTTAACAACGGAGGTCAGGATCCACGGAAGTATTCCATATCTTCCTTTAACGTAACACAACATATAAATAAGGTGTAGATAAGGGGGTACACTCTCTTCTTCTTCCGGGAGGCTGGAGAGCAGGAGCTCTGTTTCTGCTGGTCCTGTCTGGAGCTGAGGCCTGTGGTGGCTGCTGTTGTCTGCCCATACATTGGCGGAGAGTCCTTGGTCAGATATAGTTGTTCTGCTTTCCTCAAGGGAAGTGGTGAGATTTTGCTAGTTCTTTACTTTGTTAGTTACCAGGTGTTACAGTTGTGCATTCCTATTTTGTTTTAGTTCCTTTTTGTCCCTTTCTCCCATTTTCCCTTCCCCTCTTCGCTTTCTTGGGAATTTTGCATGATATCCTTGCTTTATGTAGTTGTGTGTAGAAAATACATATGTATTTAGCATGATTTCGGGGTTTTTTTCCTTGAAAAGGGGGAAGTTTTGGGAAAAGGGCTTAAACTGAGCATTAGAGAGCTTGGGGAAGCAAACCCAAACCAGCTCAAAGGTGAAGGCTCCTGAGGAGCCAACCCAAATCCCCCTGGAGCGGGAAGCAGGAGAAGCATTCCCAGCACTCTGTGCCAAAACCAACTGGTTTAGAGCCTCATTGTCTAAAACCCCAGGAATTCCCCTCAAAGTGGCCAGGCTCCGGGGAGAGGGGGTCTCTTAGGGTGGGTGAAAGGGCTTCAGCCTCATCCTCGGTTTTCTCACCCTGGCAGCGCAAGAACAGCAGGGATGACAGAGCTGGCTCAGGCAGTGCCTCCAACTGGAGATGAACGGAGAGAGAGATGTGTATGTGTATTTCTTTTGATATATATATGTATTTCCTTATATATATGTAATATATTTGAAGAAAATATATTTAAAATAATACATTGTATATATAAAGAAAACTATATATTTAAAATTTTATGTTCTATATATATAAGAATATATAAAAGTAATAAATATGTTTATTTTATTTTTATATATAATACCTATTTATGTATATAAAGAAATATATAGAGATAAATATACTATATATAGAGAATATTTGTTTATATATTTTGTATATTTCTATTTAAAGAAATATATAAAAGCATGTATTATATATAAAGAACATCTATTTCTTTTCATATGTTTATATATTTCCTCTATATGTATAAAGACACGTTTCTTTATGTGCATTTATATGTTTCTTTATAGGGAGACTATTTTTCTCTGTATAAAGAAATATATAAAAGAGATATAACATGTATAAAGACAATATAGTTGTAAGTCTATTTCTTTACATATATGAAAGGATACATAAAGAAATACATGTAGACTATATATAGAATGTATATAGGAAATATGTTTCTTTGTATATATAAAATTTATTTATGTGTGTTTATATATTCACACATAAGGAACAATATATAAAAGAAATACATATACATATATCCACACCTCTCTGTATGTAGTCCTGGTGGGTGCTCAGCTCGCAGACAGTGCTCAGCCGCCGGAATAGTGCATTCCATGGGCTCCAGCGCATCCCCCACATCCTATGGTAACCCCTTCCCAGCCCTCCCTCCTCACAGGGCCACATTTTGGGGAAAAAAAATGAGGTTTTCCAGAGAGGCATGAATGTACTGACTATTGGAGAGGAGAGGGGGCTGCAACCTGTTAATTATTGTTATTTTTAATGAACATTTTTAAAGTAATTTATAAGTGCTGTGTGTAAATTAAAACAAAGTCTGTATTGTAAGAGGATATATTATCCTGGGTCATCCACGCTAGGAACTGTTTAAAAAAGAAAACTAGAGAAATAAAGGTGTAATTCTATAAAGGTGAGGAATTCCTGGTGGGAGCTGCTAGCTGAGCCCCAGCGCTGCAGAGGCTGGGGCTGGGGCTCTGGGCTGGGCTTCCTTCTGCTCTTGGATGCTGCTGTGTGTGAAGTGCTTGCTATTTGTGGAGTTGTCCCCAGCTCCTCTCTCGGACTGTACAAAGCAGCTTGACCACCCCTGCTCCCATGCTAATTAAAGAGCTGTAACGAGGAGTGCCTTGGCCTGGGTTTGATGCTGGTGGGAAAACGGGGGCTCCCTGCTCCAGCCACCCTGGTGCTGCGCTGCCAGCTACTGCCTCCTCAGGTTAATTATCACCAAATTATTTAATTCAGATTACTTATACTTAGGCCATTTCTAGTTATTTATTTTCAGTTTAGTTCTAGTTATTTATATGCAGAGTATTTCTTTTCATCTTATTTCTATTCAGGTTATTTATATGTGTCTTAGTTATAGTCAGATAATTTATTTTCCATGTATTTGTATTAGATTATTTCATATTATTTATTTTAATTTTATTAATATTCCAGTTATTTACTTCAGATTATTTCCAATAGGATTTTTTAATATTTATCTTGTTTATATTCAGATAATTTATTTTTCAAGTTATTTATATTCCTCTTATTTCAGAGTATTATTTTCATTTCATTTCTGTTCAGATTCTTTCTATTCCTATTATTTAATCCAGATTACGTCTAGTCAGATACTTTATTTTCAGTTTATTAAGATTGTTTTTATTTATATTCAAATTATTTATATTAGTCTTATATTCGGATTATTTAATTTGGATTATTTATATACATCTTATTCAGTTTATTTATATTGATACAATTTCTGTTCAGTTTATTCATATTATCACTGTTCAGCAGGTGCCCCTGCCCTGCGAGGACAGGGAACACGAGTCAGTGGCATAAGGGGCCTGGCTACCCTGGCTCTTTTTATTTGGAGTCTGAAATAGGGGGGAGGGCAGAACACCTGGGGCACAAGGCCAAGGGTCTGTCACCACGTGTCCCCTGGGGTCATGGAGCTGAAGTCATGGCAGCAAACACCTGGGAGGGTCTCATCCCTGGGCTGGTGTCTCCCCCAGCCAGTGTCACTCCTGGCCAGGAGCTGCTGTGGTCTAACATTCCTGCATATGTTTTGTCTTTTCATTCACAGTGTCCATGCTTCATTTCTGCTGTGCCAATTGGTCAGTCAAGGTGTCAATGACCAATCAGAACGGTAATCACGCAGCAATCACGCAGCGTCCATGGACTTGGATATTGTTGCTTATCTTTATGATGTACCTTCTCATGTTCTGGGTGTACTGAAGCAGTTACAGTTAAATCAGCACAGCACAATTCTACTGATCATAGCAATGCAACTACGACGCATCATCTCCGCTCTGTGCGTACTGAAGAGGTTACAATTACACAGTCCGCATAGCAATGCAATACAAATCATCCATGGGTCAACTATTTTGTTTTAGGCCCTGAATTGGTCCTTTGACCCATAGAGGATTTGTATCCTGAATGATTTATTCATTCATAATTTAAGTGTGATATCAAAATTGTCTCATGGATTTTAAATAAGGTACACAGGCATTACCCTCTGCCCCCTTAGCAGTTTTGGGAGGGATCCGGGGAATTATAGGCCTGTCAGCTTGATTTTGGTGCCAGGGAAGGTCATGGAGTAGATCATATTGAGTGCTATCACACAGCACACGCAGGACAGCCAGGTGATCAGACCCAGTAAACATGGCTTTATGAAACACAGGTCCTACCAGACCAACCTGATCTCCTCTGTGACAAGGTTACCCGGTTAATAAGCGAGGGGAAGGCTGTGAATGTGGTGCACTGGACTTTTGTAAAGCCTTTGACACCATTTCTCACAGCATTCTGCTTGAGAAACTGGCTGCCCTTGGCCTGCATAGGTACACTCTCTGCTGGGTGAAAAACTGGCTGGATGGCCGGGCCCAGAGGGTGGTGGTAAATGGAGTTCAATCCAGTTGGAGGCCGGTCATGAGTGGTGTTCCCCAGGGTTCAGTGCTGGGTCCAGTCCTGTTCAATATCTTTATTAATGATCTGGATGAAGGGATCGAGTGCATCCTTAGCAAGTTTGCAGATGACACCAAGCTGGGTGACAGTGTTGATCTGCTTGAAGGAAGGCAGGTGCTGCAGATCTGGACAGGCTGGATTGATGGGCTGAGACCAACAGGATGAGGTTTAACAAGACTAAATGCCAAGTCCTGCACTTGAGACACAACAACCCCATGCAGCGTTACAGGCTTGGGGAAGACTGGCTGGAGAGCTGCCTGGAGGAGAAGGACCTGGGGGTGTTGGTTGAAAACCAACAGAATATGAGCCAGCAATGTGCCCAGGTGGCCAAGAAGGCCAATGGCATCTTGGCCTGTATCAAAAACAGTGTAGCCAGCAGGACCAGGGCAGTGATTGTACCCCTGTACTCAGCACTGGTGCGACTGCATCTCAAGCACTGTGTTCAGTTCTGGGCTCCTCAGTACATTGAGGTGTTGGAGCGCGTCCAGAGAAGGGCGATGAGGCTGGTGAAGGGGCTGGAGAACAAATCCTACGAGGAGCAGCTGAGGGAGGTGGGGTTGTTGAGCTTGGCGAAGAAGAGGCTGAGGGGAGACCTCATCGCTGTCTACAGCTGCCTGAAAGGAGGCTGTAGCAGAGCGAGTGTTGATCTCTTCTCTCAAGTGACAGGTGATAAGACAAGAGGAAATGGCCATAAGTTGTGCCAGGGAAGGTTCAGACTGAAGGTGGTCAGGCACTGGAATAGGCTGCCCTGGGAGGTGGTGCAATCACCATCTCTGGAAGTGTTTAAAAAATGGGTAGATGAGTTTTTGAAGGACATGGTTTAGCAGAAGATGGGTTTGGGTGGACACAATGATCTCAAAGGTCTTTTCCAACCAGAAGATTCTATGATCTCCGATCCTTCCCCTGTACTCGGCTTTGGTGAGGCCACACCTTGAGTGTTGTGTTCAGTTCTAGGCTCCTCAGTTCAAGAAAGATATTGAGGTGCTGGACAGGGTCCAGAGAAGAGCAACAAAACTGGTGAAGGGACTTGAGCACAAGTCCTATGAAGAGAGGCTGAGGGAGCTGGGGTTGTTTAGCCTGGAGAAGAGGAGGCTCAGGGGTGACCTCATCGCTCTCTACAACTATCTGAAAGGAGGTTGTAGACAGGTGAGGGTCAGACTCTTCTCCCAGGCAACCAGCAACGGAACAAGAGGGCATGAGCTTAGACTCTGCCAGGGAAGGTTTAGGCTGGATATCAGAAAAAAGTTCTTCACAGAACGAGTAATCAGGCATTGGAATGGTCTGCCCAAAGAGGTGGAGAATTCACCATCCCTGGAGGTTTTTAAAATAAGACTGGATGTGGCACTTAGTGCCATTATCTAGTAATCATAATAGTGTTGGATTAAGGGTTGGACTTGATGATCTTGGAGGTCTCTTCCAACTCAGATAATTCTATGAATTCTTCCCTTCTTATTGCTCCTGCGTGTCAATAACACTTGCTGCAAGTGGTTGCAAAAGTCACTTGGGTGTTCATCTAGTCTTTGCCTCACCTCCTGAACTCTTTTCCAGCCAATACCGGTTTGTACCACAGTCTTTTATTGTCACGACCATCTATGGCAAGCTGTTTCACACACAGCTTTGTGATTTGCATTGTTATAAGCCAAATAGGGTCTGCTCCTGGGCTGTTCCATCATGTTTCCATCATGATTTGTTAATTCTCTATCCTTTTCCAGTATATCCCCACTGAAATACTAGCTGCAACAGTACCTGAACATCCTTCCAACAGGGGTAATGTCCCTCCATTACTCCAGAGAATAGTCAGGCAAGTCTTTTCCAGGTCCTCTTGTACCTCAGGCATCTGCTGTGTCAATTAAGTCAAATTTCCAGGAACCTATGGCCGATAAATATTTCGGAGGAGGTGGTTGATATCCTGCTGCCACAGGCCTTCCTGCAGCCGGATTAGCCACCACCATCCCAATCATAGGAACATGCAAAGCAGGAATATTTTCCAGAGGAAGTGGTAGGGACAGTATAAGAGTCCAAGAAGCAGCAGGAGCAGGCACAGGGTGAAGTGGAGATGGGATAGAGTTTTCCAGTGTTTGTTGTGTTAGCAGCTGTCTTAACATTAGCCAAATTCATTTCCCCCTCCTTGTCTGAAAGCCCAGTTATCCTAGACAAACCAGTGGTCCCCCTGCTGAGGTTTCTGATCCTCCAAGCATTGATGCAGGAAAGTCAGCTTGCTCAAATGAAATGAACCTTCCAGGAGCTGCTGCTCCGCTGCTTAGAGGATGTCCCCTCCTGAGTTTCAGCTGCCCCCTCATCCTGACAGAACTATAGCTCTGAGGTCTGAACTATCATCAACTTTCTTCCAGTTTTCCAGAATTTCCCCGAGCAGCAAACCCCATTTTTCCTTACCTATTGAACTTACCCATGACTTATGCTGCCCCTGGTTTCAGTACCATCCCAGTGAATGGGCACCCTGATCCAGAGGGAGGTGTCCCTGCCTATGGCAGAGGGCCTGGAACTGGATGGGCTTGAGGTTCCTTCCCACCCAAACCATTCTATGATTCCCTTGTGCACATCACAAGAGATGACTGGCCAAGTCCTGGCCTTCATAGAAATTTTGCCCCAGAACCCTTCTATTTATTGATTAGAAAAAGCAATGATACACCCAACTTTGCTTGCCAAACATCAGCTGAATAGTCTGCTATCACTGTGCCGAAACTAATTATTGCTGGGAAAAGCGAAATTATTACATGTTTTATTTCGTATTGAAGTGGGCTTTGCCTGTTCACCTCCAATTGCAGGAGCAGGCTTCTCTGAGTAGCCCTTGTTTCTGATACCAGAAGATGACATTATGCAGCAACATTTTCCTCTCTGGTTAGCTCCAAGTCGACCCAAGGACATCGTACCATGTTGCCTCCTCCTCTCGCTAACATCCCCACTGAGAGCTGTGCTTATGGCAATGCAACATCACAAATGTTCTTCACTGCCAGCAGCTCCACAGACCGCCTGGTCTGTGTCAGCATTCAGAACTTGTCTGCTGAGCTGGATGAGACCAGCAGGAGGGGAGCAGCTTCTGTGCATGAACACTGGCAGAAGCAGTGAGAGTGACCACCTCATGTGGTAGATGGGAAATAAAGACAAATTTGAAGGAGACCAGTGCCCTCTGACAGTTGCCCACAGGCTGGTTCCAGTGCAGGGGGGATGCAACTACATGTGAGCTACACAAAATTGGATCTAGAGCTTCAAAACCATCTGAAACTTTAAAATGACAACTGCTAATAGCATTCTCATGCTGATTTCACACAGTACGGATTGCAGTGTCTAACATATAGAATCATAGAACCTCAAAGGTCCACCTAGTCCAAATCCCCTGCCATAGGCAGCAACACCTTCCACTCGATCAGGTTTTCAAAGCCCCATCCAACCTGACACTGAGCACCTTCAGTGATGGGGCATCCACAGATTCTCTCGGCAACCTGATCCAGTGTCTCAGCATCTTTATCATAAAAAGACCCCTTCATAGATTGAAAAGCTGCAACAGCATTTTCCTGGAGCCTTCTCTTCTCCAGCCTGAAAAACCACAGGGGTTGCCCTGACCCATGTGCAGGACATTGCACTCAGCCTTCTTGAACTTCATGAGATTCATGTGGGCCCACTCTTCCAGTCTGTCAAAGTCCCTCTGCATGGCAACCTTTCCCTCAAGTGTATCAAGTGTTTTATAGCACATGGATCCACCTTATTTGGACAGTCCCTGCTAGCAGGATTTGGCAACTTTTGTGCTGGTAAGTGAAACAGTGCCCAGGCAAGGGAATGTGAGTCCCTGCTTCTATAAACAGTGAGATGGTTGCTGGCACAAAGTTGGCCTGTGCCAAGTAGAGCACTTTCAAGGACTTCTGGGCAGGTGGCATGGTCATGGGAGCTGTTTGTGTGCAGCCAGCCAGCTTGGAGAATGAGACAATTTATTATCCTCTTCCCTTTCAATTAGTCTTTGGCCACTTGGATACTTTCACTGTCTTGTAATCCACTGCATGGCTTCCATGATGGCTCAGCCTCAGTCCCCCCGTAGATGGTGAGGTAAACACCAACTCGCTGAGCACCTTTTCCTCCCCTTGAGCTATGAACCCTGAACAGAACCCCAGTGCCCTGCGTAACACATAACCTGTATTTGGGACACATGGAAGTGTCTCATCTTGTCAAGGCAAAGCCTCTGCCAGACTCTAAATCAGGATTCACTGACACAGGTTTGTAGCACATCCACTGGTCATCAATGAGACAGATACGGTCGGTGGTGCTGGGTGCTGACTTTGAGAAGGCCTGGGTACCACACTGCTCATAAATCCTGTGGGGCCATTTTCTCTCAAATCCCATCCTTTCCTAGAAATTCAGTAACTTGAGAACTATTTTAGTGGACCTAAGGATCTCAGTGGAAGAAGACTCTGCGTCTTCAACAGTGTGACACCTGCTCGGAGTTTCACAGGTGTACAGAAGTTGTGCTGAGCTCCTAACAAGTTTGAAAAGGTCCTTCTCTGAATGTGTGATCCTGATATCCAGAGAAGGAACTTGGTACCTACTTGTGCAGCTGCTCTGTGCTCCACTTGCAGGAGACATTGAACGCAGGGCATAAACACTTCTATCAGTTCCTCTCACGGATTATGCTGGTTTTTCACTCATAAGTGGCAGAAGCAGTGCAGTTGCCACATGGAAATCTCTTTGTTAGTGAACTATGAAAGTTTTCATCTCTTTTTGACTGCTGCTAGGGGAAAAAAGGTGTCTCTTGTAATGCTCTCATGGGTCTGTGTCAGTGGTTGCCATGTGGCTGTGCCTTTGCTCTTGAAATGCACCATAAGTCTCAGCCCATCCAATTGATCTGACTGAACGAAAAAGCTTTGCCCTTGCCATGTCTCCAGCTATTCCCTTACTTCTCTGCACTCCTTTGTGGTGGCTCCAAAGGGTTCTAGCTGGCCCTCAAAAAATACTCTAAAGGGCACCAGAGCTCCAAATACACTTTCTGATGAGTAGTTGCTTTATTGCTGAGGGGTTTTTCTCAATTTCTTTCCTGACTGGTGACTGGGAAGCGTCCAGTTTGTCCTTGCATCCCCAGTGACTGTCAGGGTAAAGAGAACCCTTCTGCATAACTCTGTCTTTCCTTGCCATGGTTCTTCCTTCTCCCAGGGTCCCTTGCAGTGAAAGGGAGAAGGTCATTCAGCTGGAGCCCCAAGGGTTGGGCAAATGTTCAGCCAAAGCAATTAGCTGAACTCAGTGGCTGAGAGACAATCCAGCTGAGAGGATGAGAGCACCTCACAGGCAAAGAAAAAAGGATGCCACAGAGTGACAGACTCCAGCTCCCAGCATGTCGTGTGGTCAAGGGCTGCAGCTCTCTGCATGCCATGTGGTGATAGGCTTCAACCTCCCAGCATGTCACAAAGTGAAGGACTCCAGCTCCAAGCATGCTCTGATGTTAAGGGCTCTGGCTCCTGGCAAGCCGCAGGATGAAGAAACCCATCTCCCAGCGCGCCATGGGTGAAGGACACCAGCCTTCAGCATGCAGCGCAGTGAGGGAGTCCAGTTCCCAGCATGATGCTGGGTAAGAAACTGTAGCTTCTAGCATGGCCCAGGGTGAAAGACTCAAGCTCCCAGTATGCCATGAGATGAAGGACTCTAGCTCCAAGCATACAACGGGGTAAAGGAATACAACTCCAGTCATACCATGGTGTGAAAAACTCCAATCCTAGCATGGTGCAGACTGAAGAAATTCACCTCGCAGCACGCCACAGAGCAATGCACTCCAATTCCCAGCATGCTATGGCATAAAAGACTCCACTACCAGAATGTTGTGTGGTGAAGTACTCCTCGTCCCAGCAAGACAAGATGATAAGGAGTGAAGAACTCACACTCCAGCATGGTCCAAAGTGATGGACTCCAACTCACACCATGCCATGAGATGGAAGACTCCATCTCCAGCCCGCAGTCCATAGTGGGGCAAAGCACTCCAGCTCCCAGCATATGGTGGGGTGAGGGATGCAGTTTCTGGCATGCCGCGTCGAGAAGTACTCCAGGTCCCAGCGCGATGTGTGGAGAAGGACTCCAACTCCCAGTCTTACGTGGACTGCAGGACTTTTCACAAATTGAATTTGATGAGTCTTCGATTTAGCAGCAAATTACAATTTACTGAGGTGGATCTCAAAAATAACTACTATCTGTTAACAGTCATCAGTTTATTAACAAAGTGATACAAAGTTATTGAAGATTTGCTGTAATTGAATCAATGCCTTAACTACAGATTCAAAACCAACAAGGGTCACAGAAAGGCTGCTCAAGTCTTTCTGCCCCTTAGGAACTGCAGGATGTCCTGCAGCTGGTTAAAGAATTCCACCAGCTTCTGCTTTGGAAAAGAACAGGATGTAGAGCTGTCCATGTGTGTTGGTTTTGGCTTCTCTGTGGTGGCTGAGGTGAAGACTGGCCATGATGTTGGTGCAGACGTTCCTGCTGGCTTCAGCTTCTCTGTGGTGGCTGAGGTGAAGACTGGCCATGATGTTGGTGCAGACGTTCCTGCTGGCTTCAGCCCCACCTGCAGCTGGATCCAGTCAAGGAAGTGCTGAGTGGAGGTGTAGACCCCTGGCCGAAGGGCTCTGGCACAGCCTTTCCCCCAGCTGGTCACTCCCACCAGCCAGAATTGGTCACTATGGGGATCCTGGCAGACGAGAGGACCACCACTGTCCCCCTGCAGTGGAAGAGAGGGGATTAAGGGGGTGTTGGGGGTCTTCTGTCAGCATGAGGACTGCTTCCTGCTTTCTCCCAGCAGCTGCCAGGGCTGTGTACCCTGCACAGAAAGATTCTGCTCCAGTGTGGGAGCCATCAGAACCTGGTCTGGGAGGCTGTTGTGCACCTACAGGGCTCTCTCTCTCATCTCTGCATCGTGACCCTGGCTGTGGGGCAGAGGGAAATTCCAGGTTTGGAACCCGGACCTGTGGGCAAGGAAGAGTGCTGGATGGGCTTTCTGGGCAGAGGTCCAGGGCTCTGGGACCAGGCAGGCACTGGGCAGGGACCGGCAGATGGGGAAGGGGAAGTGAGCCCCACAAGCAGTGGGACCCAGCGGTGGGAGGGAGGGAGACTGGCTGGGTGAAGCAGGCGCCGGGCTGGCCGTGCCAGGGCTACCTGCACTGCTGGAACTCGAGTCATCTCCTGCTCCTACCTGGCAGGTGTCTATGCCACCCTGTGCATAGCCAGCACAGATGTTGTGGGTTTGGATGGCCCCACGGTACCACCCGCTGCTGTTGCAGACCCGGTTGTCCATGAGGCGCACCTGGGCCTCCTGCAGCATATTGACTTTTCCACCTGTGAATACAGACTGAAATGAACACCCAGGAGCGCGTTCCCGGTTCTCCTCCTGCCCTGCCTGGGGGAACCCCTTCCCTAGGCCTTGGCGTTGCCTCTGGACAGGCTTTGCACTAGTGTTTCCCTCCCATCTTGCCTTGGGGTATGGGTCAGGCCCATCTCTCCAGAGGCAGACATCCCCGCAGCCTGACACTGACTTTCGCCTCTGCTGTCAGGACCCCCCAGCCCGTCTCCCCAGGGTGCCAAAGCGTGCTCTTGGGTCATGAGTACTTTTGTGGAACTCACCTCCCTCAACAGTGGAACCCCAACCACTGATATAGCAGGTCTCGAGCTTCGACACTCTCAGTGAGGCCTCAGGCATGCAGGCGAGCTGCACGTAGTAGTTGCACTCGACAGGCTGGTCCAGCTCCACCAAGGCAATGTCGTACTTCTGCAAGATTTGCTCGAACTGTTCATGCAGGAGGAGCCGCTTGATACGGCGACCTTGAACCTCACGTCCAAGGTTATTTAGCTGGGTGGCACCAGCCACCACACGCCACATCTCGATGTTCCTGGAAGGCAAATGGCGAGAGGAGTGTGAGGGAGGGGAGGCATGTGCTGCAGCAGCCCAGCGCTTCCCTGCCGCCTTCTCTTTCCCAGGGGAGACACGAAGGCAGCGCGATGGAGGGTGCAACTGCCATAGCGTGCCTCAGGCACAAGGAACGTTCGAGCTGGAGGCTGCTAGGAAGCAGAGGCATGAGACCAGCCTCCTCCTGCGCCATCTCTCCGCTGGGCTGGGAGGGCCCAGGCGCTGGGTGCGCTGCAAGGAAACGGAGTGGGAGTCGCCCATGGTGCTGCAGGCTGGGCACCTGCTGGTGCTGCAGGGATAGCTCTGTTCCCACATCCTCCTTACCTGGCGTTGTTGAAGCAGTGGGCTGCTGTGAGGACCCACTGAGGGCTGATGAGGGATCCTCCGCATATGT
Source organism: Dromococcyx pavoninus (assembly GCA_033558185.1). Lineage (NCBI taxonomy): Eukaryota > Metazoa > Chordata > Aves > Cuculiformes > Neomorphidae > Dromococcyx > Dromococcyx pavoninus. The sequence goes on from JAUMJL010000026.1 coordinate 408,538, forward strand.
GTCCCGTGCCTGCTTCCCAGGGGCTCTGGATGCTGACGATCCAGGGCCAGGCCCCTGGCTGGGCATCTTTGCCGCCCACGACACGGGAGATGCCATAGCCATAAGTCGTGCTCCGGAGTCCGCAGGTCCTGTGGAAAGCAGAAACTCATGAGTGTCCTGCTCGATGCCTCGTTGCTGCTCGGGCTGAAGGTCAGACGCCTTCCCGCCCCACACGGTGTTGCATGGAGCACAGGGAAAAGGAAACCCCGTGGGGTGGGCAGGCGTCTGCCCCTGTTTTTGCTTGGAAGCCCCGAAGAGGAGTTGTGCCAGCAGCCTGGGTGCTGGCAAGGAATGTGCCTCCCGCACGGGGCTGGGGAAGCTGTGGCAAGGCCACTGGGACAAGTGGGTCCCCTCCAATGAACCTCAGCAGAGCTGCCCAAGCTCCGGAGCTCCCACAGCCTGGGGCCACTCACTTGCAAGTGTCCTCTGTGCCCTTCAGAGGCTGGCATAGGGCCAGCAGGATGGGGATGAGCAAGAAACGCATGGTGCCAGCAGCACGTCACACTGCAACAGCTGAGGTCTTGTTGCCACTAGGGTAGCAGCCGACAGACTGCCCGCAGCACTCACGCTGCCCGTGGTACCCTTGACCTAGTGCTGATGTCACAGAGGCACTGGTTCGGGGCGCTGGGCATGGTGCACTCTGGATAGGGGGAAGACGTGGGGCATTCCAAGCAGGAGGGGAAGCAGACGCTGGGGTCAGACACCTCTGACAGACCCTGCTGAATGCTCTGCTGGGGGATGATGATCGTGGGCAGCAGTGCCTGCCTCTAAGCAGTGCCTGCTAACAGCCAGCAGGGAAACACCAAGTGTGGCAACACAGCCCCTTTGGGAAGAGCTCTGCCACCCTGCTCTCCGCAGCCGGTTCCCACCAGCTTTTTCCCCCAAAGCAGCCACCAGAGGACGTCAACTCCTACAGGCAGTAGGGCGTGTGTCTATGAGTCAGATAAAGCCAGGAGAAGGGTTTCCACTGACTTTAACGAGGGCTGGACAGAGCCCACAGGGGTAGACACTGCATGTGCATGGGATCTTTCCCCTGCCTTTTTGTAAGCGTTCTGGCACCCTGGAGCTGGCAAAGCCTGTGCAGACTGATGGCAGCCACGCACGGCTGGAGAGGGAGCAGACTGTGAAAGCAAGGGCCGGCGCTTCAGGCTGTGCGCTGGCAGCCGATGCTGTTCTGCAGTGTTAAGAGAGAGGCTTTTCTCTTTGGGGTGTAGGTGAGCACTGAATATTTTGTGTGTGTGACGCTGTCTTTTGTCATAACTTTTTGTCATAACTTCCTCCCCCCAAAGCCGGGTTGGGGCAGAGAGGAACACGGGAGGAGGAAGGGAGGGACCCCCCCACCGCCGCCCCCTCGGCGGCGGGACCCCTCCCCGCGGGGTCTCTGCCCCCCGGCCCGGCCCCGACGGCGCGGCCAGAGCCCCCGAGCCCCGGCACCGGCCCGGTCCCTTCCCCAGCCGCGCAGCCCTCCGGCGCCTCAGCCCGTCCCGCTCCCGCCGCAGTGGCCGCAGCCGGCGGGACGCGCCCAGCCGTGCCTCTGGCAAGGACCCAGCCATAGCTGCCAGCGAGGCCGGGACACCCAGGAGCGGGAAAGGACCCCCCTGGGTGGGGGCTGGAGCTGTTTATCGACTGCAGGAAAAAAGATCTCCAAGGCGCTGTTGTTGCCTTCAGGCATTTTTTCCCCTCTAAACCATCTAATTTGTTTAACAAGGCTCTGAATGAAAATAAAACTGATTATTTAACAACAAAAACTGTAAGCTGAAGCAGGAGCTTAAGAAGTTATTTGATAACGAAAAAGACCCTGATGAGAAGCTGCTCTCTGGGCAATTCTGATAGAATACACTTGGTTTTGCAGAGTTACTTAGTTAAATGCACAAGAATCCCTCCTCTTTAGCTCTGACATTAATGTCTTCATTCCTGAAAGAAAACCAGGTCACGTTTCTGTTTCTAGATGCAGGGTATTTGACCTTAAGGGCAATTACGGGAAGTTCTAGTCTCTAAACTTAGCTCATACACGTAAGGCAGAAATTAACACACACATTCAAATACAAGTCAACAGGGGTCTAAATTACACAAACCTGTAACTATACTACTCATGCATTATACCATGAACACACAACCTTGCCCTCCCATCCTTACTTACACACAAATAGTGATACCGAAAATGCCGGCAAATAAACTCTCTAACACTTGTTTTGGAGTTTTAGAAAGCAAACATCCTTTATTTCAGCGCTGGGCAGCATGAGGGAATGATTTCCATCAATCATGCGCAACGAGACAAGAGCTGGGGACAGACTGTATATCCAGCTTACATGCATATGTATAAATTCTCCCTGCATATTCTGTTACTTTCCAAGGACTAATTTTATTATGAATTTCAACACAGTGCCCCAGATTACTACAACTGCTGGAAAAAGGAAAAGTCAGATCACAGTCGTAGGAGACTCCCTGCTGAAGTGAACAGAGGGGTCAATACGTTGAGCAGACCCTACTCATAGAGACGTCTGCTGCCTCCCAGGCGCTCGGGTTAGGCCCACTGACTACTATCCATTACTCCTCTTCCATGTGGGAGGTGACGAGACTGCAGAATGCAGCCCAAGGACAATCAAAAGGGACTTTAGGGCCTTGGGATGGCTAGTAAAGGAGTCTAGAGCAAGAGTGCTCAGTCCCCAAATGCAGGAAATGAGGCAGGGAAGGAAAGAGAGCAGTGTGGCTGGGTGGAGACCTGATGGTCAAACTGAAAAATAAGAGGGAACTGCACAGGCATTGCAAGCAGGGACAGGTAACCCGGGAAGAGTATAGAGATGCTGCCTGGGTGTGTAGGGATGGGGTCAGGAAGGCCAAGGAGCAGCTGGAGCTGAACTTGGCAAGAGAAGCAATGAATAACAAGAAGGGCTTCTATAGATATGTCAACCAGAAAAGGAAGGTGAAGGAAAGCCGTACCCCCACTGATGAATGAAAATGGTGACCTCGTATCAACAGACGAGGAGAAGGCTGAGGTACTCCACAAAGTTTTTGCCTCAGCCTTCACCGGTAATCGCTCTCTTCACCCTTCCAGGGTCAAGGAACAACAAGATGGTGACCAGGGGGATAGAGTCCCTCAAGGGGAAGATCAGGTTCGTGACCACCTGAGAAACCTGAACAGATACAAGTCTATGGGACCTTATGAGAGGCATCCCAGAGCCCTGAGGGAACTGGCTTATGTGGTAGCCAAGCCACTCTCCATAATATTTGAAAAGTCATGGCAGTCAGGGGAAGTCCCTTGTGACTGGAAGAAGGGCAATGTTGTGCCCATTTTTAAAAAGGATTCAAAGGAGGACTCTGGGAACTACTGACCCGTCAGCCTCAACTCTGTGCCCAGGATGATCAAGGAACAGATCCTCCTAGAATCCATGCTAAAGCACGTGGAGGACAGGGAAGTGATTTGAGACAGCCACCATGGCTTCTCCAAGGGAAAGTCCTGTCTCACCAACCTGGTGGCTTTCTGTGATGGAGTAACTGCATCAGTAGACACGGGAGAAGCAACGGATGTAATCTATCCGGACTTCTGCAAAGCCTTTGACTTAGTGTCCCAAAACATCCTTCTCTCTAAATTGAAAGAATATAGGTTTGATGGGTGGACTGTTCAGTGGATAAGGAATTGTTTGGCTGGTCGCATTCAGAGAGTAGTGGTCAATGGCTCGATGGCCGGGACGGAGACCCATGATAAGAGATGTCCGTACTGGGACCAGTGCTGTTTAACGATTTCCTTAATGATATTTACAGCGAGATCGAGTCTACTCTCAGAAAGTTTGCGGATGATGCCAAGCTGAGTGGGGCAGTGGGCACACCAGAAGGACAGGATGTCATCCAGAGGGATCTGGACGAGCTGGGGAAGTAGGCCTGTAACAAGCCCATGAGGTTCAACAAGGTCAAATGCAAGGTCCTACACCTTGGTCGGAGCAACCCAGTATCAATACAGCATGAGGGATGATGTGATCAAGAGCAGACATGTGGAGGAGGACTAGGGGTGCTGATTTATGAAAAGCTGGACATGAGCCAGCAATGCATGTTTGCAGCCCAGAAGGCCACCCATGTCCTGGTCTGCATCAAAAGAAGCATTGCCAGCAGAACAAGGGAGGTGATTCTTCCCCTCTATTCCACTCTTGTGAGGCCTGGCCTTGAGCATTGTGTCCAGTTCTGGAATTCCCAACTTAAGAAGGATATGGAACTGTTGGAGTGGGACCAGAGGAGGGCTACAAAGATGATTAAAGGGCTGGAGCACGTCTGCTGTGAGGACAGGCTGACAGAATTGGGTTTGTTCAGCGTGGAGAAGAGAAGGCTTTGGAGGAACCTCATAGCGGCTTTCCAGTACCTGAAGGGGGCTACAGGAAAGCTGGGGAGGGACTTTTTACACAGGCAAATAGTGATAGGATGAAGGGGAATGGCTTTAAACTGGAAGGGGGAAAATTTAGGTTAGACATTAGGAATAAATTCTTCATAATGAGGATGGTGAGACAGTGGAATAGGTTGCCCAGGGAGGTTGTGGATGCCCCCTCCCTGGAATTGTTCATGGCCAGGTTGGACGGGGCCTCGAGCAGCCTGGTCTGGTTGGAGGTGTTCCTGACCATGGCAGGGGGGTTGGAAATCGATGATCTTTACGGTGTCTTCCAACCCAAACCTTTCTATGGTTGTGATTCTATGCTCTTTAAACCACTACACATTTTATAGCCTGCTGTTCTTTCTTGTTGCTTTTTTGTAAGCTTGCAAATTAAACAAGATTTCCTTTCTGACCTTGATTACCTTCTTATGAAAAAAAAATCAGAAATTTGTTTCCTGCTTATTTTTGGTTCTCTGAAAAAAAATCTCACTAAAAATTTTAGCACAACATGCCATAGGAGTGTCAGATCCAAGTTAATACCTTAGTAAGTGCTGATGGGTAGGTTCTTATATCTTACTGTTATGGAGGTGGGTGAGATTGGTAAGGGGGTAATTCCTGGTAGCAGAATTGTGAAAAAAAATTAAAAAAAGACATATTTTCTCAGGAGTTACTAGCAGTCTCGACAGAAAATGAATGGCTGCTAAAGTTGTGTTGGGCTGACAGTTGGACTTGATGATCTTAGAGGTCTTCTCCAAACTTAATGATTCTGAGATTCGAATCTATGATTCGAAGTGTGTGGCCTTAAAAAAAACAAAAGGAAAAAGTTTTTGATGGCTTTTTTTCTGTAGTCATCATTGAGATTCTTGATTAGATGCTCTGCTGCTGCATCTCACCAGAGTTTCTACCTGAAAGATGAATGTAGCTCTTAAGTGACTGAGTAAATCTTTGCAGAAGTATCACGTCAGCTCTTATGAAAAATTTGATATCCCATGATACCATTTAAACATAGGAGGCTTCATGCTTAAGTTTGTGTGTTAAAGCCATAAAGGCCTGAGTTATCACTAAATAATATTGAACTGCATGAATTGGAGAGGCTCTGTCGCTCGATGAAACATGAATCCCCAAGATGTGCGTTACGTATCCCAAGACTAAGGAGTATAAGACCTCAGCGTTGCCATGGATTTGCCTTCAACTCAGCCATGAAATCATACTTTATTATTAATATTACTACTACTACTATTACAATTATTATTACTATTATTAAAATTATTATTAAAATTATCCCCCTTATATTCAGTGTTGAAAATTACTCTTGGCTTCAGTAGAAGCCAAATGCTTTCATTTAGGAAAGGGTTGTAGCTACTGAGTCAAGTAGGTTGAATTATGAATGTTATGTATGTGAACTGGTATATTGTTACATCTTTCTGAATGAATGGCAGAATTTACAGCAAGTTGCTGGTGGCCATCTCCATTGCAATACTTAAATGAATGGTATGTTTGCAGGGCTGCGTATTTTTAATCACTCAGACAAAATTCCAGTCAACTCCAGTGGAAGCTTTGCCTGTAAGAGAGGTGTGTGATTGAGTTCTTGTCTCTTGACTGTACTGTATTGCTATGAATGTATCATTGCATGGCCCCAAATTTAAGAAACTTACTCCTGTAATCAAAGCTTGCTCAGTGCAGTGAACAAGAACAATGAGCGTGTCTCCAGTGCCTAGGGATGTGCCATTACTTAATGAGTTGCTTAAAGCCCCTCAGATAAGGGTGGAAGAATCACACAGTTGAAGGAAGCAGACATGGTCCTTCTCTCCAGCTTTGGGAGTCTGAATCTTCCTAGATTTCCCGAATAAAGCTGTTGCTCAATCTCTGCTGCTTGAGCATGTAATGAGCAAAAATGGAGGCACTCTTGTAACGGGAACCACAGAGAATTCTGGCTCCTCTCCATCTTACTAAGCCAGAAGAGGAATTTACGAAGACACCAAACTTCTGCTCATAAAGCACTGCTACACACACAGCATTAGAAAGTTCTGGGCTGGAAGACAGCCAGCATCTTTTGCAAAAGTTAAAAGAGCTGTGTTTTAGAGGCGTATGAAGGGGAGGATACTGCAACTGGACAGGATTGCTAGAGAATAAAGTGGCTGTGGTCACTAAGAAGGGTGGGGGTGGGAAAGAGTTTAGTCTGGTAAGCAGCAGCTACTTTGCTGTTTATTGTTTTCATAAACCATAATCAATTTGGGCTTTGTCACTTTAGGAGGTTCTTGGCACCACCTTTGTCTTGCCACCCAGCACACTTGGGTCCCCTTCTTTCCTGGCTGGAGACTTCTGTTTCAGCAGTTGAGGTGAATCAACTGCCTGCAATAGCTAAGGAGCCAAACACTCTCTTAAAGGGAGCAAAGAACAACACTGCATTTATTTACTCCTCAGTTTTGTTATTTCAAATTAATGACAGGGATGTTTACGAGGCAGGGTTGTTAACCACACAAATATAGGTTGTTCATAGTACCTGTAGTCTGGCAGAATCTGTAATTGCTATGCTAAATGTAATTTATTCTGTGGCTCCATTTAGCTATATAGTTACATTTATTTTTCCATTCTTCCTCTGGAGGCACTAGTAAGTGTTCTCCCAAGCAGGAATAGTAATGACGAGACAGTAATTGTCTGAGTAAATTATCCAAGCGGCCTTCTTTCTTTTTTCACTTCCTACAGTTCTGGTGTCCTCTGGCACCAGAACAGAAGTATATGCTAGTCCTGGGCTATGTAAATGAGAAGTCCTGTCTACATTACAATTAAAACTTGTCAGGTCACATGGCTTCCACTTGACCAGTTACAACAGGGCTGTTTTGCAAATAAGGTTTTAACTGGGTTGCAAGTGTGAAGTCCTGAACTGACCAAGTCTGTAGGAACTGGGTCACCTGCCACAGAGGTTTTTGTGACATAAGTCATGGGAATATTTGCAGAGTCAAAACTGCTGTAATTGCATAGCTCTACTAGTATTTATGTTGACATTGACACTTTAAATATGCATATTCCGGAAGCAAAAAACAACAGCAGGTGTAACTGATGTCTAAATGGAATATAAATTCTTGTTTTAAAAAATCCAACCACTCAATGACATGGATTTTTGAAGAACATTGTAATTATTTCAGATTTACTACATAAAGGGCTTTTTGCACCTTGAGAGCTGCCCACTGTTGGAGAAAGAGAATTAGCAGCAGTAGCATAACCCCAAAAAGAAATCGCCATACTGCTGGATGAATCACTGTGAAACAAAATAATAGCTCCTGTCCTGTAGCGCTGATTAAGTATATAACAGAGTAAACACAAAATATACTTGTGAAGAAGACAGACCGTGTACCAATACGTAGATAGTATCACGTGTAGTTGCCTAAACCTGCAAGAGATTATTAGATTGACCATGGGGTTGCCATGCAGCCAAGAAGCTGCAGTCTCAGTCCACCCTGCTGCGCTGTGGAAGCAGGGTGATAAGTCCCCTCAAATTGCCCCAAAACCCTTGCAGTTTAAAAGTAGAGTAAGAGAACAGGTGAAGATGGTGAAACAGGGTAGCACCAGCAATTTAAGAGGTAGCATCTGTCAGCAAGCTGATCGCTATCTCTGAATTAAAGCTTTCCTTGCAGCAAGACCTTCCTCCTGGGACCTATGGTCTCACTTGTTAGGCCAGATGAGTTTGAAAGACTTGCAGTAGTAAAAGTATCCGGAAGTGAATCAGGTCTCAATACCAATTTCTGATTGCAACACTCTCTCTTCAGATTGTTTATAGGTAAGTGTGGACCATAATGCATAATAATTAACAATAGTAATTAGTTGTACTTTAGATAAGTCTCTCTGCCGTAACTCTGTCGCGTTTGAGTCTCCTGGAATCAGCCAGCTGTAGAAGTAACTTCTTGCTGGACTACGCAGCATCCATGACATTGGGAACAGATTTGGTAGCACATTTATTAAAGCGTGAGTCTCTCAAAAGCTTTGAAGTGGTATTACATCTGAATCAGTTTGTTTCTTTGTTTTTGCTTTTACAGGAAGAGAGAAGATGGTACCAAAAACTGAAACAGCTGTGTTCATTTTTAAAAAGTAACCAAGGTTTTAAAGTGTACCTATATATTTGGCTTTTTTTGTCTGATTTTTTTTTTTTATAAAGTAAATGATTTTGTTGATTTACAGAAATACTTTGCAAATTCAAGTGGAAACTTTGGTCTCAGTTTATCTTCTATTATGCAGGTCATTATTTATGCAGGTCCCCTTTTAACAGACACTCCTGGAAAAGACAGAGTCAGCTATCTTTGGCTACTTTTCTTGGAGATGGGAGCTCAAGATACCACAAAGACTACAACTCTGCTTTACGCACAAAGATCTTTACCCTCTTGTGCAGGAAGGAACATGAAACCACACAGGTATGACTGGCATAGAAGCAGATGTAGGGAGGTCTACTGGGAAGGCAACAGTTTGCATGCCCTTTCAGGAAATCATTGTAGTGCCCACAAGGGGGCATTTTATCAAGACACCACAAACCCAAGTGATTACTCATGATCACTGGGTGAGTGACATCAAGGCCCTTAAGGGACAAGCTGTTGTGACAGCCGGGAGTAAGGCCAGTAGGACGGCAATCAGGCACTTTATTCCAAATCTGCCCCCTTTTTGTTCCTGCTCTTTTGATATTGGAACCTGTAATGCTTATCTTCTATTTGCTGAGGCTTTGGAATGGAAAAATTTACCTAGCAGTTACATATCTCAGCCTTTGAAACAGAGAATTCAGCAGGTTGATTTTCAGCACAGCTGACCTGACTTGCACCCCAGGGTTTCACTGGAGACTACTCAGGAACTACAACTTCAGTGGCTTTACCATATATAATTCATCTTTTCTACTTCTGCATGTTAACGAACCTTTCCATTAAGCAATTTGGGGTTTTTTTTTGCATTCAACTTTATATGACATTGCCCTTCTAGCCAGCTCCAGACCTTCTTCTGATTAATCCTGCTTACCCCTGGCTCATTTCTGTCATCTCTTCCTTGGGTTAGGCCTTCTCCTTTCTCTAGTTCCTGCATTTACTTGCCAGAAGAAGCTTGTGGTGTCAATTCTTCCTTTATGTCTGTTGTTTCCAGTCAACAGGCTGTGTCTCTGGATCTGTTTCTTCTACTGCACAGGGCAAAGAATCCATTCAGTTCTTTTCTGTTTGTGTATCGTGCAACGGATGTCTTAAAGAATTATTAGTTTTCCTGGCTTATTGCTCCTTTTAATAAAAAATAAAAGTCAGGAGACTGATATGTCTATTCTTTACTCACATACAGGAAAGTACTTTTCCAGGCATCTGAAAAAGTTCTGAGTCTCATAGTGCATGACACACTTGCTGTATACCTAACGCCCTGTATTTCAGCCTGAAAACCCAGAGGATGTTGTTTGGATTTTCAGCAACATTAAGGTTCATGAGTAGAATTGCTGTGAAGATGAACGAATATTTATCAAATGTATTGTTATACGAGAGGTTAACCACTACGTCGATTACAAAAAGGATGTCAAATTTTCCCCAAATATCCTATAAGCAAAACTGACAAATCATCCCCAAATTCCTCACATTCTAACCCAAAGTATATTTTAGTCACTGCTACATGTAATATTGTGAAAACTATATAGGTAGAACACAACAATTACATGTTAGAAAAAATTTTACATACATAGCTGCCAAACAGCAAGAGAACTTCATTTTCTACAAAAAAATACTACTCACAGGGTAGCCAATCCAATCAGTCTCCTCAGTTCTGTCCTTCGAAATAGAATACTGGAAAGTAGAATTCATAAACTCGAGCAAAATAACAGAAAGGCTACCAATAATTTCAACAACTGTCCCTTTTTCGTAAAAAAACACATCAATTTTTTTCTCTATTGGAACTTTACCCACTTAGGACCTGACCATCTTGCTTCACCTATCCTTAATGCCCTTGGTTTCCCAGACACCCACTGTCTGTAAAAGTTTACAGTGATTGAAGCAATCAAGTTAAGCTTCATTTACATTTAACACTAGAATTGCACCTAAGGAAAAACTTTACTGCTTGAAGACCTGTTAACTGTTGCAGGTGATTTAAAGAAAGGTATCACCTCTCCATTAAAAACATTCCATTACTTACATCTGCAGGCAAATGCAGCCACCATTGCAATACTAAAGAAAAATAATTGGGTGATTAGCCATCTAAACTGGGAAATAAATAAAGGCAGGTGTTTTCCTGACACAAAATAGATGATAGCAACCTGAGAGAAAAGAACAGAGGGCAGGATACAAACAACAGCTTTTCTGATTCCAAGACTACATTATTGTTGTGAGGATCATAAAATCTTAAAGCAAACCATTATAAAGTCTGAGAATAAAAAGGGGAATGAATATAGGTTTAAAAATCTCTCCAGAAATTTGCTTCAAAATCTGTTGGTTTAGGGTTTTTTTTTGCTTTATCAGTTCAATTTCTTGCAGAAGCATCTGACTTAGAAATGTTAGCAAAAGTACTACCATGCAAAAGTTCAATAAATAAATAAAGTAATTTTTAACTCCCCATAGCATGAAGTTATTTGCAAAGGGTAGGTAAGGCTGTCCTGCCCAAAGTGCCTTCATGTCTGAACACCAACCATTTGTTTTGTTAGTTTGCTGAATCTTCAGGATGAAATGTGTGTTTCTTTGAAGTATTTTGCAAGATAAAATGTATTTTACTTCAACAAAGGCACTGAAGACAGTCCAAAAGAGTACAGAAAAGATGTATGTTCTGATATGACAAGACATCAAGGCAGTTGGGGAGCAACTTTTTTGCAAAGATTTATTTGACTTTACAAAACCAGTATGATTCTACTTTTAACTTCTTGAAGGTTCGAACGTGAGTGGGGAATTGTTGTCAAAATGCCATGGTGCAGAACAGATTCCGGGTGTTTTGAGTTGCTTTAATACCTAGCTTGAAACAGACAATGTAATAGACTATGTTGGCCCAAAATTATATATGAGGTCTGACACAAAAATACTGAGGCTAACCCTATGGCTCAGGAAGCAAGAGTGGGATAGGAGAGACAAAGAGAGAGTTATATTCTAACCTGTCACAATGAGATGAGGCTCAGCTCAAATGCTTTCACTCAGTAGGAGTGGAAGCCTGTTTAAATATAGATGTTTTCTTAACCTCAGTAGGAAATATCCGTGTGCAAGAGTGAACAGCAAATTAACGTCTGCTGTCGCTAACACAGTGCATTACATCCTGCTCACACCAGTGTGAGTCAAGCAGTACTGTGCTTGCTTGTCGGCACTTACTGGAGAAGGATGACTGAACTCAACATCAGGGAATTTGGTCTTTCCATCCCCCCGTCTCAGAGGATTGTCAGGAAAGCAGCAGGCAAGCGGACTGTTCCTGTGCTGCAGGCAGGATGTTGATGGAATCATCCCCATAGGACCAGCCAGCTGAACACGAGCCAGCAGTAGCCTAACTGGCCAAGAAAGCCAATGGCATCCTGGCCTGTATGAGAAAGTGTGGCCTCCAGGACCAGGAAAATTATTGTGCTACAGTACTCAGTGCTGGTGAGGCCACACCACGAATACTATGTTCATTTTTGGACCTCTCACTATTGAGGTGCTGGAGCGCATTCAGAGAAGGTCAAGGAAGCTGGTGAAGGGGCTGGAGAACAAGTATTATGAGGAGCGGCTGAGGAAACTGAGACTGTTTAGCCTGGAGAAAAGGAGGCTGAGGGAAGACCTCATCACTGTCTACAGTTCCCTGAAAGGAGGTTGTACTGAGGTGGGTTTTGGTCTCTTCTCCCAAGTGACAGGAGGAGAGGAAATTGCCTCAAATTGCGCCAGGGGAGGTTCAGCTTAAAGATTAGGATAATCTTCTTGACCTAAAGAGTTGTCAAGTACTGGCACAGGCTTCCCAGGAGATGGCTGAGTCACCATCCCTGGAGATCTTTAAAAGACGGGAAGATGAAGTGCTCAGGGATATGGTTTAGTAGCGGACAGATACTGTTGGACTTGATGATCTCAAAGTCTTTCCCAGCCAAATGATTCTATGATTCTATGACCAGTCAGCCCCTCAGGTGCAGGTCCCCCCGCAGTCAGGCTCTGCTGGCCCCCTGCTCCCCACACAAAGGACCCACCCTGCAGTGTGTGTCCCTGCTTTCCCAGCGGGACGGCAAGTAGCAGGAATGTCTTGAATGTATGAATCCCCCCGGGCAGGAGCAGGAGGCAGCCGCCCCATCTTTGCACAGCCTTTCTCCCCTCAGCCAGCAGCGTCCCTGTCTCACGTGCCAACCCTCCCCCCCTTCCCATGAGTAGCACAGCTACTCGTGCCCCTGCAAGGTTTGCGCAGCGGGGGATGTCGCACCCGCCCCAGGACCGAGAACATGTCCCTCTCGGCAGCGACGACGGGCCGCTGGGGGGGGCCGCCGGGGGGGCCGCACCCGGGTTGGGGGGCGTGGCCTCGCTGCAAAGCCCCGTCCCACACCCGAGGGGAACGTCCCGGCAAACCCCTTGTCCCGCCACGGGACCGTGGTTTCCCCGCCAATACCTGCGTGCCAGTGGCCGAAAGGGCGTGGCTTCCGCAAAGCCCGCTAAGCGGGTCTTGCATGGGCGTGGCCTCCCACAAAGCCCCGCCCCCTGCACGCGCTCCCCTGCCCCATTGGCCGAGGGCGCGGTGGCCGCCGGGAAGGCGGTGGTGTTGAAGGGGCGCGGGACGGCAGTTGTGGGGTGGGCTGTGCGGGTGCGCTATGAAGGAAACGTGCGGGTGAGGCGGTGGCTCTTTCCCTTCCTTTCTTCCTGCCTGCCTGCCTGCCTGCCTCCCTCCCTTCCTTCCTTCCTTCATTCCCTGCTTCCTCCCTCCCAGAGGGACGCTTCCGCGCCACAGCCCTGTGCGGGGCTTATGCGGGGCGCTTCGGGGGGCACCCGGTGGGGAGAATTGTAATAAAAATAAATGAGAACCGGTTTCAGTGTGAGAGCGGCTCGGGGCTGCGGGGGCCGCACTGTGCATCGCGTCCCGCACTCCGAGCCGGCTGCAGCGCAGGGAAGGAGCTCTGGCAGGTACAAGCGGTGTTCCAAGGATATGGGCGGCGGCGGAGAGGTGCTGTGGGGGGCTGCCCGGCGTCAGCTGGGGCTTTGGTAGGGAACGGGGCAGCCGGGGAGCTGCAGCGGAGGTCGTACGGCTGGGGCTCTATGGGGCTCTGTGTTCGTGTCTTCCCAGTCATTTTCCCCTAGCTGATATCCAGGCATTCGCTCTCCCAAGTGGTGAGGGTGACAGAGGCAAGAGAAACACAGGAAAGCCTGCGAAGGGACTTTTTCCAGGGGAAAATAGTGATGGGATGAGGGAGGATGGCTTTATATTGGAAGGGGGAAGATTTAGATTGGACAATAGGAAGATAACTCTTTGCGAGTGGGGTGGTGGCAGAGAAGGACCTGGGGATGTTGGTTGATGGCATCTGAATGTGAGCCAGCAGTGGTCCAGGTGTCTAAGAAAGACAATGGCATCTTGGCCTGTATCAGAAACAGTGTGGCCAGCAGGACCAGGGAAGTGATTGTGCTCTTGGATTTAGCACTGGTGAGGCCACACCTCGAATCCGGTGTTCAGTTTTGGACCCCGAACTACAAGAAAGAAGTTAAGGTGCTAGAGTGCATCCGGAGAAGGGCAACAAGGCTGGTGAAGGGGCAGGAGAACTGGTAGATGAGGTGCTCAGGAATATCATTTAGTAGGGGGCAGGTACAGTGGGATTTGATGATCTCAAAGGTCTTTTCCAACCAAGCAATTTTATGATTCTAAGCTGACCTCATGAATGAAAGAACGCATTCCAGGGAGCCGTGATAGCTGAAGGCAGCACCGTGAACTGTCCTGGGATACACTTACCCTTCGTCTTTCAGCATATGCAGAAGTAAAGGGCTGGCAGCTTTGTAAAGCTATAAATAAGCAGTAAAAGTGGGAACAAATAAACCCAAGTTAACTTATTGTACAAGATGAGGATCTGTTGGAACAGGGATCTGTTGGAGCTGTTCACTGTGGTGAACAAATCATAGCATGAGTTGGCAATATGTGAAACTGCAACAGACTTCTGATTTAAGGAGAAGGCTGGTGGATGAGAATGTAGCATTTATGGCAAACTACCTAATCTTTTAAGATCCCGTCCTTTTAAACACCTGGCAATCTGGTACCCCTGGGAGAGAGAAGTAAGAAAAGAAGATTTTTTTTTTTTTTCAATTCTAATGGATTGAGAGCTGCCCTGAAGAGAAGGACTTGGAGATGCTGGTGGATGAGAAGCTCAATTTGAGCTTCATAATGTGCTCTTGCAACCCCAGAAAGCTAGCTGTAGTGGGCTGCATCAAAAGGAGTGTAACGAGCAGGTTGAGGGAGATGATTCTGTCACTCTGCTCTGCATTTGTGAGACCTCACCTGGAGTACTGTGTTCAGTTCTAGAGTCCTCAGCACAGGAAGAACATGGTTCTGTTAAAATGATTCCAGAGGACAGCCACGAAGATGATCAGGGACTGGAGCACCTCCCCTGCGAGGACAGGCTGAGAGAGTTGGGGTTGTTCAGCCTGGAGAAGAGAAGGCTCTGGGGAGACTTTACAGCATCCTTCCACTACTTAAAGGGGGCTGCCGGAGAGTTGGGGAGGCTCTTTATAAGGGAATGCAGTGACAGAACGTGGGGAGACTGGTTTTAACCTGAGAGAAGGGAGCAACCTGATCCAGTGAAAGGTGTCCATGCCCACGGAAGAGGGGCTGGAACTGTGTGATCTTTGAGGTCCCTTCCAACCCCATCTATATTCTATGTCTAAAGGGGAACAAATTCTATTGGGCATAAGTCATTCTTCTGATAAAACTTTGAGTGTCATTCTCTTTAGCTTTTAAGCTGTGACATCAAACTTTCAGTAATACATTCAAGCTACTGAAAAATATCTACTCTTGACTAAAGAATTTGATCGTATGTGATATCTAATTGATATTGTCCTTTATTTCAACCTCTCCCTATAATCTCTGTAGGAATAATGGGGCAATGCAAGGCAGATGGTAGTCTTCCATACAGCGGAAAGATCTTGATTGCTGGCAAAGCTTAAAACCTGTTCTTGTTTTGTGCAAACTTTCTGCAATGCAAGTGATACATAAAACATGTAGAAAGCTGCTGCAATAGGTGTTTTAATGTAGATGTACTTCACAGCAATTAAACACAGGCTTTCCTTCTCTACTTGTAATGAAAATAATTTCATAAGAAGGAAAATATTCATTATGAATAATTTTACTCATGCGGTGGAAGCTGACAATGCCTATAAACAAGGCAGGGCAAATTAAATCAATATCTAGCTACACTGGTAAGTTAACAGCCATTCTGACTGGGAAGACTAGTTGATAGGACTGCAATCCTAAACCCACTCCCTAGCTTTCTGGAAAACACATACAAGAAAGTTTCAGAAAAGAGCTCAAAGTAGGGGGGAAACTAAACTACATACTGGAAGGCTATATCTTTTGTTGGTAAAAGCTGCTTAGGGAGAAATCTGTCTTCCTTCAAAGGAAAAGTAAAGACAAGAATTAGGCATAGGGAATTGTAATAAGCTGTCTTTTTAAAATCAAGTGTTGAAGCTGTCCTTCGAGCATTTCCAGCCAAAACGAGTCAGATACCTTCAATAGTTACAGGCATCTTGTGATTAACCCAGCTAGTATTTGAAGTTGACTGTGAAGTGGTAAAATATCCAGTTTGAATAGTGGCATAATTAATCCCTTTAGCCTTGGTGCCTAGATATTGTCTGACATGTGCGATGAGTTGTATAGACCTTTTAACGTCTCCCCGTTTTGCTGCTAGTGTTTCTCTAGAGATCCTTGATCCCTTATGTACAGTTCTTATCTCCTGTCCCACCACTTTTAATCTCCTTGTTTCAGCTGGTAATGCAAAGTAGATTTTTTCATCTCCATTTTTCCCTTTTTTAAGGGTTCTGTGGTCTAAAATAACAGCTAATGCTGCCTTTATTTCATGTTGTCCTGCCATATCAGTCCTGGCTTGCTTCTGATTGTGAGTCTAAATATGCAGAGCAGGCAGAGGGTTGGAGGTGAAAATTACACTTTGCTGTAACTGGAGTTCAAGAGGCAGTAACCTTGTGGGCCTCCAAACCTGCTTGGTGTCTTGCTCAGTCTAAGTGGGCAGTGAGCTAGCTAAGACAGGTTTGACCACCCTCTACAAATAGTGCTTAACTTGTGGTGCTTTATATGCTGGAGTATCACTCTTGGATTTAGATAAAACAGATGTAGGTACAGCTAAGCCTCTTAACTATGAACACTGAGCACTGTTTTAAGAGTACAAGGCCCTCTTAGCAACATCAGCTCCAGATTAGTTGATGTTTTTGTTCATACTCTTCCATAATCTTAACAAAGATGATACTGAATTTACTGCATCAGTTCTGTTTAACAGACCACTTTGTGATGTCCTTTCTCTACGATCCAGTATAATCCCTTCCAGAATCAGCAGAACTGCAAATACGTTTAACTAAAAGAAGCCAGTGTTAAATTGTCTTTAAGGTTAGCCAGAAGCTGATGGGAATATCCTTAAATCAAAACTGATATGGAACTCAAATGCGTCCTAAACTTCAGCTCTATGTAGTGTCACTCTTGATGCGTAACAAGCCTTTTAATTTCCTGGTGATCAATTCTGTCTAGAGCAAGGCAAATAAGTTGTATTAAGATGATAGCAACTTGGATATTTTCTTCTATCCAAAAAGTTTTTTTAAAAGAGTAGTTATGACTTCTAAGTTAGGTCAAGTTATCTAAAAATCATAAGCAGGATTTTTTTTTATTCTCCTTTATGTTAGTGCTGGGTAAAAGAGCAGAAGTTTATTTAGAAACCTGTAAACTAGAGAGTGTTTTCTGGTAAGTGGTGGGTTCTTTGTTTGTTTTTTTCTTTAGTGAAGCCTTCAACATTTTATTTTTTCCCACAGTACTTCTAGGAGGCAGAGCCAGCCTCAGAGGCAGTATGGACTTACAACTCTGATTGGCTTGGCTCCTCCTAAGGATATAGATTACACTCATACTGAGAAGCTAGTTGAAGCTATGAAGCCATTTGGAGTGTTTGAAGATAAGGAAGAACTGAATCACAGGTATAACAGGAATGGAAAATTTGTTATCCTCTTGGGTTTTTTTTTTTAGGGCAAACTTAACATGAGTTTTCTTTACAGGATATCTGTTCTTGGTAAACTGGATAACTTGGTCAGAGAATGGATTTCAGAAGTTGGTGAGAGAAAGGTAAAGATTTTTTTATATGTTCTTATATAAAAGAAGCTGAAGCTTTTCTTTTGAGGGCCATACTACTAGAATTTAGGCTAAAGTTCAGCTTTTAAATTTAAGTATCGAGTAGAGCTGTCGTTACTGGAATTGAAATACAGTAAAAAAGATACTTCATATCAAGATCTTGAGGTCTTTGGGGTACTGAATAAATTTGTGAAGCGGCTCTATCGGTTGACTTGTAGCAGTTAACAAAGCTAAAGCAGCATGTTGTGGGGTGAGATAAATGGTAAATGGGCACTAATCTTGTCCCAAACAGCGTACAGCACTCAATCTAGTTTGAAATCATTACGCTAGACTCACCTTTTGTATATTTCTTAGATTGTCTTAATTTATGTGTCTGCTGCAGGGAAGACTAATAATAGGTCTTAATTTGTGTAAATTAATGAAAGGACTGATACATTACTCATCTTTTTTTTTGAGTTTAAAGTGCTCATGTCAGAATAAAATTATCAGTTTATTAGACTAAGAACTCAATACAGGTGTGAGAAGACCTTGTTTAAGGAGACTGTTGTAGTCTTTCTAAATAACTCATATGCTAGTTAACTTGCACATAGATCAATGCGTATCTTAGTTTCTAAAGTAAACTTTTTTGCCTACCCATAGAAAATTCCTCCTTCAATAATAGAAAATGCTGGTGGCAAAGTATGTACATTTGGCTCTTACAGACTTGGAGTACACACTAAAGGTACAACTTCCATTGTCCAATCATAGTTCTAATGTTTGAAAATGACTTCCTGCAATAACAGAAGATGTGGAATCTCTCTGCAGGTGCTGATATAGATGCTGTTTGTATTGCTCCTAGACATGTGGAAAGATCGGATTTTTTTCGCTCATTCTTTGAAAAACTGAAACATCAGCAGGGAATAAGAAGTCTAAGAGTGAGTAAGCTCTCTTCTTGATAGAATGTGCAACTTCTACAATGAGAATATTAATGTGAAAGACTCGTATTGGTAATGAATATCTTACAAGGCCCAGATGAAAAGAAGAAACTGTTTCTGAGCGCCTTCTAAAACACTGTTTTATCCAGCATGAAAATGCTGAAGTCAACCTCTTGGTTGCTGCTTGAAACTATTAATAGTTCTTTTAGTTGAAAAGCAACTCTGTCTTTATACTGAGTAGTTCAACAGTGTAATTTCTGTATTGGATCATAGTTTAGGAAAAACATTAAAGTAGCAAAAGGTGCTTTCCTACTCAGTTACTCACTCCTTTACAGGCAGTTGAAGATGCATATGTACCGGTTGTCAAGTTTGAGTTTGATGGCATTGAGGTAAGCATTTCATTTTTTTTCTTGAAGTGAGTAAATTTTTTTTCTTACTTTGAAACAGAATACCTTTTCCAGGGATCTGTGGCTGTGCTATTTTGGAAGGCTGCTGGTATCTTAAAGTATGTTTAGGAAACTGTAATTGAACAGACTGACCGCAACGTATCCCAGAAGACATTACAGTAGAGTGGGAGCTTATAGGAAAATCAACCCCTAGGAAGCTTGGGAAGCATGGAAACATCAGAGAAATCTTTTTCTAAATCTGCCAGCTTACTTGAACAGAATTTACCTCAAGGATTGTCCAGAGCAGAAGTAGAGGCAGTATACTTGCTAACTCTTCTTAGCTCTGACAAGGTAGCTTTCCACAAAGGGCTGCGTGTAGTGTAGTTCACTGTATGGATCATGTCAAAAGATTCAATGTCTGGTTGCAAATAAATGAAACAATTACGAGACAAACAATCTGGAAAATGTAAAGTAAAAGTACTCATTTGACTCCTTTCAAAGTCTGTCAGCTGTTGGAATCCTCATATCCTGAATACAGTGAATAAAGACCTCATGCTGTAGTACCTAAGCAAGTTACTGCTTAGTATCACTATCATGAAGACACTCAGTGACCTTTTTGTGGCCTTTACCTGGTACAGACATTCACAGAATGATTTTCTTGGCTCAGACTATTAAAAGCCAAGTACTTCAGAATCAGAAGGGCTTACTGCACAAAGAAAATGCTCTCTTCTATGCTGAAGTATAGTTGAAGTGATTGAACTTGTCTTAATTCCCTGATAAATTTTAAGTTCCCTTTTAATCAAAATCTGTAGTTTAGAGTATCTGTCTTTACAATTTTTTAAAAAATTGAGGGAGAACGCAATGAAGATTTGTAAATAATATATGGAACTTCTAGCAATCTCCTTGAGCTTTCTGAAAAATAGATCTCTTGGGAGATGATTCTGCATTCACATAATTCTAAATACAAATGTTACTACTCTTTTTAGGCTTGACTGTCCCCTAATAGGGTGCTGTTTGCAAACCACGTAGGATTCTAAATCATGGTTGGCATTTTTTATCTCTTAAGGTTGATCTTCTGTTTGCAAGACTGTCTGTGCCAACTGTTCCTGCTAATCTTGATCTCAGAGACGACTCTTGTCTGAGAGGCCTGGATATAAGATGTGTACGGAGCTTGAATGGTAACTACACTTCCACATCTTTAAAAAGAAAGTGGTACTAAAACTGTTATAGAATACACACAAGCCAGGTTTCTGTAGAAGATGCAGGACTGATCTCCTGTATTCTTGAGATCTGAGGAGGTAACAAGTGGGCTTAAATTTAGATGTTTCAAGGAGTTGTGTGTTTAGATAGACCTGTATTTTATGTTTTTTTAATCAAGATGTGTACATTGTTCCAGTTTGACACAACCTGCTTCAGATGAATAGGTAGAGCACTTAATAGAGAAGAATGAGTTGCTGTTCATAAAAGAAAGGATATTTAAATTACCTGAAGCCTAACTTGCTCACTGTTTAATATTGATTTGTTTAATTATTTCTGGCTGTTGAAGGAAACCTGGCTTTTAGAATCCTGTAGAAAGGCCTTATTAAAAATAGTTGGCCGTAGTCTAAACTGTGCAAAAGCTGTTTAGCGCCACCCGAAATGGTGCTGAATGTTACATTATCTGTAATTTTTCAAGTAATACAAAGCAAGTAATCCAAACTCATTTTCATAGACTGGAATGTTACACTGTAAGCTATTGATACAGTAGAGCGTAAAACTGACTTAAAACTGTTACTAGGAACTTCTGTACTTCACATTTTGCTTATAGGCTGCAGGGTTGCTAATGAAATACTACATCTAGTGCCAAATAAAGAGAACTTCCGGCTTGCACTCCATGCAATTAAACTGTGGGCAAAACGTGAGTAATGTGATTGTTCACGATCTTTACAGAGGCGCTTGGTGCAGAAAAATAAGACCATCAGAAGTTTTAGCTTAGAGTCAAGGTCTGTCCATTTCTTAGATTGTGTGGGTTTTGCAGGGACTAAGTGTAGGGAGGAGAGGGGAGCGCCTACAGGACAAGGTGCTGCATTGCTTCTGAGGAACTTGATTACAAATGATGAAAATGAAGCTGTAGCAGTGTGGACAAATTTCAGATTAGCAGTGTTCTGGGAAGTACTTGGGCCATAATTTTTTTTGATCACTGAGAGGCCTAAAACTTTGGGGCTCTGACTTTGAGACTGAAGCGTACTAAGTATTCTATAGATTGTGAAGTTGGTGCTGTAAATTTGAAGAAGTAGACTTGGTTATTGAATGACTACAGGCTAACTGCAATGTATTGATTCCAGGACGTGGCATCTATTCCAACATGCTGGGATTTCTTGGTGGAGTTTCCTGGGCAATTCTAGTAGCGAGAATATGTCAACTCTATCCAAATGCTTTGCCTTCTACTCTTGTTAGCAAGTTCTTCTTGATTTTTTCAGAGTGGTAAGAGCTATGGTTAATTTTAATTTGCATAAAGAAGTAACACTTCTAGAGGTAGCTCTTAGATGAGATTTATGTCAGCAACATGAAATCCTACCCTGAATTATATGGCAAACTTTTAAATGGACGATTACTTACTGACTTCTCTTATGTAGGGAATGGCCAAAGCCTGTATTGCTGAAACAAGTCGAAGAGAGCAAACTTAATTTACCAGTATGGGACCCTAGGGTATGTAGACACTGACTTCAGAAACCTTCAAACTGTTTTCTGACCTCAAATGACGCTAAACAAAATTGTTTTAACATCACAGGTGAACCCAGCAGACCGCTACCATGTAATGCCTATTATCACCCCAGCCTATCCACAGCAAAACTCTACGTACAACGTATCTACCTCAACACAAGCAGTAATGGTAGAGGAGTTAAAACACGGTAAAGTTCTTTCCAGCTTATTAACTGATTAAAGAATGTAATTCTTGCTATATGAAACCACATTATGTGAATTGGCTATATTCCACAATGTGTTCTGCCCTTTTAGGTAGAACAGGTGTCTGGGAAGTATGCCTGTTACAGGCAGTAAGGGACCAGTTTTCCAGTGAACTATTGTAGTAGACCTGCATTCTGTCAAAGGAATTCCTGCTCTTTGATCTGTCAATTCATATTCAAAACCTTCATCTTGTAAAGTTTATATCATGCTCTGCTGGTCTTAAACAAAATGGTGATAAGGTTTTCAACCTCAATTGTAGGTCTTGCAGTTACAAATGAGATTCTGCTAGGACAATCAGACTGGTCAAAGCTCTTTGAACCCCTGAACTTCTTTCAGAAGTACAAGTATGTATACAATCTGTTGTATGAACTTGAAATGATTTACTTTTTAGCGTAGGGAGTTTTAACTTCCAGTCTAAATAGAAGATCGCATAATGTTTGGTTTTCAGTTTTCAGAAACGTGAAGGAGTCATATGAATTTTGGTAGGGATAAGTATAGGGAAGATAAACCAATGTGTTATGCCACTGACACCATTTTTATTCAAAAATCAACTCTGCTATTTAGAATACAGCAGAATGCAATTCTGAAGGAGGTAATCAGGTTTCCTTCAGTTAATACTGTGCTGAATACAGGATATAATCTGTTTTGTCTGGAAGTCATGTTCTATACATCTAAGGAAGTTTTAGCTTCACTTGAAGGAATATCAAGTCCTGAGCTAGCATATTGATTTTCCTTTTCTTCTAGCCATTATATTGTGCTGACTGCTAGTGCCTCTACTAAAGACCATCACTTAGAGTGGTAAGACTTGCTTTAAATGTGGGTTCAAGACCTAATTGAAACTCAGTTGAATATTGGACTTCATTTGTTAGTACAGCTTTCAAAAAGTATTTAGCTGTACAACTAGGTATGGAATACAGTGCCAAGTAGACAGTTCATCAGCCAAATTAAAAGCTTTCTTGTGAAGGAAAATGTAACATTGATCTTGCTGTTAGAGAAGCTTGCACACCCCCTCCCCACTTTGAAAAACCGCTGTTGTAGACGGTTTCATAGCTTTTTTCCACCTGTTGTAGTAGTTCATTTCCAATTAGAGTGCCTGAGTGCTAAGTTACTCTGGTTCTGTAGTCTGCCTATTCCGGAGTCTACTTTTCTCCAGTGAAGTGAAAAAAGGCTGTTTAATCTGGGTGAAACCTGAAAGTTTGCACGAAGCATGTGAATGCTGATAAATTGTATTTACTAAGTTTTAATCTAGTAGTGTGCTCAGGCACCTTATGTTTAGTGCTCAAAATGATCACTTCAGCACACTTGGTAGTGGGTAGGTGAATTGCAGGACTGCTGACCTACTTTGAAAATTATTCTGAGAACCTCCTCAATTGTAGTTAGAGGAAATGACTGCTTATGACTTATTTGTCACTGTCTGAATGGAGATATGCCAATAATAATGTGTTTAACTTTTGTGAATGTGCTGAGTAACTCTTAATTCTGAAATAAGAGTGTGTGATATAAAAATCTAGTATATGCACAGCTGAATGAACCTTACTGTTTATTGACTGGTTAGCTTTTTGTGTTAGCATTGTATTATAAGAAGTCCTACAACTACTCTGCTGGATACAGTTACAAATGCATAAATATCTCTTGTTCTTATTAGGATTGGCCTTGTCGAATCTAAAATTCGCCTGCTCGTTGGAAACTTGGAAAGGAATGAATTTATAAGTCTTGCACATGTAAAGCCACAGTCTTTCCCTGGCACGGCAGAACTCTGTAAACGGTGAGTTTCCTTGCTTTTTTGAAATACAGTTTGGCCAATTTTCTATAACTTGTTTATATTCACTTGGCTTATCTGTGAGATGTTTGGTTATGTACTTACTGTTTTGTAGGAATGTGCTCTGACAGGCCAGGTTCTGAGCATATAAGGTGTTTTTAAAGAAGGGAGAACTTCAAAGAGAAGTACTCTAACCTTAAGTAAGGGCTGCCTCTAATCTTTAACTGCTGTGTACAACTGAACAGTTTTGCTTAATCCCTTGAGAATCGACATAAGTGTACAAATAACTGGCATCTCTGGAAAAATGACAGACCTGAAAATCTGTCTTTTTAGGAATGGACACGTGTCAATGTGGTTTCTTGGAATCATATTTAAGAAAGCAGAAAATGCAGGAAAAATTAATGTTGATTTGACCTATGTTATACAGACTTTCATAGATACCGGTAAGCCTATATTTTGCACTTAGTATCTTTAATTCTAGCTTATCTAAAAGTGACTGCTGTGCTAGCATAGCATTTTAAAGTTGCCTAAAAGGCTGTCTACAGGCAGTTAAAGAAATAAACTGTTTAAATTAGTGATTCTGATATGTCAAAGGTCCCTAAAATCCAGTCTTTCTTTCTTGGACAGACAGAATTTTAACATCTTTAACATCATAGAACTGTTACAGAAAAAACACAATCGCAGCTGTAGTAATAAAATGAAAATAGTAGCCTGGCCCTAAATGTCTCACCAGGTGTGCACGATTGGGTTGATTCAGAAAGTCCTCCAGATCTATTTACTACCAAAACACTAATGCTTAAGGAGTATGATGTTATTCAGGTTACAATCAGCTAGGATCTGAGCTGCATGATTAGCAAACCACAGCTGTAAATGAGCACATAAATGCATATTTGAACTTAAATAGCTGTTATGTATCTGGTCTGTACTGGATGTGAAACGGGCATCTTAGGTCACGTTCATCATCTTGAGACATTTTTTTGTTCAGCTAGGCTGGAAGCTTCCTGTTCTTTGTGGGTTGGGCAGACTTAAAGGCTTGCTTTTTCTGAAGAAACTATACATAATTTTGACAAATACCTAAAGCAAACATCTCCACTAAGTTACAACACTACATTTAAATTTCATGTTAGTTTATTGGCAGGCCAACAACCTCAACGTGCTAAAAGAAGGAATGAAGATTGAAGCAGCTCATGTGAAGAGAAAGCATCTCCACCATTTTTTGCCTGCAGAAATCTTACAGAAAAGAAAGAAGGTATGAAAACTTGGTGCTTCTGGCTACATATTTTTGTATTAATAAATATTTAAACACATTATTTTTTTAACTGTTGTTTCAGAAAGGCGTGTCAGGTATGAACCCAAATGTAAGTGGGCTTCATCGAAAAAGGACTTCTTCAGATATAAGTTGTGCAGACAGTTCCAGAGACAAAGACTACAGAACACCATCTGGTTCCTCATCATTAAGTAGGATACCTAAGTCCAACACCTCTACAGCAGAGACAGAAAGGTTAGCAACCTTGAAATTTAGAACCATGAAGAAGCTGCTTTGAACTGACTCAGAATATGAATAAGATCTCGGATTTCTTGTTTGAATGTATGTGGATTACAAGCATGTGGGGGGCTCTAATGGCTTGAGGAACAAAGCTGGCATCTCCTTTGGGCATGTTAGAGGAGATGGATTAAAGAAGTCCTGTAAAGAGTTTATTTAATGTACATGAACACGTAGGAATGAAGACCTTGATAGCAGAAAAATTCAAAATTTGGTCTTGAATATTAATCCCCTTATGTTAGTGTGTAACTTGAAGCTGGAGTATTTTATGGGTAAGTAATTGTTCTTTAACAAAGTATGGTTAATGCTAAGCAATAAGTTCTAATGAAGTGCTGATCATGATCACAAACACTAGAGCTGCTGCTGACTTAGTGGAGCAGTAAGAGAACTTAGGCAGTGCAAGTGGCTATCACTTCCTGGGAAGTCTGTTTGTCCATAAGCTTCCTCAGCATAGGAGCCATATGTAATCTTGAGACAACAGCGGGTTACTACCAAATGTGTAAGGAATGCTGTGTTCAGACTGTGTGGTACTGTAGGAGCAGAATAAAAAAAAATATTCGGAGCACGCATAAGGAGAGCAGATCCATTCATTAGAAGCAGAACAGAGTGCTGGATGACCTGAGCTGGAAAACAGTATCAGTACATAGAGACACACTAAAGAAAATGCTGAACTTGGATTTTGTGGTCTGAAGTTCAGCAAAATGAAGATCTCTTGCTTAGATTTGCTGTGAGGTTGTGTTGCTGAGTAGAGCTGTGACAATGAGCTGGAATATATAATTTTTGCAAAGCAGCATTTTATAACTGTAGCATCTGACTGTTACAGAAATGCTGTCTATCAGAAGTCTAATGGTGATAAAACAAGAGAGAAGGTGCCTCACGTAGCTATGCCATCAGTGTCTGACAGACTCTCCATTCCAGGTACTGATTCAAGTAAGTATCAAAGTAGTAGGTGGAATGCAGTCTTAATTTTGTAGTCAAACTCTAAAAGTTCTGTGTCTCCTGCAGAGGTGGAGGCTACAGTTGCAGTAAGAACATCAGGACCTCAAATTGGTTGCAGCACTCCAGGACATAACACAATATCTCAGTTTAAAGCACACCTCATCGAAGGACAAAGTGAACCAAGTGGGGCTCCAGTTACAGGTGCTAAGAAAGTTGCACTTAAGCGACCTCATTTACACACATCAGAAGATTGTCCCAAAAAAACAAGAGGTGGAGAGAAGGTAAGGAAGGGGGGCTAGGCCGTGTGAGAGCTTGAAGTAGTTTTAGTTATTGATATAGAATTAATGAAATAACTGAGGAGAAACACAGAGATCCATCCCCGATGGATTCAGGAATCTGAATTTAAACATAGGATGTAGCTATGAGGAATTGCCTTGGACATAATGCATAGTTGTTAATGTACAGCAGATCAGGCACCGCTTCTGGTCTAACGGTGGGGTCTCCAAATACTGCTGTACTTATTTTACTGCACTGACTGATTGATAAATGAACTACTCATTCGACGTAGTTCATTAAAACAATTAAGAAAAAATTATCTCAAAATGAGGAGGGTATGGATTTTATAAATATAAAAGTATGAGCTAGTCCTGCTCTGGCAGATCATTTTTGGATGCCTATTGATAGTTTCACTGCTTTAGAAATCAGTCAGCCTACTCAACAGGTTATCCACTGCTGAAATGAGAGTATGGAATTGCTTGATAAATCTTGTTTTTGTGGAAGCTTTAGAGAAATGCTTGGTTTGTTTTTTTGCTGTATAGAAATCTCCTTAAGTAGCTGCTCTTGTGTCTTGACCTCTGATCTGAGACACAGGCAAAGAATTAGGAAAATCTTGGGTTTGACACTTGTACAGAATTAACTTGCAGACTGTTTTCTGGTTTTAAATATTTCAGCTACAGATTCTAAACATTTCAAGGGTTGGGTAGCAAGACTTTCTGAGAGGCCCGAGATTCCTGTCTGGTAACGGTAGTCTTGTCTAAACGTTGTTTTAAGAATGGCCACTCCTGCATTTAGTGTGTTGCTTGGAAGCTGTACTCAAATATGAAGGTAATTTTAGTATAGCAATTATGTTGAGGCTGTGTATTCTGCTCTTCTAGTTGACTGGCCAGGAATCCGCATTCAAAGATGGTGGCAATCCAGAAGATGTCAGGAGAAGTTCTACAGAAAATGTAATTTTGAAGCGATTTTTTTCAGTGGACTAACTGAAAAGCTGAATGGACTCTTCCAGTGCCTAAACTCCCTCATATTAATTCTCTACACTTTTATTCATGTAAATAAAACTATGATTTTAAAACTAAATTATTTCAGTTTTCATTTGGCAAATAGGACACTTGTGTGACCTATCATTTAGATGGTGTGTGTGAAAATAATTGCCGTTTTTAACGATCGACTTTAAAGCAGTGTGTATCAGCTTAGAATAAATTTAATAATTGAAAGAAGAACTGTTAGAATCTATGCATTTCTGCCAACAAGGAACAAGTCTACATATTCCAGTAGCATAGAATTGGGGAGTCCTGGATCTGATGAATGCTTCAAAGGAGTTTTCAGCTTCTGCTTTGTTGTGGAAAACCTTCTCTTGCAGCAAGTTGTGAAGATGCTTGAAAATGGGGTAATCGGTGGGAGAGAGATTTGGTGAGTAAGCTTGGGTGGGAGAGTCTTAGAGCCCAGTTTCTGCAGCTTCTGCGGAGTCATTTGCGAGAAGTGTGGTTGGCGTCGCCATGAAGAAGAATTGGCCCTTTTCGGCTGACCAATGTTGGATGCAAACATTGCAGTTCTTGGTGCATTTTATGGATTTCCTGGCAGTACTTCTCTGCTGTGATGATTTCACTGAAATTCAAGAAGTTGTAGCGGATGATTGCACTTACTGACCACCAAAAAGGGACCATAATCTCCTTTCAATGCGGCTTGATTTGAGGAAAGTGTTTTGGTGCTTTACCTTGGTCCAGCCTCTTCTCAGAATACTGTCACTTGTCATACGGAATTCATTTTTCACCACAAGTCATAATGTAATCAAGAAAGGGATCATTTTTGTTGCCCAAAGAAGGTGCAGAGTAGACTTCGTAATGGCAGTTCTTCTGACTTTTTGTTCAGCTTGTGCAGCACCTATTTATTGAGACTTTTTGGTTTTCCAACTTGGTGCAAATGTTGAACAACTGTTGAATGGTCAACGTTTTGTTCTTCTGCAGCCTCTCAAGTTGTTTTGCTTGGGTCTGCTTCAATACTGGCCCTCAATGGGTTTACGTCTATCACAGAAGGATGCACGCGATTCTCCTCGTCTTCAAGGCTCTCGTTTCCTTTATGGAATTCTGGGGAGCAATGTTGAGCTGTACGTTTGACAGTCCCCTGGCCAAATGCTTGGTTGATATTGCTAGCAGTTTCTGCTACCTTGCATCCACTTTTGAACTCACAAAACCAATTGAATGTTCTTTTTTTGTGCCTTTAATTTGACAGCATAACATGAAAAGGCACAAACGGTGAAAACAAACTATCGGCAGAAGTAGAGTGAATTTTGTACTCTATTATGGTGTTCTACATGAACACAGATAAATAAGCATCACAGTTTACAATGACAAAAACGGCAATTATTTTTGCACCGGCCAAATACCAGACGATTTGGTAGTATCTGGCTTCTTGCCATCCTTGAAATCAGATTTGTGTGTGTGTGTGTTAAACCCTTTGATTCATTGATATAATCTAAACCTACTGTAACAGATTAAAGCATTTGGCCTCTCAAATGGGAGGATAAAGAGCTTTATATTTAGTGTAGCTTGGTACTTAAACATGAAGTCTTCAGGGCACATCCTCACATCAACATGTGGTCTTGTTGGTAGACTGAAGGTTGGAATACCTGAAATGCTGTATGTGTGCTTAGAGGTCTTGAAAAAAAACCCGAATGCAATGGCGATGCATGTGTGTACTCAGGTTTTAAGTATCTTAGATGCTGGGTCTTGCTGTCTCACAAGTCATGAATTTGAGGATATCGCCTAATGAATCCCTTCTGGCTTTTTCAGGGTGTCCTTGGAGGAAGATCTACGCCGATTCCAGTCACCGACACATCAAGATCACAGGTATTACATGCTGTGCCTTTGTTTTCATAGGTAAAGTAAAACTAGAATTTTTGTTTCATGTACAAAGACTTATTTACTATTAATCCCTGTAAGCCTGGCAGATCTAAGTCGTCGGTAAGCTTTGCCTAGCGTTCTTCCACCAGACTGAAGAGTGAGTGACCTTCTGGGTGTACTCACAATAGTGAAGCCAAAATTTCCAAGTTATTGAACTTGATAAACCACGTTTCTGTGCAAACACTGACGCAGTTTTTTTCCTGATTTGCTCTTCTCTTAAGCAAAAAAAGATCTGAACTCACTGCAGATCTTCCATAAGATGATCTGATCTTAAACACTCGCATACAGATTTCTGTGACAAGACTTGGAAGCCTGGAAGTGTATCAGTGCCTTTAACTCTTCCATGTCACGTAAAATGTTGTGAAAATATGGCTATAAGACCAGAAGTAAGCTGGGCAGTAGAGATGCTCTGTGTTCTTGCTCCTTGGATATGAGAAGAACAGTAGTTTCCGCTATTATGGTGTTGAGTAGGAATATAATTACCTTGACTGATGCCAGGAAAGAAGCGTGAAGACAGAAAAATGTTCTTCTGTAAACTGGTAGTAACTAAACAAGTGGTGTAGTGAAAAAAATCCTACTCTGTAAATGTTTGCGTTCAGGCCATACTGTTTTGGTACATAAAGAATGTTATATTCAGATAGGAAGGGTTTTATTTGCTGCTGCTTCTAAGTTAATGAATTTAAAACTTGCCTTTTTTTTTCTTCCTCCCGGTGGCATCTTCTGTGTGTTGTAGCGTCTTTCCAGTAAAGAACTACCAGATTCTTCATCTCCTGTTCCAACAAATAGTGTTTGTATTATTAAAAGATCCATCAAGCTTACCCTTAACGGCTAGCCGATATCTCTTCAGGTAAAGAAGATGATTGCTTGTTTGATGGTCCATATTATCAATATGTATTGCAGTTACTAACAAAGTAAGGAAGGTTACTGTTGCCATACTGCAACTGGCCAGCTAAAATCATGGTTCCTTTTGAACTGCTCTTTGCATATTCTTGTAACAGTTATCTTTATTAATCTTTTAAGTCTTAACTGTCTGTGGTTGAAACAGCTTTTGAAAAAGCCACTGAAAACAACCTGTCCTGTGACTTGGATTCCGAATGTATGTAAACAGGGTTAACCAGTCACTGCAAGCACGTTCTGGTTTCAAGCATGTGTGAAAGTTCTTGTATTCGTTTGTGCTTTCTTAGTTCGTGTGCATATATTGTTCTTACCTTAAATTATTTTCCCATTTGGCACACTTACTCCTGTGCATCGATCACAATGGGTGCGCAGCTTCCTCAGCTAGTAGCCTTCTGCTGTCTAGCACAGCCGTGCATTACACAGGTGTTGCCTCCCATGGAGGCCCATAAACTAAATGTTGAAGAAAATACAGCAGAAGATGCTACCGAGGTGTGGAGATGATAGACATGTTCTGTGCCACATTCTCTGATTTTTGTCTTGAGATTGCTCCAGCATGAGACTAGAGGGTTTTTATTGTCACTGGGTAAGGCTACACTCAGAATACGCAGCTGAAGATGTACTTAAACATAGCAGCAGCAGAGGCTGTTGTGACACTACTACCCACCTGCAAGCAGCAGTCTTGAAAGCAACTGATATGCAGACAGTGGTTTCAGATAAAGCGTGGAAGTTGTTCTAAATTGTTACTTGAACACTGGTAGTATTCCTGAGCCTGGTTTTGCAAACTGGTAACACTGCTTCCCAGTTAAGTGCATTAGGGTTTTCTGAGGGGTGGGGGGAAATTCTGATCATATGAAAAAATGCTACGCAATTTCTAGGTTATAACTTATTTATAATTCAATGTTTTTGCAAATGAAGCTGTATGTTTTTTCCGGAGTATTTTTGTACGTACTGTAAAACACTGTGTTCCAAAGAGTAATGTAAATTCTTCAGTCTCTTGGTTGCTTTTTTAATGCGGACAGGATCCGCTTGAATCTCAACAACTAAACCAAATGGAAGAGGGGGCAATGCCACAAAAAAATGTTCTACAAAATTATGATGTTAGGTTACAGTAAAGTTGAGGAGACTAGGAATATTGCATTCCTGCTTATGGTATTTCTAGATTTTGAATTAACACCCTGTGAGTAGTGCAGTTTGCAAACTGCATTGACAGCTAAAGCCCTAGGTCGCTATGCAGACAACAAATACCCGTGAATTCTTTTAAAACTAGTTGCTTGGCTTCAACAGCAATTCTAAGCTCTGGGCATCCTAAGCACCCACTTAAAACCTTAGTGACAAGACTGAAGGACTCTGCAGAAATAAGAAGAGGCACGCATCTTCCACGGTCTTAATTTGGTAGCCTTCTCTGCCCATGGAGAAAGCATAACAGTATTTATCACAAGCTAGTTACTTTGTTCCTTGCTACCTCTGTTTCCCAGCATGCTTCAAATGCAATTTATCTCCTAGCAAATCGGCCGTAGTGGATTTGGAAAGTCATCTTCTTCCCTCTCCTCTCCAGAAAAACCTGAAACTTAGGCTTAGGTCAAAATTAAGAAATGGAACCCTTGTTACTTAAGTGGCTTTTAGCAGAACTACACCTTTAGTTTACAAAACAGTTTTCTCAGTTTTGTGAGCTGTGTTAAACCATGGTGTTCAAATATTGTCAAGTCTGTGTACTAGTTACACACAAGTTACAACTTCAGGACCTGTGTAAATAAAAATCCATCATGAATTAAAGCTGAGGGAGGTGACAAGATAAACAGTAAAGCAAATACGAAAAATATTTGGTAATAGTCTACAACTCTGTCATATTGTCATGTTTCTAAGCAGATTCTTCTACCTGAGTATTCCAGGTGGGTTTTCCCTTAACATGTATGTGAACATGCGTTTGTGCAACTAATCTCAGACTAACCTAGCTAATGGATGTCAAAGTATACGCCTTTACACAGATGTTTGAGGTTACTACTTTCTTGGTCTTAATTCAATATAGATGATGCTACACGCTTTATCTAAATACACCCTGACTCCAATGCTTGCCACAGTGCAGAGTGACATCATTGTTCTGGAGTTTCCCTGGATGTTGCAGAAGTTTGATGCTGCCCCAGGACTATGCAGATTAGATTTCATCTGTTTTAAATCAAGTTCAGACTGCAACAATTCAACTTAAATGTTCTCCTTTGTTTAGGAGGCAAATCCTCTGAGTGAAGGAAAAGTTTCTCATGCATAAAGAGTCAGTGATGGAGGTTCCAATACCAGACTTCTTGCGAACTTTGCTGTTTTCTACTTGCTTTCTTAGCCAGTTCCTGTATGTGTGGCTTGGAGTTCCAGATGGAATGACGAATGCATGATCAATCTCCTTATAGAGGAGCTCTTTATTGAAATCATGTGTTGTTAGTAACTCCAAGCAAGGACTCTCACTGCAAGAATTGCTGTCTCCTGTGGGTTTACTTGTTAGATATAAAGAAAGAAACAGTTAATGTGAAGTCACCTACACTTTTGTTGCTGCAATAGATGTCCCCGTAGAAACCAGGAGAGAAAGTAATAGACCGCTTACTTTTTGCTTTAATGAATAAAAAGCAAAGCAGGAGGGCAGATGGAAGGCAGAACCTTGAAATGGTTAATCTTGACTTTGGGAGGGAGGGACCTTACTACCATAGCCTTTTTGCAATACTTAGTGACATAAGCTGTTTAACCGAAAAACACAAGCCAAACCTCCTGGCTGTGATTTTGTAATTACCTCATTGCACTTCTTATAGAGAGTCTGCTCCCCTGCGTTACTGCAGTAAATGCAAAGCCATGGCTGGCGTGCTCTGCACCTGCGCACAGCCGAGGGGCTCGTAACCACGCGGGGCTGGAGGCGCTCTGTCCCCAACAGGCAGCGAATGGCTGCGGGGGCACCTCTGTCTGAGCAGCGCCCTGTTCCTGTGAGAACAGGCATCTTCCTCTCCCGCAGCGGGAACACGCAGGGAGGGGGCTGCAGCCTCCTCCCGCCACGCTGCTGCCTGCCACCCCTGAGCGCCAGCCTGGAGGAGCTGGGGGAACCGTGCTGCTTCCCGGCCAGCTCTGCTGTGGCTCTGCCTTTCCTCCTGCCTTTGTGGCTGAGTCACCAACACTGGAGGTGTTTAAAAGACGGGTAGATGAGGTGCTCAGGGAGATACGGTTTAGTAGAGGACCGGTACAGTTGGACTCGATGATCTCAAAGGTCTTTTCCAACCAAGTGATTCTATGATTCCAGGATTCTCCAGTCCTGCTGGGCCAGGCCGAACTGAGCAGAGTACAGATTTCCCGCTGAT
The DNA here is from genome assembly GCA_033558185.1 of Dromococcyx pavoninus. Taxonomy (NCBI): domain Eukaryota; kingdom Metazoa; phylum Chordata; class Aves; order Cuculiformes; family Neomorphidae; genus Dromococcyx; species Dromococcyx pavoninus. The sequence goes on from JAUMJL010000026.1 coordinate 442,068, forward strand.
ACAAAAAGTAGTTACTATTACAAAAAGCGGAATATTTTGATTTAAGCTAAAGTAGAATTGGTTTTCTGCAGAATTAGTTCTCTAACAAACTTAGCTAAGTTTCATCTAAGTAAGTGTATCTTTTTGAGAGTTAGACCGAATGTCCCTCTGATAGAATGTTTTCCTGATAGCATTTTTTTTGAAGACTGTTTTTCCTGACACTGTTTAAAGAAAAAATGATAACGTCTTGTGTTAAGTATGGTATGTGCTGAACAGATGCGTCTCTCTCCATTTTCAGTCTTTCCCTATCTAAAATACAAGGTCAGGAAGGCTCCAAAGGTCTGATTAGCAAAGATTTGGCCATAGTAAAGTTCATAATTATGTTAAAATTAGTCCTTTGAAAGTCATAGAATACGCCTAAGATTTCTGGGAGAATTTATACATATGCATGTAAGTGGGAAGTACACTCTGTCCCCAGCTCTTGTCTCATTATGCATGACTGATGGAAATTATTGCCTCGAGTATCCAACAGTGAAATAAAGGCTGCTGCTTTCTAAACCTCCAAAACGAGTCTTAGAGGGTTTATTTGCCAGCATTTTAGGTGTCACAGCCTGGACTGATAAGGAGGATGGTAGGGGGTTGTTGAGCACTCCTCGCTGTCTCCTAGCGTGGTGGTCAGCATGGACTCCCCTTCAGCCATCATCTCCCCTTGTGGCTGGCCAGTCTGGGGCGCCAAGCTCTGAGCGAAGCCCTAGGGCTCAGGACGCGAGACTGCTGGACCTTGGTGCTTTCCTGGGGGAAATCTTAGCAAAACAGTACCCCGGGGGCTGATTTTGCTCTTGTTCCGTATGATACAGCCTGTTGACCTCTCAGCTCTCTGTCCTTCAAGAAATCAGCAGAAATCAAGAAAATCAAACGGGGACTGCTTGTCCTTGGGCAGTTCCTCTTTGCTGGGAAGACCCTGTCTGAATCATCCTGCTCTCTTCACATAACCTTGTTTCTCATTCACACCTCATTTCTTTTCATCTGATCTCAGACTCTTGCCTGTCTTTCTTGCTCTCTGGAAAGTCACATCTTCCTTTTGGACACAAATCCATCTTTGCTTCCTCTGCGTTTGAACTGAGTGGTACTTCATCCTGTGCTGATGGAGTGAAAACCCTTGGAGTGCTGAAACCAGAAGAGAAATAACCTACCCTGTTTCAGTTTTAGTGTGCGGCAGCCATGGCACCTACTGCAGGGATCATCCAGCTCACTGTACAGTGTGTGCAATGGAGAGAAAGCTGGAAATTTTGGCTACTAAGCAAGTCTGGCAAGGTGTCTAAGTTCAATCTTTTCAACGGTTCAACACATACCCACATATGAGTGGTTTTTGAAAGGAAGACTGAAAAGTCCGATAGTGACACCAGCACAGTCTCTGTGCAAAATTTCATGTCCCCGTTTCTGAAATGTGAAGAAGTTAAGAGTTTCTTAGTAAAAGTTTTAAGAATTCTTTGGCTACAATTACAGCAACACATCTTCCCCATGACTCATTCTTAGAAATGACTGGGCCATTTTTCTTCTGTTTTTCCTAAAAATCAGCTGGAGGTGCAGTACGTGTAATCATACTCCAAAGAAAAGCTTTGGGCAATCTTGGAGAAACTGAAATTGCGGCCTTAAAATAGGAAGCGTTGACCAGCCATAACCCACAAAGCGCGTTGATAGTAATATGAGAAAATAAAATAGGACCTACTCGCTATAGCATTAAATAAAGCTAGAAGATGCTAGGATTTTTTTTTTTCCCTTTGGTTTTAACCCTGCTCTGTTTTTCCTTTGTGGTCGTTTGGCAGGAGCAGGCAGTGATCACACAAACATTAGATCCAAGTGCACGCACACAAAGAAGAAAGCTGACGTGTTGTGAATCACTAGACTTATAAGTGCTCCGCTGTCTTGCCTCAGCACTGCTTTAGTATCTTTGTTGTGATTTCTGACAGACTGTTTATCCTCTCATTTCATCAATACCAAGTTGACCTTTGATTTTGTACAGCCTTTTTTACCACTTGAGCAGAAGAGCATAAACCTGTTGTTGTAAGCTATACAAGAGAGATTTCTAGTAACTAAGCTAAAGAAGTAATAGCTGTTTTAAGTGATACATTTTCTGCTCTCCCAAATAAGGCAGGCAATAGACCACTGGAAACTGAAAGTCCTGCTGCTCAATTGTATGTACAAAACCAGAAACCTTTAAGTATTTCTTGCAAGACTTGTAGCTAGTCATTACTTTCACTTTTGGTTTTGCCTAGATGGTATAGCATAACTTGATTTTCCCCACTCATTTTGAGTGTTTTTACTGGTCTTTACCAATACTGTACCTTTTCTGCTCTGTAGGATAAGAGGTGTTGGTGGAACCTGTAAAACAACCCAGGTTTTGTTCAATGCACTTTCAAAAAAACCCCTCCAATCTGTCAAATCATCAACAATAGGAAGATCACAGCTACACTACTTTCTCTATGGTGATTGTTTGCAGTTGTTGACTTAAGAAAATCAAATGGGACAAAAATATACTTCTGGGAGTCACATTTTGAGGAAAATGAGTGCTAGCAATGAGAAAGCAAGGGAATCCCCTGTTTCTGTTCCCCTGTTCACCCACTGAATAAACCACTGGTTTACACCAGTTGCGTAAGTACAGCGATGTTTACTTTTCTGTACTTCAGGGTTATTATTTGGCATATGCCTGTAAAATTATAGATCTGTTTACTAAATCATATTTCCCCCAGAGAAGTAAGCAATCATCAGTGTGTTAATTTTCTCTCCCTTTCTTACGCATTGTGATTCCAAGTGGGGGAAAGTCAGTGAAGGTAATAGCTCAATTTTTTCCAGACTCTGCTTATTTATAGTTGTTTTCAGTTCACCTTTCAGTAACAAGTAAACTGAGATGGACCGGCCAGAAGCGCAACTGTGGAGCTCAAATAGAGGTTTGCATGTTCAGACTCAGGTCTTATGTGTGTTCAGCCTTAAGGGTCATCCCTGATTTCAGTGGCTGTGATGTCAGTGGGGAAACCCTGCTGCGCTTTTGCTTGTCCTTATGCTAAGGTCTAAAAATGTCACGTAAAAAGTAAAGTAACTACTCAGAAAAGTTTAAGGCTTCAGTACAGAAACTAACCAGAGGTTCTTAGTGACTTCTAAGCAAGACTGTGACTTTCATCAGCTTCTGCTTGTATGTGAACAATCACTCTTCTCGATCACTGTTCCTTTTCCTTAGATTGTTTTGGTGTTCAACTACTTAAGGAGAGCTTTTGTTGAGAAGCATGAGGTGATCTTGAATTTGTTAAGTAATGGATGCCACTACCACCAATGTTTAAGATGACTTCTTATCTGAAACAATTGGAGAGAGGATGAGCCAGAGTACCTGCCAAAATTTCCTATTTGTATTAAGTTGCGGTACTATCGTGCGCTTTTTTCAAGACTGTCCCTGACACCTTGTCAAATTCTTTTTCAATACTCAGTAATTCTTTAAAACATTTCTGTGATGTTTTTTAAAGTATCTGCTTTAACAGACGAGGAAAGTAAGGCATAGAGATTAATGATTTACAAAGGGTCAGACAGAAATTTGGTGGCAATGCCAAAAAGAAGAAGCCAAGTTACCTCAATGTGTGGAATTTGTTTTGTTTGACCCTTTTTCTTTAAAATCACGTCGTCCGTGCTTGCAACAGGGATTCCCAGCACAGAACAGTTACTGAATCCAACTAAGGACAGTTGTAACTCTAAAGACTATAACTGAAATCAGCAACCTCCCCAGGTGCCTCTGCACAACAAGTACAGGGCTCTAGCTGTGGAGGACTAATCAGAGAATAATATGAGTATTGACCCATCAACACCAGGGGAGGGGCCAATCCCAGTACAGAATGAGGAAAAAAAAGGGATAATTTTCTCACAAGTTACTAGTAGTCTCCACAGAAAATGAACGGCTGCTAACGTTGCGTTGGGCTGACAGATGGGCTTGATGATCTTAGAGGTCTTCTCCAACCTTAATGATGCAGTGATTCTAATCTATGATTCAAATCCATGTCCTTAAAAAAGGAGGGGAGAAAGCAAACTACTAGGGTTCTAACTGTAGAAGTTGTTGGTGGCTGGTTTACATAGTGTTCATTGAGTTTCCTGATTAGATGCTCTGCTAGAGATGCCTTTTTCTGCTGCTGCATCTAAAAGTTTTTATGTGAAAGATTGAAAGATTTCAACATAGGATGCTTCATGCCATGAGATGAAGGACTCCATCTCCAGCCCGCAGTCCATAGTGGGGCAAAGCACTCCAGCTCCCAGCATATGGTGGGGTACGGGATGCAGTTTCTGGCATGCCGCGTCGAGAAGTACTCCAGGTCCCAGCGCGATGTGTGGAGAAGGACTCCAACTCCCAGTCTTACGTGGGCTGCAGGACTTTTCACAAATTGAATTTGATGAGTCTTCGATTTAGCAGCAAATTACAATTTACTGAGGTGGATCTCAAAAATAACTACTATCTGTTAACAGTCATCAGTTTATTAACAAAGTGATACAAAGTTATTGAAGATTTGCTGTAATTGAATCAATGCCTTAACTACAGATTCAAAACCAACAAGGGTCACAGAAAGGCTGCTCAAGTCTTTCTGCCCCTTAGGAACTGCAGGATGTCCTGCAGCTGGTTAAAGAATTCCACCAGCTTCTGCTTTGGAAAAGAACAGGATGTAGAGCTGTCCATGTGTGTTGGTTTTGGCTTCTCTGTGGTGGCTGAGGTGAAGACTGGCCATGATGTTGGTGCAGACGTTCCTGCTGGCTTCAGCTTCTCTGTGGTGGCTGAGGTGAAGACTGGCCATGATGTTGGTGCAGACGTTCCTGCTGGCTTCAGCCCCACCTGCAGCTGGATCCAGTCAAGGAAGTGCTGAGTGGAGGTGTAGACCCCTGGCCGAAGGGCTCTGGCACAGCCTTTCCCCCAGCTGGTCACTCCCACCAGCCAGAATTGGTCACTATGGGGATCCTGGCAGACGAGAGGACCACCACTGTCCCCCTGCAGTGGAAGAGAGGGGATTAAGGGGGTGTTGGGGGGCTTCTGTCAGCATGAGGACTGCTTCCTGCTCTCTCCCAGCAGCTGCCAGGGCTGTGTACCCTGCACAGAAAGGTTCTGCTCCAGTGTGGGAGCCATCAGAACCTGGTCTGGGAGGCTGTTGTGCACCTACAGGGCTCTCTCTCTCATCTCTGCATCGTGACCCTGGCTGTGGGGCAGAGGGAAATTCCAGGTTTGGAACCCGGACCTGTGGGCAAGGAAGAGTGCTGGATGGGCTTTCTGGGCAGAGGTCCAGGGCTCTGGGACCAGGCAGGCACTGGGCAGGGACCGGCAGATGGGGAAGGGGAAGTGAGCCCCACAAGCAGTGGGACCCAGCGGTGGGAGGGAGGGAGACTGGCTGGGTGAAGCAGGCGCCGGGCTGGCCGTGCCAGGGCTACCTGCACTGCTGGAACTCGAGTCATCTCCTGCTCCTACCTGGCAGGTGTCTATGCCACCCTGTGCATAGCCAGCACAGATGTTGTGGGTTTGGATGGCCCCACGGTACCACCCGCTGCTGTTGCAGACCCGGTTGTCCATGAGGCGCACCTGGGCCTCCTGCAGCATATTGACTTTTCCACCTGTGAATACAGACTGAAATGAACACCCAGGAGCGCGTTCCCGGTTCTCCTCCTGCCCTGCCTGGGGGAACCCCTTCCCTAGGCCTTGGCGTTGCCTCTGGACAGGCTTTGCACTAGTGTTTCCCTCCCATCTTGCCTTGGGGTATGGGTCAGGCCCATCTCTCCAGAGGCAGACATCCCCGCAGCCTGACACTGACTTTCGCCTCTGCTGTCAGGACCCCCCAGCCCGTCTCCCCAGGGTGCCAAAGCGTGCTCTTGGGTCATGAGTACTTTTGTGGAACTCACCTCCCTCAACAGTGGAACCCCAACCACTGATATAGCAGGTCTCGAGCTTCGACACTCTCAGTGAGGCCTCAGGCATGCAGGCGAGCTGCACGTAGTAGTTGCACTCGACAGGCTGGTCCAGCTCCACCAAGGCAATGTCGTACTTCTGCAAGATTTGCTCGAACTGTTCATGCAGGAGGAGCTGCTTGATACGGCGCACTTGAGCCTCACGTCCAAGGTTATTTAGCTGGGTGGCACCAGCCACCACACGCCACATCTCGATGTTCCTGGAAGGCAAATGGCGAGAGGAGTGTGAGGGAGGGGAGGCATGTGCTGCAGCAGCCCAGCAGTTCCCTGCCGCCTTCTCTTTCCCAGGGGAGACACGAAGGCAGCGCGATGGAGGGTGCAACTGCCATAGCGTGCCTCAGGCACAAGGAACGTTCGAGCTGGAGGCTGCTAGGAAGCAGAGGCATGAGACCAGCCTCCTCCTGCACCATCTCTCCGCTGGGCTGGGAGGGCCCAGGTGCTGGGTGCGCTGCAAGGAAACGGAGTGGGAGTCGCCCATGGTGCTGCAGGCTGGGCACCTGCTGGTGCTGCAGGGATAGCTCTGTTCCCACATCCTCCTTACCTGGCGTTGTTGAAGCAGTGGGCTGCTGTGAGGACCCACTGAGGGCTGATGAGGGATCCTCCGCATATGTGTCCCGTGCCTGCTTCCCAGGGGCTCTGGATGCTGACGATCCAGGGCCAGGCCCCTGGCTGGGCATCTTTGCCGCCCACAACACGGGAGATGCCATAGCCATAAGTCGTGCTCCGGAATCCGCAGGTCCTGTGGAAAGCAGAAACTCATGAGTGTCCTGCTCGATGCCTCGTTGCTGCTCGGGCTGAAGGTCAGATGCCTTCCCGCCCCACACGGTGTTGCATGGAGCACAGGGAAAAGGAAACCCCGTGGGGTGGGCAGGCGTCTGCCCCTGTTTTTGCTTGGAAGCCCCGAAGAGGAGTTGTGCCAGCAGCCTGGGTGCTGGCAAGGAATGTGCCTCCCGCACGGGGCTGGGGAAGCTGTGGCAAGGCCACTGGGACAAGTGGGTCCCCTCCAATGAACCTCAGCAGAGCTGCCCAAGCTCCGGAGCTCCCACAGCCTGGGGCCACTCACTTGCAAGTGTCCTCTGTGCCCTTCAGAGGCTGGCATAGGGCCAGCAGGATGGGGATGAGCAAGAAACGCATGGTGCCAGCAGCACGTCACACTGCAACAGCTGAGGTCTTGTTGCCACTAGGGTAGCAGCCGACAGACTGCCCGCAGCACTCACGCTGCCCGTGGTACCCTTGACCTAGTGCTGATGTCACAGAGGCACTGGTTCGGGGTGCTGGGCATGGTGCACTCTGGATAGGGGGAAAACGTGGGGCATTCCAAGCAGGAGGGGGAGCAGACGCTGGGGTCAGACACCTCTGACAGACCCTGCTGAATCCTCTGCTGGGGGATGATGATCGTGGGCAGCAGTGCCTGCCTCTAAGCAGTGATAGGATGAAGGGGAATGGCTTTAAAGTGGAAAAGGGAAAATTTAGGTTAGACATTAGGAAGAAATTCTCCAGGAACATTGAGATGTGGCTAAAGAGAATGACACTCAAAGTTTTATCAGAAGAATGACTTATGCCCAACAGAATTTGTTCCCCTTTAGACATAGAATATAGATGGGGTTGGAAGGGACCTCAAAGATCGCACAGTTCCAGCCCCTCTTCCGTGGGCATGGACACCTTTCACTGGATCAGGTTGCTCCCTTCTCTCAGGTTAAAACCAGTCTCCCCACGTTCTGTCACTGCATTCCCTTATAAAGAGCCTCCCCAACTCTCCGGCAGCCCCCTTTAAGTAGTGGAAGGCTGCTGTAAAGTCTCCCCAGAGCCTTCTCTTCTCCAGGCTGAACAACCCCAACTCTCTCAGCCTGTCCTCGCAGGGGAGGTGCTCCAGTCCCTGATCATCTTCGTGGCTGTCCTCTGGAATCATTTTAACAGAACCATGTTCTTCCTGTGCTGAGGACTCTAGAACTGAACACAGTACTCCAGGTGAGGTCTCACAAATGCAGAGCAGAGCGACAGAATCATCTCCCTCAACCTGCTCATTACACTCCTTTTGATGCAGCCCACTACAGCTAGCTTTCTGGGGTTGCAAGAGCACATTATGAAGCTCAAATTGAGCTTCTCATCCACCAGCATCTCCAAGTCCTTCTCTTCAGGGCAGCTCTCAATCCATTAGAATTGAAAAAAAAAAAATCTTCTTTTCTTACTTCTCTCTCCCAGGGGTACCAGATTGCCAGGTGTTTAAAAGGACGGGATCTTAAAAGATTAGGTAGTTGGCCATAAATGCTACATTCTCATCCACCAGCCTTCTCCTTAAATCAGAAGTCTGTTGCAGTTTCACATATTGCCAACTCATGCTATGATTTGTTCACCACAGTGAACAGCTCCAACAGATCCCTGTTCCAACAGATCCTCATCTTGTACAATAAGTTAACTTGGGTTTATTTGTTCCCACTTTTACTGCTTATTTATAGCTTTACAAAGCTGCCAGCCCTTTACTTCTGCATATGCTGAAAGACGAAGGGTAAGTGTATCCCAGGACAGTTCACGGTGCTGCCTTCAGCTATCACGGCTCCCTGGAATGCGTTCTTTCATTCATGAGGTCAGCTTAGAATCATAAAATTGCTTGGTTGGAAAAGACCTTTGAGATCATCAAATCCCACTGTACCTGCCCCCTACTAAATGATATTCCTGAGCACCTCATCTACCAGTTCTCCTGCCCCTTCACCAGCCTTGTTGCCCTTCTCCGGATGCACTCTAGCACCTTAACTTCTTTCTTGTAGTTCGGGGTCCAAAACTGAACACCGGATTCAAGGTGTGGCCTCACCAGTGCTAAATCCAAGAGCACAATCACTTCCCTGGTCCTGCTGGCCACACTGTTTCTGATACAGGCCAAGATGCCATTGTCTTTCTTAGACACCTGGACCACTGCTGGCTCACATTCAGATGCCATCAACCAACATCCCCAGGTCCTTCTCTGCCACCACCCCACTCGCAAAGAGTTATCTTCCTATTGTCCAATCTAAATCTTCCCCCTTCCAATATAAAGCCATCCTCCCTCATCCCATCACTATTTTCCCCTGGAAAAAGTCCCTTCGCAGGCTTTCCTGTGTTTCTCTTGCCTCTGTCACCCTCACCACTTGGGAGAGCGAATGCCTGGATATCAGCTAGGGGAAAATGACTGGGAAGACACGAACACAGAGCCCCATAGAGCCCCAGCCGTACGACCTCCGCTGCAGCTCCCCGGCTGCCCCGTTCCCTACCAAAGCCCCAGCTGACGCCGGGCAGCCCCCCACAGCACCTCTCCGCCGCCGCCCATATCCTTGGAACACCGCTTGTACCTGCCAGAGCTCCTTCCCTGCGCTGCAGCCGGCTCGGAGTGCGGGACGCGATGCACAGTGCGGCCCCCGCAGCCCCGAGCCGCTCTCACACTGAAACCGGTTCTCATTTATTTTTATTACAATTCTCCCCACCGGGTGCCCCCCGAAGCGCCCCGCATAAGCCCCGCACAGGGCTGTGGCGCGGAAGCGTCCCTCTGGGAGGGAGGAAGGAGGGAATGAAGGAAGGAAGGAAGGGAGGGAGGCAGGCAGGCAGGCAGGAAGAAAGGAAGGGAAAGAGCCACCGCCTCACCCGCACGTTTCCTTCATAGCGCACCCGCACAGCCCACCCCACAACTGCCGTCCCGCGCCCCTTCAACACCACCGCCTTCCCGGCGGCCACCGCGCCCTCGGCCAATGGGGCAGGGGAGCGCGTGCAGGGGGCGGGGCTTTGTGGGAGGCCACGCCCATGCAAGACCCGCTTAGCGGGCTTTGCGGAAGCCACGCCCTTTCGGCCACTGGCACGCAGGTATTGGCGGGGAAACCACGGCGGGACAAGGGGTTTGCCGGGACGTTCCCCTCGGGTGTGGGACGGGGCTTTGCAGCGAGGCCACGCCCCCCAACCCGGGTGCGGCCCCCCCGGCGGCCCCCCCCAGCGGCCCGTCGTCGCTGCCGGGAGGGACATGTTCTCGGTCCTGGGGCGGGTGCGACATCCCCCGCTGCGCAAACCTTGCAGGGGCACGAGTAGCTGTGCTACTCATGGGAAGGGGGGGAGGGTTGGCACGTGAGACAGGGACGCTGCTGGCTGAGGGGAGAAAGGCTGTGCAAAGATGGGGCGGCTGCCTCCTGCTCCTGCCCGGGGGGATTCATACATTCAAGACATTCCTGCTACTTGCCGTCCCGCTGGGAAAGCAGGGACACACACTGCAGGGTGGGTCCTTTGTGTGGGGAGCAGGGGGCCAGCAGAGCCTGACTGCGGGGGGACCTGCACCTGAGGGGCTGACTGGTCATAGAATCATAGAATCATTTGGCTGGGAAAGACTTTGAGATCATCAAGTCCAACAGTATCTGTCCGCTACTAAACCATATCCCTGAGCACTTCATCTTCCCGTCTTTTAAAGATCTCCAGGGATGGTGACTCAGCCATCTCCTGGGAAGCCTGTGCCAGTACTTGACAACTCTTTAGGTCAAGAAGATTATCCTAATCTTTAAGCTGAACCTCCCCTGGCGCAATTTGAGGCAATTTCCTCTCCTCCTGTCACTTGGGAGAAGAGACCAAAACCCACCTCAGTACAACCTCCTTTCAGGGAACTGTAGACAGTGATGAGGTCTTCCCTCAGCCTCCTTTTCTCCAGGCTAAACAGTCTCAGTTTCCTCAGCCGCTCCTCATAATACTTGTTCTCCAGCCCCTTCACCAGCTTCCTTGACCTTCTCTGAATGCGCTCCAGCACCTCAATAGTGAGAGGTCCAAAAATGAACATAGTATTCGTGGTGTGGCCTCACCAGCACTGAGTACTGTAGCACAATAATTTTCCTGGTCCTGGAGGCCACACTTTCTCATACAGGCCAGGATGCCATTGGCTTTCTTGGCCAGTTAGGCTACTGCTGGCTCGTGTTCAGCTGGCTGGTCCTATGGGGATGATTCCATCAACATCCTGCCTGCAGCACAGGAACAGTCCGCTTGCCTGCTGCTTTCCTGACAATCCTCTGAGACGGGGGGATGGAAAGACCAAATTCCCTGATGTTGAGTTCAGTCATCCTTCTCCAGTAAGTGCCGACAAGCAAGCACAGTACTGCTTGACTCACACTGGTGTGAGCAGGATGTAATGCACTGTGTTAGCGACAGCAGACGTTAATTTGCTGTTCACTCTTGCACACGGATATTTCCTACTGAGGTTAAGAAAACATCTATATTTAAACAGGCTTCCACTCCTACTGAGTGAAAGCATTTGAGCTGAGCCTCATCTCATTGTGACAGGTTAGAATATAACTCTCTCTTTGTCTCTCCTATCCCACTCTTGCTTCCTGAGCCATAGGGTTAGCCTCAGTATTTTTGTGTCAGACCTCATATATAATTTTGGGCCAACATAGTCTATTACATTGTCTGTTTCAAGCTAGGTATTAAAGCAACTCAAAACACCCGGAATCTGTTCTGCACCATGGCATTTTGACAACAATTCCCCACTCACGTTCGAACCTTCAAGAAGTTAAAAGTAGAATCATACTGGTTTTGTAAAGTCAAATAAATCTTTGCAAAAAAGTTGCTCCCCAACTGCCTTGATGTCTTGTCATATCAGAACATACATCTTTTCTGTACTCTTTTGGACTGTCTTCAGTGCCTTTGTTGAAGTAAAATACATTTTATCTTGCAAAATACTTCAAAGAAACACACATTTCATCCTGAAGATTCAGCAAACTAACAAAACAAATGGTTGGTGTTCAGACATGAAGGCACTTTGGGCAGGACAGCCTTACCTACCCTTTGCAAATAACTTCATGCTATGGGGAGTTAAAAATTACTTTATTTATTTATTGAACTTTTGCATGGTAGTACTTTTGCTAACATTTCTAAGTCAGATGCTTCTGCAAGAAATTGAACTGATAAAGCAAAAAAAAACCCTAAACCAACAGATTTTGAAGCAAATTTCTGGAGAGATTTTTAAACCTATATTCATTCCCCTTTTTATTCTCAGACTTTATAATGGTTTGCTTTAAGATTTTATGATCCTCACAACAATAATGTAGTCTTGGAATCAGAAAAGCTGTTGTTTGTATCCTGCCCTCTGTTCTTTTCTCTCAGGTTGCTATCATCTATTTTGTGTCAGGAAAACACCTGCCTTTATTTATTTCCCAGTTTAGATGGCTAATCACCCAATTATTTTTCTTTAGTATTGCAATGGTGGCTGCATTTGCCTGCAGATGTAAGTAATGGAATGTTTTTAATGGAGAGGTGATACCTTTCTTTAAATCACCTGCAACAGTTAACAGGTCTTCAAGCAGTAAAGTTTTTCCTTAGGTGCAATTCTAGTGTTAAATGTAAATGAAGCTTAACTTGATTGCTTCAATCACTGTAAACTTTTACAGACAGTGGGTGTCTGGGAAACCAAGGGCATTAAGGATAGGTGAAGCAAGATGGTCAGGTCCTAAGTGGGTAAAGTTCCAATAGAGAAAAAAATTGATGTGTTTTTTTACGAAAAAGGGACAGTTGTTGAAATTATTGGTAGCCTTTCTGTTATTTTGCTCGAGTTTATGAATTCTACTTTCCAGTATTCTATTTCGAAGGACAGAACTGAGGAGACTGATTGGATTGGCTACCCTGTGAGTAGTATTTTTTTGTAGAAAATGAAGTTCTCTTGCTGTTTGGCAGCTATGTATGTAAAATTTTTTCTAACATGTAATTGTTGTGTTCTACCTATATAGTTTTCACAATATTACATGTAGCAGTGACTAAAATATACTTTGGGTTAGAATGTGAGGAATTTGGGGATGATTTGTCAGTTTTGCTTATAGGATATTTGGGGAAAATTTGACATCCTTTTTGTAATCGACGTAGTGGTTAACCTCTCGTATAACAATACATTTGATAAATATTCGTTCATCTTCACAGCAATTCTACTCATGAACCTTAATGTTGCTGAAAATCCAAACAACATCCTCTGGGTTTTCAGGCTGAAATACAGGGCGTTAGGTATACAGCAAGTGTGTCATGCACTATGAGACTCAGAACTTTTTCAGATGCCTGGAAAAGTACTTTCCTGTATGTGAGTAAAGAATAGACATATCAGTCTCCTGACTTTTATTTTTTATTAAAAGGAGCAATAAGCCAGGAAAACTAATAATTCTTTAAGACATCCGTTGCACGATACACAAACAGAAAAGAACTGAATGGATTCTTTGCCCTGTGCAGTAGAAGAAACAGATCCAGAGACACAGCCTGTTGACTGGAAACAACAGACATAAAGGAAGAATTGACACCACAAGCTTCTTCTGGCAAGTAAATGCAGGAACTAGAGAAAGGAGAAGGCCTAACCCAAGGAAGAGATGACAGAAATGAGCCAGGGGTAAGCAGGATTAATCAGAAGAAGGTCTGGAGCTGGCTAGAAGGGCAATGTCATATAAAGTTGAATGCAAAAAAAAACCCCAAATTGCTTAATGGAAAGGTTCGTTAACATGCAGAAGTAGAAAAGATGAATTATATATGGTAAAGCCACTGAAGTTGTAGTTCCTGAGTAGTCTCCAGTGAAACCCTGGGGTGCAAGTCAGGTCAGCTGTGCTGAAAATCAACCTGCTGAATTCTCTGTTTCAAAGGCTGAGATATGTAACTGCTAGGTAAATTTTTCCATTCCAAAGCCTCAGCAAATAGAAGATAAGCATTACAGGTTCCAATATCAAAAGAGCAGGAACAAAAAGGGGGCAGATTTGGAATAAAGTGCCTGATTGCCGTCCTACTGGCCTTACTCCCGGCTGTCACAACAGCTTGTCCCTTAAGGGCCTTGATGTCACTCACCCAGTGATCATGAGTAATCACTTGGGTTTGTGGTGTCTTGATAAAATGCCCCCTTGTGGGCACTACAATGATTTCCTGAAAGGGCATGCAAACTGTTGCCTTCCCAGTAGACCTCCCTACATCTGCTTCTATGCCAGTCATACCTGTGTGGTTTCATGTTCCTTCCTGCACAAGAGGGTAAAGATCTTTGTGCGTAAAGCAGAGTTGTAGTCTTTGTGGTATCTTGAGCTCCCATCTCCAAGAAAAGTAGCCAAAGATAGCTGACTCTGTCTTTTCCAGGAGTGTCTGTTAAAAGGGGACCTGCATAAATAATGACCTGCATAATAGAAGATAAACTGAGACCAAAGTTTCCACTTGAATTTGCAAAGTATTTCTGTAAATCAACAAAATCATTTACTTTATAAAAAAAAAAAATCAGACAAAAAAAGCCAAATATATAGGTACACTTTAAAACCTTGGTTACTTTTTAAAAATGAACACAGCTGTTTCAGTTTTTGGTACCATCTTCTCTCTTCCTGTAAAAGCAAAAACAAAGAAACAAACTGATTCAGATGTAATACCACTTCAAAGCTTTTGAGAGACTCACGCTTTAATAAATGTGCTACCAAATCTGTTCCCAATGTCATGGATGCTGCGTAGTCCAGCAAGAAGTTACTTCTACAGCTGGCTGATTCCAGGAGACTCAAACGCGACAGAGTTACGGCAGAGAGACTTATCTAAAGTACAACTAATTACTATTGTTAATTATTATGCATTATGGTCCACACTTACCTATAAACAATCTGAAGAGAGAGTGTTGCAATCAGAAATTGGTATTGAGACCTGATTCACTTCCGGATACTTTTACTACTGCAAGTCTTTCAAACTCATCTGGCCTAACAAGTGAGACCATAGGTCCCAGGAGGAAGGTCTTGCTGCAAGGAAAGCTTTAATTCAGAGATAGCGATCAGCTTGCTGACAGATGCTACCTCTTAAATTGCTGGTGCTACCCTGTTTCACCATCTTCACCTGTTCTCTTACTCTACTTTTAAACTGCAAGGGTTTTGGGGCAATTTGAGGGGACTTATCACCCTGCTTCCACAGCGCAGCAGGGTGGACTGAGACTGCAGCTTCTTGGCTGCATGGCAACCCCATGGTCAATCTAATAATCTCTTGCAGGTTTAGGCAACTACACGTGATACTATCTACGTATTGGTACACGGTCTGTCTTCTTCACAAGTATATTTTGTGTTTACTCTGTTATATACTTAATCAGCGCTACAGGACAGGAGCTATTATTTTGTTTCACAGTGATTCATCCAGCAGTATGGCGATTTCTTTTTGGGGTTATGCTACTGCTGCTAATTCTCTTTCTCCAACAGTGGGCAGCTCTCAAGGTGCAAAAAGCCCTTTATGTAGTAAATCTGAAATAATTACAATGTTCTTCAAAAATCCATGTCATTGAGTGGTTGGATTTTTTAAAACAAGAATTTATATTCCATTTAGACATCAGTTACACCTGCTGTTGTTTTTTGCTTCCGGAATATGCATATTTAAAGTGTCAATGTCAACATAAATACTAGTAGAGCTATGCAATTACAGCAGTTTTGACTCTGCAAATATTCCCATGACTTATGTCACAAAAACCTCTGTGGCAGGTGACCCAGTTCCTACAGACTTGGTCAGTTCAGGACTTCACACTTGCAACCCAGTTAAAACCTTATTTGCAAAACAGCCCTGTTGTAACTGGTCAAGTGGAAGCCATGTGACCTGACAAGTTTTAATTGTAATGTAGACAGGACTTCTCATTTACATAGCCCAGGACTAGCATATACTTCTGTTCTGGTGCCAGAGGACACCAGAACTGTAGGAAGTGAAAAAAGAAAGAAGGCCGCTTGGATAATTTACTCAGACAATTACTGTCTCGTCATTACTATTCCTGCTTGGGAGAACACTTACTAGTGCCTCCAGAGGAAGAATGGAAAAATAAATGTAACTATATAGCTAAATGGAGCCACAGAATAAATTACATTTAGCATAGCAATTACAGATTCTGCCAGACTACAGGTACTATGAACAACCTATATTTGTGTGGTTAACAACCCTGCCTCGTAAACATCCCTGTCATTAATTTGAAATAACAAAACTGAGGAGTAAATAAATGCAGTGTTGTTCTTTGCTCCCTTTAAGAGAGTGTTTGGCTCCTTAGCTATTGCAGACAGTTGATTCACCTCAACTGCTGAAACAGAAGTCTCCAGCCAGGAAAGAAGGGGACCCAAGTGTGCTGGGTGGCAAGACAAAGGTAGTGCCAAGAACCTCCTAAAGTGACAAAGCCCAAATTGATTATGGTTTATGAAAACAATAAACAGCAAAGTAGCTACTGCTTACCAGACTAAACTCTTTCCCAGCCCCACCCTTGTTAGTGACCACTTTATTCTCTAGCAATCCTGTCCAGTTGCAGTATCCTCCCCTTCATACGCCTCTAAAACACAGCTCTTTTAACTTTTGCAAAAGATGTTGGCTGTCATCCAGCCCAGAACTTTCTAATGCTGTGTGCATGGCAGTGCTTTATGAGCAGAAGCTTGGTGTCTTCATAAATTCCTCTTCTGGCTTAGTAAGATGGAGAGGAGCCAGAATTTTCTGTGATTCCCATTACAAGAGTGCCTCCATTTTTGCTCATTACATGCTCAAGCAGCAGAGATTGAGCAACAGCTTTATTCGGGAAATCTAGGAAGATTCAGACTCCCAAAGCTGGAGAGAAGGACCATGTCTGCTTCCTTCAACTGTGTGATTCTTCCACCCTTATCTGAAGGGCTTTAAACAACTCATTAAGTAATGGCACATCCCTAGGCACTGGAGACACGCTCATTGTTCTTGTTCACTACACTGAGCAAGCTTTGATTACTGGAAAGCCGCTATGAGGTTCCTCCAAAGCCTTCTCTTCTCCACGCTAAACAAACCCAATTCTGTCAGCCTGTCCTGACAGCAGACGTGCTCCAGCCCTTTAATCATCTTTGTAGCCCTCCTCTGGTCCCACTCCAACAGTTCCATATCCTTCTTAAGTTGGGAATTCCAGAACTGGACACAATGCTCAAGGCCAGGCTTCACAAGAGTGGAATAGAGGGGAAGAATCACCTCCCTTGTTCTGCTGGCAATGCTTCTTTTGATGCAGACCAGGACATGGGTGGCCTTCTGGGCTGCAAACATGCATTGCTGGCTCATGTCCAGCTTTTCATAAATCAGCACCCCTAGTCCTCCTCCACATGTCTGCTCTTGATCACATCATCCCTCATGCTGTATTGATACTGGGTTGCTCTGACCAAGGTGTAGGACCTTGCATTTGACCTTGTTGAACCTCATGGGCTTGTTACAGGCCTACTTCCCCAGCTCGACCAGGTCCCTCTGGATGACATCCTGTCCTTCTGGTGTGCCCACTGCCCCACTCAGCTTGGCATCATCCGCAAACTTTCTGAGAGTAGACTCGATCTCGCTGTAAATATCATTAAGGAAATCGTTAAACAGCACTGGTCCCAGTACGGACATCACTTATCATGGGTCTCCATCCCGGCCATCGAGCCATTGACCACTACTCTCTGAATGCGACCAGCCAAACAATTCCTTATCCACTGAACAGTCCACCCATCAAACCTATATTCTTTCAATTTAGAGAAAAGGATATTTTGGGACACTAAATCAAAGGCTTTGCAGAAGTCCGGATAGATTACATCCGTTGCTTCTCCCGTGTCTACTGATGCAGTTACTCCATCACAGAAAGCCACCAGGTTGGTGAGACAGGACTTTCCCTTGGAGAAGCCATGGTGGCTGTCTCAAATCACTTCCCTGTCCTCCATGTGCTTTAGCATGGATTCTAGGAGGATCTGTTCCTTGATCATCCTGGGCACAGAGTTGAGGCTGACGGGTCAGTAGTTCCCAGAGTCCTCCTTTGAATCCTTTTTAAAAATGGGCACAACATTGCCCTTCTTCCAGTCACAAGGGACTTCCCCTGACTGCCATGACTTTTCAAATATTATGGAGAACGGCTTGGCGACCACATCAGCCAGTTTCCTCAGGACTCTGGGATGCCTCTCATAAGGTCCCATAGACTTGTATCTGTTCAGGTTTCTCAGGTGGTCACGAACCTGATCTTCCCCTACAACTTGAGGGACTCTATCCCCCTGGTCACCATCTTGTTGTTCCTTGACCCTGGAAGGGTGAAGAGAGCGATTACCGGTGAAGGCTGAGGCAAAAACTTTGTGGAGTACCTCAGCCTTCTCCTCGTCTGTTGATACGAGGTCACCATTTTCATTCATCAGTGGGGGTACGGCTTTCCTTCACCTTCCTTTTCTGGTTGACATATCTATAGAAGCCCTTCTTGTTATTCATTGCTTCTCTTGCCAAGTTCAGCTCCAGCTGCTCCTTGGCCTTCCTGACCCCATCCCTACACACTCAGGCAGCATCTCTATACTCTTCCCGGGTTACCTGTCCCTGCTTGCAATGCCTGTGCAGTTCCCTCTTATTTTTCAGTTTGACCATCAGGTCTCCACCCAGCCACGCTGCTCTCTTTCCTTCCCTGCCTCATTTCCTACATTTGGGGACTGAGCACTCTTGCTCTAGACTCCTTTACTAGCCAACCCAAGGCCCTGAAGTCCCTTTTGATTGTCCTTGGGCTGCATTCTGCAGTCTCGTCACCTCCCACATGGAAGAGGAGTAATGGATAGTAGTCAGTGGGCCTAACCCGAGCGCCTGGGAGGCAGCAGACGTCTCTATGAGTAGGGTCTGCTCAACGTATTGACCCCTCTGTTCACTTCAGCAGGGAGTCTCCTACGACTGTGATCTGACTTTTCCTTTTTCCAGCAGTTGTAGTAATCTGGGGCACTGTGTTGAAGTTCATAATAAAATTAGTCCTTGGAAAGTAACAGAATATGCAGGGAGAATTTATACATATGCATGTAAGCTGGATATACAGTCTGTCCCCAGCTCTTGTCTCGTTGCGCATGATTGATGGAAATCATTCCCTCATGCTGCCCAGCGCTGAAATAAAGGATGTTTGCTTTCTAAAACTCCAAAACAAGTGTTAGAGAGTTTATTTGCCGGCATTTTCGGTATCACTATTTGTGTGTAAGTAAGGATGGGAGGGCAAGGTTGTGTGTTCATGGTATAATGCATGAGTAGTATAGTTACAGGTTTGTGTAATTTAGACCCCTGTTGACTTGTATTTGAATGTGTGTGTTAATTTCTGCCTTACGTGTATGAGCTAAGTTTAGAGACTAGAACTTCCCGTAATTGCCCTTAAGGTCAAATACCCTGCATCTAGAAACAGAAACGTGACCTGGTTTTCTTTCAGGAATGAAGACATTAATGTCAGAGCTAAAGAGGAGGGATTCTTGTGCATTTAACTAAGTAACTCTGCAAAACCAAGTGTATTCTATCAGAATTGCCCAGAGAGCAGCTTCTCATCAGGGTCTTTTTCGTTATCAAATAACTTCTTAAGCTCCTGCTTCAGCTTACAGTTTTTGTTGTTAAATAATCAGTTTTATTTTCATTCAGAGCCTTGTTAAACAAATTAGATGGTTTAGAGGGGAAAAAATGCCTGAAGGCAACAACAGCGCCTTGGAGATCTTTTTTCCTGCAGTCGATAAACAGCTCCAGCCCCCACCCAGGGGGGTCCTTTCCCGCTCCTGGGTGTCCCGGCCTCGCTGGCAGCTATGGCTGGGTCCTTGCCAGAGGCACGGCTGGGCGCGTCCCGCCGGCTGCGGCCACTGCGGCGGGAGCGGGACGGGCTGAGGCGCCGGAGGGCTGCGCGGCTGGGGAAGGGACCGGGCCGGTGCCGGGGCTCGGGGGCTCTGGCCGCGCCGTCGGGGCCGGGCCGGGGGGCAGAGACCCCGCGGGGAGGGGTCCCGCCGCCGAGGGGGCGGCGGTGGGGGGGGTCCCTCCCTTCCTCCTCCCGTGTTCCTCTCTGCCCCAACCCGGCTTTGGGGGGAGGAAGTTATGACAAAAAGTTATGACAAAAAACAGCGTCACACACACAAAATATTCAGTGCTCACCTACACCCCAAAGAGAAAAGCCTCTCTCTAACACTGCAGAACAGCATCGGCTGCCAGCGCACAGCCTGAAGCGCCGGCCCTTGCTTTCACAGTCTGCTCCCTCTCCAGCCGTGCGTGGCTGCCATCAGTCTGCACAGGCTTTGCCAGCTCCAGGGTGCCAGAACGCTTACAAAAAGGCAGGGGAAAGATCCCATGCACATGCAGTGTCTACCCCTGTGGGCTCTGTCCAGCCCTCGTTAAAGTCAGTGGAAACCCTTCTCCTGGCTTTATCTGACTCATAGACACACGCCCTACTGCCTGTAGGAGTTGACGTCCTCTGGTGGCTGCTTTGGGGGAAAAAGCTGGTGGGAACCGGCTGCGGAGAGCAGGGTGGCAGAGCTCTTCCCAAAGGGGCTGTGTTGCCACACTTGGTGTTTCCCTGCTGGCTGTTAGCAGGCACTGCTTAGAGGCAGGCACTGCTGCCCACGATCATCAATTTGAGCTTCATAATGTGCTCTTGCAACCCCAGAAAGCTAGCTGTAGTGGGCTGCATCAAAAGGAGTGTAATGAGCAGGTTGAGGGAGATGATTCTGTCGCTCTGCTCTGCATTTGTGAGACCTCACCTGGAGTACTGTGTTCAGTTCTAGAGTCCTCAGCACAGGAAGAACATGGTTCTGTTACAATGATTCCAGAGGACAGCCACGAAGATGATCAGGGACTGGAGCACCTCCCCTGCGAGGACAGGCTGAGAGAGTTGGGGTTGTTCAGCCTGGAGAAGAGAAGGCTCTGGGGAGACTTTACAGCAGCCTTCCACTACTTAAAGGGGGCTGCCGGAGAGTTGGGGAGGCTCTTTATAAGGGAATGCAGTGACAGAACGTGGGGAGACTGGTTTTAACCTGAGAGAAGGGAGCAACCTGATCCAGTGAAAGGTGTCCATGCCCACGGAAGAGGGGCTGGAACTGTGCGATCTTTGAGGTCCCTTCCAACCCCATCTATATTCTATGTCTAAAGGGGAACAAATTCTGTTGGGCATAAGTCATTCTTCTGATAAAACTTTGAGTGTCATTCTCTTTAGCCACATCTCAATGTTCCTGGAGAATTTCTTCCTAATGTCTAACCTAAATTTTCCCTTTTCCACTTTAAAGCCATTCCCCTTCATCCTATCACTGCTTAGAGGCAGGCACTGCTGCCCACGATCATCATCCCCCAGCAGAGGATTCAGCAGGGTCTGTCAGAGGTGTCTGACCCCAGCGTCTGCTCCCCCTCCTGCTTGGAATGCCCCACGTTTTCCCCCTATCCAGAGTGCACCATGCCCAGCACCCCGAACCAGTGCCTCTGTGACATCAGCACTAGGTCAAGGGTACCACGGGCAGCGTGAGTGCTGCGGGCAGTCTGTCGGCTGCTACCCTAGTGGCAACAAGACCTCAGCTGTTGCAGTGTGACGTGCTGCTGGCACCATGCGTTTCTTGCTCATCCCCATCCTGCTGGCCCTATGCCAGCCTCTGAAGGGCACAGAGGACACTTGCAAGTGAGTGGCCCCAGGCTGTGGGAGCTCCGGAGCTTGGGCAGCTCTGCTGAGGTTCATTGGAGGGGACCCACTTGTCCCAGTGGCCTTGCCACAGCTTCCCCAGCCCCGTGCGGGAGGCACATTCCTTGCCAGCACCCAGGCTGCTGGCACAACTCCTCTTCGGGGCTTCCAAGCAAAAACAGGGGCAGACGCCTGCCCACCCCACGGGGTTTCCTTTTCCCTGTGCTCCATGCAACACCGTGTGGGGCGGGAAGGCGTCTGACCTTCAGCCCGAGCAGCAACGAGGCATCGAGCAGGACACTCATGAGTTTCTGCTTTCCACAGGACCTGCGGACTCCGGAGCACGACTTATGGCTATGGCATCTCCCGTGTTGTGGGCGGCAAAGATGCCCAGCCAGGGGCCTGGCCCTGGATCGTCAGCATCCAGAGCCCCTGGGAAGCAGGCACGGGACACATATGCGGAGGATCCCTCATCAGCCCTCAGTGGGTCCTCACAGCAGCCCACTGCTTCAACAACGCCAGGTAAGGAGGATGTGGGAACAGAGCTATCCCTGCAGCACCAGCAGGTGCCCAGCCTGCAGCACCATGGGCGACTCCCACTCCGTTTCCTTGCAGCGCACCCAGCACCTGGGCCCTCCCAGCCCAGCGGAGAGATGGTGCAGGAGGAGGCTGGTCTCATGCCTCTGCTTCCTAGCAGCCTCCAGCTCGAACGTTCCTTGTGCCTGAGGCACGCTATGGCAGTTGCACCCTCCATCGCGCTGCCTTCGTGTCTCCCCTGGGAAAGAGAAGGCGGCAGGGAACTGCTGGGCTGCTGCAGCACATGCCTCCCCTCCCTCACACTCCTCTCGCCATTTGCCTTCCAGGAACATCGAGATGTGGCGTGTGGTGGCTGGTGCCACCCAGCTAAATAACCTTGGACGTGAGGCTCAAGTGCGCCGTATCAAGCAGCTCCTCCTGCATGAACAGTTCGAGCAAATCTTGCAGAAGTACGACATTGCCTTGGTGGAGCTGGACCAGCCTGTCGAGTGCAACTACTACGTGCAGCTCGCCTGCATGCCTGAGGCCTCACTGAGAGTGTCGAAGCTCGAGACCTGCTATATCAGTGGTTGGGGTTCCACTGTTGAGGGAGGTGAGTTCCACAAAAGTACTCATGACCCAAGAGCACGCTTTGGCACCCTGGGGAGACGGGCTGGGGGGTCCTGACAGCAGAGGCGAAAGTCAGTGTCAGGCTGCGGGGATGTCTGTCTCTGGAGAGATGGGCCTGACCCATACCCCAAGGCAAGATGGGAGGGAAACACTAGTGCAAAGCCTGTCCAGAGGCAACGCCAAGGCCTAGGGAAGGGGTTCCCCCAGGCAGGGCAGGAGGAGAACCGGGAACGCGCTCCTGGGTGTTCATTTCAGTCTGTATTCACAGGTGGAAAAGTCAATATGCTGCAGGAGGCCCAGGTGCGCCTCATGGACAACCGGGTCTGCAACAGCAGCGGGTGGTACCGTGGGGCCATCCAAACCCACAACATCTGTGCTGGCTATGCACAGGGTGGCATAGACACCTGCCAGGTAGGAGCAGGAGATGACTCGAGTTCCAGCAGTGCAGGTAGCCCTGGCACGGCCAGCCCGGCGCCTGCTTCACCCAGCCAGTCTCCCTCCCTCCCACCGCTGGGTCCCACTGCTTGTGGGGCTCACTTCCCCTTCCCCATCTGCCGGTCCCTGCCCAGTGCCTGCCTGGTCCCAGAGCCCTGGACCTCTGCCCAGAAAGCCCATCCAGCACTCTTCCTTGCCCACAGGTCCGGGTTCCAAACCTGGAATTTCCCTCTGCCCCACAGCCAGGGTCACGATGCAGAGATGAGAGAGAGAGCCCTGTAGGTGCACAACAGCCTCCCAGACCAGGTTCTGATGGCTCCCACACTGGAGCAGAACCTTTCTGTGCAGGGTACACAGCCCTGGCAGCTGCTGGGAGAGAGCAGGAAGCAGTCCTCATGCTGACAGAAGCCCCCCAACACCCCCTTAATCCCCTCTCTTCCACTGCAGGGGGACAGTGGTGGTCCTCTCGTCTGCCAGGATCCCCATAGTGACCAATTCTGGCTGGTGGGAGTGACCAGCTGGGGGAAAGGCTGTGCCAGAGCCCTTCGGCCAGGGGTCTACACCTCCACTCAGCACTTCCTTGACTGGATCCAGCTGCAGGTGAGGCTGAAGCCAGCAGGAACGTCTGCAGCAACATCATGGCCAGTCTTCACCTCAGCCACCACAGAGAAGCTGAAGCCAGCAGGAACGTCTGCACCAACATCATGGCCAGTCTTCACCTCAGCCACCACAGAGAAGCCAAAACCAACACACATGGACAGCTCTACATCCTGTTCTTTTCCAAAGCAGAAGCTGGTGGAATTCTTTAACCAGCTGCAGGACATCCTGCAGTTCCTAAGGGGCAGAAAGACTTGAGCAGCCTTTCTGTGACCCTTGTTGGTTTTGAATCTGTAGTTAAGGCATTGATTCAATTACAGCAAATCTTCAATAACTTTGTATCACTTTGTTAATAAACTGATGACTGTTAACAGATAGTAGTTATTTTTGAGATCCACCTCAGTAAATTGTAATTTGCTGCTAAATCGAAGACTCAGCAAATTCAATTTGTGAAAAGTCCTGCAGCCCACGTAAGACTGGGAGTTGGAGTCCTTCTCCACACATCGCGCTGGGACCTGGAGTACTTCTCGACGCGGCATGCCAGAAACTGCATCCCGTACCCCACCATATGCTGGGAGCTGGAGTGCTTTGCCCCACTATGGACTGCGGGCTGGAGATGGAGTCCTTCATCTCATGGCATGAAGCATCCTATGTTGAAATCTTTCAATCTTTCACATAAAAACTTTTAGATGCAGCAGCAGAAAAAGGCATCTCTAGCAGAGCATCTAATCAGGAAACTCAATGAACACTATGTAAACCAGCCACCAACAACTTCTACAGTTAGAACCCTAGTAGTTTGCTTTCTCCCCTCCTTTTTTAAGGACATGGATTTGAATCATAGATTAGAATCACTGCATCATTAAGGTTGGAGAAGACCTCTAAGATCATCAAGCCCATCTGTCAGCCCAACGCAACGTTAGCAGCCGTTCATTTTCTGTGGAGACTACTAGTAACTTGTGAGAAAATTATCCCTTTTTTTTCCTCATTCTGTACTGGGATTGGCCCCTCCCCTGGTGTTGATGGGTCAATACTCATATTATTCTCTGATTAGTCCTCCACAGCTAGAGCCCTGTACTTGTTGTGCAGAGGCACCTGGGGAGGTTGCTGATTTCAGTTATAGTCTTTAGAGTTACAACTGTCCTTAGTTGGATTCAGTAACTGTTCTGTGCTGGGAATCCCTGTTGCAAGCACGGACGACGTGATTTTAAAGAAAAAGGGTCAAACAAAACAAATTCCACACATTGAGGTAACTTGGCTTCTTCTTTTTGGCATTGCCACCAAATTTCTGTCTGACCCTTTGTAAATCATTAATCTCTATGCCTTACTTTCCTCGTCTGTTAAAGCAGATACTTTAAAAAACATCACAGAAATGTTTTAAAGAATTACTGAGTATTGAAAAAGAATTTGACAAGGTGTCAGGGACAGTCTTGAAAAAAGCGCACGATAGTACCGCAACTTAATACAAATAGGAAATTTTGGCAGGTACTCTGGCTCATCCTCTCTCCAATTGTTTCAGATAAGAAGTCATCTTAAACATTGGTGGTAGTGGCATCCATTACTTAACAAATTCAAGATCACCTCATGCTTCTCAACAAAAGCTCTCCTTAAGTAGTTGAACACCAAAACAATCTAAGGAAAAGGAACAGTGATCGAGAAGAGTGATTGTTCACATACAAGCAGAAGCTGATGAAAGTCACAGTCTTGCTTAGAAGTCACTAAGAACCTCTGGTTAGTTTCTGTACTGAAGCCTTAAACTTTTCTGAGTAGTTACTTTACTTTTTACGTGACATTTTTAGACCTTAGCATAAGGACAAGCAAAAGCGCAGCAGGGTTTCCCCACTGACATCACAGCCACTGAAATCAGGGATGACCCTTAAGGCTGAACACACATAAGACCTGAGTCTGAACATGCAAACCTCTATTTGAGCTCCACAGTTGCGCTTCTGGCCGGTCCATCTCAGTTTACTTGTTACTGAAAGGTGAACTGAAAACAACTATAAATAAGCAGAGTCTGGAAAAAATTGAGCTATTACCTTCACTGACTTTCCCCCACTTGGAATCACAATGCGTAAGAAAGGGAGAGAAAATTAACACACTGATGATTGCTTACTTCTCTGGGGGAAATATGATTTAGTAAACAGATCTATAATTTTACAGGCATATGCCAAATAATAACCCTGAAGTACAGAAAAGTAAACATCGCTGTACTTACGCAACTGGTGTAAACCAGTGGTTTATTCAGTGGGTGAACAGGGGAACAGAAACAGGGGATTCCCTTGCTTTCTCATTGCTAGCACTCATTTTCCTCAAAATGTGACTCCCAGAAGTATATTTTTGTCCCATTTGATTTTCTTAAGTCAACAACTGCAAACAATCACCATAGAGAAAGTAGTGTAGCTGTGATCTTCCTATTGTTGATGATTTGACAGATTGGAGGGGTTTTTTTGAAAGTGCATTGAACAAAACCTGGGTTGTTTTACAGGTTCCACCAACACCTCTTATCCTACAGAGCAGAAAAGGTACAGTATTGGTAAAGACCAGTAAAAACACTCAAAATGAGTGGGGAAAATCAAGTTATGCTATACCATCTAGGCAAAACCAAAAGTGAAAGTAATGACTAGCTACAAGTCTTGCAAGAAATACTTAAAGGTTTCTGGTTTTGTACATACAATTGAGCAGCAGGACTTTCAGTTTCCAGTGGTCTATTGCCTGCCTTATTTGGGAGAGCAGAAAATGTATCACTTAAAACAGCTATTACTTCTTTAGCTTAGTTACTAGAAATCTCTCTTGTATAGCTTACAACAACAGGTTTATGCTCTTCTGCTCAAGTGGTAAAAAAGGCTGTACAAAATCAAAGGTCAACTTGGTATTGATGAAATGAGAGGATAAACAGTCTGTCAGAAATCACAACAAAGATACTAAAGCAGTGCTGAGGCAAGACAGCGGAGCACTTATAAGTCTAGTGATTCACAACACGTCAGCTTTCTTCTTTGTGTGCGTGCACTTGGATCTAATGTTTGTGTGATCACTGCCTGCTCCTGCCAAACGACCACAAAGGAAAAACAGAGCAGGGTTAAAACCAAAGGGAAAAAAAAAAATCCTAGCATCTTCTAGCTTTATTTAATGCTATAGCGAGTAGGTCCTATTTTATTTTCTCATATTACTATCAACGCGCTTTGTGGGTTATGGCTGGTCAACGCTTCCTATTTTAAGGCCGCAATTTCAGTTTCTCCAAGATTGCCCAAAGCTTTTCTTTGGAGTATGATTACACGTACTGCACCTCCAGCTGATTTTTAGGAAAAACAGAAGAAAAATGGCCCAGTCATTTCTAAGAATGAGTCATGGGGAAGATGTGTTGCTGTAATTGTAGCCAAAGAATTCTTAAAACTTTTACTAAGAAACTCTTAACTTCTTCACATTTCAGAAACGGGGACATGAAATTTTGCACAGAGACTGTGCTGGTGTCACTATCGGACTTTTCAGTCTTCCTTTCAAAAACCACTCATATGTGGGTATGTGTTGAACCGTTGAAAAGATTGAACTTAGACACCTTGCCAGACTTGCTTAGTAGCCAAAATTTCCAGCTTTCTCTCCATTGCACACACTGTACAGTGAGCTGGATGATCCCTGCAGTAGGTGCCATGGCTGCCGCACACTAAAACTGAAACAGGGTAGGTTATTTCTCTTCTGGTTTCAGCACTCCAAGGGTTTTCACTCCATCAGCACAGGATGAAGTACCACTCAGTTCAAACGCAGAGGAAGCAAAGATGGATTTGTGTCCAAAAGGAAGATGTGACTTTCCAGAGAGCAAGAAAGACAGGCAAGAGTCTGAGATCAGATGAAAAGAAATGAGGTGTGAATGAGAAACAAGGTTATGTGAAGAGAGCAGGATGATTCAGACAGGGTCTTCCCAGCAAAGAGGAACTGCCCAAGGACAAGCAGTCCCCGTTTGATTTTCTTGATTTCTGCTGATTTCTTGAAGGACAGAGAGCTGAGAGGTCAACAGGCTGTATCATACGGAACAAGAGCAAAATCAGCCCCCGGGGTACTGTTTTGCTAAGATTTCCCCCAGGAAAGCACCAAGGTCCAGCAGTCTCGCGTCCTGAGCCCTAGGGCTTCGCTCAGAGCTTGGCGCCCCAGACTGGCCAGCCACAAGGGGAGATGATGGCTGAAGGGGAGTCCATGCTGACCACCACGCTAGGAGACAGCGAGGAGTGCTCAACAACCCCCTACCATCCTCCTTATCAGTCCAGGCTGTGACACCTAAAATGCTGGCAAATAAACCCTCTAAGACTCGTTTTGGAGGTTTAGAAAGCAGCAGCCTTTATTTCACTGTTGGATACTCGAGGCAATAATTTCCATCAGTCATGCATAATGAGACAAGAGCTGGGGACAGAGTGTACTTCCCACTTACATGCATATGTATAAATTCTCCCAGAAATCTTAGGCGTATTCTATGACTTTCAAAGGACTAATTTTAACATAATTATGAACTTTACTATGGCCAAATCTTTGCTAATCAGACCTTTGGAGCCTTCCTGACCTTGTATTTTAGATAGGGAAAGACTGAAAATGGAGAGAGACGCATCTGTTCAGCACATACCATACTTAACACAAGACGTTATCATTTTTTCTTTAAACAGTGTCAGGAAAAACAGTCTTCAAAAAAAATGCTATCAGGAAAACATTCTATCAGAGGGACATTCGGTCTAACTCTCAAAAAGATACACTTACTTAGATGAAACTTAGCTAAGTTTGTTAGAGAACTAATTCTGCAGAAAACCAATTCTACTTTAGCTTAAATCAAAATATTCCGCTTTTTGTAATAGTAACTACTTTTTGTATCAGCGGGAAATCTGTACTCTGCTCAGTTCGGCCTGGCCCAGCAGGACTGGAGAATCCTGGAATCATAGAATCACTTGGTTGGAAAAGACCTTTGAGATCATCGAGTCCAACTGTACCGGTCCTCTACTAAACCGTATCTCCCTGAGCACCTCATCTACCCGTCTTTTAAACACCTCCAGTGTTGGTGACTCAGCCACAAAGGCAGGAGGAAAGGCAGAGCCACAGCAGAGCTGGCCGGGAAGCAGCACGGTTCCCCCAGCTCCTCCAGGCTGGCGCTCAGGGGTGGCAGGCAGCAGCGTGGCGGGAGGAGGCTGCAGCCCCCTCCCTGCGTGTTCCCGCTGCGGGAGAGGAAGATGCCTGTTCTCACAGGAACAGGGCGCTGCTCAGACAGAGGTGCCCCCGCAGCCATTCGCTGCCTGTTGGGGACAGAGCGCCTCCAGCCCCGCGTGGTTACGAGCCCCTCGGCTGTGCGCAGGTGCAGAGCACGCCAGCCATGGCTTTGCATTTACTGCAGTAACGCAGGGGAGCAGACTCTCTATAAGAAGTGCAATGAGGTAATTACAAAATCACAGCCAGGAGGTTTGGCTTGTGTTTTTCGGTTAAACAGCTTATGTCACTAAGTATTGCAAAAAGGCTATGGTAGTAAGGTCCCTCCCTCCCAAAGTCAAGATTAACCATTTCAAGGTTCTGCCTTCCATCTGCCCTCCTGCTTTGCTTTTTATTCATTAAAGCAAAAAGTAAGCGGTCTATTACTTTCTCTCCTGGTTTCTACGGGGACATCTATTGCAGCAACAAAAGTGTAGGTGACTTCACATTAACTGTTTCTTTCTTTATATCTAACAAGTAAACCCACAGGAGACAGCAATTCTTGCAGTGAGAGTCCTTGCTTGGAGTTACTAACAACACATGATTTCAATAAAGAGCTCCTCTATAAGGAGATTGATCATGCATTCGTCATTCCATCTGGAACTCCAAGCCACACATACAGGAACTGGCTAAGAAAGCAAGTAGAAAACAGCAAAGTTCGCAAGAAGTCTGGTATTGGAACCTCCATCACTGACTCTTTATGCATGAGAAACTTTTCCTTCACTCAGAGGATTTGCCTCCTAAACAAAGGAGAACATTTAAGTTGAATTGTTGCAGTCTGAACTTGATTTAAAACAGATGAAATCTAATCTGCATAGTCCTGGGGCAGCATCAAACTTCTGCAACATCCAGGGAAACTCCAGAACAATGATGTCACTCTGCACTGTGGCAAGCATTGGAGTCAGGGTGTATTTAGATAAAGCGTGTAGCATCATCTATATTGAATTAAGACCAAGAAAGTAGTAACCTCAAACATCTGTGTAAAGGCGTATACTTTGACATCCATTAGCTAGGTTAGTCTGAGATTAGTTGCACAAACGCATGTTCACATACATGTTAAGGGAAAACCCACCTGGAATACTCAGGTAGAAGAATCTGCTTAGAAACATGACAATATGACAGAGTTGTAGACTATTACCAAATATTTTTCGTATTTGCTTTACTGTTTATCTTGTCACCTCCCTCAGCTTTAATTCATGATGGATTTTTATTTACACAGGTCCTGAAGTTGTAACTTGTGTGTAACTAGTACACAGACTTGACAATATTTGAACACCATGGTTTAACACAGCTCACAAAACTGAGAAAACTGTTTTGTAAACTAAAGGTGTAGTTCTGCTAAAAGCCACTTAAGTAACAAGGGTTCCATTTCTTAATTTTGACCTAAGCCTAAGTTTCAGGTTTTTCTGGAGAGGAGAGGGAAGAAGATGACTTTCCAAATCCACTACGGCCGATTTGCTAGGAGATAAATTGCATTTGAAGCATGCTGGGAAACAGAGGTAGCAAGGAACAAAGTAACTAGCTTGTGATAAATACTGTTATGCTTTCTCCATGGGCAGAGAAGGCTACCAAATTAAGACCGTGGAAGATGCGTGCCTCTTCTTATTTCTGCAGAGTCCTTCAGTCTTGTCACTAAGGTTTTAAGTGGGTGCTTAGGATGCCCAGAGCTTAGAATTGCTGTTGAAGCCAAGCAACTAGTTTTAAAAGAATTCACGGGTATTTGTTGTCCGCATAGCGACCTAGGGCTTTAGCTGTCAATGCAGTTTGCAAACTGCACTACTCACAGGGTGTTAATTCAAAATCTAGAAATACCATAAGCAGGAATGCAATATTCCTAGTCTCCTCAACTTTACTGTAACCTAACATCATAATTTTGTAGAACATTTTTTTGTGGCATTGCCCCCTCTTCCATTTGGTTTAGTTGTTGAGATTCAAGCGGATCCTGTCCGCATTAAAAAAGCAACCAAGAGACTGAAGAATTTACATTACTCTTTGGAACACAGTGTTTTACAGTACGTACAAAAATACTCCGGAAAAAACATACAGCTTCATTTGCAAAAACATTGAATTATAAATAAGTTATAACCTAGAAATTGCGTAGCATTTTTTCATATGATCAGAATTTCCCCCCACCCCTCAGAAAACCCTAATGCACTTAACTGGGAAGCAGTGTTACCAGTTTGCAAAACCAGGCTCAGGAATACTACCAGTGTTCAAGTAACAATTTAGAACAACTTCCACGCTTTATCTGAAACCACTGTCTGCATATCAGTTGCTTTCAAGACTGCTGCTTGCAGGTGGGTAGTAGTGTCACAACAGCCTCTGCTGCTGCTATGTTTAAGTACATCTTCAGCTGCGTATTCTGAGTGTAGCCTTACCCAGTGACAATAAAAACCCTCTAGTCTCATGCTGGAGCAATCTCAAGACAAAAATCAGAGAATGTGGCACAGAACATGTCTATCATCTCCACACCTCGGTAGCATCTTCTGCTGTATTTTCTTCAACATTTAGTTTATGGGCCTCCATGGGAGGCAACACCTGTGTAATGCACGGCTGTGCTAGACAGCAGAAGGCTACTAGCTGAGGAAGCTGCGCACCCATTGTGATCGATGCACAGGAGTAAGTGTGCCAAATGGGAAAATAATTTAAGGTAAGAACAATATATGCACACGAACTAAGAAAGCACAAACGAATACAAGAACTTTCACACATGCTTGAAACCAGAACGTGCTTGCAGTGACTGGTTAACCCTGTTTACATACATTCGGAATCCAAGTCACAGGACAGGTTGTTTTCAGTGGCTTTTTCAAAAGCTGTTTCAACCACAGACAGTTAAGACTTAAAAGATTAATAAAGATAACTGTTACAAGAATATGCAAAGAGCAGTTCAAAAGGAACCATGATTTTAGCTGGCCAGTTGCAGTATGGCAACAGTAACCTTCCTTACTTTGTTAGTAACTGCAATACATATTGATAATATGGACCATCAAACAAGCAATCATCTTCTTTACCTGAAGAGATATCGGCTAGCCGTTAAGGGTAAGCTTGATGGATCTTTTAATAATACAAACACTATTTGTTGGAACAGGAGATGAAGAATCTGGTAGTTCTTTACTGGAAAGACGCTACAACACACAGAAGATGCCACCGGGAGGAAGAAAAAAAAAGGCAAGTTTTAAATTCATTAACTTAGAAGCAGCAGCAAATAAAACCCTTCCTATCTGAATATAACATTCTTTATGTACCAAAACAGTATGGCCTGAACGCAAACATTTACAGAGTAGGATTTTTTTCACTACACCACTTGTTTAGTTACTACCAGTTTACAGAAGAACATTTTTCTGTCTTCACGCTTCTTTCCTGGCATCAGTCAAGGTAATTATATTCCTACTCAACACCATAATAGCGGAAACTACTGTTCTTCTCATATCCAAGGAGCAAGAACACAGAGCATCTCTACTGCCCAGCTTACTTCTGGTCTTATAGCCATATTTTCACAACATTTTACGTGACATGGAAGAGTTAAAGGCACTGATACACTTCCAGGCTTCCAAGTCTTGTCACAGAAATCTGTATGCGAGTGTTTAAGATCAGATCATCTTATGGAAGATCTGCAGTGAGTTCAGATCTTTTTTTGCTTAAGAGAAGAGCAAATCAGGAAAAAAACTGCGTCAGTGTTTGCACAGAAACGTGGTTTATCAAGTTCAATAACTTGGAAATTTTGGCTTCACTATTGTGAGTACACCCAGAAGGTCACTCACTCTTCAGTCTGGTGGAAGAACGCTAGGCAAAGCTTACCGACGACTTAGATCTGCCAGGCTTACAGGGATTAATAGTAAATAAGTCTTTGTACATGAAACAAAAATTCTAGTTTTACTTTACCTATGAAAACAAAGGCACAGCATGTAATACCTGTGATCTTGATGTGTCGGTGACTGGAATCGGCGTAGATCTTCCTCCAAGGACACCCTGAAAAAGCCAGAAGGGATTCATTAGGCGATATCCTCAAATTCATGACTTGTGAGACAGCAAGACCCAGCATCTAAGATACTTAAAACCTGAGTACACACATGCATCGCCATTGCATTCGGGTTTTTTTTCAAGACCTCTAAGCACACATACAGCATTTCAGGTATTCCAACCTTCAGTCTACCAACAAGACCACATGTTGATGTGAGGATGTGCCCTGAAGACTTCATGTTTAAGTACCAAGCTACACTAAATATAAAGCTCTTTATCCTCCCATTTGAGAGGCCAAATGCTTTAATCTGTTACAGTAGGTTTAGATTATATCAATGAATCAAAGGGTTTAACACACACACACACAAATCTGATTTCAAGGATGGCAAGAAGCCAGATACTACCAAATCGTCTGGTATTTGGCCGGTGCAAAAATAATTGCCGTTTTTGTCATTGTAAACTGTGATGCTTATTTATCTGTGTTCATGTAGAACACCATAATAGAGTACAAAATTCACTCTACTTCTGCCGATAGTTTGTTTTCACCGTTTGTGCCTTTTCATGTTATGCTGTCAAATTAAAGGCACAAAAAAAGAACATTCAATTGGTTTTGTGAGTTCAAAAGTGGATGCAAGGTAGCAGAAACTGCTAGCAATATCAACCAAGCATTTGGCCAGGGGACTGTCAAACCTACAGCTCAACATTGCTCCCCAGAATTCCATAAAGGAAACGAGAGCCTTGAAGACGAGGAGAATCGCGTGCATCCTTCTGTGATAGACGTAAACCCATTGAGGGCCAGTATTGAAGCAGACCCAAGCAAAACAACTTGAGAGGCTGCAGAAGAACAAAACGTTGACCATTCAACAGTTGTTCAACATTTGCACCAAGTTGGAAAACCAAAAAGTCTCAATAAATAGGTGCTGCACAAGCTGAACAAAAAGTCAGAAGAACTGCCATTACGAAGTCTACTCTGCACCTTCTTTGGGCAACAAAAATGATCCCTTTCTTGATTACATTATGACTTGTGGTGAAAAATGAATTCCGTATGACAAGTGACAGTATTCTGAGAAGAGGCTGGACCAAGGTAAAGCACCAAAACACTTTCCTCAAATCAAGCCGCATTGAAAGGAGATTATGGTCCCTTTTTGGTGGTCAGTAAGTGCAATCATCCTCAACATAATTGCTATACTAAAATTACCTTCATATTTGAGTACAGCTTCCAATCAACACACTAAATGCAGGAGTGGCCATTCTTAAAACAACGTTTAGACAAGACTACCGTTACCAGACAGGAATCTCGGGCCTCTCAGAAAGTCTTGCTACCCAACCCTTGAAATGTTTAGAATCTGTAGCTGAAATATTTAAAACCAGAAAACAGTCTGCAAGTTAATTCTGTACAAGTGTCGAACCCAAGATTTTCCTAATTATTCTTTGCCTGTGTCTCAGATCAGAGGTCAAGACACAAGAGCAGCTACTTAAGGAGATTTCTATACAGCAAAAAAACAAACCAAGCATTTCTCTAAAGCTTCCACAAAAACAAGATTTATCAAGCAATTCCATACTCTCATTTCAGCAGTGGATAACCTGTTGAGTAGGCTGACTGATTTCTAAAGCAGTGAAACTATCAATAGGCATCCAAAAATGATCTGCCAGAGCAGGACTAGCTCATACTTTTATATTTATAAAATCCATACCCTCCTCATTTTGAGATAATTTTTTTCTTAATTGTTTTAATGAACTACGTCGAATGAGTAGTTCATTTATCAATCAGTCAGTGCAGTAAAATAAGTACAGCAGTATTTGGAGACCCCACCGTTAGACCAGAAGCGGTGCCTGATCTGCTGTACATTAACAACTATGCATTATGTCCAAGGCAATTTCTCATAGCTACATCCTATGTTTAAATTCTTATTCCTAAATCCATCGGGGATGGATCTCTGTGTTTCTCCTCAGTTATTTCATTAATTCTATATCAATAACTAAAACTACTTCAAGCTCTCACACGGCCTAGCCCCCCCTTCCTTACCTTCTCTCCACCTCTTGTTTTTTTGGGACAATCTTCTGATGTGTGTAAATGAGGTCGCTTAAGTGCAACTTTCTTAGCACCTGTAACTGGAGCCCCACTTGATTCACTTTGTCCTTCGATGAGGTGTGCTTTAAACTGAGGTATTGTGTTATGTCCTGGAGTGCTGCAACCAATTTGAGGTCCTGATGTTCTTACTGCAACTGTAGCCTCCACCTCTGCAGGAGACACAGAACTTTTAGAGTTTGACTACAAAATTAAGACTGCATTCCACCTACTACTTTGATACTTACTTGAATCAATACCTGGAATGGAGAGTCTGTCAGACACTGATGGCATAACTACGTGAGGCACCTTCTCTCTTGTTTTATCACCATTAGACTTCTGATAGACAGCATTTCTGTAACAGTCAGATGCTACAGTTATAAAATGCTGCTTTGCAAAAACTATATATTCCAGCTCATAGTAACAGCTCTACTCAGCAACACAACCTCACAGCAAATCTAAGCAAGAGATCTTCATTTTGCTGAACTTCAGACCACAAAATCAAACTTAGGCATTTTCTTTATTCCTACATGTTCATGTATATTAAATAAACTCTTTACAGGACTTCTTTAATCCGTCTCCTCCCACATGCCCAAAGGAGACGCCAGTTTTGTTCCTCAAGCCATTAGAGCCCCCCACGTGCTTTGTAATCCACATACATTCAAACAAGAAATCCGAGACCTCATTCACATTCTGAGTCAGTTCAAAGCAGCTTCTTCGTGGTTGCAAGGTTCTGTCTCTGCTGTAGAGGTGTCCAACTTAGGTATTCTACTTAACCATGAAAAATCAGATGGGTTCTGCAGTCTTTGTCTCTGGAACTCTCTGCACAGCTTACATCTGAAGAAGTCCTTTTTCGATGAAGCCCACTTACATTTGGGCTCGTACTGGACACGCTTTGCTGAAACAACAGTTAAAAAAAAAGTCTTCCAATATTTATTAAAACAATAAAATATTGTTTTATGGGAGGCTGCCGGCAGCCCAACAGCGCTGCGGGTCCTCCCGGCAGCCGCCGATGACGGTCGGGTGGAGGCTGGCGCGTCTGGCGGAGCCTCCGCTCGGAGAGGCTTTGCCGGCAGCGGGGGAGGAGCAGGCTCTGAGCCGACATCGCGGCGGACGGGGGTCCGTGGGCTCTCGCTGCCTCTCCGGAGCCCCTCGTGAGCTGCGCTGCAACTCCTGCGCCCGGGATCGGCCCCTGGAGGCGCTACCCGATGGCGGCGCTGCGGCTGCTCCGGGGCTGCCGCCGCTTTGCTGAGAAGGAGAAGGAAGGAAAGAGGCAGCAGCGGAGCTTTTATCTGGGCTCGGCGCTGCCGGCCAGAGGCACTCCCCCCGCGATGTGCACGGGAGTCTCTGGCCGCCCACCCTCCGCTAACCCCGCCGGGTCCGCGGGTACCAGCGCCCGCCTGACTGCCCCGACCCGTGCCGACGCCGGGGGAGCCGGACTCCGAGCGGCTGCGCTTTGAGGACGGGTGGAGTCGCGAGGGACGGATGCTTTTCAGAGCCATCGTTCCGGAGGTGCAGATGGGGAAGGGCTTGCTCTGACCTTGCCAAGTCCAGTGCTGCCTCCTGCCAGTATCTGCGGATACACACTGGGCAGCTGTTTGTGGGACCCCTGTATCCTCCTGGCTGTGTCGGGGAAAGTTGGTGTCTTCAGGGGAAACTTGCAGGAATAGGCAGGATGCTTGCAGCATACAGCACTCAACTGTAGGTCTATAGGACCAGGTCTTCCAACTGAGCTGAACCAGTAATTACGTTCTGACCCAAGTCTTCTGGTCCCATGGCAGTTTGAGAAGGTGGACTTATATATGTAACAACAACCAACACCTACTCTGAGGGTGCACTCTGCTACTCACGGCGCCAAGCCTGACAATATTCAAGAAGCATTTGTACGGTGCTGTCATACACACAGTGTGAACTTTGGGGTTGTCCTATACAGGAACGGGAGTTGGACTTGGTGATCTTTGTGCATCCCTTCAAATTCAGGTCATTCTATGATTGCCAGAAGAACCAAGTTTTCATACCTTCTTTATTTGCTGTAAGATTTCTGCAGGAAAAAAAATTATGGAGATGCTTTTCCTTTACATTAGCTGCTCTAATCTTCATACCTTCCTTTAGCACGTTGAGGTTGTTGGCCTGCCAATAAACTAACATGAAATTTAAATTTAGTGTTGTAGCTTAGTGGAGATTGTTTGCATTAGGTATTTGTCAAAGTCACATATAGTTTCTGTAGAAACAGCAAGCCTTTAAGTCTGTCCAACCCAAACAAAGAACAAGAAGTTTCCCACCTAGCTGAACAAAAATGCTACCCAAGCACCCTATGAATAGTCTCAAGGTGATGAACGTGACCTAAGATGCCCGTTTCACATCCAGTACAGACCAGATATATAACAGCTATTTAAGTACAAATATGCATTTATGTGCTCATTTACAGCTGTGGTTTGCTAATCATGCAGCTCAGATCCTAGCTGATTGTAACCTGAATAACTTCATACTCCTTAAGCATTAGTGTTTTGGTTGTAAATAGATCTAGAGGACTTTCTCAATCAACCCAATCGTGCACACCTAGTGAGACCAGACACATCATTCAAGGTTCAGGCTAGTTGTTTTATTTTCTATTTACAGCTGCGATTGTGTTTTTTTGTAACAGTTTTGTAATATCATAGAAGTTCTCATTAGTTTAGATGTTAAAATTCTGTCTGTCCAAGAAAGACTGGATTTTAGGGACATTTGAGATATCAGAATCACTAATTTAAACAGTTTATTTCTTAGCTGCCTGCAGACAGTCATTTACAGTTTCACAGTTTCACAGTATCACAAGGTTGGAAAGGACCTCTGAGATCATCAAGTCCAACCTATAACCCAACACTAACACCAACCCATCATCTAAACCATGGCACTCAGTGCCTCATCCAGTCTTCCCTTAAACACCTCCAGGGTCGGCGACTCCACCACCTCCCTCGGCAGCGCATTCCAATGGCTAATCACCTTTTCAGTGAGGAACTGTTTCCTAAGATCAAGTCTAAACTTTCCCTGACGAAGCTTGAGTCCATGCCCTCTAGTTCTGTCACTGGTCACCTGAGAGAAGAGACCAACCCCTGCCTGACTACAACCTCCTTTTAGATAGTTGTAGAGAGCAATAAGGTCTCCCCTGAGCCTCCTCTTCTTCAGACTTAACAGCCCCAGCTCCCTCAGTCGCTCCTCGTAGGGCTTGTGCTCCAGCCCCTTCACCATCTTTGTTGCCCTCCTCTGGACACACTCCAGCATCCTGATATCCTTCCCAAACTGAGGGGCCCAGAACTGTACACAGTATTCAAGGTGAGGCCTGACCAGTGCCGAGTACAGGGGAATGATAACTTCTCTGGTCCTGCTCGCCACACTATTCCTCACGCAGGCCAGAATGCCATTGGCCTTCTTGGCCACCTGGGCACACTGCTGGCACATGTTGAGCTTCCTGTCAACCAGCACTCCCAGGTCCCTTTCTGCCTGACTACTCTCCAGCCACTCTGTCCCCAGTCTATAGCTATGCGTGTGATTGTTGTGTCCAAAATGAAGTACCCGACATTTGGACTTATTAAACATCATCCCATTAGAATTGGCCCATCTCTCCAGTCTGTCCAGGTCCCTCTGTAGGGCCATCCTACCCTCTAACAGATCAACCCTTCCTCCCAGCTTGATATCGTCTGCAAACTTGCTGATGATGGACTCAATCCCCTCATCCAGATCATCAATAAAGATATTAAAGAGGACCGGACCCAACACTGATCCCTGAGGGACACCACTGGTGACCGGCCGCCAACTGGATGAAACACCATTCACCACCACTCTCTGGGCTTGACCATCCAACCAATTCCTAACCCAGCACAAAGTGCTCCCATCTAAGCCACGGGCTGCCAGCTTCTCTAGGAGTCTACTGTGGGAGACAGTGTCAAAGGCCTTGCTAAAGTCCAGGTATACCACATCCACAGCCTTCCTCTCATCCACCAGGCGAGTCACATGGTCATAAAAGGAGATCAGGTTGATCAGGCAGGACCTGCCCCTCCTAAACCCATGCTGGCTGGGCCTGATCTCTTGGCCGTTCTGCAGGTGCCGCATGATTGCATCCAGTATTATCTGCTCCATAATTTTACCTGGGACCGAGGTCAGGCTGACAGGTCTGTAATTACCTGGATCATCCTTACGGCCCTTCTTGTGGATGGGCGTCACATTGGCCAACTTCCAGTCTTCCGGGACCTCTCCGTTGAGACAGGACTGTTGAAAGATGATGGAGAGCGGCTTAGCAAGCTTATCCGCCAGCTCTCTCATCACCCTAGGATGGATCCCGTCCGACACCATAGACTTATGAGGGTCCAAGTGGCTCAGCAGATCTCTAACTTCCTCCTCATGGATTGCAGGAGGGCCATATTGCACCCTGTCCCCATCAACCACTTTGGAGGACCAACTGTCTAGCGAACAGACTTCCTTACTGTTGAAAACTGAGGCAAAGAAGGCATTAAGTACCTCAGCTTTCTCTGCATCTTTGGTTACTATATTTCCCTCCATATCCAACAAGGAGTCGAGGTCGCTGCCGCCCTTCTTTCTACCATTGATATATTTATAAAAGCTCTTCTTATTATCCTTAACAGAAGTGGCCAATTTGAGCTCCAGCTGGGCTTTTGCTTCCCTGAGTTTTTTTCTACACGACTTAACAACATCTTTGAACATGACCTGGCTTACGTCCCCTTCTTTCCAGCGGCGATACATCCTCTTTTTCTTACTTAGCTCCTTCAGAAGCTCCTTACTCATCCAGGCCGGCCGTCTGCCCCTACGACTCTTCTTACAACACATGGGGACAGCCTGCTCCTGCGCCTTCAAGATTTCATTCTTGAAGTGCATCCAGCCTTCCTGGACCCCCTTGCCACTAAGAACTGTTTCCCAGGGTACTTTCCTGACTAGTTCCTTAAATAATCTGAAATCTGCCCGCCGGAAGTCCAGCATCGATGTCCTGTTCCTAGCTTTTCTTGTTACATTGTTTACAGAAAACTCAATTATCTCATGATCACTACACCCCAGACAGCCTCCGACCACAACATCACCCACCAGCCCTTCTTTATTTGTAAACAGCAGGTCAAGGAGAGCCTCACCCCTGATGGGCTCACTCACCAGCTGTGACAGAAAGCAGTCCTCAATACACTCCAAGAACCTCCTGGACTGCCTCCTCTCGGCAGTGTTAAGTTCCCAGCAGATATCCAGAAGATTAAAGTCTCCTAAAAGAACAAGGGCAGCTGATCTAGGGGCAGCCTCCAGCTGTTTAAACAACAGAAGATCCACCTCCTCCTCCTGGTCGGACGGTCTATAACAGACTCCAACCAGGAGGTCAGGCTTGACTTCCCCTCTGACCCTTACCCATAGGCACTAAATCTGGTCATCACTGATCTCAACTGCAACGGCATCCAGGGTTTCCTTAGTATAGAGGGCTACCCCTCCACCCCTCCTCTCACACCTGTCTCTCCTGAAGAGCCTGTAGCCTTCCATGGCAGCACTCTAGTTATGAGTCATTCCACCACGTTTCCGTGATAGCAACTATGTCATAGCTCTCCCGCTGAACCAGGACTTCCAGCTCCTCCTGTTTGTTCCCCATACTGCGTGCGTTTGTGTACATGCACTTCAGTTGGCTTACTGATGACACCTTCTAAGATGGCTCATCCTCCACAGGAACATCTCTGGTGAGCCTAGTTACTCCTCCCTCCCCCTTCATACCTAGTTTAAAGCCCTCTCTACAAGCCCTGCCAGCTCCTGGGCTAGAATCCTCTTACCCTTTGGAGTTAGACAAGACCCATCTGGGTCAAGTAGGCCAGGTGCCGTAAAGGTTTATCCGTGATCGTAGAACCCAAAATTCCTTTGCCGGCACCAGACCCTAAGCCATTTATTAAGAGCGTGGATTCTTTTATTCCTTTTGGTATACATCACTGCCACCAGAGGAACCGAGCAGAACACCTCCTGTGCTCCTGCTCTATCCATTCACCAACCCAGCTCCTGGAATTCCTTTTTAACGACCCTTGACCCTCTTTTAGCTAGCGCATCACCGCCAGCCTGGACCACCAGAACCGGGTAATAATCTGACGGTTTAATTAGGTCCGGGATTCTCTTAGCGATATCCCCTACCCGGGCTTGGGGAAGGCAGCAGACTTCCCTGTGAGTTGGATCTGGTTCACACATAGGTATCTTCATCCCTTTGAGAAGGGAGTCACCCACTACAACTACCCTCCTTTTCTTTTTTTTACTCGAAGTTCTGACCTGTCTGACAGGCAATGCAAAGTTAATAACCTCCTCAGGTGAGTTCTCTGCAATACTGTCCTCCACCTGAGCGTCAAATTTAGGCAACTTTAAAATGCTATGCTAGTACAGCAGTTATTAGGTCACATTTAGATAAGCTAGAATTAAAGATACTAAGTGCAAAATATAGGCCTACTGGTATCTATGAAATTCTGTATAACATAGGTCAAATCAACATTAATTTTTCCTGCATTTTCTGCTTTCTTAAATATGATTCCAAGAAACCACATTGACACGTGTCCATTCCTAAAAAGACAGATTTTCAGGTCTGTCATTTTTCCAGAGATGCCAGTTATTTGTACACTTATGTCGATTCTCAAGGGATTAAGCAAAACTGTTCAGTTGTACACAGCAGTTAAAGATTAGAGGCAGCCCTTACTTAAGGTTAGAGTACTTCTCTTTGAAGTTCTCCCTTCTTTAAAAACACCTTATATGTTCAGAACCTGGCCTGTCAGAGCACGTACCTACAAAACAGTAAGTACATAACCCTTCTGATTCTGAAGTATCTGGCTTTTAATAGTCTGAGCCAAGAAAATCATTCTGTGAATGTCTGTACCAGGTGAAGGCCACAGAAAGGTCATAGAGTAAGTGTCTTCATAATAGTCATACCAAGCAGTAACTTGCTTAGGTTCTACAGCAGGAGGAAAATGGCACTCGGAAAGTTTATCGAAAGAGTGACTTATGCCCAACAGAATTTGTTCCCTTTAATCATAGAATAGTTTGGGTTGGAAGGGACCTCAAAGATCGTACAGCTCCAGAGGTCTTTTTTGAAACTTTCTTCTATGTGTTTTCCAGAAAGCTAGGGGGTGGGTTTAGGATTGCAGTCCTATCAACTAGTCTTCCCAGTCAGAATGGCTGTTAACTTACCAGTGTAGCTAGATATTGACTTAATTTGCCCTGCCTTGTTTATAGGCATTGTCAGCTTCCACTGCATGAGTAAAATTATTCATAATGAATATTTTCCTTCTTATGAAATTATTTTCATTACAAGTAGAGAAGGAAAGCCTGTGTTTAATTGCTGTGAAGTACATCTACATTAAAACACCTATTGCAGCAGCTTCCTACATGTTTTATGTATCACTTGCATTGCAGAAAGTTTGCACAAAACAAGAACAGGTTTTAAGCTTTGCCAGCAATCAAGATCTTTCCGCTGTATGGAAGACTACCATCTGCCTTGCATTGCCCCATTATTCCTACAGAGATTATAGGGAGAGGTTGAAATAAAGGACAATATCAATTAGATATCACATAAAGGACAATATCAATTAGATATCACATACGATCAAATTCTTTAGTCAAGAGTAGATATTTTTCAGTAGCTTGAATGTATTACTGAAAGTTTGATGTCACAGCTTAAAAGCTAAAGAGAATGACACTCAAAGTTTTATCAGAAGAATGACTTATGCCCAACAGAATTCGTTCCCCTTTAGACATAGAATATAGATGGGGTTGGAAGGGACCTCAAAGATCACACAGTTCCAGCCCCTCTTCCGTGGGCATGGACACCTTTCACTGGATCAGGTTGCTCACAGGCTCATCCAACGTGGCCTTGAACACTTCCAGGGATGGGGCATCTACAACCTCTCTGGGCAACTTGTGCCAGTGCCTCACCACCCTCACAATGAAAAAAATTCTTCCTAGTATCTCATCTAAGTCTCCCTTCTCTCAGGTTAAAACCAGTCTCCCCACGTCCTGTCACTGCATTCCCTTATAAAGAGCCTCCCCAACTCTCCGGCAGCCCCCTCTAAGTAGTGGAAGGCTGCTGTAAAGTCTCCCCAGAGCCTTCTCTTCTCCAGGCTGAACAACCCCAACTCTCTCAGCCTGTCCTCGCAGGGGAGGTGCTCCAGTCCCCGACCATCTTCGTGGCTGTCCTCTGGAATCATTGTAACAGAACCATGTTCTTCCTGTGCTGAGAACTCCAGAACTGAACACAGTACTCCAGGTGAGGTCTCACGAGAGCAGAACAGAGAGGCAGAATCACCTCCCTCAAGCGGCTGGTCACACTTCTTTTGATGCAATCCACTGCAGTTGGCTTTCTGGGCTGCAAGAGCACATTATGAAGCTCAAATTGAGCTTCTCATCCATCAGCATCTCCAAGTCCTTCTCTTCAGGGCGGCTCTCAAGTCATTAGAATTGAAAAAAAAATAATTCTTCTCTTTCCCATGGGTACCAGGGATCTTAAGAGATAATGTAGCATATATGTCAAACTACCTACTCATCCACCAGCCTTCTCCTTAAATCAGAAGTCTGTTGCAGTTTCACATATTGCCAGCTCATGCTATGATTTTACCACCACAGTGAACATCTCCAACAGATCTCTGTTCCAATAGATCCTCATCTTGTACAATAAGTTAACTTGGGTTTATTTGTTCCCACTTTTACTGCTTATTTATAGCTTTACAAAGCTGCCAGCCCTTTATTTCTGCATATGCTGAGAGACGAAGGGTAAGTGTATCCCAGGACAGTTCACGGTGCTGCCTTCAGCTATCACGGCTCCCTGGAATGCGTTCTTTCATTCATGAGGTCAGCTTAGAATCATAAAATCGCTTGGTTGGAAAAGACTTTGAGATCATCGAGTCCAACTGTACCTGCCCCCTACTAAACCATATCCCTGATTACCTCATCTACGTGTCTTTTAAACATCTCCAGGGATGGTGACTCAGCCACCTCCTGGGCAGCCTGTGCCAGTGCCTGAAAACCCTTTAGGTCAAGAAGTTTTTCCTAATGTCTAATCTGAACCTCCCCTGGTGCAACTTGAGACAGTTTCCTTTCGTCTTATCTCCTGTCACTTGGGAGAAGAGACCAACACTCACCTCACTACAACCTCCTTTCAGGGAGCTGTAGTCAGTGATGAGGTCTCCTCTCAACCTCCTTTTCTTCACACTAAACAGCCCCAATTCC
Organism: Dromococcyx pavoninus; assembly: GCA_033558185.1. NCBI lineage: Eukaryota > Metazoa > Chordata > Aves > Cuculiformes > Neomorphidae > Dromococcyx > Dromococcyx pavoninus. Next base: position 485,990 of record JAUMJL010000026.1, read on the forward strand.
CTCAGCTGCTCCTCATAAGACTTGTTCTTCAGCCCCTTCCTCAGCCTCGTTGCCCTTCTCTGGACACATTCCAGCACCTAGATGTCTTTCTTGTAGTGTGAGGCCCAAAACTGAATATATGATTCAAGGCGTGGCCTCACCAGTGCTGAGTACAGGGGCACAATCACTTCCCTGGTCCTGCTGATTACAGGCCAGGATGCCATTGGCTTTTTGGCCTCTTGGGCCACTGGTGGCTCATATTCTGCTGGCTGGAGCTGGGGAAATGATCACACCAACACTCCCATCCTGCCTGCAGCACAGGGACAGTCCCTCTTGCCTACTGTCTTCCTGACACTCCTGTCAGACAGTGGGGATGGAAAGACCCAATTCCCTAATGTTGTTTTCATTTATCCTCATCCAGTAAGTGCTGATGAGTGAGCACGTTGCTGCTTGACTCACGCTGGTGTGGGCAGGATTTTATGCTTTGTGTTAATGACAACAACAAGTACTCCCTGTAACTTATTGCCATGTCTGATACTGTCCCCCAGTCTGTGCCTGTAATTCTTTTTATTTAACAAATTAAGAAAATCAATTATGATCACTCCTAAAACAGTTCCCTTCTGAGCTGACACAGAGCTGTTTGGAATGCTGCTGACATTCAAGGCAGATCTTTATTTTTCTTACATAGAATCTCAGAATCATAGAATGGTTTGGGTTGGAAGGGACGTTTTCGGGTCATCCAGTCCAAACCCCGTGCAGTGAGCAGGTTGCTCAGAGCCTTATCCAACCTGACCCTGAATGTTTTCGGGGATGGGGCAACCTTTTTCAGTGTTTCACTACCCTCAGCCTGAAAAATTTCTTCCTAACATCTAGTCTAAACCTGTCCTCTTTTAGGCTGGTGAGGACCTCCATCTGTTCTGCTTTCACGCCTTTCAACAAAAAATGCGTTCCTTCAAGCACTGACTTGATCTTTGGGATCTCTTCACCTTAGGCAATAACTGAAAATTTTCCATCATGGATTTCTTACTTTTCCCAAGAAACTTGATGTTAATTTGCTGTTCACTCTTACACACGGATATTTCCTACTGAGGTTAAGAAAACATCTATATTTGAACAGGCTTCCACTCCTACTGAGTGAAAGCATTTGAGTTGAGCCTTGTCTCACTGTGACAGGTTAGAATATAACCATCTCTTTATCTCTCCTATCTCAATCTTGCTTCCTGAGCCATAGGGTTAGTCTCAGTATTTTTGTGTCAGACCTCATATATAATTTTGGGCCAACATAGTCTATTACATTGTCTGTTTCAAGCTAGGTATTAAAGCAACTCAAAACACCCGGAATCTGTTCTGCACCATGGCATTTTGACAACAATTCCCCACTCACGTTCGAACCTTCAAGAAGTTAAAAGTAGAATCATACTGGTTTTGTAAAGTCAAATAAATCTTTGCAAAAAAGTTGCTCCCCAACTGCCTTGATGTCTTGTCATATCAGAACCTTTCTCTAGGATTAGAACATGCATCTTTTCTGTACTCTTTCGGATGTCTGCAGGGCCTTTGTTGAAATAAAATACATTTTATTTGGCAAAATGCTTCAAAGAAACACACATTTCATCCTGAAGATTCAGCAAACTAACAAAACAAATGGTTGGTGTTCAGACATGAAGGCACTTTGGGCAGGACAGCCTTACCTACCCTTTGCAAATAACTTCATGCTATGGGGAGTTAAAAATTACTTTATTTATTTATTGAACTTTTGCATGGTAGTACTTTTGCTAACATTTCTAAGTCAGATGCTTCTGCAAGAAATTGAACTGATAAAGCAAAAAAAAACCCTAAACCAACAGATTTTGAAGCAAATTTCTGGAGAGATTTTTAAACCTATATTCATTCCCCTTTTTATTCTCAGACTTTATAATGGTTTGCTTTAAGATTTTATGATCCTCACAACAATAATGTAGTCTTGGAATCAGAAAAGCTGTTGTTTGTATCCTGCCCTCTGTTCTTTTCTCTCAGGTTGCTATCATCTATTTTGTGTCAGGAAAACACCTGCCTTTATTTATTTCCCAGTTTAGATGGCTAATCACCCAATTATTTTTCTTTAGTATTGCAATGGTGGCTGCATTTGCCTGCAGATGTAAGTAATGGAATGTTTTTAATGGAGAGGTGATACCTTTCTTTAAATCACCTGCAACAATTAACAGGTCTTCAAGCAGTAAAGTTTTTCCTTAGGTGCAATTCTAGTGTTAAATGTAAATGAAGCTTAACTTGATTGCTTCAATCACTGTAAACTTTTACAGACAGTGGGTGTCTGGGAAACCAAGGGCATTAAGGATAGGTGAAGCAAGATGGTCAGGTCCTAAGTGGGTAAAGTTCCAATAGAGAAAAAATTGGTGTATTCTTTTTACGAAAAAGGGACAGTTGTTGAATTTATTGGTAGCCTTTCTGTTATTTTGCTCGAGTTTATGAATTCTCGCTTCCAGTATTCTATTTCGAAGATACTTGAGAGTTGTCTTTGAAGGACAGAACTGAGGAGACTGATTGGATTGGCTACCCTGTGAGTAGTATTTTTTTGTAGAAAATGAAGTTCTCTTGCTGTTTGGCAGCTATGTATGTAAAATTTTTTCTAACATGTAATTGTTGTGTTCTACCTATATAGTTTTCACAATATTACATGTAGCAGTGACTAAAATATACTTTGGGTTAGAATGTGAGGAATTTGGGGAGGGTTTGTTTCAAGGTAGTGCTTTTCTCTACTATGTGTATTATCATAACTTCCAAAACACCTCCGTGTAGTGTCTCAGTTATAGAAATGTGTGATAACTAATTAATTATTGTTAGTTGGGGCTCTTTTTTGGTGTTTGTGTTTGTTATCCAGTTAGCATGTTGAAAAAGTGAAATTATTTCTTAGACTCTTTTCCTCAGTTTGTTAATGTGTGACTCTGTGGCTGGTGTCATCACCACAATCTGGGATTTTTCAGTAGTGGGATAGCCTACTTGGCACCAGGCTGATGGAATTCACCTCTCTTAAAGGGGAAAGAGGATCTTTGCTTAAAAGCTTGTGGCACTCATTGACAGAGCTTTGAACTAGACTTGAAGGGGAAGGAGGATAATATCATGCTTGCCTGAGACAAGCATAGGGGTGACACATTGAAGGTTAGTGGGATAAGGTGCTAGTGAGAGCCCTCAGTCTGTATCTCTGAGATGTGCTGAGTATGCTGGAGCACAGCTGATCCTACAGAGATGATCCAGGGGCTACTGAGCAAATAGGAGCTAAGAGGGATACACCAGTGAAACAACCTGAAGGAATTAAGGGGTATTGCTTTAAGAAGGTGGCATAGCTGAAGGCCCAGTTGAAATATCTCTACACCTTCCATGCTGAAAACCATTGTACAGCAGGAGAGCTCTGATATAGGTTGCTATCATGGAAACATCATTGTATAGCTTATGCAACTGGAGTGCCACAATGGATTGCTACAAACTCTTCAGAGGGGAGGGTCAAGGAAGGAGAGGTGGTGAATATAAGGGGGGGGGTGGCTTGTCTAGAGCTTAGTGATGGTAATGATAGGGTTGAGTGTTTATGGGTAAGAGTTAGGGGGAAGACAAGCAAGACAGATATTGCTGTAGGAGCCTGATACAGACCACCCAATTAGGATGAAGAGACAGATGAATTATTCCGTAAGCAGCTGGGAGAAGTCTCACTATCATTAGCCCTTGTCCTCATGGGGGACTTCAGTCTTCCAGATGTATGGAAAGAGAGGAAACAGTCTAGGAGGCTCTCGTATCTGTGCTTTAACATATGTATCCACCTATCAGCTGATCTTCTGGCACTGCTGGTTGTCTATGTTTGTTTGGACATAAATGCCTCCAAGGGGCTGATACTTATGAGGGAGTGTGTAGCTGGAATCATATAACAATGCAATATGTGAATGAAAAAGGTGTGATATTTTACTTTGTTGTTATCTTTTAGCTTTAAAGCTTTTTCTCAGATGAATTGTGTTGCAACCCATAAAACAAAAAGACATCTTCGTCTAGAAAGATTTTTATTGTATTTTATTTGGCAAAGTGCTTCGTGATGCTTAATACACTTTAATGTCCTAACATTTTAAAGATTAAAGGAGGGTCGGACTTTAAATGGATTTTTGAAGGCAGTTTGGAGGAACTGTACTTTTCATGCATATGCATATACCTAATCTGCCAACTACTGCACCTGATCCTTTCTGCTTTAACACAAAGTCTGACTGAAAAGTGAAACTGCTACAGAGAAAATACTTGTGATATTAAAATATTATTCACAGAACAGAGAAATTATCAGAAAAAGATTTGATTCAGCCTTTGGATTTTTTCTTACAAATGAGGACGATCTTATCTGTGTAATGTACCATATTTGACTCTAGAAATATTTTTGTCAGCAATTATTTGTATATATACATTTAGGCCCTGATGAATATTGGCTGAAAATAACATGGAACTTGTAAAGCATGGAAGTATTGTAAGCTAATTCTTTTTTTTTAATAAATGTTCTCAAAATTTATTAAGCTATCACATTATGTGGGAAGATACATGGTAAGAGATAATAGTGAACAGCAGAAGATAGGATTACTGAAGACCAATTTCAGGTGGGTGGATTTAAACAAGTGGTGGCTGAAGTTTTTTTCTAGTTGCTGTGAGGTTTTTTATTTTTCTTTGAGGTTCATAAATTAAGGGACACAATTCTAGGAAATATTTGTAACCTGGTGAGTTACTTGGAAATACAGACATTTTAAGTCACTCCTAACTGTTGCTGTTGAAACACCAAGCTTGCCTTGGAGGGTACAACTTCTGGCCTGTGTTATTACACTGCTGGCTTGCTGCTAATGGCTATGAGCTCCTCATACTGGCAGTTATAGTGGATTCCTAGCTTAATTGAAATTGCTTGTTAGTATTGAAACTTGCCACTGTACGCTGAGCAACCAAAACAGTGCCTCTGCTCTGCTTCCCCAGGGAATGCTTGTGCTGCTTAATGTAAGACTTGGCTACAGCTCTTCATCTGGTCAACAATAGCCAAAGACTGTACATAAACCTGTACTGACTTGTAGGGCAGGTGCAGTGTCATCAGGAGATGGACGGGTCACTTGTTTCATGAAAAATTGAAGCTAAGATTAATTATGGTGTTACCAGCTTCAGAAATAGGTTAGTTAATGGGAACTAACTGTGAGCTCTCTGAAGCAGCACTGATCTTGCTGCTCTCAATTAAGTGTCTTTCTTTGATCAGCTCATTCTCTCTCAGCAGGCCAAAAAATAGCCACAGGATACGAGTGCTTAGTTTACAATCATGTTAATTTTGCTTTAGCTTTGTCTTTAGCTGTTGGAGATTAATGAATCAAAATAGTGTTTAAATTTATGACCAGTTGTCTTCTAATCACTTTGCAGTATTATTTCTAGCTGTTTTCTACTTTGATTACCTGAGCCAATCATCTAAAGGACTCTGCTACTCTACCATGTGGTAGTGGGGTACAGCTTAAAGTGTCCATGAACCAGCAAGGTTACAGTGGAAGGCATTAAGGATATTTTTGGTTTTCCAACTATTTCCTATGCTGTGTATTTTTTGCCACCACATTCAAATCTAAAGCCACTGTTTGCCTTTTCACTTCACTTGTTTTCGTCCATACAACAAACTGTTCTGACCACAGAAGAGCAGCCTCCTTTGATTCCACAAGCATACATTAAGCACAGGCATATGCTGGGGCTATGTATATGGAAGGGCAGACAGGACCTTTGATGCTTGACAGCTAACCTCAAGCAAAGAGTCTACCTAACCAGATCTATGTATGCTAGCATCTGGACAAGCAGCTGGTGTATGGAATCATGTAGGTTTCTTTAACTTCTTAGGGTTTCACTGTAAGGGGAAAACTAAGGTGGTGAATTTGAGTGTCGTTCTGAAGCGTTTGCATCTCCTATAGACAGCCTAGATGTTTTGGTTCTGAAACTTTTGTTTTTGACTCTGATACTTTTCACAGGAGATACGCATGTAAATTCTTTGCCATGACAGTTTAGCTTTAAGGTGTTTCCTTCTTGGTGGGAAAGTTGAGTGGGAAGTGCACTTGCAATTTAGGGTCATTCCTCTAGAAGGAGAACAGTGATCTCTGACCACTAACACCAGAAGGAAAAAAAAAATTAGGTGGTAGTTCTTCGTTCAGAAAGTCTCTTGGGTCATTAATAGTTGCCAAACTCAATGGGATATACCTGTCTTGTAGGTTTGGGTTTTGATTTTCTTTACCATACTACCTTCATTTTACCAGTAGTTTTTATGTTATAGGAGTATTGAGGAATAACTTTTTAATGTTTAGAAGTTTTCTCTAACCACAATGGAAGTTTCTACAGATTGATGTGCTATGTCTTTGTTTATGAATAGCTTTAAATGGAGAGCAAAACCAGTTATTACCTCTCTCACGATAGAGGAAGAGAAAAAACCCTGTTTAATCTTTGTATTCTCTACTTTTTATTTTGAGGGGCATAGGGACCTGAGTCCTTGGACAGCTGATGGTGTGCAGTAGTGGTATTTTTTCTAGTTCCATTATAGTTTGAACGTGGCTATGAGATTGTTTTTGGGCATTAAAGCCTGATGCTTATACACCTGATGCACTATCTCTTGTGTCAAGGAGTCATCTTTGTCATGAATTCATTAGTTTCATGCAGAGATCGTATAGAATTCCAATTGCTGCTTGCAGGGAGACTTTAAAGAGAGGAATGTATACCGATAATTACTGAAACATCTCAATTCTGTGTGAGAATTGGGAGAAATTTTCATATCCATTAACCTTGCTGAAGCATTTTTTTTTCTCACCTGTTTTCGTGATACCATTATGTTCAGCTTCATGCAGAAACTTGGCATCTGTCAAAAAATAGTCAATTTGATTGTAAACTTGAGGAAACTTTTGGCTGGGCAGCTTCATCTAGCTGGTTTCCTTTGCTTGAGGAGGCAGAGGCTCACCTCTTTAAGCCTGGCAAAGCCCTAGGGAGGTTATGTAGGTGTGCTTCTTTTTAACTAGTTCTTGATATGACCCATTGTTTGAAGGGAAACAAAAAAAATAACAGTAATTGTGCTCTGATGTAAACCACAAGTAAATAAAATTGGCAGCAACATGGATGGGCAGTGCATCCAAATATGTATGGCCTTTGTCTGGGTGGAGTTGTGCTCTTGTGGAGACCTGCCGCCTCACGGAATTTGTGGGTCAAGTTAAGGACATAATTTACCAGTTACTGTCAAGGGCAAAACAAACTTGACTTGGGGAAATATTAATTTAATGTATTACCAGTCAAATCGGAGTAGGATAATGAGAAATAAACCTAAATCTTAAAATCACCTTCCCCTCACCTCTCCCTTCTTGGCTTATTGCTTCAGAGTTCTCTATCTCCTCCTCATCAGCAGCACAGGGGGACAGGTAATGTGGGTTGCAGTCAGTTGATCACACATTGTCTCTGCTGCTCCTTCCTCCTCAGGGGGAGGAATCCTCGCACTCCTCCTCTGCTCCAGAGTGGAGTTCCTCCCATGGGAGACACCTCTCCACGACATTCTCCATTGAGTCCTTCCCACGGGCTGCAGTTCTTCACAAACTGCTCCGGCTTGAGTCCTTGCCAAGGAGTGCAGTCCTTCAGGAACAGGCTGCTCCAGCGTGGGTCCCTCACAGAGTCACAAGTCCTGCTGGCAAACCTGCTGAATTGTGGGCTCCTCTCTCTCCACATGTCCTGCTAGAAGCCTGCTCTGGTGTGAGCTTCCTGTGGGGTCACAGCCCTCTTCAGGCACACCCACCTGCTCTGGAGCGGGGCTCTCCATGGGCTGCAGGATAGATATCTGCTCCAGTGTTAACCTCCGTGGGCTGCAGCAGGACAACCTACCTCGCCATGCTCTTCATCTCTGCTCCAGTGCCTGCAGCACCTTCTCCCTCTCCTTCACTGTAGAGTTTTCTCTCACGTACTCCTCACTCTTTTCTCGGGCTGCAGTTGCATCGGAGTTTCCCCCTTCTTAAATATGTTTTTACAGAGGTGCTACCACTGTTGCTAATCCTTGGCCAGTGGCGAGGTCATCTTGGGACAGGCTGCCATTGGCCACATCAGACATGGGGGAAACTTCTAGCAGCTTCTCACAGAATCCACCCCTGTAGCATATGCACAACCCCCCCATCCCCAAACCTTACCACACAAACTCAATACATGCTTCTGAAACAAATGATTGTTGCATAAAATTTAGGCTCCAGAAGCTTGTGGAGGGGTTTTTAATGTGCATGAGAGCTTTCTATATGTGTCATACTCTATGAAGTGGTCCCTGCTGTGACTGTCTCCATTCTTTATTCTGATTTCTTTGGCATGTGATCCTCCTGGCTATACCACGTAGTTTCCAGCTCACCTGTCTGAGTAGCACAACAAGAAGAGAGCTGAGCTCTGAAACTCAACCAAACTACAGGAATCTTGCTGCTGCAAGAGTTGTCCTTGATGTGGCGTCAACATGAGTGCAACAGTAGCCATTAATACTTTGGCTCTGCTTTAGGATTTCTTTCAAGGTACAAGATTTCTTGGGGCAAATAATTTTTAAAAAAAATTTTTGAGGCATAAATAATGTGATTAGGTGTTTAGATGTTTATATGTTATGTGTTTTCCACCCTTGGTTAGTCATGGCTGTGGATAGAACCTACTTGCCAAATACTTGATTCATATCTATGCTGTGCAAATCTGGTTATCATGTAATAGTATGAGGTAGAATGTAAATTCTGATTGAGGATCTCTCAAAAAAGATGGGTCTAAAGTGATTACTTAGACACAGATCTGGAATTGTTACTCTGCAGCCCAGCAACTTGGTATTTATATTTACTCATGTCATAGTCTCTATTTCTCACTAAGCAAGATGCTAATGCATACACTGACATACCTCTTTCCTTGGACTGTAGTTTTATAGATTGGGGTTTTTTAAACTAAACATGGATTCATTCTGTTTCTCCTTTCATGTACCCCATCAATGAAGCATGCAGGAAGATAAAAGTATTAATTACTTCAGCTACTTAGACTGAGAATAAATGGGTTTTCATATTGCTAGTTTCATACTGTACTGTAATTAATATCATTCAAGAGTGTCTGCTGATGTGATGAGCAGAACTTGAAAAAGATTAGAAAAGAAACCTCTGTGCTATTCAGCCTTTACAGACAGCCTGTGGCTTTCCAAAAAGTATACAGTAGATTTTCAGTCTAGTGGATGTTTCTTGGTTGGCAACAGATAAGCTTTCAGTTTCCTGGGAGAGGAGAGGGCAAAGAAAATTCTGGTTGCATAGTCACTAGTGAAATCCTTTAATGCTGGCTAGATGATCTTGTGAATTTTTAAAATAAAGATAAGGAGAATCTAATTTCAGTGAAGCAGAATTCATTCTTGATAAAGGGATTTCTAGAAACCAGTTCATTGTAATTATAGAAACACCTAAATTTTCTAATCTTTGATGGAGAATGAGAACAGACTTTTCTGAGTTCTCAGCAAATCCCAGAGCTGATAGTGAATGCTAAACACATTGAATATAGTAGGAAAGAGGCTCTTTGGAACTTGCTTCCAGTACAACATTCTCTAAATCAGAGTAATATCCTCACTAAGCTGCTTAATAATGAAAACAGTGGTCAGAAGATTGTAGCAGTGAAAGTCCTTGGAGGTGGGAGAAAAAAAGCTGAATTTTCTGAATCTTTTATAAAGTGATTATTATCTCCGATCACAGCCCTCTTTTAGGAAACTGCAAACCAAGTGTACTTTTGCTCTTAAAGAAGAAGAGAACAAAACTTTTGGTAGCACTAAACAATACATAGCAGTCAGTCTGTAGGCAACTAAAAATCTGCATAATACAAGGAAGAGGAAAGGCTTCTTTAAAACTATATTTTTACTATAAAAAGTAAGTGTTGGGGGAAAGTCACTAAGAAAGTGAGCATCCTAGTTAAATTTGAACACAATTTGACATGAAGCCAAGTTAGGACAGAAGTAGTACTTGAACTAGTTCTTCAGTTTCTACTAGAACACTTGTTATTTCTCCTTTAGCTGTTTTAAAATGAAAAGGAAAAGTGAAAGATGGAGTGATGGGAAAGATTTCCTTGAAAATGCTTTTGATTTTTATGTAAGGGGACTCTTGTTTATTTTGAAATGCTTGCTCCTGTAAGATAGCATGTAATGTTAAGTTACACATACCTCTATAGCACTGTGAAGACTGTAATTTTTCAATGGATAAGACCTCTGCCAGTAGTGAATGCCACTAATGCAATGCATGAAAACTTTGCAAGCTTCAGAAAGTTTCCTCCTTTACTGCTTCCTGGAAGAGGGAAGAATATAATGTGAATGTAGTCTCCTAAATTCTCAAGGAGCTGCATGAGTAGTTAGTCACATGACGACTCTCTTACTTAAGACAATTTAGCTTTAATATGTGGCTTAATATTGATGCAGCTTTTTGACAATGTCGTAGCTGGGTTGCAGCAAGCTGTAGTGACCCTAATAAGCACTTTAAATCCAGTAACTCTGTTTTATCAGAGGAAACTTATCTGATGGTCCAAAACCTGAAAGCAGACATCGGTGCGCTCATCTCCGTTTTCTAGGATCACACAGATGCAGGGACTTATCTCTTAGTTGAGCTAGAGAACAGAATCTGTAAGTGTGGACTAAGATTCAAACCCCAGCACCCTTAAGACAGCGGTAATTCTCAGTTTGAGTGTGAGAGACTTGAGACTGGCATCGCTCTCTGCAGGTGACTCCAATAGCGGGTATCTCTAAGCTTGTCAGTCACTCTGGCTGTCCCTGAGGTCAGGAGAGACACATCCTCTGGTGCAAGAGCGTGCAGCTGTTCTGCTTTTAGTTCTGTTGAGATGTGGGTGAAAATAACCATAAACTGGTATCCGACTAGTGCAGTCTATCATGTTAGTTATCTCTGTCTTGGAAGCACTTTACTGGGTACCTTCTATGATTTCGTGTGTGGGCTTTTTCCCTTTTGTTTTTCATTTTGAGAGAGTAGCCCTCTGGAAGAGCTAGAAAATACATAAGTAAGTTTTCAGTCTTTTGGGTTTTTTTTCTTCCTCCTCTTAGTCATTTTATGGAAGACTGTCATTCAACACTGTCTGTCTTAGAGCTTGCAGGAATTTAAATTGCTTAAGATCAGGTGGTGAATTTCTCAGAATTCTTGAAAAATTTCAAGGCATGTTTCAAGTTTCACTGCAGGTGAACCTGAATCCAAAGTGCATGCAAACTGCCTTTGCTTTTCAGCAGCAGCAGTACAAAAGCCTTAAAATTTGGATGGGAATCTAGAAAAATGTGTATTTTGGCTGTTTTAATTAGAATTTGTTTAACTAGCGACTTAGCAGGCTCTATTTTTATTTGATCTTAATATCATGTTTTGACCAGCATCTGGTCACTTACATGACTGCAGGTGATCTGGTTTTGTTGTACCTACAGCAGGGTAAGTGTGCACAGATCTACCCAAGTAGCCACCTGCATATCATTCCATACATCAATGTGTAAGACTGATTTATTTTTTTCGCAAAGTGTGTAGTTCTTGTCTGAAACTTGTCTTGGGGCAGATGCTCTTCCTTCAAAGCGCAGATTTTCCTGGCCAAAAAAAAAAGTCTCCATGGTCTTTTTTTAAAAAATAATGAACAGAGGATGCATTCTTTGTCTGCTGGGGAATTAAATATACTACTTGCCATCTAGAGTGTTGATTTTTTTCTGGGGAAAAACAAACCTACTACTCCCTCTCCTGGCCTCACAGGGGAAATATACGGAATTGTCAAAAGGGGGCATTCTTGCTGTTCCAGACAAATGAAAAATAAGTTATGAATTAAATGACAGGTCTAACTATAACACTTAGGTAGAACAGAAATTGCTCAAGTTGACAGTCTTTAGCCAAAGCAAATATAACAGATGGAATATTAAATATCAAAAGTGATTTGCAGAATAATTTAGTCTCTTATTTTGTGGACAGAGGTTTTATCTATCACCTAAGGCTTGCCCAAAGCTTTTAATTTATGAAAATGCCAGCTGTGCAGTTGCACACACTCTCTCTGTGTATAAAAATACATAAGCCTCCCCAGTTGTCAGTTAAATCTCGTATAGAGCACTTCCCTATACACTCACGAAAATATATATGTAACAAAGTCCTGCCAGTCTGCTATAAGGATTTACTTAACTGATTTTGCACTTCGGTCTGGCGTGTGTAGAGCTGTCAAGTAATAGTTGGACAAACTGTGCATTGTTATAAAAATCTCTTTAAAGGGCAAGTCTGTATGTATATTCAATCTAGATGTACAGCTGAAAATTGAGAAATAACTGATGCTCTGAGTAGTTTCGGGTTTTTTTATTGAAAGAATAGCAAATCCAGGACTGAGCAAGTAGACAAGGCTGTTGGTTATAAGCCTTTGTGTTAACAGATGTCAACAAAGATGTTCACTTATGAGTTTGCCTGGGCTTTTTTGGGTTAAACCTGTTAACAAACAGGTTCAAACTGGTGCTGATAATTCTGGTTTAAATTAATTTTACTCTGCCTCTCACAGGTACTTGTAATATTTAATATTTTTATTTGCTCTAGTAAAGAAAATAGTTATGTCCTTAGGTGAAGTCTTCCTACATGATGCTTGACCATGAATATTCTGGATCAGCTAGAGGAAAGCAAAGGTATGAACTGCATTAAAAAGAAGCGCATCTGAAATGATATAGCACTCTCTTGCCTAAAGAATCATTTCTTTGTCTTTGAAATTCAGTTTATCTAGCTAATGCAAATAAATATGATTTTGACTTCTATCTGCCTGGAGGTTGTAGAATATTTTAGTTACCATCTTCTAAAAAGATACTGTTAGTGCAACCAAGATTCTGGGTTTTTTACACTTCAACATCTAATTTAAATGTAGTGCAGTGTTAGGGTTGGGATAAAGATGTTTGTCATGCTAGAAGATATAATCGGAAGATACCAGCACAACAAACAGGTTAATTGGTAAGATCTTTTGAAGTATGTAGCTTTAGAGCAGCTGTAGAGGTGGCTGTGAAACAGTTCTAGTTTTAAAGCAAACAAAAAAAATTTCAATGACATTTCTGCACTACCAATCACCTCCTGTAGTCAATTATCGTTGAGGAATATGGGGTGCAAGGCATTACCTGATATGACTTACTTAACAAATCTATAAGTAATCACTAAGCTGCAGAGAAATAGGCAGTGTTTACACTGACAATTTTCTCATGGTAATGGAAGGAAGGCGTTGGCCTGAAGCACTTGCTTCTGAGCTCCTCATATCTCTACTTAGCCAGGGTGGGAGGTTAATTTGGAGTTAAATATTTGCGTCAAATACTCAAGCTTGTTATGCTTTAAATTGCTAGTGTAGACATACCCTTATAGAGGCTTGGACCTGGGTATTTGAAAAAGATTAAGTTGAAATGAGGAATAGAACAAAGGACTATAGAAAAGCAGCTGTAAGTATAAGAAATAAATCTACTGAGTATAATCTGTACTAATTATCAACTCAAAAATAAAATGTGATCAGATCAAAGAATTCTAGTTAACCCACTAAGAAAAACAATAGCAAAAGAATTAAAAAAATGTTAAAAGGCAGGCAGAAAACACGGAGGCAAAATGGTCAGTCTGCTCTCTGGTTAAGTGACTGAGTGTGCATTTGCTGGGATTCTGCCTGCAAACATGTTCTTCCTCTACAAGTAGCGTGACCATTTTTAGGATTGCTGGTGGGGGGGTGGGAATTCTTCCTTTTCATGGCTGTTTTGTACTTCTTTGCACCAAATGGTGCTCCTTAGGGTTGACTAGAGCAGGGTTTGCCTATAAGGACTGCCATTTTGGTTTGTGTCAGATGACGGCCGAATGTGTGCTTTAAGCATGTTTTTATTTTTCACTCTGCTTCAAGTTAGTAGGTCTCCTAAGATAAATGATAATTACCATGACTTTTTATTAGGAATCTATTGTTAGTGACCTTTTTGAAAACAAAATCCTGTAGTAGAAATGTGGTTGTATTTAGAATGTTTACTGGTACATTTGCAGGTGAGAGTAAAAAACCTCAACCAACCATAAATGATCTTCACACACCATGAAATGGAAATCGGGTAATGGATTACTTAAACTACCCCAAAATTATCTTTGTATGAGCAAAAATGAAAGTATCCTCATACAAGAGACTTGATATAGCACAGAAATTTTTGTTCCTAGTCCTCTTCCTTAGTATTGTAACTTGCCTACTGTGTGTTACTGAGACACATGACTAGTTTAGGGTTTGATTCTGTGAAGTGCTGAGTGGCCTTGCCTTGTTCTTGGGGTGCATTTAAGGGTGTGTGTAAGCAAATGAGTCGGCTCCAGTTGGATGACATGTGTATTTGATATAAAGAATGCAACCTGGTCCTTGGGCCAGTCAGGTTCCAAATGATTTTGCCACTGAGGTACCTAGGACTAGTGGTCAATCTTGCTGCAGTTTCAAGCTTGTTCTTATACTCGATCACAAATTCTTTATTTACACCATTACATCATACTGCAATTTCAGTATGCTTTTCCAAAATGTCTGTCCTGTTTTTTCATGCTCTGGTTTTGTGTTTTCTGTGTCTCTATAGAAACCAGTGAAGCTTTTGGCTGCTCTTTGAACAGTTTCCTTATTACTGGTGGTTGTGCTCTGAAAGTAATAGTAAGTTTGAAACAGTACAGCTGGTTCTGTAATTGTTTTATTGAGCTATATCTTGGCATCTCTGAGATGGTTTTGACTGCCTAAATTTGCTGTTAGCTTTAAAGTTCCTGGGAGTGTGTAGTTTACTCATAGACGTGCTGTGGTCCAGAGAACTGAGCAGTTCAGTTATTTCAGCTTCAGGTATGTAAAGAATAGAAGCCTTGCACACAATGTTTATGTAGCTTCTTGTGCTTGCCACCACCTTACGGTCAGACTGAATTCCAAAATGTAAATGAGAGTAGGGAAGGAACTTGATGCGACTGTACGGAGGTATTGATTGGGCCATAAGCTAAGAGGGTATAGCATGGGATAAGTTCTGCATGCTGGAGCTCTGCTGTCAGTGACAAATTCAAAAGGTAAGGTTTTTTGGTAAGATATTAATTGCACAGTGAAAGCTTTTCATTGTTCCAAACATTGCTCAAATAAGCTGGGAAAGAAGAAGAGAGAAAAATAAACAAACAAAAAAAACAGACAAAAAGCCCAACAAACCAAACCAAAAAAAACCAAAGACCTAAAGCTGACCAGCCTGGTGATCAGGAAACTGAGAAGTATCTAACACCTCTGCTAGTTCACAGAAGTAGAAGGAATGTAACAGCAACCAGGTGTTGCATGAACACAGGGATTTAACTCCTGTGGGGAACAAACTTAGATTGCCAATAGATAAGTAATCTAAGGGCACACTGTTGCACCCATCTGATCCAGTAAAATGCTTCAATTAGGGGCCAGGTTTGCCCAGCTCATGTTTAACCAAATGGAGTTGTGAGAACTCCAATGTTTCACGTTAAGGGTCCTTTAGCTGATTTCATAGTGAAGTTGTCAGGATGACAATTGTTTTTGATTTATTTCATCATCATGCTATGGCTAATCCAGATGAGGGACACAGTTATGTTTCCCTTAATAATACTAATGAGTTCTCCGTCTGTCCAGTTTTAGAGGAAACTGAGTACACGCTACTCTTCTAAAATTTTCTTGTTTTAACTTGAGCGAGCAATAATTTGGTTTAGGCTCTCTTCAGCTCATGATAATTTTGAGTACCCAAAAGCAGCTTCAACTGGGAGCCTGGTTCTTACTTGGCCTAATCAATACCTCTTTGGACAATACATGGGATAATTTTTCTCAGCGGTGCAATGGACTCCAGTTTAAGAATCAGTATAAGAGTTTTCAATGCTGTATTTGAAGCTGATTCTTTACAGACTTCATATTTGGTATCAAAACTACCAAAGTTTGCATGAGCTGTTGGTCATGATTCACTTGAAGCCATATTCCTGTAGACCTTGGTTTCATTTGGAGGGCAGTAAAAAAGAAACCCCAAGTCCTTGAGAGAGTAAGCTATGGAACTCTAAAACCAATTTTGAGCTTGTGCCTGCAATGAATGTAGTGCAAAACTTTATTAGGATAGAACTTTATTAGAAGAATTGAGAGAAATTTGACTGATCTGTTCTTCAAACTTCCCCACAGAAACTACTCAATCTGATATCATACAGAAGATGAATGCAAGTCACAGTTTCCTGGTCAAGTGCCTACTTATCTCACATGTAACAGCAAAACTCCAAAGGATTTTTGCCATTTGGGAAAATGCTGACCCAGTTCTAGAACTCTTGACTTGGTTTTAGCTTCAAGTGTTACTGCAAATATTGTATTAAGTAAGAAATGAAGCAGGGAAGTGCTTCTGGAGTTAGAGTGGTGGGTGGCAAGAAAAGGTAAGCCAGAGCAGAATGATAAATAATGTGTTAGTCTCTGAAAGAGAAGGTGTCATCTTATTCCTCACACTTACACTGTCAAAAAGATGTTTTACTGATTTGACTTTCTGTGTTGAAGAACATACAGCAGTTACTTAGTAAGTGGTTTTATAGAGAATCTCACCCAAGTTACAATAAACTGTGCTCAATGATAACATATCTCTTATGCTTTTACGCTTTTTGGATGATAACTGTGAAAAATTATCTAGTGAAGGTTAGCAAGCTGTACCTGTGGCCATTTTCTCATGACCCCTGAGTGATAAAGTTTACTGTCTACAATCATGATGCGTTGTCAAATGACAGGTTTGCCTGTCTGGCCAACAAAAAGTAATTGAGGAGTGTTATAGTTTTGCAATCCATGTTTCTCCGAATTTGTAGCTTTTTGAGCTGTTAGATGTGAACAAAATAGGTTGACACTGACAGGATAAGGTTGGCACTCGTTTTCCTTCAGTTTTTGGCTACTTCTGTGTGTGAGTATTGTGCCTAAAAGCATCATATAGGAAGCACATAATTTCCTGGAGGTACTGCTGTTATAATTTCACTGTAGCCTGAGTTAGCATTTTTGGTCTTGTGGTACAGTAGTATTTTTTAAGCTTGTTGTTCTAAAGTCTGTATCTTGAATCCTAGATCTGCATGAATTTAAACAATGAATTTGACAGGTTTCTGAAAGTGGGGAATTAGGAAAACCCTACCAGCTGGAACTGCTTAATAGTGGAAGCTTTGCTAACCTTAGGTTAGCTGTCCACAAGTAGCTTGTTTTTGTAGGTATGGGGCCAAGATATGGAGCAGCAAAATTGCTTCTCTCTTGCTCTGTTTCTCACCCCCTTCCCTCGAGGAGTGGTTTCATCTGCTACACCCACATTGTGTGCTCAAATACATCAGTAACTGCAAAACCAAACCAAAACTAATTTTTTTGTGTGTGTGGTTTTGTTTTTTTTTATATTCTTTCAGGCTTTGGGGCTGCAGTATCTGTTTAAATAGATCCTTAAGGCTGAACTTGTTCAATACCTGCTGACTCTGTGACTAGCTTAGTGATTTTTAGATAGTTTCATCCTCAGATACCTTCACCTGCATGAAATGTCTTATCTTGCCACTCTAAATTTGTATAAGTCTACTAATAAACATGTAGCAAAGTATAAAATCTAAGACAGGGTGGTTTATATCCGTTATGCTTTTCCAGGCAAGCTATCTCTAGAAAGAAGAAACATTAAGAAACATAAAGGCTGCTTTGGCTATAGAAGATGACTTATGTAAACTCCTGTAGGGAAAGAGACTTAACACTGGCACCAAACACAAAAGATAAGTGTGTTAACTTGGAAAAGCCTTTGTATGTGGTACTGTGCTACCTAGTGTAGTGTGCAAAATGCTCCTTTTTGAATTATGCTCTGACCTTCGGTTTCAGGGCTTGACAGAGAATTGCAGAAGAGGAGGGAGAGGCGAGACTTTTACTTAACTGCCACTGCTCTGTGCCTTAGGATATTCTCATGGATCTTGGTAGTATGTTTTTCAGGATGTCCTTCCTTTCATAAGCTCCATTGGAACTGGATAGGTGTATTTAGTCTTCAAAACCCTGTTTGCCTTTTCTAGGGCATAGAAGCCACCATTAGGAAATGATTTGTGACACTGTGCTGGTGGCCAAAGGAAAGCTATTCACAATTATCTACAAAAACAGGAGGTTTCTCAACTTTTCCAGATGGACTTCTCACAGAAGTCGTGTATGGTGTTCTGCACTAGAAAACAATGTTTAGGAAACATTTTGGGTGCTGGCTGGAAAACAAAGCCTTACATTAGTCAAATGCTGCGGTACCTATGAGGTGGTTGTCTTTCAGGCAAACAGTTTGGTAAATAGACTTCACTGTAACCCCAGAACAATATAAGCACTGAAAATCCTACACTTGCACGTACTGCAGAAAGCAGAGCTATATTTGTTCTATAGCAGTAAGGTATTTCATGGCCAAATGCTAAGAGGGGGAAAAAACCTTTCCTTTGAGGTGTTGGATGAACTGAAAGATCTTAAGTTGAAAGTGTGTTTTTCAAGTTACATACAGTGTAACTCTGGTAGCACAGTTGAGATGAGACTGATGTTTGATATGCATGAAACAGTAGAAAAGGTGTTAAATGAGGTGGAAAAATTAGGAATGATGGAACTGGTGTAGGGACCAAATGCTTCTCCTTCGCATGAAATGCCTGAACTCCTTGGTACAAGAATCTGTGTAAATATGTTAAGGGCAAAAGAAGCAATTATAATATCATAGGAATTATGAACTAAGGTTCCAAAGTAAACGAAGTGCTTAAATATATACAAGAAATGAAAATATTGTTATATTAGCAGTGATCTGCAGCAGGGCACATACTAGACTGATTCAGCTTTGTAAAGGAAAACATTTGTGGGAAGAAAAATATGTAATGGACAAGTTCAGACTTACACCAACACATTCAAGCACAAAGTATGAAATCAATGAAAGCTAGATTTTTTTTGAAACAATGTTTTAGTTTGTTAGGAAAGGACTTATTTCTTCTTATATTTGATATTAAGAAAATATATTTACAGGATATTAAGGTACCTTTTTTCCAGCCTTCAGTTATGGATTTTCTTAAATTAAAAACCACAACCAAACAACAAAAAACCTCAACATGAAGCATCTGAGGGATTTGCCAGCACATTATTTTGCCCTGAGACAGGATCAATTTTACCTGTTATTCAAGCCTGAAGTTTATCTGGCTTCTCTTTAAAAAAAACATTATCGTAAAAACTAAGTCTCCTGCTTTCATCTGTTCACATTTGACTGTCTTTCCCTGCTATGTAGGAATACAAATCCATTATTTTTTGTCTTCTGTGTGTTGAACAATTAGTGAATCTTTGCAGCAGCCTTTCACATAGCAGTAGACTCTTACAGTGACTCCTAAAATGGACTTTGTTTCACAAATCAGCTCTGCTAAAGGCAGTCAGATATAGCACAAATAGGGAAAGATAAAGATGATAATTGAAGCCAAACCCGAATGCCAGTGTAGAAACTCACCCTGTTTGCTTCTCAAATCTTTCCTTCTTGATGCAAGAGTCTTTCCTTCTAAACGACCCCTTAAAGAACAGGAATAATTTTGTGGCTTTGCAGCACTCTCCCTCTTGCTAAAAGGTACCGTTTCCGTCACAATGTGTGTGTGTTTGTTTTAAAGTTTGTAGCAAGTGGTTTTTTTTGCTGTGGTCTGCATTGAACAGGATACAATCCTGTGTGTATTTCATTTCCCCATTACAGAGGGGAGGGGCTAGGCAAGTTGTTCCATGAACTTCTCTTTCTTCTCAAATAGCCTGAGAGACACCTAGCCTCCCATAAGAATTTACACATTTGAATCTCATCTATCAAAGGAAAGTCTGATATTTTCTAGGATGCCACAATTTGTGGAAATGAATGAGCTTAATTAAGCTCATGGGAAGCTCTCACAAATGGCTAGAGATAAATATCAAATGGGGTCAATACACTGTCATGAGACTTTTGGCTTGTTACTGGATGTTCCCATCCCTTTGGGATGGCCTAGAGGGTGAGGACTTCTGAGAAGATTGGGGTTGGCCATGATTAAAGCTATATTTAGAAACTTTTTTAATTGCATAGACTTCAGGCACATTAGAACTGACTATTTTTTATAGAACAGTTTTCTGTTAGAAAATGCAGTGTAGTGGAAATTGGAATGTTTCATGGGACTGTGTCAATATAACTGTAGCTTTTGACAGAAAGAGAGAAAATTAACTCAATTTATCAGTGTTTTAGTAATATAAGAATGTCATTTGACAATGTATGCCTTATTGAACTACTTGACATGTTTCTTGTTGAAACTCAAAGCAGTTCAAGTATATAATATTAAATATTTTATATACTACACAACAATTTGTTGATAGTAATTTGTATTAAAATGGAACATGTGGGTAGCTGCATTTTTTTTTCCAAATGTCACTTCCATAGAATGTTATTTGGGTTTTTATTCTAGGCTGAAAGAAACAAGCAAACAAAAAAATTCCTGGAATTTCTTAGGAAATAGAAGTTCTGCTCAGCTTCAGTGGCACTTCGCAGAATAAAATACAAAATGTGATACAAAAAAAATCTCTCATAGGAAAAGGTATTGGCTAGGCCTGTGAGCCTGGAAAAAAAGCAGTGGGCCCAGATCTTGCTACAGGCTACACAGAACATTGGATAGTACCTACTGAACACCAAGTGGACACCTGTCAGAATCATAGAATTGTTTGATAGGAAAAGACCTTTGAGATCATCGAGTCCAATCATACCTGTCCACCACTAAACCATATCCCTGAGCACCTCATCTACCTGTCTTTTAAACATCTTCAGGGATGCTGACTCAGCCACCTCCTGGGCAACCTGTGCCTGTACTTGACAATTCTTTGGGTCAAGAAGTTTATCCTGATGTCTAATCTGAACCTCCCCTGGCGCAGCTTGAGGCAGTTTCCTCTCATCCTGTTACCTGGGAGAAGAGACCAGCACCCACCTCACTACAACCTCCTTTCAGGGAGCTGTAGTCAGTGATGAGGTCTCCCCTCAGCCTCCTTTTCTTCTGACTAAAAAGCTCCAGTTCCCTCAGTCTCTCCTCATAATACTTGTTCTCCGGGCTCTTCCTCAGCTTCTCTGGACACACTCCAGCACCTCAATGTCTTTGTTATAGTGAGGGGCCCAAAACTGAGCACAGTATTTGAGTTGTGGCCTCATCAATGCAGAGTATAAGGCTGGGAAAAGATACTGTAGGAAGAAGTTGAGTGGATGAAAATACTTGGAAACCCAGCATCAGGAACAACCTGGTGTTCCTGATGGATGGCTGGAAACCAGGAGCAGGCTGCTAAACATGAAGAAATAACTGTTGGCAAAACCAATATGGTTTTGGATGTACCCTAACTTTTTTTTTATATAGATATATCCCACCAAGAAAATATTTTTAAGTAAATTTAATTCCTGTACTTGCAACTTTCCTGACTGTGTTGCTTGCCAAGAGGCAGTGAGAAAAGTTCATTGGGGTGATAGGATCAGATCCCAGGTTTACTGTTGCAACTTGCCAGCTACTACAGTGGATTGATTTGGAACACATATTTATTTGCACTTCACTGGGGAGACAAGAGTCCCTTCTGCCTATCGGTTTTGAGTTCACTTTAAATGATAGTGAAATGCTTAAGAATAAAAACCAAGGGCTAGTTCATGATTAAAGTGCTGGAAGAAACACGTTGAGAGAAGGAAACTGTAGAAACGTAACACGGATCTGAGGTTATCTTGCATTAGTCTCCTTTTTTTAGCTTATACTTGGGTTTTACTCTGGAATATTTGTTACAACAGCTAAGGATTTCCTTGTTAGCACTGTTTCTTGAGAACTCCACATCTAGGTTTGATTCCTGGTTGGAGTGGGTGACTGCTTTTGAATTTGCATAGCATGTTCTAGTTTTGGGCATTCAAACAGCTTGCTTCTAGCTGTTTGGTGTAAAGAAGGGTGCTAATATGACATACCTAGGCCTGGCTTGGAAGTGGATCACGCTATGTCTGTGCACACTAAGTACAAGGAAGGTCTGGGTGTTTCTGCCTTCATTCTTCCAGAAAATAACCTGCATTGCAGTTACAAGTTTAGTTTAATATTTTGTAAGCTACCTATCACAAGAGCTATTTTTAGCATTATGGCTTATTTTTGTTTCCCTTTCTCGGCAGCATCTTTGCATTGCATTCGTGGCTTGAGCATTTTCAAGTGACTTGCCAACACTGACTAATGTCATCAAGTGTAGTTTGGGACTCCAGAATTCCAACGCAGTTCTCCAGTCCCTAGATCCCACTGTATTAGTAGTAGCCATAGAAGCAGTAGCACAGAAATAAAATATACTTGTATAATAAACTTAGTTCGCTTATTCGCTACTTTCACAGCTTTGTTCTGTAGTGCAAAGGACAAAGTGTTCTTGGTGACTCTCCTTTTCTGAAACATGCAGGAAATGCAAGCAAAATCTCCTGTTGCAGCACCCTCTCTGATAAATAATATGCACCAGTCGTACACGTAGCTGTGTGAGCAGTGGCAGATTGCAAACTGGTATTTTCTTTTGCAACTCTGCCTCTCAAGCCATGCTCCCCCTTGCCAGAGAAGTTCCAGGTTAGTAATTTTGCCAACATTTCCTCTTCCTGCCTTCATAATGATCGGTTCTTCATATATCTTGCTAAGAAGCGAAACCGTACTCTAGACCTGCAAGTTAAAATTCTGAAGTGGCACTGTTGATGGAGGAATAATTGTTTTTTGTTACAGGGGCACACAGGAAGCTTTCTTGGTACATTTTTCACATAGAAAGTACATAGGAAAATAATATAATACAAGTTAATATATGCTACTCTGTTCCATCTTCAGGGATGAATATGTCATTCTATATGCTGTAGCTAAACATAAATGAACTGTTATTAATGATTGCCATAATGTTTTCTAGCAGTTAGCTGGCTGTGATTCTAGGAAATTTTTTTTCCACTGTGTTTTGAAGGGTTAGGTTATTTAAACTTACTATCAAATAGAATCAGATCAAAGTGAGCTAATTTTTCTTAAACACTAATCATTTTAAGGCTATTGAACTAAATATAGAGGCAGTTCATTAAATCATTAAAACAGCCTGCAATAATGCTCACAAAGTCATTATAGTGCTATTCCCCAGCCAGAGAGGTGGTGTTGCCTTAAGCACAGTTTAATCAAATTAGATGGTGGGCTATGTCCTGGGGTTTCTCCTATTGATATTCATTAAAAATACATGATTTATCACTAATCTCTGTAAGGTATATCCTACTCCTCCAAATGAATTTTGTAAATGTCAGGGGGAAGAAAACAGAATAGTTTATTGTTATAAGCATTTAAGTGTGCTGTGATCACATTTACATTTATATACAATGTAATTTAATGATAGATAATAATTTTAATGTGGCTTTAAATTTTTTGTCCTTAGTTAAAAAGTTACAAAAATGGAAAACCCTTAGGAGTAGCCTCTTTATATTTTCGTACTGTATAGGCATATGAATTAGTTTTAGAATTAATTATTTTGTAGCTCATCATGCAGTTTGCCATTATAGTTTGTCTATAAAAGTTCACTGTTTAAATTAATGTACTTCTTTTGGTACAATTTTCCACTTTTTTCTTTTTATTTGGAACACTTCAGTGTTGTAACTCTCCTGCCCTTCCCCCTTCACTCTTTATTTTCTTTTAAGTATTTTCTTGTTTTAAACTGGAAGGAAACATTAATGAGAAGACCACACACAAACATTCCCCTCTGTGCTGTCACCACTGCTCCTTTTTCAGTGATAATTTATTCATTTATATAAATGCTTTTTAGTCCTGTAACACTGCACAAATAGGGTAGATTGTGTCACCTAACACCTAGACGTGCAACTGATCAATGGTGCAGAGGGAGGCTCTACCACAGTTCAGACCAAGAAGGAACAAATTCCTGATTACAATGGTAATATAGAAAGAGTTCAACCTTATCAATTAAACTGGAATTTTCCTGAATTGCCTTGGCTCTTGTTAAGTAAATTTACATAATTTTAGTATTGTTGTTTCTTATGAGTCTTTGATAGTGCTTGGAACCTCAGCTGGACATCCCCAGTGATACCACTGTTCTGAGCCATCTATGGAATCCAAGGTTACGGGTGCATGTAGTGCTTATCCAGGATCAGAGTTCACAAGATTTCTGGGGATTTTGGATCAGGTTCTCAGTCTCCTGAAAATCTTCACTTAAAGCTCAGAGTGCACCCAGTGCTTCTTAGCTTACGGGCTTTGCTCTGCTGACACAGGTTAGCAAGAGACTATTTACGTGATTGTTGGATATTAATGTTACCACAGAATTGCCACTTCATTGAGACCGACTTGAATATAAAACTGAATTGTCTTGTTGTAATTACTGAGGTGGTGTTGTAATTACAGAGAGGTTTGTATAACAACTCTTGCATTAGGAACTTCAGTTGTGGTTTTAAAACACCATCCCACTTGTGTTTGTCAGATGTGCCAAAAGCTACTCTTAATTACACCGAGGTAAATCTGGACTGCAAACACTGGCTCTGCTGTTGATTTACACCGGTGTGTCTGAAAGAAGAGTTTATTTCTGTACATTTTAGAAACTGAAAACATACTCCAAGACAAATAATTACTCTTTTGGACACCTGAGTACAGGTGGCTTCGGATTCCTTGGGCTGTAGCTAAATGTACTTGTGATTCCAGACCAGTTGAAGCCACTCAAGGCCTACCCTGCCTCCCTTACAGTGGCACAGGCGTTCATCTCATGCTAATATAAATAGGTTCAAGAACCTAAATCTGCAGAAAAGCATTCATGTTGACAGTTAAACTTGAGATGTTTTACTGTGGATTTGTCAAATGCCAGTTCTAAGTGCAAGGGGGAGAACAGGGATGTGCAACGTAGGGAGGAGAAAGGCCAGAGCGGTGCTAACTGAGAGGGGCTAGAAAGGCTTGGAGCTGTAATCTGAGTTAAAGAACAGTAGCACTTTTGCCTGTGATCATCTTTCCAATCATGTGTAGGGGGTTTTATTTGTTTTTTTTATGCTGAAGCACCAGTTCTTGGAACAGTGAGATTTATGAAAGTCAGAGTTTTTGTTCCAAACTTTCTAGCCCTGCTGCTGTTGTGAAGGAAAGCTTGAAAACACGTCCTAAACAAAATGTGGCTCCATTGACGGCGATTCACAAGAGTTCAAAAGGTACAGTTGAAGCAACAAAGGTACTTTTCTTGACTGTCTGCTAATGTTACACTTTTTAAACAAATCCCCTGATATTTTTTGGAATGTGAGTTGTGATTATTTTTTTTTAAGTATTCTGGGCTGGCTAAAGCTGAGTAGAGGAAGCAACCACAGAAGTAGCTGAATAGCACAGAAGATTTGTATCACTGTAGGCACTACTCCTGCAGGGTGCAGCAGGTGTGTGAGCAGCTCTGGCTGCACACAACCCCAGTGGAGCTTTAGTGTAGGTCTGGCAATCAGCCCACAAGCCTTAATCCTGCAAATATACATCACACGCTTCATTTTATACTCGTGAGAAGCCTAAACTAAATGAAATCCTATTAAAATGTGGCTCTAGAGCTAATTAAACATCTGCCTTTCAGTTATTTTTTAAAAATTTTTTTAGTGAGATTATGGGTAGTGTATAGTTAAGTATACATCTGTAGGATTGGTTCTGGGCTTTTTTTAAAAAAAAAGGACAATAAAAAATCATTTGTTTTGTATTTTCCTATAATGTTGGAGCGTAACAAAGTGCTTATGAAAGATACCATCCAGTTTACCTTGTTTTGCTTCTGTTTCAAAACTTTCCAAAGCAAGATGTGAGATACAACAGGGCAGTTGGCCTTTTCCATAGGCCCTTCAGCTCTGAACCCTTAAGGTGAAAAATGTGAACAAGACTGTGCCTTAACTATTGGCAACAACTAGCTTTGCTTTTCAAAGTAATAAATGGGAGTCCTTACTAAGTCTGTTCTTAAGTAGCTAAATGCATAATCCACCTGGGATATTGTTTTAAAATTCATTTCATCTTCAGTAATTTGATCAGAGAAAGAGTTGTATTGGTCATTTCTCTTGTGTAAGAACTGTGTCGCACCTAGGGGCAAAGAACATTTATTTTCATGATTAATACCTGTGAATTTTCATGGCCTAATGAGAAAGCCCTAGATGTATTTGAAATGAAATTGCCGTCTTTTCCCCCCACCCTTCATTCAGTTCATGTAAACACTTTGACTACTGTCTTTCTTCATTTGGGTGCAGAGATCCTCTATTACCCACTGACTCACTGGCAATAGTATTTGTTAATATAAGTGGATGCAATATGTGAGTAAGTTCCGAAAGAAGTAATTTTAGGTGGATACATATATGCATTTGCAGAATGGTGAAAATGAAAGTTAATGAAATACTTTGCACTACTTTCCCTGGCACCCGTCTAACCTGACCAAGGGATCTAGTACTAGATTTTCCATTGTTTTAGTAAGTCTGCCATTCTTTTCACTGCAATCTCCTATTTGTTGAAGTTCATTTCAAAATGTGTGCGTACCTAAAAACAAATGGAGAAAAAAACCACCTTGGAAATGCTGCAGGTAGGCACATGATATCTCATGTAGTACCTTGGCTTGGAAGTATTTTGAATGGATTTTTAAATGTCCTAGTCTTCCCCCTGCCCCATTGTAAAGGCAGCATTAGGGTACTTTATAATCTCACTGTAGTATCTTCTTGCCTTTCTCTAGTGTTGACTCTAACCTCAGTCTGCATTAGATTGGTGTGAAGGGCATGTCTTGCTTCCCAAAAAACATTATATCCTTATGGCTTTGTGTAAATACTAAAATATTCATGTTCTGTCTGCTGGTGTGTTTTTACATTTAACTTCCCCTCTCCCCCTCCTTCAAAATCATTCACTGAAAGTACAATTTTGGCTTGTTGGGTGGGACACAAAGAAGCGAAGGGAATGCACTGAGGTGGAATAAGTGGATGGTCTCACCTGCTAGAGCTACCAGTATCACCAAATGTTTATCCTATGGTGCACAGAAGCCCAAGTGGCAAGACACAATTCCGCTATGTTAGACAATTAAAACCAGAACATTAAAACTGCTGCTATCTCGATGAACTAGTACTTAAGCAGTGCTGCTAGGTAATGTAATATGTAGTTGATTTTAGTTGGGTTTTTTATTATTTGTTTTTTTGCATTGGCATGGTTTTCTGAGGGACATGGTTTAGTAAGGGGACAGGTTGGACTCAGTGATCTCAGAGGTCTTTTCCAACTGGATGATTCTATGATTCTATATGTTGCATTTGTGTTTCTATTTTAGCCTCTGTAGTGGTGAGCCTCTGTAGTGGTGAATGTAATCTTCAAAAAATAAGAACTGATTGTAGTTGTTCAGTGGGGATGCCCTGAGAAAGGCTTTGAAGAGCTAGCAGCAGCCCATCTCACTGAACTCATCTAGGTGTTGGTGTGATCATGGTATGACACTAGTAATGTCCAGCTGCTTAGCCATTTCTGTGTGTTCCAGAACGTGCAGGAACACAGCTCTGCAGAGAGCAAGAGCCAGTTGAAAAACCAAGGGTCAGGATACTGGTGAGCAGCCTTGGATGGGACTACATGGCATGGTTCAGTGCCTTGCAGGAAGAGCTAAGCTAACATTGAGACATTAGAAGACAATCCAGGTTAGTTCCTCAGTTGATAGGCTCGCAGTGAGGAGCAGGCTCTGACAATGCACTTGTATTTCTCACCTCAGACTGTGGCATCTTGCTGGGCAGTATACATCTGTTTTCTGGGCTGAAGTTAGTTGGCACCTGTTTGTGGTAAATGCTGTTAACTTTAAATTGCTGAGCCTGGTCAAACAAAGCAAGTGTTATATTAAAACTCAACTGAGCTAAATCACTCCAGTGCAAACTACAGTTTTCAAAATATAGTATATCTATTGTGGATGTTTATCAGCAGAGCTACCTGGGCATAGCTATGCCACTACAAAACCAGTGTTGGTGGAGATGGTACCCCTTGTTCTCTTTTGAGATGTTGCTGTTACAATTCATTTGAAGGCTTCATTTTTCCCTGTGCAGAAGGGGCAGCACTTAGACTTAGGCAAACTGTAGTTGTTTATGCTTACTGTATCCCAAAAGAAGGACAGAGCAGCAGAGAGAAGTAAAAGTTCTATTTTACCAGAGAAGAGGAAGTATTAATCTTGGGTGGGTTTCTGAGGACCTTTGCCATGAGGTCAACCCCGAGACTGGAAGTTTAGGGTGTTAAGGTGGAGTTTCCCTCTCAGCATATGAAATCTGCTTCTTGTGATCTGTCATGTAAGCATGGTCTGCTACTTGCTTTTTTCCCAAAAGAGCTTCTGCAAATAGAAGAAAACATTATTTTGTAATGGTCCAAACAGTGTAAGTATTTAGCAAACTTATACTTTAGTTAACAACTTGTGTGGCAGGTTTACCATCCACTCCCTAAAACAGGCTGGTGTTTCCACTAATTACATGATGATTGCTTTCCAGCAGGATAAATTAGCCCCTGCTGAGCTCCAGGCTGCCCCAGCTGGTCTGTTACCTATGCCTGAATCCAATAGTTTAAAGCTTACTTTAATGTTTCTTTCACAAGTAGTGCCTGCCTGAAGGCTCCTGGACATTAACATAGGCACAAATAATTTCATTAGAATGCCTGCCTTCTGGGCAAGTATGGATCACATCCTTTCTGTTGTATTTATCTGAGACAAAAAGTAAAGAAGGTCACAAAACTTCTTACTGTATTTCCATAAGGGTTGTAATAGCGTATATGTGTGCGCACATTTGAATGCGAAAACATATAAAGTGAGCTCGACTATAAAAGCATCTCTTTATTTGATTGGTAAATCAGATATATCCCTATGAGTTTGATATTGTTCAGACTTTATTTTCTAGGGTATTTTGAAAGACTGCCCAGATATTCATGAGTTTATTGGCTTGTGATTTTTTTTTTGTTTGGCGTGTGTGAACATATTTGGCATTTCAGTGAGAAAGATGAAACCGTAGCCATGCTATGTGAGTGAGAATGTATCTGTTCAAAGCACTACTCAGAATGCATTATTTGGTGAAGGAAATTATTTTATTATGAGTTGTGTCTGATTTTAATTCTGGTTGCTGTCTTTTCAGACTAGGTGGGTTTTTGCTGTGCACCTTTTTTGCCCTCTCTCTTTAATCCATTGTCCTTTCTGCCAAAAGCTCTTGGGAGAGCAGTGCTGGGAATGCTGTGCGCCTAGAGGAGAAAGTTGCACGGCACTGCTCTCAGTGTCTTCCCAGATGTTCTCCAGTCTGGAATGACTTGCCTATGATTGCTGTTCATAACTTACCAGTTTAGTTTGAGCTTTTGATGCACGTGGTGTACAGTGATGCTGTGGTGGAGCTGAATTATCTTTGCTTGGTAACTGAAAATTTATTTTCTGAATCTATACCATCTAGGACACCCATATGTACAGAAATGTTTTTTATGGTGACTATTGCAGTAGTGAAACCCTACCTGTATAGTTCTCAGAAGTTAGACTAGTCATTTAAAAAATGATGACTTTTTGAGTACAATGGGCTCAGCAGTTCCAGTCCTGTTTTACTTCATGGTCTCTTAAGAGTCTTGTTATGTTCACAGCTACTCTTTGTTGCTTTGCTTGCACTTCCTTGTGTTTCATCTTTACTCATCATGATGCTGATATCACTTGACATGCTTGGGCAGCAGACAGCATCTGTTACTTTCCACACTTGGGCCTTTGCTCCAGAACAGTAGAAAGAGAAAGTGACCTATGTCTTGTGATTTGACTGCTGTATATATGACTTCATCCTGCTCAGTTCACACAGTATTTACACTGTTCCTGGGAAGCACATTCTGAGTTACTGTCTTTTTGAGTAGCCATCCTGAGAGAAAGATAGGTATGAATACTTATAAAACATTTGGCCCTATAGGGTTTGTTCTCATATTCTTTTCCTCACAGCTTTAAGAGCACCATAGAGGGCATCCTGAGCATTACTATATCACTTCCATTTTTCTATATTTGTTTGAAGATCTTGTTTAGGTACCATAATTTCATGCTGCCACACTGCTGTCTGAAGCAAAGTATGATCCACTTATTAACCTCTCCTATTGCCCGTTTTTTAAAACTATAACATAGTAACTTTTGTATCACATGGTGCAAGTAATTTGGGTACCTATTTCCATTTAGTTGTATGTAATGGAGATGAGAAAAGAAGTGCTTTTTTATAGAACTGAGGTTGAGCTGTACTGACCTGCTGTGACTGTGCATGCGAGCCTTGGAAGAACTCAGGGTGTAAACTTCTAAAAGTGTAGGTTTGTGATTTCTGGCTCCTGCTTCCACTCCTGGACTACAAGTAGCCAAACTTTTTCACATTACAGCAGCGCTGCAGCAGTTGCCCATTCAATCTGGGTAATTCCCATCTCTTGGGAATGAAAGCTTATGTTCTG
This sequence comes from Dromococcyx pavoninus, assembly GCA_033558185.1. NCBI lineage: Eukaryota > Metazoa > Chordata > Aves > Cuculiformes > Neomorphidae > Dromococcyx > Dromococcyx pavoninus. The sequence goes on from JAUMJL010000026.1 coordinate 516,343, forward strand.
CTTTACTGAACACCCCCTTTTCATGTGACAGCAACCTAAAGTTGTTCTCCTTCTTCACCACCTCCTTAGGAAGGCTATGTTTCTCTGAATTAACATCCTCGCTATCGCAGTTTTGTTCCCTGTTTACATGAGTAGTTTGCCTGCGTCTGAAAGGCTCAAAAGAAATGTTGTCAACAAACCCTAAAAACCTCTGACCCCAGCTGCAATTTTATCTGTAGTATCTTCTGAGCTCCTTTTCAAGTTCAGCTTGTATCTCCTGCAATAAAAGTAAGGATGATCTGCGTGTAGTTTTGCAGATGTTTCTAGTTTCAGCTTGTTTAACTTTGCCACATTGGTGCTTTCTAGCAAATACCTGAAGATACAGCTGTGCTCTGCCACCTCTGCTGCCATGCTGTCTGCTGTGACAGAATATCATCAATTTTGGTTCCAAATCGTGGAATTCCTGTTGGTTGCTTTTCCTGATAACTTTAACATTCCTTTGTGGCAGCTTGGGTCCCACATTGCATTCTTTGCCATCTGCGTCCACCTGCTGGTGTTTCCCATGCGGTGAGGTGTCTGTTAGTCTTCCACAATAACTCGTGCCTGTGTCTGTCTTTGGCAGCGAGTACCGGGACTATATTTGTTCCTGCCAAGTCAGGTAGTATTTTGTGATGAATGCTTTTCAATGGCTTTGCAAAAGTGCTTTTCAATAGCCTTCATGCTGCTTATCCAGCTTGTGGGTTCTACGTCTTTAGCAATAATACCTGCTTCAGCATTCATGTTATTGCTCCCATTATTTTTTTCTCATGTGTTGGGTATTTGGTGAAGCAGGTGCTCTATTGGCTTAGATCATTCCAGTTGTTTTCAGGTGTGATGTGCCTGGAAGACACCTAGGTAGTTCAGAAACATCTTGGTAATATTAGACGGATGTCAGTCCTTTCTGAGCTTGGGCCTTTTTTTAGTGTGTGCATGTGTGTGACTGGTAATGTCTTGAAAGATGCTTATGCTTGCAAAAACATGGTTGATCTGCTCCCTAAACATTTTTAGGGACTCAAACATTGACTTATAAAGGCCTTTACTGTTGGCCTAGAAACATGTCCTTCCTCTCCAACTCTTTGCATAGGTTGGTATTTATAGAATGTAGAAATGGGACTTAAGAGGGGAGGTTGCAAGAAATGTCCAAAACACAAAGTACTCTGGTGATTAAGGTGCTCACCTGAGGTGAGACTGCAGTTTGTGTCTGCTCAGACTGAGTAGAAAATCAGGGATCTGAATATCCTAGGGGAGTACTTGAACCAGTGGGTAGCTGATTAATCCAGGGACTTTCCCTTATTTCTTGTTTCCATGCATGAGGAAATTGGTCTGATGCTGAAAGGGAAGCTCTTGCTTGATGCTATTGATTGCAGCGGACCATCTTTGTGTGGAGTTAGATGAGATGTTGAAATGCCTTCCTGGCCACTTTAGGAGATTGATTCTGGAGCCTTCCTCTATGCAGATGGAACAGGGCACATACAGGCAGCTTAGGGGTGTCGTGGTGTTGAACATTGTAAGAACAGAAGGCTTTGATGAAGCTATAACGGGATAGACTTTTCCAAGATGAGTGCCTGTGCTATATTTTTTTTAACTGGGTGTTCTTTCCCTGTAGTCTACCTGTAGATCGAGTTATATTGTGGTTGTAGTGCTGTGTTCTATCAATTTTGGTTTTGTGGATGCAGTGTTGCTTTCTTCTTTTGTGTAATGCTGAGGAAGTTCATGTAGCTTAGCGTTTTCACTGATGACCTATGAGCAATTTGGCATTGCTTTCTTTTTTGTGCACTGTTGCTTTGCCCTTGGCTAGTATACTATTTCAGACTTTACAAATCACTTAATCTTGCTGGTTTGCATTGCACTAATATCACATATTCCCAAAAGGTCAAAAGCAATTGATTTAAGAATATTAGGAAAGTGGTTAAGACCTCCAAAAGTAAAAAATTCAAATCTACTTGGAGAACTTTAATTCAGGCCTCTTGTTAATAACAAGTATGATGGAAGTTTTAATAAACTGTTTACATCTTTTGAGTCCTCCTTTCTATTGTACCCACCTGATTCCTTCCTAAAGATAGGTAAAAATATACACAATGATAATTTTGCAGAAACATAAACCTTTTCATTTTGTTGTATTGTTATTTACAGGTTGCCTAACATAGTGGAGTAATTCTGTGGTGAATTCAGGCCTGTTTTCTGGGCAGCATTAATTGACCTTAATCATGTGAAAGGACAAAAGAACCTGTCAGAGACTGTCTGCTTTTAGAACTACTTGTTACAGGCTTCAATTTCAGCTATTAGGTTATAAACAGTTTTAAACTTCTGCATTTCCCATGTACTTTTCAGACATCCTCTGACTTATATTTCAACCCTTCCAGCACTCCTTTCTCCCACCTCTCTGAATTTTTGGAGTGCTGAGATCAGTCCTTTATTATTGCCAGTATTTTTCAGGTTAAAGTTCTAACAACAGAAAATAGAACTGTTTAGTGCAGTTTCTAGTTTTCTTGATTGTTTGCAAAGAAATTCAAACTTTCAAAGAAAAGCAACCTGCAAAAGTCAGTATGAGTCTATTTCCTTAGTTGGTTCCAATAATTCCAGTTTCTTGAGTTTTTCTGCAAAGCTATGCAGATATGAAACATTCCTCCCTCAGTCTGAGCATGTACAGACCTCTCAGTGGTGGAGCATGATGGAATTTGTGTGATGTATGGTAACACATTCCAGTCACAAGTGTCATTAGCAAAAACTATGTTAAAATTTTCACCAGACAAGTCTCGTAAACTTCAAAACATAGATGTTTTTGTTTTTTTTTTTCCTGAAATAGCATGTGTTTTACTTTTCCTCAGATTCTCATGTGTTTGGTGATGCAGGGATCTGTCTAAATTGGTGAGTTAAAAGTAATCTGGTGCAGAATGTCTGGTTATACTTCTTGTTTTGATCTGTAGGCTGATGTATAAATGTAAAACTATCCTTCCTTCAGTCTACAATGGCACTGATACTGATGTCAGTGGAAGGAGCTCACAAAGACATCTTAGTGCACTCACTATTTTGTGATAATCCTCTTTCCTCTCTGTTTAGAGCCCTGTTCTGTAGGGAAATATGCCCTCTTCTATTACCGCTTTGTATTTTCCTCCATTTCTTCTGTTTCTTTTCCTTCCTTTTCTTTCCTTTCCTTTTCTGCAGCAGCTCCAAATTCTGCTTTCTTTGCTATTCACCACTGTCCCATTTTATCTGTTATAATATTCTTGACAGAGCAGCTGATGCTGACCTTTTATGTGTCATTGTTACACTTTGGTACTAACATCCCAAGGAAGGTGAGAGAGTTTTCATTTCTTGGTTGTTATTTGAGATTGTAACTTGTCTAGGTTTCACTGCCTTGGTTAAAACTCTGGGCATGAACTGAAGATTCTCTTTCACAGTCAAACTACAGAAAAAAAGTTCAGACACCATAGAATTGGGATATGCTGTTCAGGCTCAAAAAAATACACCCAGTGTGAAGAATGGAGCTCCTGGCTTTGAAGTTAACACATCAGTGGTGTGTGGGCTTAGATTTATCATGTATGAGCCTTATTATTCTCCTGCACTTTTTGGTAGTGGTCATGTTACTGCTTTTTTGATCTTATTGATAGAAGAGCTTGAATTTTAGTCATGTGTGACTTTGACCTCTGCTAGTGTCATTCCTAGATTAGAGATTAGGTATGTCATCTTTTTTTTTTTTATTCTATGCTTCTCCCCCTGACCGCACATATTTGAGTCTACTGACTGCCAACCTCTTTGAGATAAATTTCAAATCTACTGCATTCAGCAAAGGACGAATCTGTGGCTGATTCTGTGTCATCAGAGCTGTTGCTCCCTTTCAATCAACAATCACTCAGAATTTTCTTAGATATAAATCCCTGTCTATTCCAAAATGCTCAACCCTTTCCCTTTCAGCCGCTTAGAAGATAGTGGAAGGTGACTGGAAGAAAGAAATATGTGAAATCCATGAGGAGTTGAATATTTTTGACAGATGCTATAGAGCTCCTTCCCCATATTTGGTTTCTAAATCAGTTTCCCAAAATCTTTGGCTTGAACCTTTGCTTGCAGCCAAGAAACAAGATTTTTATGTCAGTTACATTATGACAAATCTGAATACCCATTTCTGGTGTCCAGCTTTCAAAATCTTGATTCTTGAATATTTAGAAACCTGCCTGAGTAACATGTATGTGTCTGACTTGTTGCTTGGATTTGTAGATGAAAAATATGGGTTTGGTTCATAGATACAAGATGCAAGGATACAAGGCTAAGATTATTAATAGGATTGGTATGTATCATAAAGGATGAGTTCACATAGGACATGATTCAGTATAGTTACATGAAACACCTAGATAACCTTAAGCAACGATCTGATTTCATTAGATCCTTATCAGAGTTAGACCAGTCAATTTAAGGAGTAGAAGCAACAGCATATAACTTGTGACATAGATTTCACAAACTGAATAATTCACAATTAATATTATGCAGAATTCTAAGTAGTAGAACAGGGCACAGGTACTCTCTGCTCTCTTCTCTGTGGATGAAATACTTGGCACAAAGAACCTTTAATGACTGGCTCGTATCTCACAGAAGACTGAGTGACGCTGAAAGATTCAAATAAATTGTGAATGCTAATGAACTACCTACAGCATAAAATAGGTAGATTGCTCAAAATAGGAAGATTGCTCAAGTCAGGTTTTATGGTTTTTGTTAGCTAATTTATCTCTAAGATACTATCTTAGGCTGATGTGAGCATATCAATGTGTGAGATGGCATAAAAGTTTAAGTTTAAACCTAGTGTGATTTTTCTTTTATCCAAATAATTTAACGTGTACAACCCTTTATGTGGAGGTAGAAACTTTGGTGCAAAAGTGCCCTGTTTCCATGTTGCCTATCCTTATTCCTTCATAGGAGTGGCTGAAAGGCAAAGCCATGGCGAGGTGCTCTTCCTGGCTCCCTCTCTTCTAGCCAAGGGCCCCAGCTGCTGATCACCACTGAAGGCAGCTGATGGAGTTGCAGAGGCATCAGCACCGACAGCCTCTCCTCCGCTTCAAGCAAAAGTAGCCTGTTTAGCTTAACTGTTTCAAACAGCTGGCTTGAACTCATCCAGATGATTTTGTCTGATCTCTTCTGCTGGCAGAAGAGTGATAGGGAGGAGCAATTCATAGCAGCATCGTGCTCAGCTGGATTGTGCAGAATTTTTGTCAATGGCCTCACTGTCTTCACAGGATCTTTTGCAATACATTTAAAGCACTACCTGTTGTGTGCGGACATGGCTGAACGCAGAAAAATAGATCTGGATCAATCACAGCCACATCTGTAGAGAGAAAGAGATTTCTGCCTTGGACAGCTGTATTGTTAAGAACAAAATCAAACCACACCAAACAAGTGAGAACTTGCTTCCTCTCACTCTAACGTTCCTACCCCCTGCAACTTTCTGGTTCAAGCTGTGTTTCAGTAGATTATCTGAAGAGTCCCTGCATGAATCTCTTTCTCTTCTGTGGTTATTGTTCAACTTTACAAACAGCATTGTGAAACAAGCCATCGTATAAGTAGAGGGGCTCAGGAGTATTTCTGATGGCCTGGTGTGTTCCAAGTCTGCCTGATACAAGGTACACAGAGCAAAGTGGTGGCCATTAGGCTATGTGCTTTTGTGATGAAGGAGGAGACAAGATTTCTCAAACCTTTTCTCCTCTGAAGACAGCAGGAGCGTGCAAGAATCTTCTAGTTTTGGAAATCAGCAGCCCACCATGATCTACTTCCCTCCAGAGATGACCAAAATGAAGGGAAAGATTGGCGATGACTTACTTATCCTAATGGACGGAGCAAGCTTCCTGTTTCACAACCCATCATGATTCACCCAGTCATATTTTCTTTTGTCTGTTTCATAGAAAGGATTTATTTCACACTGAACTATATTCTGAACTGAGTTCAAAGCAACTATATTCGATGGGATTGATTGTTTGTAAAAACAATTTCTATTCCACAGCTGAAGCTCTGAATGTCAGAATTCGAGTTCTCATTGCATTTTGGAAAAGCTACCCCTTTTTCTGGCAGGAAACAAAAGCTTATGGTAGAGAACATCATACTTCTTGGACACCTCAGCTCTATGAGCAACTCTTCTGCAGAGTACCTAAAATACACCAAAATACCAGGTCTAACATGAACCATGGAGGAAGTTCATGCAGAGCTAATTATTAATTTGACATTTCTGTCAATGGTCAGTGTGCTTATTGGCTCTGCAATACACCAGTGGAGAAACCACACACTTGTGCAACGTGACTGCACGTTCTTAACGTCGCTGTGTTCATAGCAAGACTGGGGTTTGTATATCTGAACCTGAGTTCAGTGAGGAGTTTTAACCTTTCGAGGTAGGTACCTCTACTGAAGTTATAGAAATAAGACATAGTATTAATATGCTGGACTGAAATTAAAATAAGAAACCTATATCTAGCAACCACCAGGATAAGGAAATTGTGTTCCAGTTGGTGCATGCAGCAGCATCCTGTTGTAGAGAAACTTCTCTGGCTCTTGAGATATCTGCCTTCAGATATTCTCTATTGGAATCTCTCTTCAAAATGCTTCTTGTCTTCCAGCCTCCTCTGAGGTCTCCTTTATCTTCAGATTAGTTATTCTTCATGAAGTTGTTCTCTGAGTTTCAGGAAACAACTAAGAGTTAGTTGGCAATCCACTTGAACTGAGGAAAGCAGAAATCATGATTTTACAATCTGCTTTTGAGAAACTAATTCTAAGGATTTATTCATTTGTACTGCATGTGTCTGGAATCAATCCAGTGAGCATAAATGACATAAAAGCAGTGGAGAAAAAGTTGTACTCTGAATTTGTGCATTTTCTTTTTTTTCTCTATTTTTCTCTTACTGTAACTGAGATTTTCAAAATCACTTATCTGAGGTGACCCCAGAGTTGTATATTTTTGGTGTTCAGAAGTATTTTTTCTTTAAAAGCTTAACTTTTCAGAAGATAGATACTTAGCACATATTTGTTTTTTCGCTCAGAAAAATGAGGTATCCTAAATCGATAATCTCTGTGTTTAGTTGATTTTCTTGTTTTACCTGCTGTTTATAAACTTTGTGTAATATGGACTTGATTGTACCAAACTAGTCAATAACTTCATTATTAGCTTCATTATCAGTTTCTTGTGGATGTCACAAAACCAACAATTCCTGTGCTATGTTGTGGAGGAAGATCAGGGCCTTACAGATTGGTTTATGGAGGAGGCAAAGATGAGAGAGGACCTTCTGGGCACGTGGCTGTTTGTATGCCATGCTGATGACAGCTTAGTAGCAGAAATGAGGGTGCTGGGGCTGTATGGCAAGAAACTAGGATGAATAAGTGGGGAGGGGATAGCTGGAAGCTCAGAACAAAGCATTTGGAGATGATGTGATGCAACAGTGGGAGATGGTAGAGGAATTCAAAGTGCAGAGTAAAATGACTGGGGCAAAAGACGAAGAACATTACCTTCGAAATCTGCGTGGGGTGGAGAGGATCATGAAAAGCCTGAAGGGAAAAGGTGGGCATAAAGAAGGGTTATTGTGACATGTTGCCTGAAAATAGGTGATTAATGTTTTATTCTCTGAAACCAATCACCTTGGAGCTCAAAAATATGGGAATCATTTAACTGAATGCAGACACCTGTCCTGTAGATATTGATGCCTGAGCTTATTATCTAAATTCTCTGTATAGTAAGGGGAGGAGGGTGGGAGAACATTTCCAGAGCATGTTATGTTTTCCCTTCAATTAGGTTCAGATACACTTCCAATAAGTTGGTTTTCTTTCTTGGTCTCTAAAGCAGACAGCAGCTCAGAGGTGGGTGGATGAGCTACTTGCACGTGTATTTATGGTGAGATATATATATGTAAGTGTGCATGTATACACTCACATGAATATCTGAAGAGTAGTGCGATGAAGGGCCCAAGCCCGTAGTCCTACCTGTGAAAAGGCAGTATCAGTCCTATAATTAATGTTTGCTCTAGCAGCTTTGCACCCTGCCTTCAACTCTGAATGTCAGCCTAGGCAGAGAGTACTTGTGCCCTGTCAATAGCACTGAAGTGTAAAATCCAAACAGTGAGTGTACAGAGTAATGTTTTTTTGGGACCTACCAGCCACTATCATAAATGGGTTGGGTTTCTGAGGGCAGGGTTTTTACAAAACTCTGTGATTGTTACACAGTTTTTGAAATTTCTCATCATTCAGCAGGTCCTGTTACACATGAAAGTTCTGTAAATTGCTAGTCAATTTATGGTACCAGGATATTGTTTGGCAGAGCTTAAATATAAAGTGAGTTCTTCTGAAAATGGGATAACAAAACAAAGGTTACCTAGCACTTTTAAATAGATAGCTACTCAGACCCAAATTTCACTAGAAGTCTCCAGTATACCTGAAAATTAGAAAGCAGGTGTCTCCAGTTGTTAAAACTGAAACTGGAGGAACATAACACTATGGTGACTGTGATAGTATGACTGTATTGTGTAATAACTATAATAGTAACAGTATCTGAAAGCGTGACCTTTAATTACTCTGCCTGTTTCTCCAAACTCTTTAGGAAGGAAAAATAATGCTTATTTCACACGTGTTGTGAAAATTAAATTTCCCAACAGATAAGAGCATAGGAATGTCTCTACAATGTTAAACCAAACTACCTTCTAACCCAGTATTTTTGTCTCTGAGGGTGACCAGTAACAGATGCACAAGGGAGAAAGAGAAAATGTAGCAAACAGTCTGGATTATAATTTCCTGATTTCAGCAGCCTGCAGTTTAGGAATTTTCTGAGCTTCAGTTTGCCTTCAAAGCGTCTTATGTAATAGCCCAGAATGGTGCTTTCCCTTATTTTAATGCATTTATTTGCTTTAAGATTCCTTCTCTGCCATCTAGGCCTTCCTATTCAGTTTGTTGTTATGTGCAGTGCATTCCAGTTGACTTAAGGGCCTAACATGCATTTTCAAAAGTCATATGAGAAACCAGGACTTTTAAGAGTCACTAGCTATTTTTAATAATAGGTGATGAGTTTTGCAGCGATTCGGGAAGAATGTTGCTAGAATACGTGCATGGTTTTTCAAATGAAGCTAGTGAGTCAATTTGACCACTGTGGTGTGTTCAGCGGATGGAGGGGAAGACATTAGAAATGTGATACATTTAACGTGGAGTTATTCAGGATTTCAGTAGAGAATTTGACCTGTGACTCTAGAGAGACTGAAATAAGATGGGCAAGTAACTCTTACCTTCCTTGAAGCACAAGGTGTTTGCAAGTGCCACCTTGCAGAGCTTTTGTATCAGTCTGCAGCAAATCTTTGACCTGGTAAAGGGAATCCTGCTATCTCCAGGAGATCATCAATGATGTGAGGGGAGCGGTGTGTGTTTCACAATTTGATGAAATTACATAACTGGCTGGTTTGCTATATCGTAACCTCCTGATTCCACAGAGGGAAAAGCACAGGCAGTAAAGATTCCTTAGAATCACATGCATCTTACATGAACCAAGTTATCACTATCTTCTGGCATGAACAGAAGATTGCTGATCATACTCTGACTGATCTGTCCTGCATAGAAGCCATTTGTTGTTTTCTTTTTCCACAGAGGACAACCGATACACTACCTCAGTGAGTATAACAGATACAGAACCATAGAACAGTTTGGGCTGGAAAGTTCCTTTACAGGTCATCTAGTCCAACCTCCACTGCAAAGAGCAGAGACATCTTCAACTAGGTCAGATTGCTCAGAGCCCTGTCCAACCTGACCTTGAATATTTCCAGTGATGGAGCATCTACCACCACTGTGGGCAACCTGTTCCAGTGTTTCACCACCCTCATTATAAAAAAACAACCAAAAAAACCAAACCAAACCAACAAATGAAACAAACCAAAAAAATTCACCACCAAAATGTTTGTCTTATATTTACTCTAAATCCTAGTCTTTTAGTTTAAAACTATTACTTCTTGTCCTATTGCAACAGGCCCTACTAAAAAGTCTGTCCCCATCTTTTTTGTAAGCCTCCTTTAAGAACTGAAAGGCTGCAATAAGGTCTTGCTGGAGCCTTCTGCCTAGCAACTTGTCCTGAGTATACTTTTCTGTTTTGGTTTGGTTTTCCTATTGTTGTTGCCACTGGTGATAGATATCTGTGAAATGCTTGTGTGTTGGAGTACTCTAGTACCCCTTTTAGTTGAGGTGTAAGCAAATGGAAACCTGTATCCTCCATGCCTGGTGCACAAAAGCATAATACTGTAACAGATTTATATATCAGCCAAAACTCTGGCCTGCTGTATCTCTGCCTCTGTTATAGGCAGAAATGTTGGTTTCTTTAACTTTTGTACGTGGTTTGGGGGTGCACGATCCCTGCTGTTCTCCTTTTTGTACTGACTTCTCCCCTAGCATTTGCTAAAAGTAGCACTAAAATCAGCCCAGGTCCCTCAACTTCTCCTGAGGGGGGATGTGGAGAGAGGTGAGAGTGCATACCACAAAAACATAATTTTCTTTTCACTTCATTGTTCCCTCTCCATCTGACTTGGCAGGTGTGCTGAGCGGGAATGGTGTGCAAATCAATCCCGAGGCAATCAATGACACGGCAGCTGGCCAGAGCTGAACACCAATGCGTTGATCGCCTCCAAATCAATTCACACACTGCTCTTGCTCAGGTTACCTGCCATTTCAGAAGAAGGGAGGGATGGGGAAGTGAGAAGAAAATTGCACAAAAAGTATTCTGGGACCTTTCCAAATAGGCCACTTACTTGCAAACCTTCCTCTCTCATATGTGTGTTTTTGCTAGATGTAAGCATGTGGTAAGGTTACAGGGCAATGTCTTGTTTGACGACTTAGAAGCCGCTCAAAGGGAATGGAGAGGGGGCCCTGGAGAATTGCTGGCAAATTATGTGCAAAAGATGGAATGGTCCTTCATCTTCACTGTTTTCCACCTTGTGTTAGGTATTGAAACTAGTCGAGCACTGCTGTTTGGATGTGTGCAAGCTTAAATCACTTTGTAGGGCACCGTGCCACAAGGAACTGTCTCCTAATTTCTGAACACTCCTCAAGGTGAACAGTTTTTGTTTTGCTTTAATAAGCCAGAAGTTGTACATGTCGAAAGTGCCTTTTGTACAAAGATCTCAATTTACTTGGCAAACTTCCATGCATTAAGTCTCCCTGCTTTGCTGTCAAGGAGTGAGGTATTGTTATCTCCATTAAGAGCAAGTCAGCCAGGAATAAGTGCTTGTTCTCTTCATATTGCTACTGCTTCCTTTTTTCCTTTCTTCAGATGGATAGTAGCCCTTAATTTAGAGTGTAGATCACTGAGGCCAGAGATGGTTCTGGCCCCAACAGAACAGGGAAGGCATCTCATCCTCGTGCCAACTTTAGGACCTCTCCCTTTTTGTTCTCCTGCAAGTGGTTGGCTGTGACCCTATTCAATGCCATCCTTAGGGATTCTCTTTGTCTATACTACAGTTGTCATGGTCCCTAGGGAAGAAGTCAGCAAATTATTTAGAGGCAGGACCACACAGCAGCCCCTTCTCCCTGCCTGTCACTGACATGGGCAAAAGGCCCAGTCTCGTGTGGGAGCACAGATGTGTATGCACAGAGGACAGACCAACAGGGAATCCTATGGGATCTGGTCCTTTTACTTCATACATGGTACATGTCAATTGCGGGGGGGGGGGGAACTGCAGTCAGCTAAGTTAATTGCTTGAAGCAATTCTGTGAAAGGCAATGGCAGATCTGTAAAAAGACTTGACTATCACATGCTCCTGCTTCTTCTTACAATAACACCAGTGCTGGATGATTGAATATATTCAGAAGCTGTCACTGTGCAGAGCTCTCTGTGTGTCCTCTTACATTTTAAGGGTACCACGAGGCCTTACATGGAGCTGTGTTCCTCTTAGTGCAGAAGGTAGTAACAGCATGCTCAGAATAGGGATAGCCACGTCAATAAAAACTAGCATTCATTTCTTTTGTTTATTACTGATTAATTTTAATCATGCTTGTCTATTTTCAGTAGTCCAATTGCAGCAAGTCGTAACAGGAAGCAAATATTGGCCACTGCCTTGGGAACACATTGGGTCACAAGCAATTTGTGACAGTAGTTGTCTTTTATGCTTAGCACCTGATGTGATGAAGCTTTATTTCTAACTGGGGAACAAGAGTTCAAAGGTGGCCTGTCACATGTCCTTTCCTGCTCTGAGATAAAACTGGCAGGTGGAGCCAGGCAGGTGACCGTATGGCAGGGACTGAGAGTGAGCTGTTGCCAGTTGCAAACTGTTGTCTGAGATCAACTGGGGAGGTCCAGGAAGAATTAAGTCTCTGAAGCAGCATAAGTACAATATTTCTTGCTGTTCTTGTAGAGAAAAGTGTATTCTGTTGCTTTATGGAAGTTCCAGGAGAATGCAAGATAATCTCCTACTTGTAATCCAGAGTTATGGTGAGGATTTTTTTTTAAATTACATTTGGTTGTTTTCCATATACCTGTAAGGTTTTAAATCTGTAAATGAGGCATGTATTTAAGGCAGGCATTGCTTTAAATTGCTACACTGCACTAGAAATGGGCCACCTTCACAAATATTGCTTGGATAAATTCCAAGTTAGTGACTATCAAAGAGATTTGCAAGAGTCCAAATAGCGTAGCTGCGCAATGCATAGGACCGGTGCCTGGACTTTGGTGTTGAAGGTGAGGAGTAGGAGTGTGCTAATGGAGTGCCTTACTCATCCGGTACTTGTGGTGATGCTTTTCATCTGTTACAGACATTTCTAAATCCCAGATGGATGGATCTCACCTACTCAGCATGGATACTAGCTGCATGTGTAAAGGATTAGTGATGGGCTGTTGAGCTTTCAGAGCCATCCATAATTTTTTTTATGTGTTGGCTTTCATGAGAGAATTCTGTCTACCATGATTACATCTCAGGGCAGGGCAGGCTGGGAGCATCTGGAAAGGGCGACCATGGTGACGCTTTGAATTTTATGCCAAATTTAGTGTTTTCTATAGGTATGGAAACTATATGATAGATGTATGTATGGCTTACAGAGTCTCCAAGCACTAGGAGCACTCGTGTAATAGCCCCTCTCAAGATGCAGTTGCAAAGAGTTTGGAGACAATTGTCTTGCTGGGCTGAGAGTCTGCAGATGCTAGTGACCACGAAAAACTAGGATGGGTGGCATGACCAAAGGTTTTCACAATTGCCTAGTTATAATGTTACTCAGGTTTAATGTGCCAATGTGACATGTTTCTTTGTGTGACAGGGAAACAAAATGGACACCATTAACATCTTGAGGACTGTTGTGTTGAGAGTTGCCAAAACCAGGGCTATGTCCATGTTGAAGTGCAACCTAACGCTGAGCTGCCCAGCTCTGGTCTCTGAGAAAAGCCTAAGGGGCGTTACTGAGCAAACCAAGGTCAGAGCACGTTGAAATTTTGTTTTCTGGCCCCCTCTGACTCTCATGGGCTTGAACTGCTTTCCTTGAGTCTGAAGACTGAAACTGAGGAACAGCTCACCCAGCAACAGAGCTAATAACTGTAAATCCTAGCAGCTGCAGACTGATATGGTCACCCCTGAGAACTGGGGGACTCCCACAGATGCTGAATCTAAGCTATGGAGATGCTATCATGGCAGGGAAAAAGCGCCATTGTTTAGGCAGAATGAGCACAGTATTTTTCTGGTAGAGACACTGGTGGGTTTATTTTATCTTATTATTGGCTTTATGAGATTTTTTTAGAATAATTCTAAGATAGCTGAAGTTTCTCTTGAATTTGAGCCCTTTGGTTGTGGCTTTTGATGGGCTCAGAAGGTGTATTTTCCCATCTGTAGAGTGTGGGAATGGAAGATAACAAGACCTACTTATTGCTACCTTCTTACACCCTTAACCATTCCCATGTTTGGCTGTTGCTTGGAAGTAAAAGCCCAGACTGGGACTATTGTCTTGTTCTGGAGAACAGGATCTATTTCTTCCCTCTAGAATGTGGTTCCTCTGCTGTCCCACTAACACACTGGGCTCTGACCCAGTAAGGTGGTTCTGTCCCTCTTCTGTGGCCCAATGGAGCCTCTCCTCCTGCAGGCCTTTAGTGAACAACTGGAGGAGACGGGCAGGGAAGAAATGAAAGGAGAATAGAAGGGGAGAAAAGCCTGATAAACTTATAATGTTCAAGTTTTGACTTTGGCCTCTAATTTCCCCAGCTGGGAGCTGGTCCTTGAACCCTCATAGGGGACCTCTGTAGCTCCTGGATTCTCTCATTATTTCCCCCCCAGGGCCTCTCAGCTTAAATTGCCACATTTCACTCTTCTCGCTCAATCTGCGCACTGACATAGAATGGAAATGCATTGCCACCTGACCCAGCTGACCGATAATGGCTAGGAAAATTGTACATTCATGCCCATAATCAGACTTAAGAGATGCAAGGAAATAAAACTTAACCTGCCCCAATACCAATTATTTCTATTTCTCAGTCTAGTAATCTTACAACCTGGCTTGGGAGGGCACACTGAGAACTTTAATAGTCTTGCAGAACACACGGTGCCTCCTGCATGCTGAAATGTGAAGGCTGTCAGGATAAATGAGGATAGTTTAGGAGGTGTGTTGCATGAACTCTATGCAGAGCCCCTTGATGAGTGCTTCCAAGGACATCTTCCTTGTAGGCAGATTCTCAGCGAGATGTGTGCTGTGTTGGGGATGGAGAATTGGCTTTGGGTGCTTCTTCCCAGTAGTGCTGAGCTTTGAAACACAGCAAGGTCACAGCTGCAACCTGTTTGATCTCCTATTGTCTGTTTTGAGGGGGTTTGTGGATCTGAAGCTGCAGTGAGAAATGTCCCAGGGCTCCCTGAGCCCAGCTGCAGGTTATTGCACTATGAGATACACCCAGATCCTTCTGGGAAAGGACAGTGCCCTGGCAGGAAGAGGAACAGTGTGTACCTGAGCAGTTTTGGTACAGCCTCCGAGATCTGTTAGGCTTCTGCAAAAGCAAAAAAGGTGGTGGTGAAAGAACTTCTGTAGCAGGATTTATGGTTTCAGGTGGTCTTTCTGTCATGTGCTGCTCTCAGACCAGCGTAACCAACCAAAGAGGAAAATTCCTCAACAGTAGGAGCAGTAGCTAAGTGCCCACTGCTCATGCTGGCTGTTCACTTGATCCAGATGCAGGTCAGCATCCCAACCTCACTCTGAAGAGTGGGCAGCATAGAATCATAGAATGGTTAGGATTGGATAGGACATTAAAAATCATCCAGTTCTAACCCCCCTGCCATAGGCAGGGACATCTCCTACTAGACCAGGGTACGCCAAGGCCCCATCCAACCTGGCCTTGAACATTTCCAGGGAGGGGGAATTCACAGCTTCCCTGGGCAACCTGTGCCAGTATTTCACCACCGTCATCATGAAGAATTTCTTCCTAATGTCTAATTGTGAAGAATTTCTTCCTAATGTCTAGTCTAAATCTTCCCCCTTCCAGTTTAAAGCCGTTCCCCCTCGTCCTATCACTACTTATCCTTGTAAAAGTCCCACACCAGCTTTTCTGTAGCACCCTTCAGGTACTGGAATGCTGCTCTAAGGTCTTTCCAGAGACTTCTCCAGACTGAACAGCCCCAACTCTCTCAGCATGCCTTCATAAGCGGAGGTTCTCCAGCCCTCTGATCATCTTCCTAGCCCTGCTACAGACCCATTCCAAGTTTCATACCCTTCTGATGTTGGGGATCCCAGAACTGGGCAAAGTACTCCAGATGGGGTCTCGTGAAAACTGGCATAGGTTGCCCAGAGGGGTGGCAGACACCTCATCCCTGGAAATATTCAAGGCCAGGTTGGATGGGGTTCTGAGCAACTTATCTAGTTAAAGATGCCCCTGCTCCTGCATTGGTGTGTGTGGGTGTGGGGGTGTGTGTGTGTGTGGAGTGGATGAACTATAGAGATCACTTCTACTCATAGAATGGTTTGGGTTAAGTGGAGAATACCCTCCTTGCCCTGCTGGCCATGTATCCCCCCTAGTGGGACCCTGGAGTGCTGAGGAGATGCAGGGGTGATGGTGTGGCCAGGAGCTCACTCGGGCCGAGCTGCAGCGAGTTGGGATGTAGGGCTGGCTTCCTGTGCCTTTTCCAACAAGGAAAAAAAGGAGCTTGAGGAATAAGCAGAGGGGAGTTAGGGCTGTGACCACCTCGGAGCCTGTGGCTTGCCCTCTCTTCAACACAAAGTGCTTTACGTAGCCCTGGTGGGTGTAAGACTCGGGCACATGCACTGAGACACGTGGTGGGGTTGTTCTATGCAGGGACAGGAGCTAGACTCGATGATCCCTGTGGATCCCTTCCACCTCAGGTCATTCTGTGAGGGATCCCTGGTGGAGAGCGCAGCGCACGGCGCTTTCTCTCTCTGCAGTTCCACGCTGTGGCCGCACGGGGGCGCCACGCGCCCGAGATCGTGGCTGGAGCGGCGGGACAAAGGGCTGCGCTGCAGCCGGCGCCGCCCCGGGCTGGGGCCCCACGGGGGGGCGGGAGGAGGAGGCTTCCCCCAGACCTGTTCAGCCTTTGCGGCTCGCGGGTGCAGAGTTGAACCCTCACGCCGGAGGAAAACCCCAAGAGGGACGGAATTTTTTTTCAAGAGCAAATGATGCTTTTGGGCAAGATCCCATCGGCTCCTTTGCCAAGCTGGAATGGGCCGGGAAATCACTTGTACTTTCATTCCGGTCTTTGATCCCAGCCCGTATGTAAAAAAAATTGCAATTACACTTAGGCAGCATCTTTTACCCCACAGCATCCAAATTAAAATACAAACCTGAAGATCAGCTTTTGCCCTCTTTTCTTTCTTTCCCCTCCTTTTCTCCCCCTTTCTTTCCCCTCCTTTTCTCCCCCTTTCTTTCCCCTCCTTTTCTCCCCCTTTCTTTCCCCTCCTTTTCTCCCCCTTTCTTTCCCCTCCTTTTCTCCCCCTTTCTTTCCCCTCCTTTTCTCCCCCTTTCTTTCCCCTCCTTTTCTCCCCCTTTCTTTCCCCTCCTTTTCTCCCCCTTTCTTTCCCCTCCTTTTCTCCCCCTTTCTTTCCCCTCCTTTTCTCCCCCTTTCTTTCCCCTCCTTTTCTCCCCCTTTCTTTCCCCTCCTTTTCTCCCCCTTTCTTTCCCCTCCTTTTCTCCCCCTTTCTTTCCCCTCCTTTTCTCCCCCTTTCTTTCCCCTCCTTTTCTCCCCCTTTCTTTCCCCTCCTTTTCTCCCCCTTTCTTTCCCCTCCTTTTCTCCCCCTTTCTTTCCCCTCCTTTTCTCCCCCTTTCTTTCCCCTCCTTTTCTCCCCCTTTCTTTCCCCTCCTTTTCTCCCCCTTTCTTTCCCCTCCTTTTCTCCCCCTTTCTTTCCCCTCCTTTTCTCCCCCTTTCTTTCCCCTCCTTTTCTCCCCCTTTCTTTCCCCTCCTTTTCTCCCCCTTTCTTTCCCCTCCTTTTCTCCCCCTTTCTTTCCCCTCCTTTTCTCCCCCTTTCTTTCCCCTCCTTTTCTCCCCCTTTCTTTCCCCTCCTTTTCTCCCCCTTTCTTTTTTTTTGTACTTCTTATTTATCTTCTTTTTTTTTTAAGGTCCTGCAAAAAGTTTAGGAGAGGGCACTCTGGCTTTTCCCTAGTCTTCCAGGAAGAAGTACTCAACACTTTCAATACTTAAAGGGGAGTTATATGAAAGATGGGGCAAAACGCTTTTTAGTACAGCCTGTTGAAATAGGAAAAGGGGTAATGGTTTTAAATTAAAATAGGAAGTTCAGACTAGTTATCAGGAAGAAATTTTTCAGGCTGAGGGCGTGAAACACTGGAAGAGGTTGCCCAGAGAGCTGGTAGATGCACCATCCCTGGAAACATTCAAGGACAGGTTAGATGGGGCTCTGTGCAAACTGATCGAGTTGAAGCTGTCCCTGCTCACTGCAGGGGGGTTGGACTAGATGACCTGTAAAGATCCCTTCCAATCCAAACTATTCTGTGATTCCCTTTGCGATCTTCCTTTCCTTTGTTGTATGGGCTGAAGTCCCCTGGGTGGCAGCCCGAGCTCCTCATTCATCATCATAACAACCGTTTAGTGTAAAATTAACAACAACTTAACTACTACAGCAATAAACATGGTCCTGCATTACCACAGATTGATGAGGATTACTTAGTTACAATCAGCTGGGGCTCAGACAAGGAGAGGAGAAAGGCTGCCAAATCAATACCTCTCCTAAAGTTTAAAACTTAATCTCCTCCCTTTAGTGTTGCTGATGCTCGGGGGCTTCTGGCTGGGCTGGGAGGAGGAAAACACAGGGAGCGGAATTTCCTTTCGTTCGCCCCGGAAAGTTGGCGCTTTCTATTTGCCTTGTGGGAAGAAGAGGACAAAGTCTATTTCTTAGCGGGTGTATCTGTTCACACACCTGATTTCCTCAGCTTGTGTCTTGAAAAAGTTCTGAGTGGTTGATTACCTCAATATGTTTTGCCTTTAATTCCTTCACTGTTTACATTCGCAGCTTAACATTCTAAAATGCAGGAGCGGGACCTTCAAACGATCTGCCAATCGATCCCCAAACAACAATGCATGAGAAAGAGAGAGACTCTCGGGCAGTACTCCGACTAATACAGTGTGTTTGGTATCTGGCTCTCATTTCCCACCAAAACTCAGAAACGCTCATCACAAGAAACAAAGGAAAACGGGAAAATGGTTAAGTACACCTAGAGCTGCATCCAAACAAAAGAAGAAAAAGCCTAAACAAACCTAAGGCTTTCTATTTCTCTCTGAGCCAAGTAATCCCTTTTATTACATCTAATACCTGCCAAAACCCAGATGGTATGCCCACCCATCTCACAGTGTGATAATGCCACATTGTGAAATCTACCCATTAATATTAATTGTCAGCTAGAGAATCTATCTGAACTACTAAAGCTCGAGGTTGCCTTGAGAAAGCAGGGCATGATTTAGCAGGGATTTTAAGATAATTCTTATTCTTTCGTTCTCTATCTCACATATATAGAATGTTAAACAATGGCCCTAGAATGCGATCCCAATTTCTGCCTCTCACAAATTTGGTTTTAAACCACTGTGTGCTTGGGGTCTCCACCTGCTGACCTAAATATTACTTTAAGTTGCTGTGGGTGTGCAGGCTCCACATAGGTACAGCATACAGCACTGACTGAATCCTGACTCCCTGCTCAAGAGAGATTTGCCCTGCCACACATACATGACTTTTCTTTTTTCTTTCCATTGCTTCCCAAATACCCTCTCAATAACAGACTTGGTAATCCTGAAAAATTACACGAGAAGTCTTTTGGAAACTAATTTTTTTTTGATTTATTATACGCATTGGAAATTCAGTGGGTGAAGATGGTAGGAGAGAGGGAAAGGAGCATAGAAAAAAAAGGTGGTAGTGTAGCAATGGAGCTGCCTTCCTCAAATTTTGAGGAACTACAGCTGGGCTTGAGAAAAGAGAAAAGTATGAGTGAGAGGAGGTAGAACAAATATGTATCGCCATACATCATGCTAGCTCTTGCTGGCTCTTTTCAAGCACTGTTTTTAGAATAAAAGTAATCATTATTTGTTATGCCTGGCTTATCTGTAGGCCTCAAAAAAAGTTTTAAGACAGATTGTGGCTCTCCTGAGATATGGAAAAGTAACCATGTGGACAGTAACACAGTCCCACAGAGGCAAGTTCTGGTCTGAACTGTTTAGGAAAGCAGTGGTAAATTTTGATGTATGCTGTTCTCAAAACAACAGCTCATGTGCTGTCCCTAGATATCACCAATTTTACCTGGGAGAGGGACAAGCTCTGACTGTTGAACCCGAAGGTAATAACATTTATGTTTCAACCTCTAGCCAAGCTGCTTTGTTACTGATCTCTAGAACAGATGCTAAACATACTAGTGGCTCAAAGGAAGCTGGCACATCTAAGATAGAGTAAAAAACTTACAGAAACAAGACTGTGGCAAACCTACTGAAGCCTGGAAATTCAGGTTCCAAAGTCTGTTGCTCTGTCCTTCCCTCATTCCTTTGCACCTGGCCGTTCTGCGGCAATTTAGGTAATAAGACTCTTTGAAATGGGAAGTCAGACATATAAATATATGAATATGTAAACCAGATTTGTATTATCAGAGGTTCATATCAGTATAGATGTGCGTGAGGACATGCTGCTTTCTTTGCCGTTTTTCTTTCCACCAAAACCCTTTGTGGCTCTTTCATCTCCTTCGAGCTGGACGTGGGACTCTTGGAATCCTACCACATGAGATTTTTGGTCATTTTTTGACCATGGCAACTCCTTGGAAAGGTACAAGCTGCACTTACCCAACACCATGCAGAAAACACATTGGCATGGACTTCATAGAATGCCTGAAAATCTGCATTGCTTTCCCAAGACGCTGCCACCACCCCCACTACCAACTCTTAGGTCATGAACAGCCAGCCTGGGCCTGTTCTTCATTACTTTTGCATCCTTTCTTTGGTATTAGCTGAGTGACACCAGGAAGAGAGAGATGCAAAATAAAAAGTGGAACAAAGGACCCTTTTCCTGCCACTGCTGAAGCTGATGGCAAGAGTCCTGCTGACTTCAGCAACACCAGTGTTGTTAAGAATAGGTCTGTACTAAATTCACTGTTGTGTCTGCAGCTCATGTAGACTTATCTTGACTTACAACGTGTGTGCACATGCACGGTGAAGTGAAACGTATAGTTTTTGGCAACTGAATGTTTAATCAGAAGGCCACTTTTCCTGTCTGTTATTTTGGGACCCAGCCTCCTAAGGGTCAGCTTGAAGACATTTCACGCTGCTTCTAATCAATTTTATACCAGGAAGCAGTGTGAGGACTGACTACCAGAGAGCTGGAGTGGCATGGAGCTCAGCACTGGTAACAGAGCTGGAAAAATATGCTGGGGATTTTGGGGCATAAACAAATGTTTCCTAATCTGGACTGCAACCCTGTCAGGCATGTACTGACAAGCAAATGTCGATTGGAGCTGAAAACCAGCAGGTTCTACTACAGTGTAACCTGTAAATCCACATCTTGACAGGCATGTTGTGGTACGCAGAGCTATAGTCTCCAGGAAATAAGGTAACACAGGAATCAGATCATGGAATCAAATAATGTGATTATCACTGCTTTTTTGCTTTGTATAGCTAAAGGAAGTAGTTAGTAGTTTGTACTCATTATTTCCTATATGACTGTTTAGATCAGACTTGATTTTTTTTGAGCTTGCAGCCCTAGAGCATTAAATGATTTTGAAGATACAGACCTTTTTTTCCTGCCCTGTTTCTTCCCCATATTCTTTCCATCCTGTGGTTGTCTCTTCCGTGGCTGGGCAAACACAGATAGGTATGTGCTCACTTCTGGGGGCTCTGTTCCTCACTCTGCGCACCTTGTAGGGAACCACATGGGAACTACATATAAGAAGAGCAAGAACTAAAAGTAGTGGGGTCAGAGCTGAAGCAAAACTTCTCAGAGGGCTGACAAGATTGAATTTTGCTGTCTCAGCTGTGAGGTCTTGGGATCTGGCTTGGTGACCCTGGAGCTGTCATAGGTTAGAAAGTGGGGAAGAACAACTGCTGTCAGAAGGGAGATACTTTTCCAACCTAGGCTGCAGCAGCCACCCCAAGCACTCGCTTCATAGCAGCACAACAGTAGTAACACTGGCTTCAGGGGACTTGGCAGACCCTGACTGGTTGCTGTTGTAGCTGTTGGTTCTGTCCCTTGAAATACAGGAATCTGTATTTAACTGGAAGACCCTTAAAGCATCAGGAAGAATCTGCAGGCAATATGGTTGATCTTGATGCTTGTGCTCTGCAGTGTGCTCTCAGCAATGTGAAACTTCTGTTTACGGGGATTTCTAGCATGTTTGGAGGCAGAAAACGCAAACAGCACAGCTCCATGGGCTGCATTGATCTCTGCTTTTGAAGTATATTATCCCTACAGTGTTCTCAGTGGAACTTGTAGGCTTGTAAGCTAAGGAAGCCCCCTTAAAATAACAACATCTATTTTCCATTGCATGCAGTGGTGATTCTTGTGTCCAGGGCTGGTGTTTTGACCAGCAGTTGTTACTCTCTAAGGACAGGTTTCCTCCACACAGGCAAAACTATTAGGGACACTTACTGCCTGTGTTGGCAGTGAGGGATCTGCAGGATGCTGAGTGGCTGTCTTGATCCCAAAGGGTAAGGAATTTCTAGGATAAGAAACGAGCTTCTTGAAGAGTTAATAGTGGGCAGTTTGGGATTGGTGTTCGCTATGTTGCATCCACTTTGAAAATCAGCTGTTTATCAGAGATAAAATATTAGTTTTTAGTTTAGTATATAAATGCTACTCTTAACAGCACAATATCTGAGGAGTGGTATCATTCTAGCCCGCCATGGAGGGCAGCTCTTTAGCCAAGCAAATAGCAGAGTTCTGATCATTTGGGCTTTTCTCAGTTTTTAAAGAATTTCTGATCTGTCTGCTCCTCTTGCAGAGCAAAGCTGGGAGAAAGCATCGTGTTCTAGCATTTCAGCTGCTTCAGTGCCAAGTATTAGGCCAAACTTAACCTTCATCAGCAGTTTAATCTAATGATGTGGTTCTGTAGCTGATTTAAATCAGTACTGCACTGGTTTGCTCTCTTCTCCGCCCTGCAGCTGTGTGCTCTTGTTGTGTACGGCTGCTGTTGCTCACCTCTCCCGTCCCTTGCTAAACCAGCAGAAAACCGTCTCGGGAAAACGTGGCAAATATTTCTTTGTTGGCTTAGAGAGCTGAATGAGGTCAGCAAGGTGGCAGTGCCAAAGCTGGGGTGGAAGCATCTCTTGTGTGGACAGGTGTGATTCCACGAGATGGGTGAGCTGCCTTAATAGCTCACTGCTGCTGGGAAAAGTGTTCTCAGAAAGTGGTGTTGTGCCACCCCTGTGGATGAAGGACTTGGCTGGCCTGTGGAGTCAGACATGGCTTTTCATATGTGGGTTCCCAGAGGATTCCCTGCCGTGGGCCTCGGTAACTTGCCCAGGATTATAAAGACGATGGCAGAGTCAAAATCCCAAACTAACTGCAGAGGAACAAAACCTCACTCCTTCCTGTAGTTTAAATCAAAGTTTTATGTTCGTTAACAGAAGCCAGAAAAGAACTCAGTGCAACTTAGAATAAAGGTACTTGCAAAGCAACATCCCGGACTAAGATCTTTTTCCCCAAGCACCTTTTGTTCTTGTTAAGGTGCCACCGTGAACCACGAAAAGGAGACTTCTAGCCGGTGGAAAGGGATGTAGTTCCCCTGCATTTCCACTGGGCTCCTCTGCTGTTACAGTCAACAGAAGCGCCAATTAAATGCTTCCTAGTCTGAACTGAGCTAGTTTCCAGTTGAGATCCCAGCCTGTAGGCTCGGTATTGTTTCTGTCCAGAGGTTTGCATTACCAAACCTGACAGGTGTCATGGGGGTTACTCTGTTCTTAGCACTATTTTGAATTATAAAAAAAATCCTGAAATATTATAAATATCTGAGAAGAAAAGGTGTTTCTAAGATATTGTAAATCCTGTTACATGGCACTGTTCTGTTTTCCAGGCTGTCCAGATGATATTGAAGCTCAGAATCATACAATGACTATTGCGTTAGAATTATACAATGACTACAGTGCCCTCTGATTGAGGCAGGTTTCTTTTCCAATTCATGTTTATTTTATGCGCAACTGAAACAAGACCTTAATTTTATGTATATTTATATAAATGTTTCTCTGTTTTTTCAAGTATTCATGAAAAATGTGAAGATGTCCACCAAGGTCACATATGTAAATATAAATAGCTGTAATTTAACATCAGTAGTTTGTAAATGAGACACCCTCGAGATAAGGAGGCTGATAAAAAGAGGGCAGTGATGTATTAAAGTTGCATTATTTGGGGGTCTATGGATATAATTTAGGCTTCACAACAAGGTCAGACTGATTTAATTCTCTCTGCAAAGGTCAGTCTGAGGCCTGGCTATACTAACCTCTGTGCTCTCCATCTGTCTGCACTCCAAGCCAGACATTTTCAATAGGTGATTGTGTTTTCATGACTGGATACAAACACGTTGAAATTGCCACCAGGTTTCAGCCTCCAAAAGTGTTTACTTGGAGCCAGTGTTGCCACTGGAGTAGCTGGTACCTATGGAACTTCACGTCTGGCTGCTGCTTTGAAGTATTGCTAAGAACATCCAATATTTGCAATTTCTTAATGTTGCAATTGCTGATGAGCATTCAGCTTCATAAACGCGTCACTGTAGTGTCATAAACCCTTTCTGCAGGTTTATTCTATGACCCTTGAAAGATGATTTTTTTTTTTCAGCACTGGTGAATGTATAATGAAGTAAAGCGAAAAAAAAACAACTCACCCTTACAGTTTTCACTTTCCCCAAAATGAGGAAAAATGAAGAAACCAGTGTTTGTGGACGTCTTTATTTGATAGTCCCAGTCTTTTAAAAATCTTCCTTCATAAGCAGGGAATTCTTTAAAAATAATTGACAGGACAAAATAAATATGCAATGTGCTGGTATCTGTTAGTCATTTTCTTGCTGCTTTTTCAACTTCATGGTAAACGTTTCTGAATTCTCTTTTCATTTTAAGTAGGAAACAGGTTTATTAATCTGAATGCAACAACTACATAAAATGAGGCCAGTGAATGCTTTGAGCTTTCAATAAATATTTAGCTCACTGAAAGAGCCACAAACATTAAATAGCACTTGCTTTAATGAAATAAAGACCTGTACATTCAATGGAAGATACACTTTACTCTTTTTAAAATTGAGTCCTATTTTTTACTTGTGTGGTTTGGACTAGAAGGTTATGAATTGATACTGCTTTAATTTTAGGTAGAGGATATTATTATTAATGGTGAAATCACATGAAATGGTGTGAAATAATTGAATGTACTGTGCTAAAACAAACAAAAAAGGCTCCACACAGTGCTCTTTCTCTCTGAGGTACTGTAAGTCTTCCTTATGTACAACGGTTTATGTACACCTGGTTTCCGTAATTATTTTATATTCATACAGTAAACAGTTTCGGAAGAAAAAAAAGGGGAATCTCTCTTTGAACAAACAAAATCGAAATCAAGGAGCTCAGAGCTTAGGCTGTAGCTCACCACAGAGCATCTTATCCTGTGTTCTCTTGAGCCTGCCTACTGTAAAGTCACCCAAACAGAGAGAACTGCAAGAACAATAACACAGATCTTAACATAGTGATTTTAAGTCAGATTTTTAGATTTCTGCCTGTATTCCTCAGTTTAAATAACAGCCTGGTAAACAAATTCTGATCTTAAGTGATAAAGACATTTTTTATGAAGTCAGCTATTGCTCTTGTGCAGGAGGTGGGCTAGTGAATGAGAGATAGGATTTGGCTCTTGAAGCTGTTTCAGTGGCCCTGCTTTTTTAAATTAGATGAAGGCAGGGAGATTATCTGCACAGAGATCACAAAAAGATTTAGTAAAGTGGTACAGCATAAAACTCTGTTTTTCTTAGAATGTTTGATGCCTGACTCCACATGCACACACCTGTGAGTGCACACGCTGCCACTTATTTTCTAAGACACCGCGCGGATGGCCGGCTCACCTTTTCACTAGGTTCAAGGGTTGTTGGAACACCTCTTCTTTTGGGAAGTGTTCTGGTGTACTTGGATTAGCCATGGGGAATGGCTAGGGATTGACACAAGAAGTCACCCTGTTGTGAGATGAAAACAGAGCCTCTGCAGGATTCTGGATCCTACTGGAGCTGATATGTGAACTTGGGTTCTTTTCACTGAGTGGGTATGTCTGAATTAATTACTATTTGTGGTACTGTTGTCTAGCTACAGGAGTATTAAGGTATTCATTACACCAACTGTTTGCTTTAAAATACTTTGTGGGTGAGCTTTTATTGCTCAGGAATGACGCCAGATGGACAGTCCTGAGGAACAAAGTCCTCTTATTATCTACAGAACAGGTATGGCACAAGCTGTGGCACATGAAGTTTTCCTCTGTCTACCTCTGCCACCAGCCTGATCTCAGGAGGAAAAGGGGTCCCCAGAGTTTGTGTCTTGTCAAAGAAACCAACATCAGGACCACTTGTTGAGGTGGTGGATTTGGAGACATATTTGACGACCAGAGGCTACTTGGGATCGAACTATTGGCAACTTCTTAAAGCATCCTTCCTAGAAGCATAAACTGGAACAGTTGCTGTCCATTTCATGAATTGACACCAAACAGGCTTTACAAATGTTTCTGATGCCAGCACCTAGAGCTCTAAAACACCTTTTAGAGTTGGTTCTATGCCTTCAATTAGGGGAGGGGCCCAGTTTCCAACAGAGAGTGAGCACAGGTGAAGGGCTGGCAGTGTCCGTCCTTGTGTCAATACTGCAGCCATTCATGCAGAACAGAATACCTGTTGTGCAGTGTTCCTTAATGACAGCCCCTGTGCTTTGTTTGCATCTCACTTAAGAGTGACATCCTGCTTATCAGATGTATATTGGGGACTGCTGTGTGACAGAGCCACGGTTGTGCACACTTGCCATTCCAAGGTCTGGCTGACTTCTTGCTTTCTGGAAACACCAAGCCCAGGACAGGCTGAAAAAAAGCCACCAGCCCTGTCAGCTCTCAGGATATGCACTCATAGAATCATAGAACCGCTTGGTTGGAAAAGACCTTGGAGATCACTTGAGTCCTCCCACTGCTAAACCATATCCCTGAGCACTTCATCTACCTGGCTGACACACTGTTTTCCCAAAAGCCTTAGTAGGGGCTAGGCCTTAGGCTTAAGTGGCTTAGGCTTAGAATGGAAACACAGACAATCCCTTAATGTGACAATATTGGGAACTTCCACCATAGAGTGGTGTTCTGCTGTGGCAACTTCTTCATTACGGAAGGACCACTCGGAATACAGCACTGCTGCTTGTGTTTTGCTTACTTTCTGCACATTTGAAAAGCAAAACAAAAAGAACTGGGAGTCTCATAAAAACGTATGTTTTTCTTGGTGTAGCAGGGAGTTCTGAGTTGGCCTCACACCACTCTTAGGGGCTTGTAGGAGTTTAAGGGCTCAGGCTTACCTCATCTCAATGCATGCATTTTCCCTTTGAAAGAGAAAAATCTTATGCTACGAAAACGGGCAGCCACATTTTGATCATGCACTCATAGCATTTTTTCATGTGCAAGATATGACATGCTCTGTCAAGCCACTGTATTCAAACTTCCTCTAATATATTTCATTTTTATTAGTGGCGAAGGACAGGCGATTTGAATCTTAATACTACGGGTGATCTGTATGTGAGGTGTAGAACACCTAGGCGTGCGCAACGATACAGCTATTGCAATGAGCTCACACACTTTGCATATAAATCTCAAGGCAGTTTGCTGTGCCCAACTCTACTAGGGGCAGTGGTGGAAATTAAAATGTGAAGAGTGCAGGGCACTTTTATGCCGTTGTATTTCCCTTTCCTATTGTCATGGTTTTGATTCCACTCTTCCCTAACGTTGTATTTATACTCTTGCCTTGTTCTCAGGGAGCAGAAAAGCTGCTCCTTTTATTGTTATTATTTTTAAGCAGCACTTTACAGAAGTCAGTCTTTTGGAGAGGAGACGGCATCAGGCATTAGGCAGACGAAGGCAATTTCTGCATTGCAGAATTACCATGTAACACGTGCTTGTCTTGTGGGACAGAACTGTAACAATTCGCAGCTCCTGTCCTCGTGCTCCTTGCGAAACTCACTCCAAGTCAAGATCTTCCAGTTCACATCCTCTACATGCCTGAACCTGGCCATTTGGTTTGAATGGCTCCCTGCACTCCAGAAATGCTCTTCCCTCCAATCCATCACTGGTAGGAGCAGCATGTTGGCAGGGCGGCAGGTTAGCTGAGCTGCTGTTAGGCAAGAAACAGAATAAACAGGTTAAAAAAAGACTGTGTTCCCAGGTGCATAAAGCTGAAGGATGGCAAAGAAATAGCTCCAGCTAAGAAGGGAAAAAAATATTTTATTTTGTTCTTTGTATTGTAGTGTTTGTGTGATGAGCTGAGTCTCGGGGAGCAGCAGCTGCCAGTATGCATGGTTTTCCTAAGTGTATGCATGGGTCCTGCTCCTGATGTAGACCAGGGCAGGCAGTGCCCTGCTGTGAGGCCCTTCTCCTGGGACAGGCAGAGAGGCCTCCCTGCGCTCTGAGCTCACTTCAGAGCCTTGCCCCCGCAGCACTCAGCGAGGTCACCGAGTTTGCAGGCACTGGAGGAATGTGCTTTCAACATTGGCTAAGCTCCATACCAGAGGAAGCTGTCCTGTTCGGTTTCTCAGTTTTCCTCTGCAAAGAGGGGGCAGGGGCAAAGAGAGGACAAAAATTAATTTCTCTTGCAGTGGACGCTAGTAGTGCAAAGTGCTATATAAAAGCTGGGTAACATAAACCCTTCCCTCTTCCCTGCCCACACAGAGAACCAGAACAAGTTTTCTATGCTACTTTACCTGTATTTTGATGTCTCAAGACACACACAGATCTCGGGCTAGGCCTCTATCCCTGAAATTAAAAAGGACATCTTATTTAATAGGGGGAAAAAAATACTTTGGGACATTTGCAAATAATTAAAAGTGAGAGCATTTCACAGTATGGATAATGCCCTGACCTGAAGCATCAATGCCTTTTGTACAGCTACGAGTTTATAGTGTTCTGGAGTGTTGTTTATGTTACTATAAAAAAAGGTGAGAAAATATATTCAGTTAGTTTCTGTTTCCCCCCATTGAGCAGATGGCAATTCATAGCTCAAATTGTTTTTTAAGCCATTTCACATTTTACTAATAAGTACAATATGCTTTTCAACAACTAACCACGCTAGGTACTTTTGCAGAGGTTACACGATTTCTCAGGTAGCTCAGAGAGCTAAGAGTTTATGAATCCTGTTGCATTATAAGGGTGAATGTTTTCTGGTTACTTCTCATGTGGTGGAAAACACAAGCTAAAAACTCTCCTACTTCTTGTTTCAAATGATTTCTAACTTTGGAGGCCACAAATAATACAGTGTGTGTATTTTAACTGCCTAGATTTGAGATTGTTTCCACCAGCTATGTTCCTGGTAGAACAACCACGCTGAATATTCTTTATATTTTATGTGTATAATAATGTATGTAGATGGCCATTGGAAAAAAATGAAAGAAATATTCAGCAGTTCTATTTTGGGAAGTTTTGATGCTTTAGAATGAAAACTGATAATTGTGCACACATTGGAAAATTCTCACCATTGCATGTATGGTTTTATCAAAACCTGCTAAATTATATGAGTGCAGAAATAAGGAAGAGTGTTTTTTATTATTAATTGACACTCATTTTTAGCTGGCATGTGGTGGCACGTCCTCCAAACAAATGCCAGGCACAGATTAGAGCTGAAAGTTTTGGAAATGTTCTAAATCTTTGTAGCGTTGCAGAAAGGAAGTGTAATATTAAACTGACAAATTGAATATATCTGTTTTTTTCAATGTAATTCACAGTTTCTTCCTATTATTTTTTACTACCCATGGAGATAAAGCAAAACAAATTTCTCAAAACAGAGAGAAATATATTTCCAGATACCTTCTCCCATTAAGTAATATATCTCTCTTATATATATGTACTGTCAAATATCTATCTGTTCCTTTTCTACGCTGCATCTACAGCCAGAACTGTTGGCTATGCAAATACTGCAGGACGAACGCTCAACATATGTGCTGTGTGCCTCACTATAGATAGGCAGGAAACTCTATATAATAATTAAGAGCCTGCATATATTATCCTTTAGCTATAATTTTACATAATCTGTTATGTGAACTTGGAGCTGGTATGAGATGCAAAAACGTGGTGA
This sequence comes from Dromococcyx pavoninus, assembly GCA_033558185.1. NCBI lineage: Eukaryota > Metazoa > Chordata > Aves > Cuculiformes > Neomorphidae > Dromococcyx > Dromococcyx pavoninus. Next base: position 546,059 of record JAUMJL010000026.1, read on the forward strand.
TATGCTTCCACTTGGAGAGGCTGAGGGAGAGAGGGAGCTGGAGCCGAAGAAAATGAAGCAGAACTAGGAAGATGACAAAGTGGCGAGCGCTGATTTATTGCAGGAGCCTCTGCTCGTTTCCAGCTGTTGGAACGCGCCTGAGCAGCCACAATCCATGCCTGGTGCGGAGCAGGGCTGGGTCTGTGGGAGCTGCTCCTGGGGGCTCAGGGCTTGGGGCCACCGGTAGCCACAGAGCCAAGCCCACTCTGCGCTGAACGCAGGGGCTGAAACAACAGCAGCACCACTGCCGAAATGGGATGGGGATGGAGGAGAATGGGAGGGATGGGACCCACAACCCCACCACCCCCAGTAAAAAAATCCAACTGAAGCGTGTGGAGAAGACTACCAAGAGAGTTGCAAATAAATAAATAGGAATTCAAAGTAAATCAGATGAAATTGCCAGGCATTCATTCCCTATAAACAGTAAGCTTTGTAATTTCCAGGTGCTGGGAAAAGCTGTTGTCTTATAGTTTATAAATCCTTGCTGGGGGGAGGGAGAGAAGGAGGGATAGAATCTTTGGAGGTGAATGAAATATCAAATCACGAGGCTCTATGTAGATTTATGATTGCATAAGAGGCTTGATCATTTCCATATATTGAAATGTGCTGTCCTTTCTGCGACTGCCCAGCCCTTGGAGGGAGAGAGACGCTCGATTCCGCCTTGATCAATGCTGGCTGTGAAGCAAGGAGGAGGAGAAGGGGGGGACCAGGCTGGCACCAGATGGAGCAGGGTCTAGGGAAAGGTCAAGGTTAGCTCAGGCTGCTATTGAATCGGTTGCAGCCTCACAGATAGATCTCTGCCTCGGAGGCACCCACTGGGGCTTCTCAGAATCAAATCTAATAGAAAAGGCAGTCACAGAATGAAATCGCTTCATCTGAATGCTAAAATTGTTATTAGGCTACATTAGAGAGATACTGGGCACGTGATTACCAAAAAAGGAAGCATGCCTAGCAGTTTGTGACTGAAATAAAAGCTGTGAATATGTTGATACCATCGGCAATGTGCAAGGATAATAGATAACAGGAGAGAGGGGCAGGGAGAGATGTGTGTGTGTAACGAACAGATTAACATATTGATGTGCATGTATATATCTGTACGAAATTATTTGTGTATGTGTCTGGCAGGGGGGTAGATTTGTATGCACGTGGATCACAGCACTTGACTTCTTGTGGACACGGTCCTCAGTGCTCCGAGGACATTTGTTAATTGATTTGGACGGCAGCTACAGACCAAGAAGAGGAGAGGTTTGTTGGTGAGTCCTGGCAGGACTCTGCCTGCAGCCACCTTCAACTTGCGTCGGGGCAGTGTGCCGTCACTTAGATTTTTTATTTTAAGTCCTCATGGAGGCACAGAGCTGAGGCGTTGTTCGAGGCCTCTCTTTCTCTTTCTTGTTTCAGGCAAAACTCTTTCTGTGAGAAACGTGACTAGGTGCATACACATGTGCATACACCCCACACACCGGACACAGGAGCATGATACAAGCACGCACATACATGTTTGCAGCAGTGACACTGTCAGGGGGTTTTCAGAGATCAAAGTGAGCTCTTCCCAGTTTCCATCTCCTCCACATTACTGATTCTTTCACCTACAGCGCAGCCATATCTTAAAGAAGGATTTAGTCTTGTAAAATAAATGCCGGCTACACTAGATTAAACATCATGACTGCACTCTAAGGGTTAATAAATTTAGAATTAACAGATCATCCCAGCTTGATACAGCTACTATAGATGATTTAATATGCAGCCTAAGCAGGTTGACAGTCAGCTCACAGATGCAGATAAGATCAAACAGTCTCTTGATTCAATAGATTGAATGGTTGTACTGAGTGTCTGGAAGGTGAGTGACAGTACGTATATGGCAGGGGTTCTGATAAAGAAGGGCTTCGATTCCCCACTGCTGTGCACTGCACTGGTTTTCCTTTTCTAGCAGTCAACCTTTTCCAGCAATCAAACCTGGAGTTAACATGAAAAAAAAAAAGTCTCAAATATAGTTCAGGAGAGTTATTTGAAGTTTTCAGTAATGAAAAACTCTGCGCTTTAATAGTAATCACCATTACTAGTCTGCACTTCAGATCCTTCTCTGCAGACAAGACCATCGCCACCCACCCTGTCCCACAGAGACTCTCATCTGTCCACAGCCTCTGTCTGTCTGTCCATGCTAGTCCCCTTCACTGGCAGACCTAAATCCACAGAAATAAGGTATTTTGATGGCAGAACAGCAACACCTCCCCCAAGTCAGCCTCTGGGGCTTGGCAAGTGCAACCTTGTCCTAATGCATTGTCCAGAGGCTTCAGCTGTAGGAAACCTCAATGGGTGCAGTGTGACAGAGGCAATTCCCGTGTTCTCTTTCTCATCTGTCTCGCTTTTTCTGGCTTAAAAGTTAATGTCTGTAGTAACTCTTCTGTGGTTTATGTTTTCCTTCTTGCTCTCCTATTTAAATGGGAACGTAAAACAGTCCTCGTTGAGGCTGGTGAGCAATGAGATGACGGAGTGGCCTCTAACAATTTTTATTATTTGATCAAGAGTAAAAGCTCCGCCTGAACCATTAGATTTTACCGTATGCATACGTTTCCAGGCAATTTTAAAAATGCATATTATGTATTTAATAGACCGTTACAGGTCTGAATTGTATCTTATTGTGTTATATGGGGCCACCACCATATAGATAGGAATATTTGGGTTAAAGCTAGTGCACATCTGAACACTTATAAATTAGCTGTACTGTTTACTCTGGTGGGGTTTTTTAAACACAACAATGGTAGGAACGAATGCCCTGCACAGTGTTGGTCTCATAAGCAATGCTGCTTTGAATTTACCAGCGAGGCAAACACACAATCCACACATGAACATCATATTTCTTTGAGATATTCTGAAGGATCTCATGCACTTTTGCTAATGTTTACCTGTGAATTATACTTTTAACATGGTTCTAATTTGGAAACCAGTGGCTCCTTTTAACCCCTTGGTTGCTGAGCTAGAAAAGAGAGGGCCTTATCATGTATACCAGACTATAGATCCATACACAAACATCCCCAGATTTCCATAAGCAGGGATGAGCCGGTCTTTTCCCCACCCTGTGCCTCAGAGCTACTCTCAGGAGAGCTGATGGAGACACAAAAATCTTGACATTGTAATTGGGGGGGAAATGAAACCACCAGTGCTTCTCAGGGTGAACCAAGAGGACTCAAATACCCCTTGCAACAGAAATTAACAAGTGGAGAAGCGCACAGATACACACTAAGAGGCAGTAGGAGCGAGCGTGAACAGAGGCAGGAGTTAGGGAATTAGTGGGAATCAAAGGAGCGCGTTGCTTTCTGCCGGGCCCTTTGCCGAGCCCTGCGCCGAGCACCGCGGAGCCTGGGGGGGCGGGCACAAGGGGCGCGGGGCTGTGGGAGGCCGGGGATGGAGAGGCGCGGAGCGGGGGGTGGCTGGGCAACACAGGGACGCGGACATGGGGGCGGAGGGCGCGGAGATGGGGGGGAAGGGGGGGGGGCAGTACAAGGGAGCGCGGAGCCGGAGGCCATCGGCAACGGAGTGACGGGGAGCTGAGGGGGACTGGAGAGTGGAGAGACGGGGAGCCGGGGGAAGCGGGCACAAAGGGGCGCGGGACTGGGGTGAGGGGAGACGCGGAGTTCGGGGGTGCGAGCACGGAGGGGCGCGGGGCTGGTTGTCGGGGGCCGCGGAGTTGGGTGGGGCAGGCACAGAGGGGCGGGGGTGGGGGGGGGCTGGTCACGCAGCAGCGCGGAGCTGGGGTGCCTCGCGGACAGGAGCGCGGAGCAGGGACGGCTCGCGTGCCGAGCTGGGAGGGGCTGAGGAGCGGAGGGGCGCGGAGCCGCAGGGGGGGTACGGGTGCAATGGGCGCGGAGCCGGGAGGGTTGGGGAGGGGAGGGGCGCGGAGCTGGGGACAGCGGGGATGGAGGGATGCGAGAGGGCTCAGCCGTGGCAGGGTCGGGGTGGCTCAGGCGCGGAGCTGGAGAGGGGGTCGGGACTGGAGGGGCGCGGAGCGGGGGAGCTTAGCCGCGGAGTGGAGCCCCGCCGATCCCCCCCGCGGCTGCGCTGCCGCTTCCCAAGGCGGAACCAGCGAAACCAGTTATCTGGCAGCAATTTGCATATTTATGGTGCCTCCTGCCGCTCTCCGTGATTGCTTTACAGGCAGGAAAGGTAACAGAAAAATATATAACCCCCTCTAAAAAAAATGACAAAAAGGCTTATACGTGCACAGGCGCTCTGATAGAGGAGCGAGCCTTGCAAAGCAGGAAATTTGTTTACCAAACAGGTTTTTTTGTCTTTGGATTTGAAGGCAGTTGCAGGTTTTTTAAGTTCCGAGGCTGAAGAGGTGAGGTCTGTGCTTCTGTGCAAACTGTTAGAGACGAGCACTGATCATTTCAAGGAAAAAATAATTAGCCTCATCATATTCGCTGAATGTATACATTTAAGGAGGAGGCAATCCTTGGAGAATGGGAAAAGCATTCAATAGACACTTTAAAAGTATAGTGTCATGGTACATATATTTTTTAGTCCTGCTCATAAGCTATGTACAAATGTGCAGTATGGCTTTGAATATAAAAGCTAATTAGGTCTCAATAGAGAATAGTTTCATTTTTATTGGCTCCGAGTACAACGTCTGTCTAAGATACACCTCGGCTCCAAGACACTTTTGGCCTTCCTCATCGGAATGGCTGTGGCTGTGTCCCCACGCATCCACATATATTCAGATACCTTGTAGCCGGAACCTGAGTGCGAGGAGGTCTGTAGCTCACTTCACCCCTGTGCCGAGGAGCCTCCAGAGCTGTTCAGGAGGGGCAGATCACTGTGGACCACATCACTCCAGCCACATCTAGACCAAACTTCTCACTGCTGCCAGTGGGGAGTATCACATATAGACTGGTGCTATGATACGGCCTGTATTTACCCTGTATTTATCTCTAGTACCTATCAGTGTAACATCTGAGGGTGGTGTATTCCAGCATGGATAGCCTATGGATCTCTCTCCATATGTTTACATCTATTTCTCTCTCTCTAGGCACTCAGATGCTGTGTAACTTAATATAATAGGGCAAATTAAAGTCTAAATTGTGAAAACATCAATTTCAGTATGGTAATATCAAACATGGTTTGTATTTCTGGTTTCTGCATTTAATTCTCCTGGCTTTTTAAATTTTTTTTTAAATACTAAGGAATAGTTGCTCACTGAACAATAGCATGAGTACAATAACTCTCTCCGACCCCAGCATTCATACTTAATGCACATCAGCTTTCTATGTAATACTATACAATATACTTGCATGCTATTTTAATTGAGTGAAATCTTATTCATACTGGTGGTAGAAGGCATTCTTTTGACTGCAGTCAGAATTCATACTGTACTGTAAAGATTATATGTACTGGCAATAACAAATGGTGGCAAAACTATCCAAACTGCTCAAAGGAGAGAGCTCTTATCACAGGTTATTCAGCACCACTCCCGCTACCTCTCAGCACTGCATCTTTCCATGCAGCTTTGGGCTATGTAATAATATATTCTTCTGACTACAGAGAGTTGCATTAAAATATTATTGTAAGCATTCAAACAATTAAGTTGAGATTTTGCACAGAATAAATATGGCAAAGAAGAAAATCCACAGTAAAGCTGTCTTTATTTTTAAATGCAGAAACAGATCTCTGCTATCTCAACAATTTTTTTTTCATCTGGATCCTCACACAAACTATGCATTTCTTCTTTGCTGAAACTAAAAGCTAAACCTAAATGTCACCTGAAATGGTACTATAAAACAAATATAGAGAATGATGGTTGTGTATGTTAAATTTCAGTTCAATGCATTCAAGTGACTAAAAGTTGAAGCTCTAAAAAGCAATGTAATAGAAGTTATTTACAAAACATGTTAAGCGCCAATCTAACAGCATGCTTGAGTACATGCTTACTTTAAGCCTGAAGTACAGCTGATGTGCCCATAGATAAATATGTGCTTAAGAATTTTGCAGTACCCAAGGCCAAGTAGATTCCTCTGGTAGGGGATATATTGAGCAGGGTTAGAGGCGAAAATCCTTTTTTATTGCACTTTCTCTATTGTGCCTCACACCAAGTGTCCTAGGAAGAAGGGACTGTGTTCAGCAGCATACAAGAAAACAACTAAATCTTTCCTCATCCTGTGTAGCAAAATTAGTTTCTCAATGGAAATAGCTTCTTTTTGATTGCTGATGTTGGGTTTCTCAGATTAGTGAATTATTTTTGTTCTACTTTTTTTTTTAATTGGTTTGTGGTATAGTTGGGTTTATTCTTCATGACAACAAGTTTGCAACCTTTTTCTACGTACCATATTCAGAGCAGGGCCTTCCAGATTTCCTCACAGGGGGAGTTTGAGCCCCTTGGATCTTATCTTGCACAGAGGTGTGAAAAGTTCCTTATGATTCTAAGAAGATCTTGCTCATAAACAACCACTGCATTAAATAGACCGGTAGTCACCCCACATGTTTGGTCTGGGTCAGACCAAGTCTGTGCAGCTGTCCTGCCCTTCTTCACCCATGAACAGATACTTTGGCGATGAAGCATCACTGTGCCGTTGTTGGATGTGCTGCTAGTTTAAACCTTGTGCTATATACACACAGTTTGTTCCTCGTTTGAACCTCATCAAGAGATTGCCCTTGCAGGGCTGGGAGTCTCTTTTAACCTTCTCTTGCTTATCATTTCTGAGTTCAGCTACCTCTGTGATGGTGGGTGCTGAATTCCTGTGGCCTGAACTGGCTGTAATTCTCTCCTTCATACTAGCTAGGGATATCCCTAAACTTAGCAGCTAAAGTCAGAAAACAAATCAAAAAAAGATGTCAGTCACCTGTCCTCACTGCTCACAGGCTTGAAGATAGTGACCTGCTTCAGTAAATAACTTGGGATCTCATCAGTGACTCAAAAGGACCAACTTCTCTGTGCTTGTGCCTCATCTGTTTCTGTGAGGTGAAGCAGAGCAGCCCTGATGGATGGGGGATTTGCATGTGTGGAACACCTTGCTGAGGAGATTCTGGCTTCTCCTAGTACTTAGTTTCAGAATGACCTGCCCACAATAAACTTGCAGAAAGAAAGACCAGTGCTGCAGCTTAGCTTGGGCAAAACTCTTACTGAAACTTGTGGAGATGCTGCTCATTAGTTCAGGCATGCAGCATGGTGTCCTTGCTCTGTAACCATGAGGTGAGGTGGGCAAGGAAACTGTGGGGTCTGCTCGGTGAAAGCAATCTGTTTGCTCATGGCCTGTGGCTCATCTTTCTAAACCTGGGCTTGTGATTGTTTTCTGTTAGGGTCAAGGGAAATCTCAAGTCTGCATCTTAACCAACCATGCACACTCCTGCTTAGTGTGATTTGAGGTGATAAAAAACCACCTCTAAGAAACAGAAATTTAAAACTAGGGAAAAGTGTTACGGAGAGCAATTCTCAGTAAAATCCTTTGTAACATAGAGTGATACTTAAGCTTACGCTCAATGTTGAAAGTCAAAGTGCTTATCTCTTTCAAAGTACCATCATTGTGACTGTTCTGATGCCAATGAACATGTGGGACTCACTTCCACACAGTTTTGAGGGAAGAAAAAAACCCAAGAAGATGAAAAGATCCCAAGAAACTGTTAGCAAACATAACAGTGACTAACATTTTGCCAGATATTTTCCTGTCCCTAGCTATCCTCACTGCATCTTTAGGCAATTGAGTTGACCCTGTGCACTGTACTGTAATGTGCCAGAGCAGCATTTTGGATTTTGGGTTCAGTGAGCACCTTCCCTTCTTGGCATGACAGCTGATATAAAGAGGACTGAGAGATGTGTGACTGGCAGCATACCACAGTGCCGCTGATGTACAAAGCGGACAGGCTTACCTCTCTCCTGTTTCAGAGGTTCTCTTTTTCTTACACAATTAGTAGACTCTTTTGAGGTAGATTTAAGTGCCATTTCTTGTTTGTGGTATGTTATCGGTGTGTGGGTACACACAGGGGAGTAAGTATGGCATGTATGTGAACTCCTTGGGGCAGCTGTAGCTTTAACTCTGGTACCTATATATACACTGTTCAGCATGGAGATTCAGAAGAGCTAGAAGTACCAAAGTCATACCCTAGATGTCAGTAAAAGAAAAAAACATTAAACCCCATTAAAAATCATTTTATAAAGGTCTGTGAATCAAGCAATGGGTTAGCCAGTTATTCATAAGGTAATTCCCTATATGGACCGACAGTCTGAGTCCCAAGTTTCAGCTCAATCAAATTTACACAGCCCAAGTAATAACCTCTTCAAGATGGGGATTGTAACAGGAGCGCTGACAGACCTTAACTACTGTGCCTCTTTAGGAACAAACGCTAAAATATTTTACTTGTGCAGTGGCTGATGGCGCTGCTATAATTAAGACTGTATGGATTTGCATTATAGGTCAAGTTCTGGGAGGTTTTAAATGCACATAGTTTAAATTATGTTGGCTTGAAACCTAGCATAGAAACTGTCAGGGGCATGTTACACGTTTACTTATTAAAAGATATATAAATATTAAACATACAAAACAACAAATAGCTAAGTGAGTACTAGAGCAGTACAAACTAAAACTAGCTCGGCTGAAATCAAACATTTGATTAAAAATGAGACTTTACAGACATTTACTATTGCCTTCCTATGCCTGCTCATGCACAAGCAGAACTGCTTGTATGCTTCTAAGGAGGGTTTTTGCCATTGAAAATCTGTCTCCTGAGCACTTTGTGCCATTTATTTTCTAGTTGTCTCTAGAAGGTCCAGTCAAGGTTCAAGGCTGTGTTGTCCTAGGTGCTGTGCAAGCAGAGGCAGACTGAAATCCTGGACCTTACTGAAACCCATGGAAAAAATCTCCCCAAGTTCAGGGTTTTGTTTTGGGTCCTGCCCAGGGCAAGACGATAACAAAGTCACCTGGTGCTCAGATGTTTGTGATCCTGCGTGGACTCACTGCTATGCGCACTGTGCTTGCTAGTAAGTGCTTGCAAAATCAGAGTTTATTTTGAGTCTTTATTAAAAAGGGAAGGATAAAAAAAAGAGAAGAGGAAAAGCAGCATGCCCAAGTTTCTCATGCGGGAATACTAATGCATGTACTATTTCTAGAACGTGCAAATTCTCTGCTCATTCACGGGGAGTCAGCCTGGTATGATAAGAGTTCCACCCACGTTGCCTCCGCCTGATTGAGACTATCAAGACGGCGTCAGAAAGCACCCCTTGCGATCTGCCGTTATATAATGCAGCCCAGCTCCAGAGAACTGGCAGAATTTTGGAATTTGTATTTGGTCCTAATGTTCTGTACTGAGTTGGCAAGTGAGATTTCTGCTCTGAATGAATGACAGTTGGAGCTTCAAAGCAGGAACATTTGCCCACCAAAGTTGCTGAACTCACCCACTGCCAAGTCTGTTGCTAAATTAGCTGATAGGCAGGGAGAGCAGTTTGTGGTGTGAGCTGTGTCGTGTTCTTTCATGCCTCTGGTCCCAGTCCTGTGCGGGAGGACTGTGTGTCTGCCTCTGAGATAGAGGAAGGCCACGTTTCTCAAATTTAGGCAGTTTTAGCTCCTTTCATACAGCAGCCTCTAAGCATCTCACACACTTGAATGGAGATAGGATCAAATGCTCCCTCAGAGAGCTGAGGCATGGGAATACGGACGGATATATTTTGGCATATCTAAATGTTAAAGTATTTTTTACAGTGTAAATGTTCTTACCTCATTACTCTGCCCTGATGCTGCAGGTCACTGCCCTTGCCCTGGGATGGCAGATTGGGCGGCTGCCCAGAGCTGCTCCAAGGCATTAGGTGGACTCTCAGGGCTCTGGTTTGCATGGGACAGATTGAGGTGGGATGGTCATTCAATTAATGAGGCAGACCCTTCTCTGAGGTTGACTTTCCCTTGTAGGCAGCCTGAAAAACACCATGACGCTGGTTTCAGTGTGTGCCTTGGAGTCTGCCTGCACACAGTGAAGATGTGGGGCCACATTTCCTTCAGCTGACTTTACTCTTGGGCTTGAATTCTGTAGCCAAAGAGCAGCAGATAAGATGGCTGGGGGTGCGAGCAGCTCAAACTGCTGCAGCAGGACTGCGGGACATCCTTGGCAGCTTGGGCAAAAAAGGTTGTGGAGGAGCAGAAGGTGACACACAGGGTTTGTGTGAATCCTCAGAGCCCTGTCAGTGCTGGCCTAGGTTTGTTTTCACCAGCCCTTCTCATCTACCGGCATTTTTAGGTATTACCAGTCAGTATTTGAGCATTTCTAGCTGGTTTTACCTGGCACATGCACTGAGTTCATCAGTGGAACCGAGCAGAGTGACTCTATAACAGGTGCAGACGAGTCTGAAGTCACTCTGTGTGTCGGGAGGTGCTGTGGTGGCCACTGTGCTGGAAGCGGAGGAGCAGGGCACTGGGGTGCACTGCCCGTGCTCTCACGGCTCTCCTGCAGGGCTCCCATCCCAGCTGCGCCCCGGGCTGTGTCCCCCAGCCCTGTCTTTGCCAGCAGTGATAGCAGGGCGAGCTCGGAGGCTGCTCACAGCCCCCCCGGATAAACTGGGGACGGTTCCCGGTGGGGCTGACCCCGCGGTCGCCAGCCTCTCCGGCAGCGCTGGGATCCCTCCCTCCCCCTTTCCCCGGCCGCACGGGGCGCGGATTCCCCCCGTTCCAGCGCGAAGCAGGAGCCTCGGGGCGGGCTGCAACGAGCGTTTCTGGGGTTCCCGTGTCTCGGGGAAGGGGTCTGTCCTTCGATCGGAGGGGACCCCCTAACTCTCCCCATCGCGAAGGCAGCGCCCCGGCGCTGAGGCTGAGGCTGCAGCAAAGTCCCTCGCAAGAGCTGTTTGTTGACCACATTCACGTTCAGAGCCCTGAAGCTAAAAGCACTTTACACCATAAAATAAAAGCACTGTCTTTTTTTCTAAAAGGTTACGTCTGGAGGCCACGCTGCTCATACTTCATACAGAAAACTACTGAAAGGGCTATGAAATCCTCTATGATTTACACTCCCTTTCAGTGCATTAGGATATAGATCTACTCGACTCTAAAAATACTGTAGAGTTTCTAACCGACGTGAATATATGTGCATTATTTCAGAAAGTCTGTTAGAAAACTTGTCAACACATTATAAAGCATAAACCAGGGCTTGGCCATTAAATACAGAGATCAGAGACAGAATATATACTGCAGGAAGTACCGAGAAAAGTCCCTCCATTCAAAAAAAAGGTCTATTAGCTAAAAGTTTACGCACAATATACACCAAAGGGTTTAGAGGGAGCCCGTGGACTGTAATTACAAGGCATAAATGGAATCAGTAAGGGCTTTACGGTCCCCAACGCAGTTAACTGGGCTGCCAGAAAATAATTTTAATATTGTCATAATTTATTACCCACCGAAAGCCACATCAAGGATTGTAAATATATATACTTGGTGTCTACGGCTGCTCGTTAAACAGCCTCGTTCCCTTCCCCTAAAAATACAATAAAATACAAACCCACCTGCATTATTAATCTGCGGTTATGCCGTGTTAAAAATGTCCTCTGACTCCTTTTCTTTCTTGAGGTTTGTTATCTCCTTCCAATCACATGACAATGCGAAGCGCAGGGGAGGGGGGACACGCGGGGAGGGGGGGCCAGCACAGCACTATTGCGATCAAATGCCAATATTAATAATTATCCAGCCGGGATGAAATATTGTTTTTAAGGCAGCGATTTTCCATTTAATTCGAGGCGTTGTACGGTGCTGGAATTGAGGGCGGGCATGCTAATGGTAGGAACATCCTCGCTGCCATTCATGAAAGCATCTGTAAAATTAGCCCCTGTCTGTAGGTTTTTAAGATGCGGTCTGGGAAGCCACCTCTGGAATCTCAAACACGGTACGGCGATAAAACAGATTTAGTTGTAACTAAGTGCATAATTTGCTTTTTTATTTTTTATTTTTTTAGAAAATCAATGAGATTCTGCCTGTTATTTATCGGGAATTCTGACAGGAATTCTGATGCAGGGCAGCTTCGAGAGAGTGCGTAATGAACTGTAATTCAGAGCAACGGTAACTGAGAACCACGGAACCTTTTCAGGGGTAGTAAAGTCATTACTTTTAGCAGCGCAGCCACTTCGGAAGCTTTATACTTATATATACTATGTATGCGTTTGTATGCTTTTTTGGACACGGCACCCTGGGAGGTGGCGAGAGCCCCAAAGCCAGGAGACTTGGGGAAGTCGCGCAGCCCCGGGATGTGCCAGGCAGAGCCGAGTTTGTGCCTGCAGGAGGGAGGGAGCGGCGGGCGGAGCCGCAGGGAGGGGGAAAAGCTGGCGGGAAGCTGAAACCATCCCACGCCGCAACGATGGCTCTGACAGCTCCCGCCTCACCAACAGGTCCCCGGGCCATCGCAGTTCAGGCTTTATCGCACAGCTCCTCGTGTGTGTCCAAACCCCCACATCTCCTCCCGCCCAGCTCTCTCCTCCAGCTCGCTCTCTCCATCCCGGGTACGATTATTCCTCCTTTCGCACTTTGCTCCAAAACCAACCCGTTCGCCGCCGGAGCTTTTATTCTTCACTGCAACCTGATCCTTCCCTGCGCCGGCAGCGCCTGCGTCTCCTCTTCACCCCCCCCGTATGTTTTCGGCGAAGTTGCAGCCGCTGCGGCATCCTCTCCCAACTCCAGGCACTTCTCGGCTTCCCCAGTGCCAGCGCGCAGCCCCGCGTTTCGCTTTCGTTCAGAGATCGGCAGGGCTCGGAGCATCGCCCGGGGGGTGGGAGCTCCGGGATGGAAAAGCCCAAGAGGAAAGCTGCAAGATCCTGCCACATCCGCCTCCCCCGTCCCCGTCCCCGGTCCCCCGGCCCCCGCCCCCCCCCCCCCCCCCCAGCCCGTGCTCCTGTAGCTTCTGCAGCCTCCTCGCTCGCCAAACTCCGCTCGCTTCTCCCGGGGCAAAGCTCCCCGCTCCCTTGCCGAAGTTTCCCGCGGGGACGGGATGACCCCCTCAGCATCCCATGGGAACGGGCTGAGTCCCCCCAGCATCCCGCAGGGACGGGCTGAGCCCCCCCCAGCAGCTCCCGGGAGGAGGGGACTCCGCCGCTTCCAAAGGGATGGAGAGGGGGAAAGTGGGGAAGCCGGGAGCCGGATGGCCCCCTCTCCCTCTGCTTTTTGGATGGTCTCCGGTCCTACCTGGCTTTCCACATCTCCCCCACCCCCCTTGCTGGGCACACACCAAGGCGAGCGTGCCCCGCAGCCCTCTCTCCCTGTCTCCATTGATGGGTTCGCTTTTTTCCAGCGGGGGGGCGGGTGTGTGTGTGTGCGAGCCGGTGCTACCGCTGCCTGCTCGCTTCCCCCTTTCCTCCCTTCTTTCTCCCGCGAGTTTAACCCCCACTCCTCTTGCCCCTCTTCTCTCCTGCACCCGCGGGTCCCCCAGCTCAATAGGGCAGCGTGCGTACGACTGCCTGTGCACACCCCCCACCCCCCTCACCCGCCGCGCCCCCTCCCCTTCTCCCCCCTGCGATCAGTGTCCATTGGCTTGTCCTGCTCTCTTTTTCATGTCCAGCCCCTGATGAGTGTCCATTGGTGTTGCCTTCGCCTTCCCTCCTCCCCTCTCCCCGGCTTGCCCTGCCCATGTTTTGTATGTCTCTGTCCATCCAGGCTCCTGACGTTCAAGTTCGCAGGGACGTCACGTCCGCACTTGAACTTGCAGCTCAGGGGGGCTTTTGCCATTTTTTTCATCTCTCTCTCTCCTTCTCTCTCTCTCCCTCTCTCTCTTCCCTCTCTCTCTCTCTCTCTCTTTTTTTTTCCTCCTTGCACACACACACACACACACACAAAAAAAAGCCATGACTGCTATCCCACAATTCATCTTCCCTGCGCCATCTTTGTATTATTTCTAATTTATTTTGGATGTCAAAAGACATTGATGAAGATATTTTCTCTGGAGTCTCCTTCCTCTCTAACCCGTCTCTCCCGATGTGAACCGAGCGACTCACAAGCCACTGAAGCCACCAACCCACCATGTCGCGCCGCAAGCAAGGCAAACCCCAGCACTTAAGCAAACGGGAATTTTCACGTAAGTAAATCCGGAGAGCAATTTATTTAATTTCCTCTACAAGGGTTTAATTTTTAATTTGAGAGAAAACACAGGAGAAAAAAAAAGTGAGAGCGAGTGAGCGACTCGGGGAAAAAAAATGAACTCAGCGCCGGCTCGGGATCAGCATTCTGGTTAATTTCTCGCACTCTTTAATTTAATCACCTTTATCACTTTTTCTACTCTTTCTCTCTTTGCCCGCCGGCGCGCGCTCCCGCTTTCCCCGCTCTTTGGACGGGAGCGGCGCCTCCTGCCCGGGCGCTGGGGAGCTCGGGGAAGGTGCGGGGCTACCGGGGGGGCATAACCGCCCGAAAGTGGGAAGAAATTCCTGCCAGAGCGGCGGGCTGGATGCCGGACATCTCGGCTTGGTCGAGCGGAGAAAGTCCGGCGGTCAGAGCCTCTTCGGCTCGCCCGGGGCGGGGAGAGAGGGGGAGACCCGAGCCGAGCCGAGTCTAGTCGAGTCCGGCCAAGCGGAGCCGAGTCGAGCCGAACCAAACCGAGCCGAGCGGAGCCGGACCGCGTCGAGCCCGAGCGGAGCCGAGCCGCCTCCCTTTTGTTCCCGCCGCCGCGGGCCGACGCTGTGCGGGGTCCCCGGCGCCGCGACCTCGCCCCGCGCCCGGCTCAGGGCTGGGGAGGGGGGAGGCACGGGAGCCGAGCCGAGCCGGGAAGGGGATTCCCTCCTCCTCGCGTTCTCGCTGCCGCGCTCGCTTTTACTATTTTTTGGAAGATTTTCAAAAAAAAAAAAAAAAAAAAGGAGTGGAAGTGGATTTTGATTGGGAAAAATCTCGTGTCTGAATGTTTACAAGCACCGCGTGTGCGGGGAGCCTCCTGCCAACAAACACAGGCGGGAGCGAGCCCGGGCTGAGCGCACACACACACAGACGCACAGACACGCTCGCACACCCGCGTTCCAACCCCCAAACCGAACCCGCTGCTCTCCGGGAGAGGAGGGAAAAAAAACCCCAACTAAACCCCGAGCCCCAACCACAATGTTCGCAACAAAAACTCCTGGGCTGGCTCCCTGCAGCCCCAGCGCACGCACACCAGGGCTATAGATGCGAGATAAGCGGGAGCGCTCTTTGCACAACAAAAGGCAACTCGAGCTGGAAAGATTTGGGGCTAGGGGGGTGGGAAGGAAGGGAGAGGAAAAAAAGGAAAAACAGATCCCCTTTTCCTCGGGGTGGAAGGGGAAATGCTGCATGCTTCTCCTCGCTCCTTTTCTCCCCTCCTTTCCTTGATTTCTTTTTCTTCCCCCCCCATTACTCCCCGGCGGGTTTTGTTCCCTCCCAGGGATGGCAGAAAAGCCTTCCTGCCAACGATTTCCCTTCGCAAAAAACCCCACCAAAACCCAAAAAACCCAAATCAACAACCCTCAAACTTTACGCTGGGATTTCTCTCCCCCACGGCTGCACAGACATTTCCACCCAGGTTCGCACAGGGAGCTCTGCCCTCACCAAAGTTTTCCCTACAACTCGTGTTTTTTTTTTTGTGTGTGTTTGTGTATCTGTGTCGGGGGCTCAGCCCTTCATTCCCCTCGTCGTTTTCTCCCCTTTTCCCTCTTTCCTCCCTCTTTCTCTCTTTTTTCTCCCCCTTTCCCCTCTTTTTTCTCCTTTTTCCCCCCTCTTTTTCTCCCCTTCCCTCTTTTTCACACTGTTTCATTTTTTCCCTCTTTCCTTCTTTTTTCTTTTCCCTTCTTTTCCTCTTCTCCCCCCCCCCCCTTATTTTCTCAGTGCTTTTTTCCTTTCGAGTAGGGGTTGCAACATCAGTGGACGCTTATGGGTTTTCGGCCTTTCCCGAAATGGGGTGCGAGGGGGGGTCCTTTCTCCATGCCGGGATGCTCGGGGAAAGGGGATCCCGGCGGGGCTGGGGAGGGGGACAGCGGTGGAGACAGGCGGAATCCCCGCGGAGTTCCCGCACGTGCGGGGCGGGAGCGGCTGAGACGGAGATGGGGAGGGGATGAAGGGATGGGGGGGGGGGGGGGGGGTTGTGGGGGATGGAGGTGTGCCGGAAGATGGAGTAGGGAAAGGGATGCGGAGCCGGGGCCGGGCTGCCTGCCCGGTTTTGTCGCTAGGAGGCACAGCGAGATCAAACAACCGGGCAGCCCCGCGAACTTGAACCTGGCCGGCTCCTCTGCTGCTCCCGGCCGGCGGGAGGGGGGAGGGTGCCCAGCTCCCTCCCCCCCCCCCCCCCCCCCCCTCCTTCTTCTTCTTTGTTCTTAATTTTGCGCGGAGTTTGCTTGCTCCGGGAGGCAGTGAGTGATGCTCGCCTTCCCCCTCGACCCTGGGTTTCCCCCGCTCCCGTGTTGGCGGTTCCCATTGTATCCCCAAGGCCCCCCTCCCCCCCCCCGCCTTCCCCCCCTTGCACCGCACGATCCTAGGACACAAACTTGGAATTAAACAGCCCTTCTCCGTCCTTCCCGTGGCACGGAGCGGGACATTTCCATCCTTGCTGCCGGGGCATTTCCCCAGTCCGTGCCTTGGCATCATCTCACCCCCACCCCCGTCACCCCCGGTACCTCCTTTCTCCCGACGCTCCAAAATCCATCCTGGTTTTGCCAGAGATATGCTGCCGTTGTTTTGGTGACTGAGAAGGGGCGAGTAGGAGGGCGAAGGAGGGGGGAAGCTGAAAAGACATGTTGGTGGAAGGGCAATTTGCGTGAAAAATAGGGACGGATGATTAGGGACCCAGGCAGGGAATTTCGATTGCCCCAGAATTAAAAGATGTGTCCTGTGAATCAGTGGCGAGACCAGGTGAATTGTATTTTGGCGTTTTCTTTGTAAACCCAGTGATTTGTGTTTTGTTTTAAAAGCAGCAGTAATAAAAAACATTTTTGCTGTCTCTGCCTCTGTCAGGAACCAAATGTTTTGCAGTGAACACGGTGCCAGCCATATTTCAGACATTAGTATATAATTCTTGTTAATTAGCAATAATTTACGTTAAGAGCATAGAAAATGTTGAGGTTACAGGTTTTATATCTGTACATTTGATCATCTTGTTATTTTCAAGAACTTTGCCTCCTATAAAATTAATTAGGTGAAATGTGGAGGTGTAATCAGCAACCTCTGAATTACCACTTCATTTCCTGGTTTTGATTGTAAATCAGCCCAGTCAGTACAGACTTTAGCGAAGTCTATTTTTGTTTAGCGCTACTTTTAACTGTCTGATGTCGAAGCAGTGGGTTACCTTCCCCTGCTAAATAATACTGACGGCGTCAAAAAGAAATCAGGCCGCGGGAAAACATTATAATTGAGTAATGATTATGTAGAGCACCTCACTAAGCCAGTTGTAAGGAGAATACGGGTTATTTTGTGTCTTTCGCTGCCGAGAGCTGGTGAGCTAGAAGTTAGATTTGCAAAATACCTTTGTCTGCGACGTGCAGCGAGCTACTGGTGGAATTAGTCCTGCAATAATTTACTCCTGCAGTCCAAACATAAGGAATGGCTGGGGAGAAAAACACCATGCCCAGCAGTCCCGCAGAAACACCCTGCTCCTCTCCGGCTTCCTGAGGAGTGCGAAATGCACGTTGTGTGTCTGATCTTGTCGGTCTGTAAGTTTAGAAGAAAACCCCAGCGATTAAGACATTGTTTTTATTAATACGAATGTAACCTTCATATTCCTGTGGTTGACCTTACGTTAAATTAGAAGTAGTACTAGAGGCAAGAAATGATGGACTGGATTCCTGTGTCCTAGTTGGAGCTGAGGCACGGCGAGGTAGTGTGCTCTTTCAATATTATTTTACGCAGCACAACTGGGAGCTACTCCAGATCTTCCTTCTCAATATTCAGCCTAGGTAGGGTTGAAATAAATTTAACCAGAGTTCACTGGATTTTTGCACTTTATCAAAATCATTTTCAATATTGTACAGTCAAATTAAAATCTATTTTTTGATTCTCTGTGGCTTTAAGTTCATTAAATGTGAAATTGGCAGCCAGCTAAAGAAGGTCAGGCTGATTAACTGTTTAGGAGTTGTATTCTGCCTCACTTCCGTTACCTGGCAGTGTTTTGAAGTGGGTTGTATTTGTAGTACCCTCTCCTCCTGCTCACTGCTGTTAGTGTGTGTGTTGTATTCAGCAGGTAGAAGAATACCAACACGCTGCTGGTATTTTTTTTCCTCATGAAAGGCAATAGTGATGGAGACCGCACACAGATTGCCAAGGTATTTCTCTGCAAATTTAAACAAAACAAAACCCAAAAAGCGAACAGCTAAGGGAGCCGTCTCTGCCTTGTTGGAGCATCCACTGATGATTCTGTAAGCAGAAATAACCTCATAATGAAGCTTTTTGGAGCTCATTCAGAAAATTTGTCAACTTTGACAAGATTAGGCAAGGTATTTTGAGTTTAAAGAAGACACTTCTCACTGTTGCGAGGAAGTGTGGCAGTCACTTGGCCACGCTGATTTTTAGATGCTGAGGGCCACCAGTGCTAACATGTTCAAGATAATTTAGGCATTCCTTTATTTCAGGATGAAAAAGGAAAAATGACTAATTGCCTTGTTTTCTTAAGTACTAAAAAATATCCCAGCTAGCTAATATTTCTAGTTGAAATTTGTAGTGAATTTGGTATTTATTTGAATCCTGAGGAGCAGCTGAAAAGTGAGAGGTGCCTATCCCCACCCCGCAGGCATTTCTGCTGCACTTTTTACCATTTTGGTTCCTGCTATTTATTTATGTATATATTTATTTAATTATTTGTCTTATCCCATCCCTCCCCCACGAATAACTCCAGGCTTTCGAATTTTTAGATTGGAAGCCGTGAGTGGGCTGGTAGGGATAGTGACACACATGCATACGTATACATGTGTGTTATGAGGGCTACATGTACCCTGTGTGTCGGTGCAGGTGTGTGTGTGGCCGTGTAGTCTGTCTCTCCCTCTCTTCTCTTTTGCACACACACATGCTGCATGCACGGCTTGTGTAGGGAATATGCAATATCTATGTGTTGAAACACCTTTTGTCTGCACCCACACCCGTGTGGTTTAGGCTTCTGAATTTTAGAAAGTAGGTCTGGCTGGTGGAAAATACACACCCATGTGTGTATGAGAGAGTGTGTGCAGTGCTTTTAGCCCTGAATTCATGTACATACATAATACATCTGGCAATAAAACACCATATTCACTTCTCTTTGTAGTACCACCAGTGTGTTCTTTCAGCCTGTTCATTTAATTTTAGCACCAAATCGTTCAATCGAGTCAGAAATTTGTCTTCATGTAGGAGCACAGAGACAGTTGCAGTGCTCGCTCTCCGAGTTCTGCATGCTACAGTTCCTTCTGCAAAAATCTTTTTCCTGTAACTGATGAATTCATCTCCTCGCTGCTGTGCAGATAGCTGTGTTGCATGGGTTTAGTTGGGGGAGAGCAGGTACACCTTGTGAACAGGGTGTAATAGTCATGAAGAGGGGGCTCGATGCATTCCTCCCCCGTGCCCACTGCCTTTCCCAAGAGCTCTAATGATTCTCCTTTTGTTTCTCAAACTGCAGCCGAACCTCTTGAAGCCATTCTCACTGATGATGAACCTGAACATGGCACATTGGGAGCTCCAGAAGGGGACCACGACCTCCTCACTTGTGGCCAGTGTCAGATGAACTTCCCGTTGGGGGACATTCTTATTTTTATTGAGCACAAACGGAAACAATGCAATGGCAGTCTCTGCTTAGAGAAGGCTGTGGATAAGCCACCTTCACCCTCACCAAGTGAGCTGAAAAAAGCATCCAATCCTGTGGAGGTTGGCATCCAGGTTACGCCAGAGGATGACGATTGTTTATCAACGTCATCTAGAGGAATTTGCCCTAAACAGGAACATATAGCAGGTAAATTAAACCAAGGAGAAGTGTTTGCGAGTTTATTTCCGTTTCAGTTGCAACGTAGCATGTTCGCAGTTGTAAACTGCTCTGTCTGTCTCTCTGTTCTGTTCGCTGTGATGGCTGACGTGTTAAATACCCTGCCTTGGGTTAGTGGTGAGCGCAGGACTGGTATTTCCTAGTGCCTGCACAGAGGCAAGATCAACAGGCACGTGTTGTGCCAGCCGGTATTTCTAACGGTATTGTTTGAGGCTGCTCTTGTGATTTGCCTGTATTGTAGTCACTGTCTCTCGGCGTCTCGCTTGCCGTAGCGCTGCAGGAGGAGATTTCAGAGCCTGCTGCACGATAAAGCGGGGAGCTTCAGAGTCTTTGACAAAGTCAGGGGTGAAAGAGTTAACCGAGCATCAGCCAGCCTTGGTTCCATATTGGCTGTCAGCGTATGGACTGTAATTAAACACAGCCCCATGGCAAAGTGACACCACCGACCTTGACTTTAAGATGCCATTTTCGACTGGCCAGGCCAGAGTAGAGAGGGCAGTTGCTGAAGCGCACAGACATGCTTATTCGAAAAGTTTAAGGGCATGTTGGAAATTTCAAAAGGTTGGTTTGACAGGAAAGGCCGCTCTCTGCAGCCTGCCTCCTCAGCCAAATGATAAATGCTTCGCTGTGCTCTCTCTTGTCTCTGATGTGGTTTTGACAGATGTATCTTGATTTTGTTTGCGGTTTACACAACCACATGTCAGCCGTACAAATGTCCAAGGCAGAGTTGTGTTTTGTGCAACAAATGATATGAAATGTAATTTTTTCAAAAAAGGGTAGATAATTCTGTTTCTTAGCATGAATTTTTTTTTTTAAACTGGAAAGCCATTTACTGTGCAGATATTTTCACAAATGTGGTTAAAAAATTAAGAGTGTACTACGTGAAAGAAAATCCCAGAGCCCTGGGAGTGTAACAAGGCGCGCTCTGCTTTTAAAATCCTGCTAGTAAACAAGAGTATTACCCATTTGCAGTAAGCGTTGCAAATCACTTCAAACCACGCCAATACTACCAGTCGAAAAAGGCAAGACCGCAGTGTATCAACACCGACAAATGCCTGAACCAGTTTCAAACCCCAGCCTCCCAGCGATGTTTGGGATGTGGCATTGTCGATACCTCTCTTGGGGTAGCCCACATGACTGCTCAGCATTGTCAGAGGTGCAGTACATCATTGCATGATGTGCTGGAGCTTGTCCTGGGCTTGCTGTGGCCACAAAGTTAAACCATAATAAGGCAGTAGGCTCCGGGAGGTTCAGCGTGATACTTGTGACAGCCCCTCTGGCCTCCAAACCAGCCAGAAAATCGCACTGGAGAGCGGTGGTTTTGAAGGTTTTGCGGTGGCAACAAATATGTATCAGTGCACGCATGTCTGTCTGCACACATGTATATAGGCAAAGCCGTGTGCGTACACATGCATATGTAATGTGAATGAATATACACTGTTTCTGCAGAGTAACAGGTATTACGTTGGATATGTGTGTTTATATATATATATTTAAGAGGATATAGAGGCTCAGATACTGCTAAGCTACATTTTGAGAGAGACATAAAAAGCCCCAATAATTCTGCATATTGTACTTCCCAGCCATGGATGTTAAAGGTTTTTTTTCTTTTTCCCAGAGTGGTAGAGGGCAGTGCCCATTTCCATGTGCTGCCTGTGATCTGACGGAAAACGAGCATAAGTGTAGGGCATGATTAATGAAGCGGGAGCCTGGCAGAAGGGATTTGTAGTCTTCCGAGCTCTGGAGCCATACTAAATCACCAAATATGGAGGAGCGGTGGTGTGATGTAATGCTGTATTTACGTACAGCGCCGCTCTGTTGAAAAGACAAAACGCAGTATCTGTCAAGCAGGAATTAAACCCGTTCTCCTTGCTGTGGTCCCATATAGGTCCCTCAGCCGAAGGGATGGCCATGCCTGGCAGTTTTGCGTGTGGTGAAGCTCCTCTGCTGAGGGTTTTGCTCTGGCATTCATTCAGCGTAGGAGTCACAGTGAGGCAAATCACACTTTTCCGTGGTGCAAGTGATGGGAATTGGGCAGGATTTGGCCTTGTACCATGTCATGGAGCCGTTAATTCAGAAAAGGCTGTGGTTTTAACTGGCTTTAAATGGTTCAGTGAGCGGAGATCAATGGTTAAGGAGAGGTGCACATGGACAGGGGCCTGATCCTGCTTGCTCATACACATCTTTGCTGTGCAGGTGGGAGTGTGCTTCGGTCTATGGTGCAAGCCATGAGCACTGTTTTGAGTAGAGACCAAGCTGTAGTTGTCCATGCGTCTTCCACTCCAAGTTTTCTGCGTGGTGGTGGCCGGCTGTGCCTACAGATGGGAGGCCCAAGAGCACAGGTCTTCTCCTGCACCTCCCCATCTGAGATAGAGCTGAGGGGCGCTGGGGTTTCATGATAGTTCCCTGTGGTGGGAAATGCAGTCAGACATGGGAGTGGGAGGGAGCACCAGGAGTTCTTGCATTGTTCCTCTCCTTCATGTTTTCATCTCCACTTTCACTTGGATCAGTTCAGCTCCCTTGTGTCCCAGAGAAGTGTGGCAATAGCTGGAGTGACCCATTGCTTGTAGCCAGGAGTTTGTGGAGATCTAGCAGAAATATAACCATTGAGGGTCTTGGAGAGAGCTGTGGAGTTCAGGTTTCCGGAAGGCCCTGCAGTGAATCTCAGGCTCTTCTAGTTCTAGTATTTTACATTTGATTTCTGTGCAAGAATGCAAAAAGAAATGAGTGTGTAATTAAAAAAAAAAAAGGCTAGAGGGTGCCTTTAGAAAAATGTACAGGAGTTAAGTGAACTGATTCTTTCTGGTAAGAAACCAGAAAGTATTTATTTAGTAGCAATGTCAAAATGTCCCCAGCTAGCTTTTAGGCTGAAAGAGGTGTTACAGTTTAGCTCTGGATACAGAGGTGCTGTAGGTTAGCTCTGGATGCAGTATGTGCTCTGTCTGCAATTTTGTAGTCGGTGAGTTGGTATGTTACAGTAAAAGATCATCTTAAGACAAGTAATGTTTGAGGATTGGCTCGTCTAAAGACAAGGAAGGAGTCATTCAAATACAGGGAGAAATGATGTCTATTTTTACCATCCATAGGCTGCTCTTTATCTTCGTCATTTTCCAGAGATGAGGATGATTGCAAGAGCCTGTATGTATGTGTGCAACCTGTGCGGTAGCTGTGAGATCCATGTAGGTGCAAGCATGCATACCTGTCTCTGCTGTGTGGGTGTCTGCCTGCGCGTAGCTTTGACTTACTATAAAATTTTGAGTGATGCTGATCCAGCGCTATAGCTGAAATGTCATAAATTTAACTGAAAATTAATAGGATATGTTGTGTGGGTCCAATGAGGCAGCTTTCATCAATATGTATGTCAAAGCCTCACCACCAGATACCAGCAGCCCGTGATTTGCAGTGAGTGCTACGGCAGGGCTTTAGTTATCCACTCATATTTTACAATAGGGGGAAATATTAACTGAAGTATCTAGAGATCAGTGAATGTAAAATTGCTGCTCACTTATTGAAAAGGCTGAAGAAATATTTATCGTCCACCGGTGTCAGGTTTTAACGGTTTGTTTGTTGAATGTATAAATCCGAGAGAATTAATGAAAGGTTTTGGGTGAGGAAGTATCTTAAATGTTACTTGGATTCAGTTGGAGGAACACTTTTGAGTGCAGCTGCATATTCTCTGAGTGCCGAGAGTGTATCTGCGGATGCCGTATTTACTGTACAAAGAGGGGAGGAGGAGGGGAGGTGATTTTTACTGCTTCAATCCTTTATTCTCAAGCTATTTGTGGCATTCAAATAAAATACGTGGGAAAATAACGTCAGAAAACCTTCTGTCTGCAGTAATCGGAGGAAGGTGGACATAATTTGGTACTAAATTTTGGACCAAGTACATTTGATTATTACAATTCTCAGGAGGTAATGTCTTTGAGTAGTCATTACACCACAGAAATATTCTTGGGTTGTTAGTAGTAGTTGTCATTATAATTCTGTAGGTTGTAAATTGTGATTCCTTATTATTTTGGTTTTTTTCTGGAGACAAAAAAATATTGATGGAATAGCAAGCATTGCATCTGGACAATAAGATGAAAGCTTAAAAAAAGGGATGGGGAAAGGAGGATGGAAATATTTTGGATTCAAATTCTATCTGCTTTCCCCATACAAAGACAGAGAGAGCACATGCTGGGTAAAACAGTTGCAGGCAGGAAAAATAGTGAGGGTGCTACCCAGAGGCTCCTGCTGCTGATATTCGGAGCCATGTGTACAAGCTGTATTTGTAAATAAGACAGAGAAAGGTTGTGAACTGGCAGCTTGGCTGTTTTGTCGAAGTACAATGTCAGAGAAACTCTTTCTAAGACAAATTGTAAATAGAAGTGTCACGATGATTGCATGATTGAGCTCTAGAAGTGTCTTGCAATTGTTGGCATTGTCAGAAGACTTTTGAAAGCTTAATTAAAGGCGGTGGCCTGTGTGGCTGTGAAATTTACTTCTGGGGGGGAGGGGAATGTAAAAAATGTGGGGGATCAAAAAGTTACTCTAATACTGCTTGCGTGGGGATATTGGGAAGAGTCAACAGTTTATCAGCCTTCCCCGTTGCCTTTTATAAATAACATTTTTTGAAGAAGCAAACATGTGACACCAATATCATCCTTTGTACGAGGTAACGATTGTGTTAGTTTTCCTATTCCCTGCTGTTACAGACAGTTAATGTAAAAATGGTTATTGGAAACACAAAAACTCAAAGCACAGAAGCAGGGTAGAAAGTTTTCCTTTGCCTCAGTGTGATCCTTCCAGGGGAGCATCAGACTGTTGCAGTGCCCTGAATCTGTCTGTGTTTTGTTTCCTGCGAGACAGATCTTCTGATTTAAGGGGATAAGAAATATGTTTTGCATTCTTTCACCTATTGTATGGGATGTTTAATTGTGGAGCTCACCGTGGGCTGAAGCATTGCTGCGTCCAAAATGTTTGTGGTTGGCAGAGGCAGCCCGGCATGTATTAAACTTCGTATGGGTCTGAAAAGGTGCATGTTAGCATCACGTGCTGAAAGCTTTGAAAATAATCCATGCAGTAAATGTAAGGCTCTGTGCAGCAAGTCCAACAACAAATGCAGGGTGACGGAAACTGAGGCAGAGAGTAAATTAAACACCTTCTGATTAGCCTGGTAGGAGAAATAAAGTCTTCCCTAAACATTCCCATAATTTGGTAATGCCTCTTTTAGAGAGGAGGAGATCTGTTAGCATCACCTTGTTTAGTGTATGCAGCCCTCAGCCCGCCAGTGCTTTCTTATTTCATTCAAATAATAAAGACGATTAAAGAGGCTGGCAAGGCAGTGTCAGGCAATGGGAGTTCAGCTTCCAGTTGTCTGCCTGCACGTATCCTCATTACAGAAATTTTTTCAACAGAATTTCATTCAACCTTCGGTCTGTTTTATATGCAATAGTTCCAGCTTTGTACAAAGAAAAGCATTTAGTATCAGGCTGGACATGGCCTGGCATGTTGACACTTGGTTGGGTTTTTTTTTTTTTGCTAATCGCTGAGGATCTCTCATTACCTTCTGCTTGTTGTGATTTTGTCTGGGTCGTGGTGCTGCCGGTGATGTCGCTAGTCCAAGGAGGTTGTCTTCTCAGCCTGGCAGGTGTCTGAACGCAGCTTCTGTCCAGGAGGGCTCTATTTTATGGGTCAGCTTCTGGGATATTCCACAAGTTCATAAAATACACTGAGCTCATATATTTTAATACATTGAGACCTATACTCACACTGGTATCATGGCCCTAAAATTAACTATTGGTCTTTTTTTTTTCCCTTTTGGGCTAACGAACATATTTTATCTCAGTTTGTACAAACACAGAAGCTCCAGCCTGCCTCCTGGTGACCTTGGGCATAGCAGGTTTGGGTCCACGATGGTTGATACCTGTACATGGATTGCTGTGATTTATTACATGCTTTAAAAAATAACAGGCACATAAACGGACCTACACACTGCTGGAGCAATTAGATTGATCTCTTTTCCATTTTGTAATGAATTTCCATGAAACCCAGTTTGGTCTTTAAGGCTCACATCCTGGGTGTGCTTTGCCCTGCCAGGCACAGACGGAATATCACCTGTGTGCTTATGTGCTTTCAGAAAATAGGCTGGTGACCGTGTGGATGGGCAGACCAAGTGCTCACATTATTCAGACCCTCCCGTGTCAGTGCCAAACCCATTTTGAAGCCTATAAACATCTTCCCCATCTTCCTAATCAGGTTTAGCATGCAACGCATCCCGTGCGAGGTTCAGCGAGTTTGTTTCCTAACCTTTATTGGCCAGCTGTACTCGCTGTGCATCTTTAAAATATTTCACTGAGGCTTTTCGCTCTTCTTCTGTGAGAGCTGGTAACTTGGTGGCTTCTCCCTGGCTCATTCTTCATTCGGAGGTGGCATTGCCTCAGGTTGGTGAGGGAAAGGTTTGCAGTGTGGGGTGTGGTGAGGTCAGCCCCAATCCCAGCAGGGAATTTGTGTTCTTCATTTGCCTTTACAATCGGAGCACAGCTACTGTACCTTGGAGCAGCTCTCAGGTGTGAGCTCAGATGGGCGCATGTAAATGTCCTGTCAGATGCAACGCAGGAATATTAATGTTTCCTCACCACCATGCTGTAATAAAGCTGTACATAGCCAGCTTAATATGCCGCCAGGCTGGGGAATTGTATAAAACTTAGATAGCCTAGTGTGAGTGACAGCGGTGGAAAAAAATATTCAATATGTCACAGTTTGCATTCTTGTTTTCCTTTGATCTAAAGCAAAATGAAAACATCCACTTCTTTCCCTCTTCATTTTGTATAGGTGTTCTTCCTCTGCAAAATTGGAAAGAAAGTGAGGTATAGGGCACAGTGCAGATTATTTGAAGCACATTAACGCCAGCCTGCTGGGGATGTAATTTTCCCAAGTATTAGCAAACATTTATTTTTCATACTTGGGATTGTTTGCTTTGCTTTTTGTTCTTTGTTAGTATCTGGGTTTGATCGAAACAAAGAAAAGAGTTACCACAAACAGGGGCTGGAGCCCCCTTTGCCCCCAACTGCATGCACAGCCCAGGCTGTACATCCCCTTCACCGAGGTTTCATTTGCTGCTTCTTCTGGGTTCGTAT
Source organism: Dromococcyx pavoninus (assembly GCA_033558185.1). Classification (NCBI taxonomy): domain Eukaryota; kingdom Metazoa; phylum Chordata; class Aves; order Cuculiformes; family Neomorphidae; genus Dromococcyx; species Dromococcyx pavoninus. The sequence continues at coordinate 573,085 of JAUMJL010000026.1, forward strand.
CTTCAGCTCCATCCAAAGGTGTCTGTTTTTCAGCGCGGGGATGTTAGAGGATTTTTGATAATGTGCTCATTTAACTGAATCAACATCTGTCAGAAGCAGTTGTAGTAAATCCACAAAATGCACAAAGAAAAATACATACGTTTCCTGAAACAAAACACTTGAAACAAATTGGCTGCCAAAAAAAGCTGCTGAATTCTGAGTTTGTAGACAGTGCACCAAAGTGTTTCTTCTCTCTGCTTTCCCCAGAGACCTCTCCCTGCTTGCCTGCTGCAATTCTGCTGGAACTTCTTACCTGAACAGGTTCCTATTAAAAAACCCCACCGTTTTCCCTTGTTTGGTGGGTATGGAGTGCAGCTCTAACTTAGATTTTTGTGGTTTGCACTAAATAGCTAAAACAATAATACTTGAGCAAGAAGCAAAAAACAAGTAACTGCATTACCGTCAAGGAAATGAGGCTTAATATCCCTGTGAAAGAGCTGTCGAGGAGTAGCAGTGCTTCAACTCCCTTCCAGGTGGGCGTTGTCAGGGTGTCGTTGAGGTCTGAAGCAGCTTCAGAGGGTGCGAATTTGCCCTGGAGTGGGTGCACTGGTAGGAGGGAGAGACCTGGGGAACTTTGGTCAGTCAAAACGAAGGACTCTCTGCTTCCGTTTTCCCGTTTTGCATAAGTACCGAACAATTACACCTTCAATTTGATCTGAGCTTCAGATAGAAAAACCTCTACCTGAATAAACAATGGAATTACTGCTGAACAACAAAGGCTTAAAGAAGAGCCCTGCCTTCAGTGGTATTATTATTGTTGTTGTGGATATTATTATTACTCTTGTTGTTATTATTATTATTATTACTTCTATTACTATAGCTATTACCTGCTTAAAATAAATGCATATTACAGTTCTTCACTCCTTAGGAGGGAAGGAGTTTAGTTCTGCATTCATTGCTTGCTTAATTGGTTTAACAGGCACTGAAATATAAAATGCAAACCCAAAAATGTTGTTTCCCCCCCCCCCAAATTCACAGCAATTAATTTGTCACTTGGTGTTACCTTTTTGCAGCATCACAACTGCTTTTTTTTTTTGGACATTGCACAAATCATCTGTATTTCACTGCATTTTAGCTACCAAGTTTATTCTTTCTGGAGTAAGAGAGTATATTAGCAAAACTGTTGTGCTTCAGTCTGGGCATCACAATCCCATGGAACATTTACTGTGTGAGGGTGGCCAGGGGCTCTTCCCTGTGTTTTCTCTGTTATCGATGCTGATTTTCATATTTAGGTGATAGTTGTTGTGCAAAGGAAAACAGTAGTTGGAAAGCCTTGTTCTCTTCAAGGAGGTAAAACCCAGTGGGATGCATTTGGAGAAAGAAAGTATTACCTCCCAAAAGATTATTTAGAGGCTATATTATTTTGTAATAAACTGTAAACTGTCCTGTGTTAAATTTGTGTTATGTTAGAAAAAATCAATAAGGAAAAATTAAATTCTGATAAAGATACTCTTGGATCTTTGAAAACAACTGCTGTCCTTTTAACTAAAACATTTGAGGAGCTTCAAAGAGTATGTTTTTCTTCTGATCTTAGAGCTGTGTGACTGGTAGCAGGGAAAAAAAAATCTTATTCTACATACAAGTGGATTGCTTAACAAGTCAGCACAGACACATACTTGTTTGTACAATAGAGATAAAAATTCCTGTATAAAAATAATTCAGTTGCTGACAGCAGGCATTGTGCTGGGGCTGCCTCTTTTGTGTTGGCCGGGGGTCAGGGACCACGGCTCCCACTTTCTGCTGGGGGGAGGCTGTCACGATTGCTGGCTGGAGCCTGGAAATAAGTTAATTGCTTTATTTTAAGGGATACTCAGAGCCCAGCAGTGTGGTTTTTTTATGCCCGTGTGCCATCTCCAGAAGCCGTGAAAGGAAGAGGTTGGAAAATCTCCTAATGGGGGAGATGACTTGAAGGCAATCTGGGAGATGAGGCCTTCAATAGCTTGGCAACCCTACGGTGGTTTCTAAACTTTTGTTTAAATCTAGTGCTGATTTATGTTGTCATATCCCATACTGGCCCTCCCTAAGTCCTCCCCATGCAAAGTACTGTTGGTGTCGGGGGGAACTGGTTAAACCAGGGACTAGTGGCTGATACAGATGTTTGCTGGTGCGGCTCTTGTGTGGCGCTGGCTCCTGTTGTGGTCATAAATGTTAAAAAAGCAGGGTGTTAGCTCTTTTTTACTCTGCAGGGGCTCAGGTAAGATAAGCCATGAGGCTAAGGAAGACTGTGGAGGTGGGAACAGAAATTATTTGAACGTTCATCCGTCCTTCAGAGTGGGGGTACTGGGGAGGCAGGCAGCGCAGTGTTTCTTCTCCAACCTCCTCCTATCTCCGGGGTCGCTGGCTAAACCGGGGTTCCCCTTTTCTGTGCTGCAGGAGGTGCCTGCAGGATCAGGCCCCAGTAGGGCTGGCCTAGAGCACTGCCAAGTTTGCGAGCAGCCGCTGGCGCTGAGCGTCCCCCCGCAAACTCTTTTTTCTCTCTCTCTGCAGCGGCAGCTTCACTCCCTGGGAGCAAAGCGCCTTTCTCGGTGGCACGCTCCGGTGCGGAGATCTTTTCATCCCTCCTTTTTTAAATGCGGCGAGTTCCTAAAATTAATGCTGCTGCACTTTGATGAAAATAATGTTTTTATAATACATTTACTGTTTACATGGAAGATGTGACTTGAGGGGAAAAAGGCTTTTTTGGAGGGTGGTGGAAATCTTGTTAATCTGCTCTCGGAGAGCGACACACAATACTGCCTATGAGCAAGTCTGTGCTGCTTTTGATAAATTACCATGTTTAGAGATAGGTTTGGCTCTTAAGGGCTTAGTTTTCTGAACAAAGTCCATAACAATGTTTTCTGCCTCTGTTTGTCTCCAGCCCCTTTGGCTTGACTTGGAGCCCTGTGTTTAGTTGTAGCTCAGTCTGGAAGATATAACAATTTTGCATTAAAAAAATAAGGAAATCACAGGAAGAAAAACCCTTTTGCTTTTTGGATGAATCTTACTGATAATTTGCTAAAGCTCATTTGAATTTTAAGCACTTCTTTAATCTTCAAAGGCTAAATTGCTTTATGAATATGCATGGTGTGGGCAGACTTTAGTTCATTACCTAGTTGTAAATTCTAATGACCATTAGGTCCTTGCAGTAATTGCGAATTGTTTTGCATTTTTGATTGGCCTATTAACATGTGCATTCGGCACACATCAGGCCAGCCTGTCAGGCTGCTGAAGGAGAAAAAAAAGGTGAAAATTGTTTTATAGCACCAAGATTCTTAGATTTTCAATCTTGGAAAATTGATGATGTAAAAAAATTAAAGCGGTGTTTTTTCTTCTCAAGATTGAAAGTTCACCAAGAGATTTGACATATTTAATTTACATGATGACTTTGCACTCCTTCATTAATGCAATTTGCATATGAAGCTGTTGTTAATCACTTTTGATCATGTTTTGTGTATTAGCTGCCTCAGTGGCTCTTCTCCCTCAGATGCTCCAGTAGAAAGCAGCAAAATGATGCATCTTCTTGCCAAGTTTCCTTTAGTGAATTGAGGAATTAGGAGTCTAACCTTGAGTAATTAAATATGTTCTATCAGTTCTCTTTTACTGTTAAGTACACTTAGTTGGAAGTGTAGAAGGAAATTGTTCCCATTTGGGGGAGACATTCCTTTAAAAAAAAATTTGTATGTATATAGAAAAAGGAATTATTTTCCTCGAACCAGATTTGCCTGGGCAGAAGAGAGAGGTGTTGGCAGAGCAGGGTATGGCAGGGGCCGGGCTTTTCTTTGCATGACTGGCCTTGAAGACACGTGCCCTGGGCCTGATCCTGTGCTGCACATGTGTGCAAAGCTGCTACTGGTGTTCATGTGGCTGTTTTGTATTTGAGGGATGCTTGCACTGGGCAGGGAGCACCCTGTTTATAGGAGAAAGTTGTGCTGTTGGCACTGCTCCTCTTCCAGTCAAGTCTTCCAATTGCCTTATCGCAAGGAAGGGTCTTTTTCTCCTGCCTGCCCAGGCAAGGCATTAATCGTCCAACCCTCATTGTGAGCTGGGAGGGGAAACTGGGAGCAGCCTGGCTGGAAGCATGCCTGGCTCTCGTAACCTGCCTGAGCATCCATGCCTAGCCATCGCCGGAGGCCGTCTGCCACCTCTCCTGCCTGTTTGGGGCTTTGCCCTTCGGACCCCTTCCATTGAGCCCTTATGCCAGCAGCATTGCAGCTCTTGGCTGTGGGACTGGGCCTCTGTCTTTGCTTCATCCATTCAGTTGTCTGCCTTTGGTAATTCGTGCTCAACTTTGGTTTGAGAGTTTCTGAGTGGGTAAGAAGATGAATTGGAAGGGTGAAATGGATACCCTGATTAAAGGGAATGCTTAATGAAAGAAAATAAATGTAGAGGGAAAATGACCATTCTGGAAGGAACAGAAGTACAATTTTAACCTTGGAGGAGACCTGGTGCTGCCCTTCCATGCTAAAAGCATGGTTGAGTTCAAAGTTGTTAATATTCAGCTGGGAAACAGTATCCAGAACACAAATAAATTATTAAGTGCATGAACTTTTTCGGCAGTAAGATGAACTGATGGGGTCCATCTGCGAGATCCAGGGGCTTTTTATTTGTGTGTGTCGAACGATTCTGCCCTCTCCGACTTCATAGCCTTTGGTCCCTGGCCAAGTGCATGCATAATTGATTCCACACGCGCTATCATTTTCTTGATGTAATTGCTTTAGTAAGATATGATGAAATCTAATGGATAATTTACTATATGAAAATGACAAAAAAAGTAAATGTTCGTGTTTTGCACTGGGTACAGGGAGGAGATCGTCCAGGTTACCTACATGGTAAAGGAAAACCTGCTTGTACCATCTTCCATGGGCAAAGATGGGGGAAAATCGCTGGAGAAGTTCAGGGCGAACTCTCTGTAATGAATCGGAGTTTTACAACACAGGTGAAAGAGAAACACTCGCGTTTTTTGGAAACCTTGTTTATTTTTTCCTTGAGCAATGCCATATTTGCTTGTCTAATTGCCAGAAATGTGTACTCAAAAAAAACCCTCATTCTCTGTGTAAGGCAGGAGGTAGTATTTTTAGAAGTAAATGTGTCCTGGACTTTCTGCCCCTGTGCTACAGATAGTGCTCATGTTGGTGCCTTGCCTGGCAAAATACTTTCTATTGTAGCTGCTTAAATAATGAACCAGATTAAATTCAAAGCATCGGTTTGGCTGGATGTATTTTTAGGTAGTTCAGAAGTGTATAAATATTGAATCCACATATAGTTCCATACACATCCAAAGGAAAATATTCCGTTTCAAAATTTGACATTACATTTGGTCTTTAATGATTTGTTAATCTCATTTCCTTTTCCTCCTACTTCCCAGTCCTGGAATATTGTGTATCGTTTTTCATAGTTTTTTTTAAATAGCTGTTTGGGGTAACGTATAGACACAAAAACATTTTCTCATTTGCTTCCTACCCCCCTCCCCTTTCTGTTTTCAATGTACTAAAAGAGGAAAAAATATCCAAGGCAAACCCACATAACTGTAGCAAACTGTTTCTGAGCAAGTCATAATAATGAACAACACATGATCTGAAATGTGATCAGCAAACATATACTTATGCCAAGGAATTTTTGCCATTCACATACCAAGGTTCTGTAAATCAGTAAACCGCGGCAAAGGAGCCCCCGGCATGGCGAGGGGAGGAGCAGGAGCAGAAGCAGGAGCAGAAGCAGGATGGGCTGCCCCAGCAGAACTGTCTTGTTTGCAGAGCACGGAATGGGAACAAGTTTTCTCTCTTCCACCTTCCTCCTTTCTATCTCAGTCCATGCACCGAAATGTAAAGCCAACAAGCAGACCTTTAAAGAGGGAAAGTGCAGTCTGAGATATCTGCAACTGCAAAGCAGGCAAATAAGTAGCAAAGGGATGAAATTTCATTGCACTGTGTTTTATGGGATTTTTTTTTTTCCTTTCCACTCCCCCCACCGTCTTACACAGAACCAAAATGTAAATTACTTTCTGGTCCTAATTGGATTTAATTATTTCTTTAGGAGAGGATGGGTAGAAGGGGGTGGGTATGGCACACAGCTGTCCTAACAAAACAAAGGAGCCAGAAAAACCTCACTTTCCCCCATGTTAGCTGATAAACGGTGCAGAGGATCTTAGTGCTGTGTAGACCTGGGGAAAGGGCAGGAATTATCTGCAGCCAGGAGCATTGGGAGAAGGCCACACTAGGTGTTCTGAAGTGTGCCTTAAATGTCAATTTATGGTTTCCTATTAATTTCTGTAACTGCCCTGCTTTGTAGAGCACCCAGCCTGGCCCTTCCCTTGACCTAAATCGCATTGCCCAGATGGCTTGGCCCTGCGGCGAGACCCAACCTCAATATTGGGCTGCGAATCCTGCCATCACAGACTCCCTGAGGTACTGGCAGGAGGGACAGGGAGTGGATATGGGTCCCTGGCACTCGATGAGGTGTTCTCTCTGTGATCAGGGTCACCCTGTCCTGCGAGGGAGCTGGCTGTGCCCCCAAGCTGGGATCTGGGACACTTGGGTGACGGCAGCAAGGTTGAACTGAGCTGATGCTACTTTGTAGGTTGATGGCACATTGCACCTGCAGATCTCAAAGTGCTTTACAAGCTTTAATGAATGTGACCACTAACATGATTTATAGTGCGATTCATTATTGGTATTGGAGGGACTGTATTCTTATTTTGTCATTTGCTGTTAAAATTAATACACTCCATGCTGGCTATAAAAGTGTATTTGCATTTAATTGCAAGTCAGTATGAATTAGTGGGTATGATTTAAACCTGCACTTGCTCCTTAAAAAGAAGTCTTCCATGGGGAAGAAAAAATCAGGCTCTGTGCTGGATTTCTTTGGTGGGGAAGGAAAAATCAAGCTGTGTGCTGGATTTCTTTGGTGGACATAGGGATGGAGAAGAGGAGGAGGCAGGTGAGGGCTCAGCTCCTTTTTTTTTTCCTAATTCTTGAGGTTGCTTTCAGTGAGAAATGCCTTTGCCAGGAGGGGCTTAGGCAAAGTGGTCAAGCACATCTGCTCCTGGGAAGGTAGGGAAGAAAAGAGGTTACTAGTAATAGGGCAGCAGCACAAAGGGAAAATTGTACACTGGAAGCATTAGTCTCCTCTGCGGTGGTGTGGCCAGACTGGTTTAGCAGACAGAATGATAGATTGCTTTGTCAAGGGTCCCAGGGTGTGCCCTGAACTTGAAGCACTTTGTTTATCTTGAATAGAAAGGGAAAAGCACAGACATAATCGATGTCTAGTTTTTTAGGAGGGAGGAAGAGGTAGAGGAGGGAGTGGGTGGGGGGTGGTGGTGATGGTGGGGGGAGGCCCTGGCTGTGGCTCTCCATTAACAGATGAACTTGGCTGAAGTCCAGAGTTTGATGAGAGAGTGTCACAGTCCCGGAGCCCGCCAGCCTTTTCAATAATTTTATCTTCTTTTTTTTTAATACCTGCTGACTGTACATCAAATGCTCCCAGGTCTTTTGGCTAAAGGCAAGAAGAGAGAGAGAGAGAGAGAGAGAGAGAGAGAGAGAGAGAGAGAGAAAGGAAGGGGGAAAGAAAGACGCAGCTCCATTTTTTTCTCTCTGAACCAGTTGAGACCAGTCCCTTGGCCATGCATGCAGGTTCTATCATCTTTCCTCGCTTGCTGTTGGGGAAAAAAGAGTTGTCGCTGTGCCAGTAACCTGAGGGCCCAGGACAGAAAAAAAAGGGGGTTTGGTGTTTCGAGAGGCAAATTAAACTCCGAGAGTGTGTGAGAGCAGAAGGGGCGTGTATGTGTCAGGGAGATTTCAGAAATAGCAGGAGTTAAATTCTGAGGTAAAAAGCATCTGTAAGGCAATCTTCCTGCCTGGCTGAGGAGGGTGAAACCAGGGAATGGACTGAGTGTGAATGATAGTGCCTTTACATGGTGGCTCACACCCATTTAAATAACTGTATGAGAAAAAAATCAAACTGATCTCTTAGCACAGACTTTCACTGAGTGTGAAGGTGGCTGCAATTCCAGTCTTTACACAACTGTCACAAAATTTTGATGAGCTACTTTCTTGTAATGCCAGGGTGGTGAGAATAAAGACAAATTGGGGATCTTTAATGCATTACTGTTGTTTTTTCTTGAAGTTACTTAGTTTACAATAGTTGAATTTGGAAGGGATGTAGCAAATGGGTCTACATGGAATGCTACCTGGGAGCTCACAGCGTGAGCGTTGGGTCAGAGCTTCTCAAGGGCACCTGGCTGGGGTGTAGGTGGTCCCAGCGCACCTGCGACTCAGCAACAAGTTCTGAACTCAGAGTTGTTTTCGGTGGTTTTTTTTTGCTTTCCAATTATGCTGTCTGTTTCTGACAGTTGTTCAGCTACTTACCAATCTTGGCAGGAGGCTGAGCCTCTACCATCCTGACATTTTTGCTTTTTAACAGACCAGTCTCATCGTGCTGGAACAAACAGCAGCTTAACTGCATTTCATCTAGCTGATTTGAATAACGTGTACTCTGGTCAAACAAGAAAATCCTCAAGGGAAGATCTCAGCGCCTTGTTTTTTGTCCCGCTGACACCAGGTGGATTTCCAAAGGCACAGAAATGACATAGGCGGGAAAACACACACTCCCTCCTGCTGCGAAAGGTGGCATTTTCAGAGATGAACAGGGTAGGCAGGAGCGCGTCTCCTGCCTGTCCTGTGCCCCTTTGATGGGCTCCCAGCATCGGGCTGTGCTGGGAATTAGGAGTTTTGCTTGGTGCTTGCAGGTCTAGCTTACACGGCTGTCCTTGCTGGAGAGGGGTTCAGTGCAGGGATGGTATTCACTGGCGCAAGCTTTACCTGACCACCTTGCTATGTGTGGGCCATCCAGGTCTGTAAGACCATGCTTTTGAGCAGGCTAGGATTTTCAAACCACGGCAGATTGAAAATCCCAGCCATGTTTCCTCACCCCTTTTAGATTTTCAGCTAGCAGCTGATATGCAGCATACTGAGCTCTGCTCTGTGGGAGGAAAGGCTGGGAAGAGGCTGTGGGATACAGCTCCACGGTGTTGGGTGCCAGGGCTTTGGGTCTGGAAGTCTCCCTCCTGAAACTGGTTCTTCCCTTTTTCTCTGCATTGCTTGGTTTCATTGTGAACTTCCCAGTGACTTGGCACCCCTGTATTTTTTCCCAGGCATTTGCCTACACACGTGCACCACTCCCCTGTGTAATTCCTGCACAGGACTCCCTCTTATCTGCTGAGGTGGCGTTTACCTCTGTGGTATCCATTACGTGGGGACCTGAGGGCCTCAGAGATGTTAATGAATACACCCTCGCAATACCAGGGCAAGATGTACAACTATTATTCTACAGCACGGCACAAGCAGGGCAACTTGTCCCAGGTAACGCAGGAGAGCTGTGGCAGAGTGGGAGCTAGAGCCCTGTGCCATCACCGCTACGCCCATCTTTCCTCCCTGCCAGTGGCTGGGCAAAGCTAAGGAGGGAAGTAAAGGCATAGTCACATGTGCAAAACAACTTGCTCTTTGCTGACACATTTCTCCTTGCAAGGGGTCCACCCCACTTCTTTGGCTGCTTCATCTCTTGCCCCATGTTCGAGCTCTGTGGACATGCAGGTATGGGGGATGAGTACTTCGCTGCGGCTGTGCAACACCCTGTTCCTCCAAGGGATTCACCCTCCTTGGCTTTGGGGAATTAGCAGGCTTTGTGGGGCCTCCCTTACATTTGGGTAAACAGTGTCGGTGGAGAAGGTAAGTTGTATGTCCAAGAGACAAGGTAGTGACCTTTGGGTCAAGTACCTGTGTCTGGAGAGCCTGTGATAAATATTGTACAGCAGGAACAATAGGGGTGTAACAGAGCTGTGACCGAAAAGGCTACAGCCGAGCAGCTGGCTGGCTAAGAGGCTGCTGGGGGGGTGGTGTAGTATTTCTACTTCAAACTGATTGATACGTCGACTGAAAATCAATGTTGTTGACTAGTGATAATTTACAGTTTTCTTGGTGCTAAGTAGCCGCACACGTAAGGATGCACTTGCTGTGCCAGGATGAGCACCAAGTGGTCCGGGTGCGACGCTGAATCAGATGCATTATAGGTTAGCCCTTTATTTGTTTCATCACGACTTTTACACAGTTGTCATGTAATTTATGGCCGCTTTCACGTTGTCAAACATTTTCATTGCAGCTTCTTCTTAACACACTCCTGACACAAACACGGCTGCTTTAAAGACACCGTATTGTTTCATAATCTGAGAGGAGGACTATAAAACATCAAATTACACTATCTTCAGGCTAATCTAAATGCACTACAGATTGAAATCAGAGCTCATTTGTCCCTGATGCAAATTATTAAGTTCTAATTATAAATATCCATTTAATTACTCCATACATTTTTATTCTGCAGACCCTTCTCAGCAATTCTGTCTGAGATACAGTAAATGTATAGGAGAAAAGCTGCAGTAATTAATGTGCATTTCCTAAATAATAAAGAACAAACACGAATCACTTTGTTCATGGTTGACGTATCTGCACACACATTTTTAGTTATCCGTGTTGTGGCGTCAGATGCTGAATGCTAATTTAAAAGTAAATGGAAAAGACAAAAAATAAAAGTTTGGGTTTTTTTCCCCCTCCTCTCCTTGGATGTGGAAGGAGTTGGGTCCCTCAACACCGTGTGCCCTCCTTGTGTGAGGGATGAAAGTGGCTCAGGGGAGCACGGCATTGTGTCCCTGGCCTTTGTCTTGTGGAGGTGCTGGTCCTGAAACCTCCTTGTACTGGAAGATCCACAAACCCAGATACATCTTAACAGTAAAACAAACCAAGGGAGCCACTTTCTGCCATGCCAACCTCTTCAATCTTTCACTTTCTCGCCCAACAGCATCTCAGCAGGTTACAAAAACCCCTCTCAAGCAGAAGTAGAGGATGCTTGTGGTCCCCTCCCTGCTTCTGTGCTCATGTGAAACCTGAGGGCAGAGGCAGGCATGGGGTAAAGTGTCTGGTGGGGCAGATCTTGCTCAGAGTTACCCAGGTGGAAATCCTGAGGAGCTCCCCTACAGCCAAGAGTCACTTAGTAGGCACAGTGGTGTAAAGGATCTTTAGGTTCAGATTAGCAGAGAGCCTCATCTCACAGCCACTGTGGTATAGGAAAAAACTCAGAAAACTCAGCAGGCATCAACTTGAGCCTGGATGTGAGCGATGTCTGTCAAAATCTGCCAGAGGAGCATGTGTGCAGGTGTATGTGTGCGTGTACCCATATATATATATGGGATAGAAATCTGATTGCATGGCAGTTAATGTGAGCATTACCACAGGCTTCATTGCACTCTGTATTTATACCCATATTTGCATCTGCTTTCTGGTTGATAGGGTAGGCTTTGTGGAAAGGATGCTTGTATGGTATCAGTGATTATAAACAAAAATTAGCTTTGAATTTTCTCAGGCATATATTCCACTAAAGCTCTATTCATTTTGTCGGTTAAGAAGATGCGGGGCTGCAGCAGTGTCCTCAGTTCCCAAGCAACTTTGTCCTTTTTTATCATAATCTTTTAATCTCCAACTTTGTCCTACAGTCACAGGGCACTAGGAAGCAAATCATAAAAGTGTAAAAAAGTACTGGTAAGAGCTGAAGGACCTTTATATAAAGAAACCAAACAAAATCCAAGCCCAATTTCCTAAATAAGAGAATAATTATCTTGGCTTTTCTAAAGGGAATAGCGTTTTTGAAAAGCACAGCCTGTCTTTTTTTTTTTTAATTTTTTTTTTACTTGCATCACGGTTATTGTACTGCTTTGAAACATGGTTTTTATTGTGATTCCTCTGTAGCACAGTCACTGTGCAGATGAAATCCTGTTTGAGATTTTGCATCTTGTCATATCTATTATGCAGAAACTTGAATACAGCCTAACCTAGCAGCCAAATGGTGAGCAAGCCATGCCACAAGCTTGTGAGTGCTTTAATTCCTGCAGTCTGCTTTTACCTGAACAACTGAATGTGTCTCTCCACTTATGTAGTTACTATCCTGAGTAGGAAGTAAGCTGTGTACCCCATCACCCGTACCAGCATTTCACAGCTCAATAGTATTATTATTAATTGTCAATAATATAATCATTAAATAGTAATAAGATCCTACAAATGCAGTGGTCGTATTGCTGTTGTGTGCTAGGGTGCTTCAGCTAGGACAGGCTCGGCTCACTAATAGTGTCACTCGTGTCAGGGTGTGATGTATAGATTATGTTTACTGTGGCATGTTTTGTTTGTGAGTGAGGCTGTGGGAGTGGGGTAGATGATGAATGAAGATAGTCCACAGTTTCACGCTCATCCCTGTGGTTGCAGGTCTCCAGTACAATAGAGAGCTTCTCGTGATGGAGAGGTGTTTATGTGCCCATAGCACACTTAAAACTTTAGGTATGTGGCTGAAGGTGGAGGTGTGATAGTCTACCACTTCGGTATTTTTGCTTTAAACTCTAATTATGTGATCCAGATAAATGCTTCAGGTTTGTGTGAAAACATTGGAAGAGTGTGAACCATCCAGTTATTTGCCTAGTCGAACTATTGGTCTGTTATCCATCTTTGAGCCTCCACGTGTTGGCTGGGTGATCTTCATTGCCAAAACACAACCATCCACCTAAGTGGGCACGTGTGTGGTGTTGGGGACCCCAGTAGTGAATGCCTTCAGAGGCCTTCCTTACCTTCTGAGATGCAAGTAAAACATTAACTCTTGTGAAAATCAATGTTGCTCTACTGTCTTTATGCCTTGATTGGGCAAACAGGCTGCAGAGGTGGGACTCATGGTCATGGCAAGGAAGGCCTTTGCCCTCTGGGTGACTGGCTTGTTACTGCCACAGCAGAAGTAGGCTCTGAATTTCTCACTTGTTTCTCCAGTGAGTCCCGCTTTTCCCTTTCACCCCTCCTCCCTGCAGATCCTGCTTTCCCTTTCACCTCCTGTGCATCTGCTTAAATGGACAACTGTGGTCTGCACGCAAGTTCTTCCTACTTTTATCTCCTGAAAGAGATGGAGTCCAACAAGCTTTTACCCACCAAGTCTGTAGAGAAAAACAGCCAGGCAATTTTTGTTTCAATCTAGGCGTCTCTCCGGAGCACTAGTTCCAGAGGCTGATCAATAGGTTTTATTGTAGACCTTACTGTCTCTAAAAGCACTGTGACCTTATCCTGTCTAAAAATAGCGTTTGCTCTTGCTGCCTGCAGAACCTTGACCTGTGAAAACCCATTTGGAGCATAACTGACACGTGCAGTCATCTGTGCATCCAAGACCCTTGCACACCCTGGGAGAAAGTTCCCTGTGCTCCTTGTAGCCCTTGTTGTGAGGAAGAAGAAAGGGAGGGTTTGGGGCTGGATGAAGTGCCCTGCACTCTTGGGAATCCCAAGGTGGATGAGGGCTGATCTTCCCCAGGTCCTGAGCAAGCGCCACTCTGTCTCCAAGCAGCATGGGCATCTGGAAACAAGCACCCCTGAGCAACCAGCCCTTCCTTCTGGGAAGAGTGTCACGTGCAAGACCAAATGCATGCTCACACTAGTGCCATGCGCCAGGAGCATGCCTTTGATGAGTTGCAGCTTTGCTGTTTCTTCTGGGACACTTGGCTTAGCTCTGGCAGCTTTGGGAAGAGGTGCTCTGGAAAATGCGGTCTCCTTTTCTTCTGTACTACTCTTCTTAAGACTGGACAAAAGAAGGTCACGTAAGTTAAACCAGTTTCTGGCCAGCAGGTGTGTTTTATTTATGAAGGCAGTTCCCACGTTTCAGGGAAAGGAAGGAGAGCTTAGCCTGGATTTTGTTGGCCTACTGATGCACTGAAGTATCCACCACTTACTGCCTACAACAACATCTGGCAGAGAAGAGCCCTCTTGCACACCTGTATACTCCACCAGAAAGGGTTTGTTTGGTGTTTTCCATGCAAATGAAGAGATGTGGGAAAAGAGGAGCCTGGCGACCCACTCATTCCTCCGCGCCGTGGCTGGGCTTCCCAGCAAGGGTTAACCCAGCTTCCCCGGTGAGCAAGGTCTGGTGTGGAGCCTCTGGGAGATGAAAAGGGAAGCAGCTACGATTGCAGAGCTGTAAAAGGTGGCATTTTGTTCTCCTGCTAACAAAAGCCAGGACTATTGTTGCCTCCAAGCTTGAAAGAGAGGTCACCGGTGGTATTAGTGCAGCTAATCACATAAGAGGCTGGGTGGGCTCAGCGCTGGGGTCTGCTGCTGGCGGGGCTGAGACCGGTCACTCCAGGCTGTTCCCAGGCACAAGTTCCTCTTTGGTTACACAAAATGTCTGCTCCCACTCTTCTGATGTGTAGGCTATTATTAGCTGGTGTCAGTCAGTTATCTGAAAGTGACGCTTTTAGCTGCCACCTAAGTGCCTGACACTTAGGTTTACAGCAGATTAAATTAAATTTTAGGCTGGTTTGGCTTTACCGGATGTAGACAAAGGAGCAGCTGCTCTGGAAATACGATCTGGCACCAGTGAGGATGGGGAGCCCTTGCTGGTATACCCTTCCACCCAGGTTTGGAGGGTCTCAACATGTGGGTGACTATTTTGGGAGCAGGTACCTAAATCACCATGCCTTGGAGAGTGTTCACCAGTGCCCTCAGCTCAGTGCCAGGCCATGTCCCTAACAGCCAAAGCATGTTGAGATGAAGAGAGCGTTTAGATGTGACCAGCTGGCAAGCGTGCACACCAAACTGGCACTTATGTTTTGAGAGTCCGTCCAAACACTGTCGTGCGAAGCCCATGATAAGTAGTATTTACTTATTGATGGATCTGTTGGTGCAATCCATTCCTTTTGCCTCTGTGCACTTTTAAAATCTTATTTATTTTTGACTAAAAGGTGGCAAGCCTACAAGACGGTTCTGCATAAGTTTTTTCTGCCCTGGAAGTGGATAAGGTTAAGGCCAGGTCCAGAAGTTTGTCAGAATTTTTGACCTCCTTAATTGCCAATTGTTGCTGCAGGTGAGTGGCACAATGGGTGGTCATCCTGAGTGGAGGTGTGGGGAAAGGGGTGCAAAATGAGGGTTGGAGATGAGCTTCCTCTGGGCCAGCTATAGGTGGAAAAAAGAGCTGGTAGGAGACATCTCACCAAGCATCTTCTGCTTGAAGGGCATTCTTAGACTTTGGATCTAATATCACCTCTGTCTTTAAAGTTAGATTGATAGGGATCAAAGGCACCTTGCAAGATCAAGGCGCAGCTGGCCCTGCTCCAAAACTGCTTTTTCAATAACCTTCGTCAAGAAAGGAAGGGTAGCAGCTGGGCAGTAGTCAGCAAGGGTGTTCTTGTCAAGAGATATTTTTCTCTTTAGCAGGACGCCGTCATTCTGGGGTGGCTGGCACCTTACTCTCCTGAAGTGAGGCATCAGACCAGTCATTGCCCCAAACACCTGAGGCAGTGGGCTTCGCAGGGCAGGAGAGAAAGGTTCAGCCCAGAGCTGGTGGGAGCAGTGAATTGAGCCAAGCTGGGTGGAACTAGGAGGAAAAAGCAGATGTTACGAAAGGTAATTGCTGAACTGCGCAGGCCTCCCTCTTGAATTTATTGGCATCTCTTCTTATGGCTTTGGGTTCATTTTTCCTGTATATCTCGGTATTGGCTGGCATGCAGCTCTGACAGGCTGGCCTGGTTCCCCTTGAATCCTGCACCTTGTTTATCGCCATCCTTCCCATTTAATTGCCTCTCAGCGTGGGAGAGTCTCTCCAGCTGTGGTTTGTGTTCAGGGTGCATTTCAGGGGAGCATGCACAGGTGCTAATACGGGCTCCTCTACACCTGTGGAAGGAAGTATGGTCTTGAAGGTTCTGGAGCCAAGATTTTCATGGGCAAAGTGGAAATATCTCTGGTTTCTCTGCCCAGCCCTGCTTTTGGGATTCAGCTGGACAAATCTTCATTATCCCATTAAATTTGGCACCTCTCAATATGAGGCTGGGTTGGTGGTAGGAGAAGGGACAGCTGTGATGCGGGTGCCTCAGCATGGGAGGCTGGTTTCCCCTTGCAAACCCTGGCAAGTTGAAAACCTTCTTGAGCAGTCCACAGGGATGTGCAGGAAGTTCATCCAGATTTTGGTTCTGGCACTTTCCCTCATTCTCTGAGGTACTCTGGGAGAGTCACAGATAATTCATCTCAGTGTGGTGTTTGTTTAGTGTTTGGGTAGGAGTTGGTCTCTTAATTTAGCATGTGGTAGTGTGTTCTTCTGAAAAAAAGTGAACTTTTCTTGGGCAGGCAATATGTTTGCTGGGAAGTGCGATTGGGTGAATTCAGGTGCATCTTCTGTTGGCAAAAAAGAAGAGAAATTCAGAAAACTTCTGGTGACTGAGCCAAAATCTAAACATCTTGTTTTTCATTTCCATGCAGTTTTCCCTCTGAATTTTCTGAAAGTTTGGAAACCAAACCAGACCAAAATCTGGTTTATGTCTTGTGCTAGTTATGATATGGACCTCGTATGGAAAGGGTTAGGTTTAATGACTGCACAATGGCTTGACAGCCTCCATTGAAAAAATAGATGCCTGCTCCACTTGTCTTATTTAGAGTTTTGTTTAGTATTGTGGCAAGGTCAATTGCCCTGTGCAGGACTCAGCTTTGTATGGATTTCTGGGCACATTTTTAGTCATACCTCACCTATCTGTTTTATCAATAGGAATTTTGTAATAAGTGGGTCATGTGTTTTAATCATGCCTTCTGAACAATAATAGTGTTGGTTTGAAATGTAGGTTATTGGTATGGAAAGCATTCTTTACCAGTGGTATTTTGCAAGTCTGGGATTTAGGAGAAGGATTTTAATGAGTGCTGGCCATGCCACTTTCCATCTCAGTGTCCCTGATGTCCTACGTGCCTGCCAAAGTGCTGTGTGCCTTGGCTTTGGAGATAGTGGTGGCTGTTGCTCTTTCTAAGAAGCTTTCTAAGTTTTTGATTCCATAACTCTCCAATCTACGATAGTTGTTGGGGCTGTCATATGTAAATAACCCAGTCATATTCGAATTGTGTTTGCAGAATTCGCACCTCATGTCTGACGGGAGAAAAAGTGAAGCATTTTCTTAAATTAACAAAAACCTGTAATTATTTTCTTCTACATGTTGAAATTGGAGAGAAAGGCATCTACTCGAATTTTATTATTTGTATAATTTTTTTATGTTGTTTCAGAATAATCTAGTAACGTATTTGTTAGGAGCTGGCAGCATCTTCTAATTTTCAAACCTATCAGGATGACGTTAACTTAAAAACTTGAGACCAGAAGTGGGGCCAACACCTTACTTGCAAGCATTCACATATATTTTGGTGCTGATGCTGCTCTGCTAGCAGAGGAATGTAGTGTTTGGCTTAATAAGGGTATGACAATTTGGCCCTAAGCAATCATTTCTGCTGCGTTGGGGTCAGATTGCTAAGCCTTTACTCATCTCGGTAAGTATTTATTAACCTTCGGAGAGCAATGCCTGTAATGAGATTACCTGGGTAAGTGCTTATCCCGTTGGGGAGGAAGTTCCAGAGTCTGGACCCACTTGTATTTTGTGAGAGATAAGGAGGGCTCTTTGCTCTCCGTATTACTTTCCTACCCATGCTGGCAAAGGGGAAGGTGCATAGCAGGGCAGGAGGGGAATGCTGTGGACTCCAGCCCAGGCTGGCCAGGAGTTAATGCTGCCACCTTTTGAAGCAGTGGTTTAGCTGTGTGTTGTCTTTCCTGGATTAGCCATGCTGAGAAAGGGAAAAAGAAAAAAAGTCGCTGTTTCAGTGACGTGAACAAAGGAATTGACTATCAGTATCAACAATTACTGCACAACCATGCAGGGGACAAGTCAGAACATACCTTGACAAAACCCTGCAACAAAGGGCTGCTCAAACACACCCTTGAGTCTAGGGAGCTGTAAATTGAGCTTCAATTCCAATGAAATACATTGAGGCTTTGTGTATGTTTCTGTATCTACTCACAGTGATTCAGTGCCACGCAGGAGGTGACTGAAGTCTCCAAAAAGAAGCAGCAAGCACCATGCTCTGCTGAGCGCTGAGATCAGTGGTTTGTATCAGTCCATGGAAAAGTGGCTTTAGTCTTCACAAATCACACAGGATTTCTCTGATTCCCACCTCATTTCCCGGTCCAGTTGTGTATACTTTTCTAAAAATCTGAGAAGGTGAAACAGCTCTTTGGTCTTGTTTTAGTCACTGTTTTTCTCACAGGGGGAAAACAAAGAAGGGGACCGTGTGCCCTGCCATGTGAGCACAATGATCTTTCTATAAGCAGCTCCACATCCATTTCTTCCTACAGGTTAGAGACACATTTTTGGCACTGGACACGATAAGTGTTCCAACATGTTTTTAATCCGCAGCTCTTACTTCTTTAAAGGTCTGCTGTCGTGACTCTGGTTGCGTGCACATACTTCAAGGTACCTGAGTAGTGCGAAATGCAAAATGTGGGTAAAATACAGCAACACAAATTTAATCTATTGGTAGGAGTTTGTTCGGTGTTTGTTCTACCTGTCCTTTGGTGATGCTTTCTATGTTCTCAGCTTTTTCCTTGTGACACCAGATTCCTCTTCTGAATTTCTACATGTCTAGTGAAAGGCTAGTGGTAGCACCCTGCAATACTTTTTGCGTTTACTCCTAAATGTCAAAAGCCGTCAGCTGCATTTGCAAGACAGGCAAAGTGAAATGATTTCAGTTGTTTACTTTCTAGCCAGTGTGCACTTAAATGATGAAACACCATGGCAAATTCATGGCACTCTTTCTGTTGACTTGGGTTTTGGATCAGGCTCCGGATTCTTTCATTCCTTCTCAGTTGCCTGAGATGCTGAGCATGCCAATTTGTTCTCCCCCACCTCTTCTCTGGATGGCATTGCTACAGCCTGAATTTAACCAGCCTCCTGATTTCTCAGATACTTTTTCTTAGAGGCAGAGCCATAGGAGTGAATGCCCAGGGAGGACCTCCTACGTTGGAGGGTGCAGGCTGTGGTTGTCACACAATGCCTTTGCTATGCAGATATGCTGAGATGGCTGCATTATGCCTTGTTTTGTGTTTTACTCAAATACATTGAGATGAGAACAGTATCCGTGATGGAGTGGTGGGTGGGGAGAAGGGAGAAGGAGATGGATGATCTCTCTCTGTTCTGGAAAGATTCAGCAGTTGCCCTTGGTCCTTTCACCTCTGCAGGGCTGTGTAAGTGTTACAGCATTTTAGACATTTCCCAAAGTGTCAGTGTTCGGAGCACCATTAGGAAGAGACTAGATGAATGACCAAAACGTAGGGGCAAAATAAATTAGGCAGTTCAGAAGCAGCAAACAGGTCATTTGCGGCGAATAACGAAAGCTTGTGGTTGCAAGGCTGTCCCTTCTCCAGCCCACTGCAGTGATGTTTATAAATCAGGATAACAGAACGGGAGCCCTTATTAGGCCTGTGTGACATTAAAGGTGCATTTAGCTGCGGAGGGTAACACTGGCTGTTATAACATCAGACGGATGGTTGAACTATGCTGCAGTTTGCATGGAGATGACAGCAAGACTCTGCCTTTGGGGCTGAATCAAACCCTCCTCCAGCATCATGTTTCCTGTTCTGCAGAAAGGGACTATTCAGCCCCATAGGTTCAAGACGTGTTTTTTCCCCTGTTTGTGGCTCTGTCTACTTCTGTGTCCTGAGGCTTTGCTTCTTCCCCCTCTCCTTGCCTAACATCCCCTCCACTCCCTCTGGGACAGCAGCCATGGGTGCTCGGTGCGACCTCCCATGCCCTGCAACCCTGTCTATGCGGTCCTTGTTCACGCCAGAACCTGGCTCTTGGTTATTCGCATCATCCATTGCACATGGGGAAACCTAGCTGGCTGGTGTAGGTGCTTGTAAGTGAGCGGTATTATATTACCCCACATAAATGTCACGTTAATGGAGCATTATAACCAAAAGATGCTCGTAGATCACTCTAAACCATTTTAGGCATCTGTTATGCTTCCGCCACCTGCTCTTTGCCCGTTTGTTTGTATTTGGGATGGGAAGGACGCTGTCATGAGAGCCTGGAGAGAACTTGGGGAGAAGCGAGCGGATTGGTGTGATGAGGCAGCCCACCTCCCCTCCAGGACCTCCACCAGCCTCAAGCCCACGTGTTGACTGTGCTGGAAGAGGCATAGCAGCAGGGTGCTGGAAGGGCACATCGTGGCTCAGCTTTGAAGGGGTGTTGATAGAAAGCGCTGACTTATCTGAGCTGGCTCAACGCCTTCTGAAAGTCTGGTGTGGGCAAGGGGGGAGCCTGAACATTGGCGCAGCCAAAAGCCCATGGTGCCTGGTCTGTGACTGCTTTCTAGATCACACCATGTAACATAGCCCAACAGAGGGCCTTTAAATCCTAGTCAAGAAGACAGACAATAGGAGGTCAGAGTTTAAAAGAGAAAGTGTGCCTCAGCCTGATGTAATTCCCCTTCTCCCCCCTTTTCTTAGTGTGAATTCTTTGATATTTGAGCAGGGAAATCCTCTTTATCGGGAAACTCCACCTCCTCTTATCTCACACTCCCTTGAAAATGCTATCTGTGCTCCTGCCTTTCGTGCCTCCCGACCCAGTTTGCACTGGAAACCTCCCCATGTGGGCGTGCTACCCTCCTGTCCCTCTTGCACATTGAGCACAGCTAAGTTCAGGGCTTGGTGTGGGGACTCACTGTAAGTAAACATCCTCCAGCTAATGTCTCCCACAGGGAGCTGTGTTCGCCTGTCATGGTCAGCATCCTGGGAGCACGGGCCACTTGCCACAAGAGACTGAACCTCCAGGTAAGATCTTTGAGATGCTCTGGCTGGTCATAGCAGTAGCCGGGCTCTGGTCAATATGGGAGCGACTGCATAAACATAGAGGATTATTTTTCCAATTATGCCCCTGTGCTTAGCCAGCATTTAGGTGGGTTGGAGCAGGCTCCTCCTTGGAGCTGGAGAAGCCCAGCCTGCAGCTGCAAGCGAAGAGGCAAAAACCTGTTTGCAGACCAAGCACATCTGTGCTGGCGCTTTGCAAAGGGTGGAGGACTGCAGTGTGCTAGCCAGGAGTGACCCCACGGGAGGTAAAACCTATGGCCTGCCCTCCCCCGTGTCTCTGCCTGCGCTGGAAGAGCCTTTGTCACCTACTTTGCGTTTGCCATCTGATACACCAGCCACTTATCCCCTGTGGCATGCAACGCTTCTTGGACGCATGGGGTCTGCAGATGAGGCAACTTTGACCTGTCGTGATGCTGCAGCAGTGGTGACCAAATGGCAAGGCATAGGTGATGAAGTTTGTCCATGTTTACATTTCAGCGTAGCAAATAAAGGTCTCCCTGTAGAGAGACATACCTCTCTTGTACTGTAGAACAACATTTTTCATAAAAAATGTAAAGCTGGCCATGCTGGGTCAGACCAGAAGTCCACCCAAATTAGTGTCCTCTTTCTGGCCTGACCAGAGTGGGAATCCTTGGAAGGAGCAGCAGGCATAAAACAGGCAGGGAATTACCTGTCTGCTGCTGTGCTCTCTTGTCTTTTCTCTCTGGCATCGTGAGTTGGACTGGAGCATCCTCTACTATCCATCAAGCTTATACATATCTCCTCTGATAACTTGCGTATATTTGCCTGAACTGGGACTTGGGAGGCTGCATTATGTGGAATATTGCATCAGATAAGTTGCGTTTCTTAACCTCTCTGCAATGGGCTTCAGTAAGACTTGTTAGCGCTCTTAATTTGTTACAGTAATAAACAATTGCAAAGCTGGGGAAATGGAAATGTCCCTGTGTGTATACTCAAAGGCACTGGGTATCTCAACGGAGCTGTGACAGCTCTGGAGATAAAAGAGCTTCTGTTCTCCTGCTCCATGGAAAATCAGATCATAGCTCTGACCTGTACTATTGGTAGTCACAGAGGACCAGGCTCTTTTTCCACGCAAGCAGGTTTTCACTTGGTTTAACTTGGTGGATGTCAGAAGGAGTATTTTCAATGTATGCTCATATAAGGCAGCTCAGAGATACTGGGTAGTGGGTGTCTGTGCAGTCATCCAGGTGGAGCCAGTGACTGCTGAGGTGATACCCAAGGAGTTTTGTTCTTTCTGCATCTGGAAGAGTTGGTAAAGGATCTGTAGTCACACTTAGGGCAAGCCTTGGAATGTAAATCAGATTGGACCGTCCTGGCCGTTTTGTAGCAGAAGATCTTCTAGCCCTGAAGACTCGTCCCTGAAGTCAGATGGGCATGGCCCTGAATTTTCCTTCTTAAGCCATTAAAAATGCCTTTTTGAGTGCACTGGATTTTGGCATTCACGTTGCTTTCTCCCCTCCTGTTGTCCCTCAAACACAAGTAACTTGGGCAAGAATTCGTGGCACTTTTCAGTAGCATCTTACCATCTTCCCAGGTTTCGTCTGTGGTCCTTCACTCCAACTCTTTATAGCCTGGAAAAAAGCTTGGCTGCAAGAAGGCTGTGTCTGTGAAATGGTGCAGAGTGGAGGGAAATGCTGTCATTAATTGTGCCATTTATGTAGACTGTAATTCTTAGAGCCTTTGGTTCCAACCCAGATTAGCACTCCCTTAGCTTAAAATAACAAAAAAGGAACTGTCAGAATCAGAGCAAAAATATTAGCATGATGAAACATGTTAACAGGTAGCCATTAGCACTTTATGTCTGCATGAATAGTGTCTTTAAGTGTTTTATTGGTAACAGAGCAGGAAGATGGGCAGAAAATGGCATTCGTTTTCAAACTGGCACATTGCTTTAATTGCATTTTTTTATTGTCATCACTTGTCAGGGACAATGTCTTCTCGGTCATGGTGAGTTCCAGGCTGGGGGGTGGCCTTGAGACAGGGCTGGGTTTCAAGTACCAGCTGTTTGCCAGAGAAAGACGAAAGCAGCAGTCTGGTCAGGACTTGTTATTACTCTTGTTTTGCTGTTATAATGTGTGCAGGACTATCAGCTCCCAAAGACAGGTGAAGGATAGCTGTGGTTTGAAGCAAAACATGAGTGTAACGCCCAGGGAGGTACTGGTCAGTCCTGGTGTGTGAGATATTCTTGCTGCGAAGTCATAGAACAGTCATGACACTGAGCTCAGCTCCTGGTTGCACCGTTGCTTTTGCTGGTTGCTATTTGACTGATCATCGACAGTCACTCCTGAGTGACAACATCCTGCAGTTCCTTAAGGGAGTAGTAGACATTTATTTGCAGAATTAAAACAAAACAAAAAAAAGTCAAAAGAAAAAGAAGGAAGAGGGAGAGGTGGGAAACGGCAAATATATATACCAGAAATTAAGGAAAATCCTTTTGGGTTTGTTGATAGTGTTGAGGACTGGAGGAGAGGCCTTTGCCACTCCCCACCAAGCAGTGGCATGTACCAGCTCTGATGGCTGGAAGTGACTCCCACACTGCCTAAGCTCTGTGGTCTTCCCAAATAAACCTGAGACCTGCCCGTTTCTGTTTCCACTCTCTTTTCATATCCTGCTGAGGCTTCCCCAATTGCGTGGAGTTCTCTGGCATCCCACTTATGCTGACGTGGAGGTCCTTAGGAAAAAAAAAATGCATGCTGTAGTTGGCTTCTGTGGGCCCTTCCTTTTGCATCCCTTGAAAAACATGCCTTGTGGATGTTTTGTTTGTGTCTCAGCAACTAGCAGCCCTTCTTGTTCATTGAAATGTCAGACCCAGCATTGTAGTAGACTGCGTGGCTGGGTCTACATGTCTCACCACTGGCGAGGAGCTGGCCTGGGGTGAAGACTTTCTTCCACTCGCCTCTCTTGCCCGGTTTTGAGCCTGTGTGTTGATGAGCACAAGTTGCCTCCTTTTTCTTATTTATATAAGGTTTTCTGGAGGAGGAAGCCCACTGATAGTCAGAGATCTAAGTTGATTCTCCACAGTGAAGAAGTGCTTAGAAGTAATTCAGCTACTTTTATTAGTGATTTTTGGTTTCTTGTGAGGTTTTGTATGTGCACATTCTGGCATGGGTTTGACTGCGGAGAGAGACATTGATGCCCTTCTATCTCTGCTATGGGTGCAAAATGTGCCTTTTGTGCCCCAGCTTTTCATCCTTCCTTCCTTTTTACTTTCCTTCCTGGAAAAAATACAACAGTGCTGGCAGTTGTAGCATGTGCCTTGTTCTTTTCTATCAAAAGTGCTAGATTAATGGCAAAACCATGGCCTAGATGCTGCTCTATGGTCCTAAAAAAATCTATTGGTTCGTCTTTCCCCCTCTACTTTGGTGTGGCCAGTATGAGGATGGTTTGCACCTTTCTGCCATATTTTTGGAATGCAGAATTCTTGCAGGATAGTAGCAGGGTTTGCACCTGGGCAGCTGAGGGTTGTGGGGTGGCTCGGTGGGTCCCACACAGCCCTCCCTCCCAAAGCCACACTGGAAGCTAAAATGATATTTTCCTTTCTGTAGACCTTACAAGGTTTTTAACCATGTGTACTTCACTAGCTTTTAACTTCTTCAGCTCGAATCTAAGCAGCTGTAATCAACATAAACACTTGTGGGTGTACGTTGCTGCATTTAATAAAGAGTGAACTTTCTTCCCCCCCTTTTTCTTTCTTCTTTCTTTTCATCCTTTATTTTGCGTTCTGCCGCACTCGATGAGTGTTTAATCCCTGCCCTTCTGTCTGTTGAGATATTATGTTTTTTTAATAGTGCTTGTTTATGACTAAGGTCAAAGACAGTATTTCAGAGCAAAAATTAGAGTTAGTTCATAATTGAGTACATATGTATGTTACTGTTTATTTTTATAGTTTGCTAATTTATTTTTAAACAACTCAGTTGAGCCAACATGTTTATAGGTCTGTTTATCACATGTCTTGCCAGTCCTAGTGCTAAAAGACACATGCTTTTCAATAGCACAGATCCGAAGTTAAATTAGATAATACCGCCAGGTAGCAATTTAATTACATTAATTGAATGTTTAGGTTGAAATGTAGTTTTGCAAAGGCTATAATGGAATACATTTATAAGTGTCTGCATATAAATCTTGGCATTTAAAATGTTGTTTGAGCTTGCTGGCAGGGAAATGAAATTCCGTTGTGTATTTTTGAGGGAGAAATGGGGTACTCCACCATGAGTACCAAAGTACCTGTGTTTTGGTTGCTTTGGGTTTGAGCACCATCTGGGCTGTGGGTGCAAACACCTGCAGGTGTCCTTTCCCGTAGCAAGAGCTCATGGGGAGTTCCCTGGTTGGGTGACTGCGTGGCCTAATCCGGTATGCTCATGTCAGGAAACAACTGCCTGTACAAGTCCTGATGGGGAGATAAGGGCTGTGCAGAAAGGCAGAGGGGTTGTATGTTAGCCAACATGGAGAAAATGTTTGTCCAACTGAAACCAAGCCCTCTTGGTTGTGCACTGAGTGATTTCCCAAGCTTGCCAGCTGCTGTACCGGATTGTACCTGCGGGCTCTGGCCATGGGCTGCCTTCGCTGGCCAGGGAGCTGCAAAACAGACTTCGAAAGCCAGCTCAGAGGAAGCACCACTGAAGAGCAGAATCCATGAATGAAACACACTATCCAGCCCGGATGGGGACTTAATCCTCAGCATAAACATTTTCAAATTAAGTATTTTTAGGAGAGGGAGAGGGAAAATTCCTCAGTTTGACGGTGCCCAAGAATAGCAGGCTTGGTTAGGAAAGGATGAGGTATACTGCTCTGGTGGCGTTTGGTTCTGCTTATGCCAGTGCCTTCTGCATGCACCCATTTCCAAGCAAAATGTTAAAAATCCCAGTGTTTCTAGTGGGAGCAGGGCTGGGCTCTTTGCAGCTCCCTTGTAGGATCTGGAGAGCTGAATGAGTCTGGTTTTAAAAGAATAAAACAATATAAATAAAAGGAGTGGGAGGTCATAGGTTGATTTTTATCAGGGCTCAGGGATAGATAAGGGGTGACCAGAGGAAAGTCACAGCTTGTACAACATTCTTGTACCGTGGTGGACAATCTTCTTTTGGGTGCCTGCATGCTGGGGGGGATGGAAGAGGAAGAGGGGGGAGTATGCAAGACCTAAACACCCAGGCACTGGGAAGAATTCAGAAATAAGCTGGTGGCAAGCAGGCCTCTGGCATTTCTCAGTCTCTTGTATTGCAAACAAGCCAGGAAAAATGCATCATGCTCAGCACTGGAATGTTTCCATTTGTTTTGTAGATGTACTCATGTATATGGGCTTGGAGCCTCTCCCTGGTACCTATCTGGGTTGGGATGGTCAACTGAGGTGAGGTTTTTTCCCCCACATCACATGTTTGCGGAGTAGGTGATCTCTCCAAATACTCATCCCCAGACAAGGCATGTTTGAGGACGGAGCCTGGAGGCAGCAAGAATAACTATGCAGCTCCTTATCACCATAGACCTTCTCTGAAGAACTCAAAGCTTTAGCAGATGGCTGAGGAGCAGTCATGTTGTTCAACCTAGTCTTCTTACTCATTGCTTTCTCCAGCACATAGCTTTTTCACTCAGGCTTTGCTTGGACCCAGGTTTCATCCTGTGGCCTTTCGTACACTGTCTTTGGAAGCTTTACCCTGGCCTTGCTGTGTTCTTGTGGCCCGAGCCACATGTCCCCACCAGACTCATTCAAGACTGCCTGCAGGACCCGTCATTGCTTCCAGCTTCTGTGCTTGCAGCAGGGCTTGAAGCGCGTCTGGCACACTCTGGGGTGAAGCCTTCAGCTTAGTTTCCTTGTTTCCCTTGCAAAGCACCTAATAAAAATGCATGCAGACTCTTCACTGCACTGAAGTAAAAAACGGCAAGTGGGGCCAACTGAGGAATCTCCTCCAGACAAAAGTTTGCATGTAGATGCAGCTGATGGTGCTAATGCTAAACTTCTGCATAGAGGAAAGGAAGAGACTTTTATAGTTGTGGAGGCTACTTGAAGTTTCCTGATCCGAGCAGGAGATTTCTTTGCCTGTGGAAGAGGTTTTCATGAGTGTGGCTTCACTAATGGCTGTAATTGAGGTGAGATCTGAGTACAGACAGAGCCTAGAGGAGCACAAGGGATGTCATGGTCCATGCATGCACAAGCCAGAGGAATTAGTAGGTAAAGATATGTGAGTAAGGAGTACACAGGAGCACTGGCACAGTTCCCAGTGACTGGACTCACCAGTTGGGCAGTGGGTGCCTGCTTTTCTCTTCCACAAGTTGTAACAGTTTTTGACTCATCACCTATACTAAGCCTCTTGTTTGCCTCTGGTCTTGAAGGGCTAACATTCACTTCTAACTCCATGCCAAAAGGACAAGTAATGTTGAAACATGGTTCTCCAGTGAAGGCTCCCCCAGTGAACCTGACATTTGTGACAGTCAGGGTGGCATTTTTGAAAAGCCAGACTTTATGGAAAGCCCCCAGGATGGAAGAACCCAAGAGCTCCACTTTCTTTATCTTTCAGATGAAAGGTGAGTTCCTTGTGCATCCCTTCTCCATGGTGGGGCACAACCTGATCAGCAAGCTGGCTTCTGCTGAAAAAACACGACCCAAACTGGTTACTGGATATGTTTAGAAGCCTGTACAAAAATATTTAACTTGTTAATAGCATCTGCTTTCTTTTCTTCTTGCTTTCCCCGCAATCTATAAAGTGCCAGTTCTTTGAGGGCCTGATTTGCATGTGAACATGGGGTGGCCATTTCTCCCCTCTTTTGGTAACTTGTGACTAACTGTCTTAAAGAGCTCTTGTCAGTGGGGTTTTCCCATCCCTTCTCTTTTTAGCTGAAAATAAGTGACTGTTTTTTTTTTTTTCTTTTTTTTTTTGCATTACAAAAGCTCACCTCTGGCTGCAGACCAGCCAGGGAGAGTTTCTGCTGCAAAAGAGAAATGGTCCAAAACCAGAGGGTTTCAATGAAAGTCTCAATGTAAAAATGAAGTTACAGTGGCCACCACCAGGTGATTACCATAATGACGGGTGCTTATTGCTTGGCTTGAGGTTTCCAAATGCTTGGGAATGATTCCAGCTTGTTTGGGCTCGGGAACAAAACCTCTCTGAGATGCCGCAGCCAGAGTGGAAAGGATCCAGGAAGCTGTGGGAAGCAGCGTAGCACTGTCCCTGTGCTGAAGGCTTGTTTTAGTGGCTAAAACTAACAAAGCATCCTGTAACATTGCAGTAGGAATGTTTGTAGGCTGAGTTCAAAATGCTTATTTAAAAATGATCAGTCATGCCCTAAAAGCTGCCTTGGTTACTTATTTTAGGAAGGAGAGCAAGATGTAGAACTGCTGCATTAAGGATGCTGAAGTGGTACCTGTTTTAGGATTAGATTGCAGTCTTCTTGCATTGGAGGGTGTCTTCCTTTACTGTGGATTCTGCTGACATCCTTGTGAACAAGACTGTTGCCATCTGGTCTATGACTGCAAAATTTGGTGTCAGAACGGCTGCATGCACCTTTTATGGGGTTCGCAAATGTTTTTGCAGCCTGAGGCGTGAGAGTTGGAGCACAGGAGCAGACAAACAAGCTTTGTGAATGGTCTTCTGCTCTTTGTTTCATTTGCAGTGGGATCTATGTTTGCGAAGATCTTTTTTTTCCTGAGTCTTTGAGGGTAGTCCACTTAAAGGACTCATGGAGCTGTATTTTCTTTACAGTAATGAGGCAGCATGACATACAAGTTGTGGGAAATCTGATAGACTTGGGAGACCCTGGGAGGGTAGAAAATGACTTAATTTACATTGTGTGCAATAATCTTAATTTTCAACTATTTGAACAACTGATTGCTGGGGCAATCATGAGATCTTCAGAGTTAAGATGTTTCCTGCTGGAACATGCAGCATTAGCTAAATCACCGATGGCTGGGGATAGCATAATGGAGTGATTGCACGTATCCATCTGAGGGTAAAGAGAAGATCAAAAACGAATCCCTGAACCTGAGCCACATTGCTTATTATTTTTCATGAACAGTGCGGCAGGTGAAGCTCCTCTGGTCTGGTGGTTAATTGCATGTGTAGCTACAGTGGTGGCTCTAGCTGTGGCTCCAGCAGGTATGAGCAGGGTCCAGTTTCCTTCTGAGCAGGTGAGAAGACCTCTGTTTGGCAGTTCCCCTGGTATTTGCCCATTGTGAGTAAAAGCGATAAAATCTGATGATGGAATTACATTATGTCTCAGGTGCTTTCTTTCCAAATTAATAATAATCCTAGGTGCCTTTGAGCCATTTGTTGCAGATAGAGGGATCGCTTCTGCCATTCTTTTTTTGTGAGAGGCGGGCTGAAGTGATTGGATCTCAAGTAAAGGGATTAGAAACTGGTCCTTCGTTAGGGTTAGCTGTTGGAGTCCTTGTGCTGTGAGCAAGTCCTTCCTTTAACAAGTTTTCCTATTGATTTGGACAAGAGATGCCTTGCATAGGTACCTACTCATCAAGAAACTCGCCATTTAGCTCACAAGAACAGAAATAGCAGCACGCTAAGTGCAGAGTGGGGCACCTGCTCACTTGATGAAGGGTGATGGGACCTGCTTTATTCATCGAGATTGAGCTTGTACTGGAGCAAAAGTGACAGAGGACTTTTCATTATGTAAACTGTATATGTCACTGAAAAAAAAGTATTTGTAATTGTTTAGAAAGGAAAATGGGCATGAATAATAAGAGACCTTCTCCTGCCTTTCTGTGCCAGTGAAAAATGAAAAATTCAGTGTGAAAGTATTTTCTTACTAAAAAAACCTAACTGGACTGTAAATGCAATACTAATTTCTGAAGGCTGAGTGCTGCATGAGTGAGAATATTTAATTACAATGGCAAAGTACAAGCATTTCCTAGCAAGCATTCATTGCATTAATAATAATTAATTAGTCCATTGGCTAAAATATACATCTTACTCGTGTTCTTCTACTGTGCTGGGAATCTGATCCCACTTTTTATTTTATTTTGCTGACAGCCACCCAGCAAGTAGGGAGGGCAGACGATGGAGACTATTTATACAAACAGAGGCTTTATGTTTCGCTGTGTAGATGGTTACGTTAGGGTTGCATGGTTTTGGTTAGCAGACTTCTGCAAACGGAGGCGAGGACTTGAAGCAGATCAGCTGATTCAGGGGGACCGAGTATCTGGCTGCTACACCAATAAGTGTCTGTACAAATATTTATACAATCCCGATAGTCTTTTGAATTGCATTATTACAACACAAAAAGCTGTCAGATTTCCAGGGTTTCCGAGGCGTACTTCTTACAGTTTGCATACATTTTGCCAGCGGATGTGAGCGAGCTCTGCTTGTGCTTAGAGCTGGCTGGACCTGTGCCATCGCCCAGCCAGGAGTGGGGTAGGTGCCGAGCCTGTGCAGCACCCTGCCGGAGCTGATAAGCCCTGCGGAGAGGTTGGCTGTATTAGTTCAGGCTTAGCACTGAATTTTTGAAATCACGTGACATGAGGCTGACTCAGAGCAACCATGGAGGGAAATTGTGGGCTGAACAAGCTCAGAGCCACCTGCAAAGGGTGGTGAAGAGGTACCCCCCTGCATCTGAGAGCTACATTTTAATGCCAGGCTGCAAGTTCTCACCATATCCTGACAGGCCGCTCCTCTTTTGGGTTGCCTCTAGAGGGGTCTGACTCCAGGTCTGCAGCTGATTTGGGGAGGTTTACTATCAACTGAAGGTCATGTCAAGCCCTGTATAGGAAAATAATAGTCATCACCCAAAAAGAAAGGTCAGGAGGTTTTGGTGGCTTATGTTCTGGTTAGACACAGAGCCAGATATGAGTGGTTTTGGACTGGGTTTTGGACTGCCTTTTCTTCTGGAAGTTAGTCCAAAAATCCATATTGGTGGGTAGCCTGGCATTGTCAATATGTAGGGTTTGATCACCGCATCCATGGATTTTTTTAAAGCTTCAACTCTTGGAGTCATGGGATTATGGGATCCTACTGGCACTCTGGGATAAAACTTGAAAAAGGGACTTTGGTCCCACTTCGGATGAAATATACTCAGGCAAGCTTTAACACTGCTTGCTGCCAAAAGGCCAAAGGGGTTTACAGAACCAACAGGAGTTTTGAGTCAGTGGAAGTCTGCAGGAGGCTTCAGGAAAGCTATTTGAGTAGATTGAATGCAGCCAATGGAAAGAAGCAGCTGTCATGGAGCAGGGTTGGAGCTCATCAGTAGCTGCCCCAGCCTCGACAGAGAAAGCCCTGTGTTTTCTCACACTGATCGTGGTTACATGTCCTATTGCACGCTTATTTGTGAGATTAGGAGTTTGGAAAATGTTTGCAAGGTTGTGAAACTGGAGTCCAGGGCTGCTGTGGGCCTCCTGGTGCTCTTCGGTGTCACAGCTCAGAGTAGTTTTGGTTCTTAGGGGAGAATGTGTGTCTTCCAACAGCTGTGTTTCTCCAGGTTTCAAAGGAGTGGGGTCTTCACTTCCAGTGCAGTGTTTGTTTGGTTTTAGGGCGTGTTTTTCCCCAGGGGAAAAGAGTAACAATCCCTTGATCAACGAAACAAAGCATATTGCTGTGGAATTTCTACCTAACAGTATTTGAATTAAAAAAAAAAACAAACCCGAATGTGTTATGTTGTTTATCATTGAGTCATGTGTGCCTTAGCTCTGGGCTTCTGGAGCAGCGTCCGATGAGTCTGGTTCAGCGTCCAGTGCTCCAGCAGTTTGTTATGTTAGGTAGCACAGTGCAACGTCTGTCCTCCTCAGCAACCTGGGACCCATTGCTGTAAAAGCACGAGCAGAGCCACAAGGCTAGTTCTTCTGCTTCCCCATCCCCTCTGCTCCTACGAGAGTGCTGGCTTGGACAGATGAGTTGGATGCAAGAAAAAGATCGAGTGAGTCAGGGAGGGAGAAATCACCTCTTGATGCTCCCAGTAAGGAATAAAGCCTGTTTTTCCATAGTGGCTGGTTAATTCACTAGAACCTGGTTAATTCATGAGCCCTTCTCCTGCAGCACCTGGTGGCACAGCATCCTTGCTCTCCCAGCTGACCGGTATCACTGGACAGACATGCACCTGCACAGAGGAGCAATGTGGTGAGCCAGATAACGAGGGCATTAACCCTGTTTTTCTGATTGTGTTCTAACAGGAATGGCCCCTTTCCTGAAATTTCACTTGCACACATTATGACCAAATCGTCTCATTGGCTGTGAGATGTGGATTGCTGCTGTGTCTTGCTGCAGCAGGTGTGATGGGGTAGTTTATGCCCTCTGCAGATTTGTTCAGGCTGTTGTGGGGTAGCACTGTCCTCAGAGAGGCTTTGCTGAGGCAAGAACAATCAGGGCTGGTTTTATGGAAGTAGTGAGGTTGTGCTTAATAATGCCTGATCAGCTTGGGAAGGCTGGATATCTTTCCCTGGCAGCCTCTTTTAGCTTTCAGCGGGGATGTGCTCTGTGCCTTCAGTACCCTGGCTTGAGAGGAGGCAGATGGAAACACTAAGTGCTAAGGGCAAATTTATTAATTTCACAAAAACAGAGAGTCTGTGTGGTGTATTACTCAATGTACAGTGTAGCTCTATGGACCAGAAACATTTTGTTCAGTGTCTCACAGGCAGTGTCACTGGAGCGGGCAGGCTTAGGAAGCAGTCAGCCTTTCCCCCTGGCTGTTCCCTCTTCTAGCAGTAGCTCTGTCTGTCCCTCTCTGGATGGACGTAGTGGCTCGGGACGTCCTCATCTTGAGTTCCAAAAGTGATGACACACTGTAGGGACACACTGCTTTGGAGGGCTTTTAAGAGCTCAGGTTTAGAGAAGATGGGAAAGTAAGTGCACAGCTGCTTAAAACTCCTTGCAACTGTGGGATGTACAGAGCAAGGCACATACATATTGACTGTTTGTAGCCCTGCAGCTGGTTACAACATGCATTGAATCTAATCCTGGTCACCCACATGTCCTACTGAAGTGGGCAGGGAGCTGCAGGCAGCTGGAGTTGCTGCAAGGGGATGGGTCTCTCAGCCGTGGGGAAACTCAGCAGTGGTGGGATCTCTGTAGAGCAGGAAGCTCAGACAGCAACAGAACTGGCAGGTAGACAGTGTCCAGCGGGGCACATCCTACTCGTAAAGCAAGGGTCCAGCAGTTATCACCAAGACTGAGGCTGTAGCTTTGGCACATGGTGAATGGTATCAAAATCTATGTCTGAGTTCTGTGGTTTGTCCCTGCGGACTTGTATTCCATAGATAGCTTATTATGGCACCTGCATAAGCACTTCTGCAGGGTAGAAATAAAAAATATATACATATGCTTGCAAACATACTGTGAGCGGCCTCAGCACCAAACTGGTAAATATTTTTAAGAAAAGTCCCTTTAAGTTTTTCTTATCCTTAGAAGGTGTGGGGAGAAGGACTAGAGCTGCCTTGGCGAGTTTCTCCATCTCTACCTGGTGCAGGGTGTGATGACGAATGCTCCTGGGGACAAGTTGGTGACAACTAATCTGAGATGTGCCGTTCAAGGGCCGAGCATTATGACTTTGTGAGGAATTTCAGTGTTTATCCGTGTTTCTTACAAGCATCTTCCAGTAGTAACATGTGTCCGGGTGGACAGATGGACAGTCAGTAGGATCCTGCCCCCACAGAAGCCCACAGGGAGCCTGCAGCAAACCCTGCTGGCTGCCCGGCCGCAAACGCAGCTGCTGCCCAATGTGTTGCCTAAACAGGCAGATGTCGACATTGCTCAATGCGATGAAGACCTGAACGTCTGTTTATTAACGGATAAGATGGTCAGGCCGGCATACAGCGTGTGAGCTGGCCTGTGCAACTCCTGTGGTTTCCAACTGTACTTATCAACGGGAGGGGTCTGCCTGCCCAGGGAGGGTGTTTCCTCTAATCGGTAACTTCACGTGCCAATGGCAGGCAGATGTGTGGGGGGCAAAGGCTTTGCTTGTTTGTAATAGCCACTTTCTCCAGGCTCAGGGACAAGGAGTCATCTAAGACAAGGCTGGGGAGTTTGGAAGAAACATTTTGCTCAGAAAAAAAGAGTAAATGTTCATCCACATCCTGGTTTGGTCATTAATTTTCACCATCCAACTGAGAAGGAATCAACTCATCCCAGTGTTTCCTAGCAGTGCATTTAGCTCCAGAAAAAAAACCTTCCCCAAGGTCCTTCAGAGGCTTCTTCTGTGGTCTGCCCTCCGGCCTGGAGGCACAGTGGGCAGAACACATGAGATGGTCACAGGCTCCATTTAATGGCACCTTTCCCACTTATCAGACTATATAATAAACATAGCTTTTAAGGAACATTTTTTGGGGAGGGGTGCTAGGCGGGCAGTGAATAGGGAGGCCAGACACCATTGTCTGGCAAGAATGCGAGTCCCTGGGGCCAAGCGCGCCTGGGCTCGCCTTCCAAATTGTCCAAGCATCAATCCCCCCCTCCTTTGCGAGATTTCCTCCTCCAGCCAGGGTTTTGTTTCGGAACAAGCGTTGGTCAAACAAGCTTTTGTTTGCGGTCAGTCGCTTGGCACACATACACCACTTCTGGAGAGGGACAATGAGGAAGCTGTTTCAGGGGCAGCTGCGGTGGGACTGAAAGGGAATACTGATGGAAAAAGGGCCCGGGGAGGAAATAGCTGGGTGGAAATTAATTGGGAGGATCTTACAAAGTCTGGGTGCTGCAGCTAGGTTGGGAGGGCGGCCCTGCTTGCTGGCTCGTGCTGGTTTGCATTGCTTTTCCACCATGATACCCCACCTAGGACCAGCAAGGAAGTCGGAGAAAATATTTACAATAGTGCATCTAAATAGCTTTCTTTCAGGAAAAAGTAAACTATTTGCAGCAATAACAGAGTTTAAAAGGAATTGTATAAGTAAGACTGACTTCTTTGTCAGCAAAAATTGCAGCAAAACCTGTTCATAGATGATATTACCTAAATGACATTACGTACGTATGTCCTTTCTTTCACATTTCCTGTAATCCTGTTACGGCATTGTCCCATTACCTCAAGCACTGTCATCTTTAAATGCTGTCAGATCTTAACTGGATGACCAAGGACATCGGAAAAGGACTGAGGTGAAGCTGACTGCAATTTCAGACCTGCTGTGTATATGGCTGTCTCCCAGCTTGCCCCAGGACAGCGTGTTTTCCAATAAAATGTTCAGGTAAAGTGATGACTCAAGGACTTTTCCTTCTTTTACGGGGCTGCCGCCCATCACCACAGTATTCAGCACCTTTCTGGGGAACATGGGAGGATGGACGCAGAGGGGCTATTGGGTGTGAGCATAGTGCTTGCTGGTGCTTGTTGGAAAGTGCTCATGTCCCTGAGAAAATGAAGACCTGGAGGCAAGTGGCGGGAAAACGTCTCTGTAAGGCCACAGACAATGCTTCCACTCCCTGTACAGCCTTTGTGGCGTTAATGGCCATTTGCAAAGCATGCCGAGCTCCTTGGACTCAAGGTGTGATGAAGTGCAACATGTGGGTGTTAATTGTTATTAATGTTATTGCTCTCTTACTGTATTATTGCTAAAAAAATGACGTGATGCCAGTTTATTTTACTCTAACCGCGAATGTGGTGCTGTGGTTTTTCAAAAGCACTACGAGACGTGGCAGCAAATAGGAGAATTGCAACTTCGGCCATTTACCTGCTGAAATATTCAGAACTCTCAAGCCTGAGGAGTGGAAAATGTTGACATCAAAGCAGTAGCCTGTTTAAACTGGCAGCCCCTCTCATAAGGTTATAATAGCACTGATGATAATTGCCAGCTCTGGGGGCAGGAACTGTCATTTTGTTATCTCTGGATGCAGTGCCGTGCTCTGAGGGGCTCTGATCCCCTGTGGTGGCTGCCAGACCTGGCTGAAGTGCAAATAACAGCAGCCTTGAACCTGAAATGCTTGCTGCAGACAGAAGTCTGTGGTCAGACATGTTGATGTATCCGGTTGCCCATCTTTGGCCCCATGAGCTGGTTTGCTTGAAAAGCAGAGATGTCCTGTGGGAGACTGTAGGTTGACATCGAGGGTGATGATTCTAGTGGGGACTGGCATGTGTCTTCCCAGTGGGTTATCCCGTCTGTGTGGATGTAGAGGTGCTGCTGGCAGGGCACAGCGTGCCCCACATCCTCCTGTGCCCCAGGATGTAGAGCAGCAGATAAGGTCTGACTTTGCTACTGTAAGCAGATGGATGATGTGCACCATTATTGGATACTTTGTCAAAGTAAAGAAATGAAAAACCAGCAAAGGAAAAGAGAGTGGCTCTCTTTTGAATGGCATGCACATTCATTTTGCGCAGTGGAAGGGTTAGACAGCAGCAAGGCTCAGAGTTTAGTCTCAGTGATGCTAAAGAGCAGGCCCTGGATCCCAAAATCTTTCTGCTGAAAAATAACAGTGGAACAGTCCAAGGAGTAAGGGGGCATTTGTCCCAAGAAAGGGTATCATGGTATGACCATGTAGACCATGCAGAAGATTACTTGCTCAGTCAAGTGAACTTAGATTTCTTTAATCACTGTCTGTTACTGGTACTTAAGTGCTGGCAGTTACAACATTTAATTGCATTTTCCTGGAGAAAATGCTTATCTTGCTAAAAGATGGGATTCTCTACAATCTGTTTTGTATGCTTAAAAACTCATTTCAATTTCGTTCCTTACCATCAGTGCTGTCTTAATCCATCTTCTGAAGTCAGTCCTCTGGTCTTATCCTTTACCGATCTGAGGCCAAGAGTGGGCAGAATTCTTCATGCCCATGAATGCATGCCATCCTCACTTGCCATTGGCTCTGCCCCCTTCTCTGCATGGGGGAAAACTGGTCTGCAAAATGTACTGAAGCTCCTTCATCTCATCTTGCATCCCACAGTCTCCAGTGGAGCTTTCCCTGGAGAGGTCTCCATCTGGCGCTCCTAACTGGCTGTGGTTTGTTCATCACTGCCCTGTCTGGCTGTTAAATCGATGCTTTTTTGCATGCTGAATTTTTCTCTCCTCTCTAAATCTCTTAATAACTGCAGATTTGGGTGTAAAAGTGCTAACTGCACTCATTTCACTGTTTTTTTCTTCAATCATAGCTTGAGTTTTTTTCCCCCTATAGGCACAGGAACCATTTATAGCTGAGGTGGGCCGAGTTTGCAACTTATTAATTTTTCCCTTGCATGTGGGTTGAAAAGAGACACCATACCTTTATCAAAAGCCAGGCTAGCACAAAAGCCTATGCAAAATCATCATCAAATCCTATTAGAGGTGGAAAATATCTCTTAGATCATCTCATTCATTTCCCTGCCAATGCTAGACTGTTCCTGAGAGTTAATTTTCTAGTGTCTGCCGCTGACTCCCTGTGTGACTGTAGGTCTGTCATCTTGCCTTTGGGTTGTCACTGTAACATTCCACTTATTTTTTTGCATTTCCAAACAAGCCTCATTTTGTTCGGTGGTTATGCTTGCTAGAATTTGCCCTGTGTTATGTATTATCAGTAGTTTCTACTCAGAGAGCATCACCAGATCTTGCTTACAGCTGGAAAACGCATCCCCATGAGATGGTATTGTGCTGGGTGCTCAGAGAATGCTGCCTGGCAGTGCAGACAGGGCTCCATTCCCTGCAGCCACCGCTACCTGCTGTAGATTTCGGGGGAACAAACATCTCAAAGGGAAGTTTCTCTCTCACAGTTGTGGCCATGGGTTCAATGTGAGTAAGTTGTCCTCCTGTGAAGCACTTCCCCTCTCCCAGCCTCTGCTGGTGCTGCATTTGATGAACACTCACTCCGATGTCTTGGGCTGGCTGTGACATCCAGTTGGCAGGGGAAAAAAAATAATTCAAAGCTGGAGCTATTTATAGCATTAAGCAAATGCAGATTTCATCAGGGTTTGTTTCAGAGGAGGAAACAACATGTAAGAGCAGAGTAACCTTACTTGTAACTTCCTGGTGGTGGTGATTGAATTCCTAGATGCGGTGAGGGTCTGGACAGCCCTGCCAGTGCTGGGAAGGTCGTTCTGGCAACTGTCACCTGGAAAGCATCAAAAGCATGAGCTGTCGATAGCGACCAGCATTTGCAGAAAATCTGAGGGCTTTCTAATTAACTGAGGATCTCTAAATTAGAGCGAAGCCGCTCGACAAGCCCCTTCGTATGCTTTAAGTGTCAGGGCTCAGCTGATCGCTGCATCTAACAAGCGGCTGATTTTTAGCAGTAGCTCCAAGACTCAATCAGCTCTTAATGGCTCCGTTTCAAAATGTTTCACTGCATTTTTCATCTCTTACTCTGGAATTTATGCTCTTTGTTCCATGCTCAAATATTCTGGTGCTTTTCCTCAATTTCAGGCTTCTGCCTTGCAACAGCTCTTCTGCCCTAACTAGGCAGCTCATCGCTTGCCTTTCCCTGCACACGATCCTCTGCTGCAGCCACTCGCTCTGCTTTCTAATCAGTAAGTTTCAGAAATTCCCCCTTTCTCTCCCCCTGATGTATAGGCAGTGCTGCGGGGTCTGGAATTTCATAATTAGAAGGAAAACCATATTTAAACACACCCCTGTGTAATAAGAGCTGAAAAGTGGTTTTATTTCAGCTTTAAACCTCCTCCCTTTAAGACAACGAATGCAGTTCGCAAATGCACCTGATCTTGACCTCCCTCCTGCTGCTTTTATGCAGTGCCACAGATTTGGATGCTGTTGCTCCTGATTTACACCATGGCAAATGAGATCAAACTCTCATTTTGACTGCATTCACAGCAGAGTAAGAATATGCACATTTAAACTGAGAGTTTTGAGCTGCTGGGAAAATGATGGGGGGATCTTTTCCAATGTGTAACTCCCTTCACTGGTAATGACACCCACATAAGGCATCCTCAGGAAGGCAGCAGTATAAACTCCCGCATAAGCAGTGATTAGGAACAGATAAATTTCATTCAGGAAAGTAGAGAGTTAATCAGCAGGTCTTTAAGACTTCTCCACGTGTGTTTATGTTCAATGGCTTATCTATATCTTGGCAGTCATTCACGTGAAATAGAATATAAATCCTGATACCTAATTTTTCTTTGAAAAATTTCACCAGGTAATCAAATCTCAAAACGCATGTTCTATTCCGGTGGTTTTATCAGTAAATCAAATTTTTATCATTTATCAGCAGAAGTTAGATTTAAGCATCTTCACTGTAATGTTTGAAAGATGAACATTTGTTTCAGTGAGTACTGTGCCAATCAATAATCTTCCAGCTTGACTCAGCTATCAATTATTGCTGCAATTATTTGTCTAGTTGGATATTTAAAATGTCATCAGAAAGAGATGATTACATATTCCAGAAAGCAAGGCACTGTATAATCAGATGAACTGAATCCAGTTAAATGTAGTGTGGTACTAACCTGTCCTTCAAAGCTGAATTCTGCAGCCACGACTGAAACAACAGCTTTCTGCATTATTGTAAGGAAACAGATCTTAACCTTGGAACAGTGCGTGTTATTGGGGTCGGGTAATACTTGGCGAGAGGAGACCTTGCAAGCCTGGAAATTGAATCAGCCTTCCTGACATAAAGGAGGGAGGGTTTTTGGGGGGGGAGAGCTGGTTTTGTTGGATTTAATCTGCAAATCTATAAATAAGAAAATCCACTCTTTATCTGTCTTTTTGGAATTTAGCTCCTGAGCTCGAAGCGCCAAATTTTTGTATGCCCTTTTTGCGTTCCTTGACTTGATGTATGTATGGTAAATACTCTCTGTGCCCTGAGAACGCAATAAAGCTGTAGCAATTCTTGCAAGTCTTACATCCTCCAAACTCCAGATATTCAGAGTATTATATCATTTTCAACTTCAAGGATATCTCGACGATGGAGAGGAGACAGGATAAACCAGAGGAGACTGGACAACTTTACGACACCTTTTGGTTGTATTTGCAAAGAAGGGAGGGGAAAATATGTATATTATAGATTGTGCTAATACTCGCTTGTGCAAGTTATGAAACTAAATGTTGCAGGATCTGGTTCGGCACTTGCTGTGCTTGCAACTCCATGGTGACATTGAACTTGCTCAGGGACAGAATAAACCTTTGCCTTCCTGGCAGATGATTTGCAGGCAGAGGTGTCATTTGGGGGGAACCTGCAGTTCGCCTGACCCACTTTGTCAGGATGGTTTGCTGCTGGCTAAATATCATTAATTTGAAAGTGAGATGGAAGTGAGCCAAAGGAAAAGGCTGGAAACTGGAAAGTCTGAAAAGGATCCATTTGGAGAAGGAGAAGTTGGAATAAGACTCTCAGGGATAGCTCCTGTTCATGCACATCCCTGAGCCCATCACTTGGGTGAGACCTGGGGCTTTTTGGCTCACCAATACCCTGCCCAAAGCACTGGTGGGAGCAGGTGTGCTGTGGGATGGAGAAGGGGACCCTGGAAGTGACTGGTTTGTGAGAAAGGCCAAAGGGGGTGACAGGGACCACCACATCTCTGAAAGACGATGCTTTAAATGTATGTGCTTTACAGAGCTGGGCATGTCAACTAGAGATGCTAATATGTGAAATGCAGCCAAAGGAAAGCAAAGCCATAGACTTGATGGCCTGGTAGTGCCCTGACAGCAGTATGCCTGCTGGTGAGCAGCAGTGGGAAGGTGTCAGCCCTTGTTTCTCCCTGGGAGAGGGCTCACAGCTGTTTCAAAATGCTGGTGCACTTCAGTCTTTTCAGAGTACCCCATGCAGCAG
The DNA here is from genome assembly GCA_033558185.1 of Dromococcyx pavoninus. NCBI lineage: Eukaryota > Metazoa > Chordata > Aves > Cuculiformes > Neomorphidae > Dromococcyx > Dromococcyx pavoninus. The sequence goes on from JAUMJL010000026.1 coordinate 613,425, forward strand.
CGCTGCCACCTACTCCATTGAGGTCCCACAGTGCTAATCAGGTCACCAAGCATTAGCGGCTCTTCTCAGGAGAGCAGCACCCTGACATCTCGGCAGAGATTCTCTGTATGTAAGAGATATGTTTGTGTACGATATGCATTGCAGAGGACTGTCCACAGTGCGTGCTCACCTGTGCTGGGTGCTGGCTGCAAGGCTGAGTGATGCTGTAGCTGCGATACAAACCAGGAGAAACACCCCACTGCTGCCATCTGCCAGGGCTTGGGAGTCTCATGCTGCGTCTCACCAGGAATGATTTGAGATGCCATGCTAGAGCATCTCCTTTCTTTTATTTGTAAGAAACTTTTTGAAGTGCACTCTGCCTTTTCTTCGGACACAACTGGCTGGGAACAAAAAGTAGAAGAGGAAACAATTTGTCACGTAGGTGTATGAGAGTGAGTAAAATAATTCAGAGGCTCTTTGTAGCTATATAATTACAATACTGCATTTTAAAAGTGAATTATTGAATTGATTGTACCCAGCAGGCACTGGGTAAATGCATAATTACGGACCGTTGGAGCAAGGTATCATTTGCTGGATAGTCAGGTTAGCCTTTGAAAGGGCTGTGATGCTCTTTTCAGGGCAGAGCTTAGAAAAGGCTTGGTCCTTGGTGGGTCACAACCCAGGTGCGTCTTCCAGCAGGGGACACATCTAGTGCCAGATAGGTCGAGGACCTGTTTTAGCAGGTGTCTTCCCAGTGATGCCATTCCTGTTGGAGTCCATTCATTTGCAATCCCTGTGCCTGTGCTTGGAAGGGTCAGTCTGGGAAAGGCACATGGGGAAGACTGCATGTCAGGGATGTTGGTTACCTCGCTAATGATATTTTTAGAGAAACGAGATAATATCGGTGAGGAGTTCCGCCTATGAGGCTGACAACAGCATATAGTTCGCCCTTTAGGTCCTGCCACCAGTCTTTCAAGTCACTGGAGCCACTACTCGTGATGCTGCAGTTCTGCATTGCTTGGTTCCTCCATTCCCGTGGTGTTAGTGTATAGGGTGCATATGCGTGCATGATCAGGTCTCCTTTGCTTGAGGGATTGCTTTTTAAAACTTCATTCAAAGCTGAATTTCAAGCACAGCATTATTCTCCAGTGCAGGTTTCTTCTGTTCCTTGCTAATCAAGGCACAACAGATTTCTGCCCCCCTTAAGTTTTAAAAAAGCACAAAATCAGTCACAGCCTGATACCTTACTTGCCAAGTTGGAGCTTGAAGCAGGGTTTTTTGGTGGCCAAATTGTAATCGCCTTGAAAATGGTGACAGACGCTGAGGTCAGGCTGGTACACCTGGCAGTGCTGGCATTCTCCAGCGGGACCCCAGCACCCTGTGCCTCCCTGCTGAGGCTCCAGTAAACCATGCATTTTGTTGCTTGCTGTTAACAATATATTTGTTTGGGGGGGGGGGGGGGGGGGGGGGATTAGCTGTTATGGGTTTGGTTCTGCTTAGAAGAGTGAGAAAATACACAAAATATGTTGGGGCCACAACCAAAACGGTCATCCATGAAGTCTGCATCTCTCCTGCAAGGGCCAGATGTTCCCCAGGGTTATGAGGAGCCTGGCTGCCAGATTGTGGATGGAGCCCTCCTCATGCCCACCTGTGTCCCCTGCCAAGAACGCTGCACATTGCTCTCCTGGAGGGACAGACTGGCCTCACTGTTTCCATCTCTTCCCACTCGCTCTTTTCTCAGGCGCAATAAACTTCTGTTTTGTGGAAACCTGAGCAGTTCTGAAAAACCCAACGAAAAATTGCCTTTGGGAGAAAAAGACTCCAGTCTAAATGTTTGAATGGCAAGACAATGCCAGCTGTACCTTTGTTTTTATTATTTCTGCTGCTTGGGTTTCCTTTTGAAGGTTGGGTCGTGGCATTAGCATTTTGGCCCAGCTCTTCTTTAAAAGAGAGAGTTTTATAAGGAGGTGTATTGAAAAAATGGCACTATTGATACTCAATTTATAAAGTACTGTGCCAGTTTTATTAAAATGATGTCAGGGAATTTGAATTTGGGGGAAAAATAATTATTTCCAGGAATATCATTAAGTCTTTTATCAATAAGTCATAGATAAGAAAAGGTTGGTGAAGATGGCAAATGCGTCCTACAAAGCAAAATGTTTTCTAGATTTTTGACATTTTCACAGCTAAGCCAGCCCGAGGACCTGCCATCAGGCCTGTTCATAAACAACATGGACTTGATTTGTAGAATTTTATTTTTCAAATGCAGCACAGCAATGGTGCTTCTCATTTCACAAGCAATTCTGCATCACTTCCTCGACAGTTTTGAGGACATTCTCATTGTCATTGTTCTGAATCCAGTTCATCTAGTGATAGAGAGAGAAGATTAGAGAGAAAGTACCCTGTTGTACGTAAATGCAACTGTTGCTATTTATTATTATTATTATAATGATAATGACAACGACAGTGAGAATGCCGATGCTAACGGTGCTAACAGCTACTTATAACCAGTTAATGACGGACCAGGTTAATAACGCACCTTTTGCAATCTGGATAATCAGGAGGAAGAATTAGTGCAAGAAGGAAAAATATTTTTTGACAGTTACAGTTTCTTGTCTAAACTGATGCTACCAACTATCAGGAAAAGGTGAGTCACGACAAAACAACTATTTCTCACCAAGGGAGAAGTGGGCTGCTGCATACATGGAGTGGACCTACTTATCTCCCGGCCAGGCGATCCTTCCTGCGTCCCAACCGTTTCACTTCTCTAGTTTTCAGTTGAAAGGAATTTCAACAGTACGGATTTCCAAAAGAGAGAGAGACAGAAAAAAGAGATATTTGACAGGCCAGATGGAGAAGAACTGAATCAAGTACAAGTGGTAACAATTAACTCCATTTTTTTTCTTCCCCCCTTTAAATACCATAACAACTCCAAATTTATCAGTCCAAAAATCAAGCAGCCATTTGACATTAAAACTGAAAAAGAAGTTCCTGGGTTTGGCTCAGGCTGTTCCTCTGTTAATTGTTTGGTGGCAAAGAGAGATGGTGCTTAATGCAGGTTGCAGGTATTGACTTCTGTTTCGTGCAGTTTGATAGCAAAAGGCATGTACATGCCCTGTAGGTATAGGTGGCCCAGTAAAGACACCTTGGCTTTTCTTACACATGCAGGTTTTTGGGGGGAAGGTGAAGGAGAATACAGGAACAAAGCCACCAAGGCTGGTGGTGCTGACTTGCGGAATGATACTGCCAAGAATAAGAGCTAGACCATCCAGGTAGTAAGGGCCAATTCCTGGTCTACTTGGAGGTTTCTCTGGCATGAGGATCTCTCTGAGGGAGTAAATCTGCAGCTCTGAATGAAATCCGTGCAAACACCATTGACACGTACACAGTTACTGCTTACGCATCTGTTTTGTTTGTGAAAACACTGGGAAAACTGGGGTGTCTCTAATACTGCATGTTTGTGAGCAGCCCGTGCAATGCCCTGCGGTAAAATTTACGCTATATTAATGTCTTGCTTCTTAATCCGGTGGTCCTTCCCAAACAACGTCCTGTGCTATGGGCTGTCTATTTCACATAGGGGCACTGAGAGGAGGCTGCATGTGGTGTTTCAGCATTGCTCTTTCGTAAAGCACTGGTGTGTCCGGCGAACAGCTTTCCTGGATCCAGCTCTGACTTTTGAGAAACGAAGGAAGCTTTTCCAAAGCACATTGGCACACGCGTGTAGATTATTCCATTACTCACTTGGCAATGCCTGAACTTGCATGCCTAGCTGCAGAAATCCTTCCCGCCACCCCCAGCAGTGGCATCTAGCTGACAGCTTCTCCTCCCAGCTGGTCTTCTCCCCAGCATCTTGTCTGGCTTTGCTGCTGGTGGCTGTGGACATGGCTGTGAGTCTTGCTCGGAGCCAGCTATATTGTGCCTGGAGACGTTGGCTTGCTTTGACTTGGACTATGAATGCGCCGGGTGTATCTGTGAGCACAGTACAGAAGAACCAGCTTTTTTTTTTAATATTAAAAAATCCCCTTAATGCTGAAAGCAGCCATCTCTTTATGTTTTACTAAGTAATTTTGCCAACTGCCCTTGAAGGCACTCAAATGCCAATATCCATCCTACTCATTTGTTAACATTTTTCAGATCAGAAGCTAAATCTGTCACTTGTGTGTCACTGGTTAAATCACTTCTTTTGGGGGCATGGCAGGCAAGAGCTGTTCTGCTGCCTTTTTTTTTGGCAGGAGCCAATAATTTGAGAAACATGAAACATTTGTGCTGTAGTGAAATGCTGTGGCCTGTCATTAGTCCTTTGCTGGCCAGGATTTAGAAAAGGAATAAATATCTAACGGTGGGTGAGACTTCACTAGGTGAGACCAGTCAGGGTTCGTGTTTGTATTTGGTACATGGTGTCCCCGTTTAATTCTCCTAAAGGGGTGATTTCCCAAATATAAAGAAAAGGAGCAGTAAAATTGAGTGGGAGGAAAAATGTGCAGGCAAAAATGTGAATGGCAATTGAAAGCTATTTGTAAAGAGTTGATGGGCTGTCCAGGAAGGAGAGGGCAACTTTGGCCCAAATCCAAAACCCACTTCACCGGCTTCAGTGCTGAGATGAGAACAGCAATTAGATATTAAAAAAATCAATATATGACAATTAAAAAAATGGAAAATAGATAGCAATCAATCGCAGTGAGAAACCATGATGAGTAGTGAACTGGTCAGGGGAGATGAAGAAGCTGAGGAAAACTCATACCTGGTATGGATAGGAGAAGAGGGGAGCTTCTTAGTGTCCTGGAAAAAAATAGGAACCCTAGAAGTGGTGTATGGAAGAAGCAGTATGGTAGGAATCTGTAATAAATATTTCTACATTATACCTGGAAAGCAGCAGTGTTCTGTTTCTGTGTCATAGGCAGATGATGACATTTTTTCTAGCTCATTAGTATCCAAGAAGGATTTTGTACAAGGTCCAGTGTAGATAAATATTTTTAAATAAAAAGGCCCTGACAGCTTGCACCAAAGAATCCCTAAAGAGTTGGCATGTGATGCTGGTTTTTAATATAGCTTACGGACTGGGAAAATGCTGTTAAGAGCTGGTCAGGGTAACCGTGGGAGAGTTGGCAACACTTTGCTTTTCTCTTCTGGACAAAATAATTGAAGAGACGATATAAGATGCAATTGATAAAGAATTAAAGGATAGAAGTATAATTCATGCCACTCAACTTAGATTTATGGAATATAGATCTTGTCAAATAAACCTGATTTCATTCTTCCAGATGACAACCTTGGCTGACAAATGTAGATGAAATAGACTCTGCAAGGCGTTGGATGCAGTGCTGTGTGGCATTGTCTGTAGGAAGACCGAACACTGGGCAGTATTGCTAGTATGAGCGATTAAGTGCTGGCCAACAGATTTGGGAATGTGGTGGCTTAGCTGGAGAAGCATAAGTGGATAGGAGAGGTCAGCAGGGGCAAGTGGGAGCTGCTGTGGTGATTAGTGTTTCGTTGGTGATTTAGAAATGAATGTGCAATTGTGACCAATTGACATTGTGGATAAAGCAAAGGTGGGTGGATGGATAAAGACCAAGAGGGAGAGTTTTGTGGGGTTGTTTGGAAAGTGGGATGTGTTTGGAAAGTGTGAGCATGGTTGGGTACAACTTCCCATGGTACCTGGCTAGAAGAGGGGAATTGGGGATAAGTGTACTGATCCAGGGTGAGGTACTCCAGAAGGCAGCAGCTCTGAGGGAGGCTTAGTGGAAAACCAACTCCTGCCCAGCATGATGCTGGGTTGAGAAGGGTTAGGCTGGTCCTTGAGTAGTGGAGGAGGATGAAAGAGGTGGCTTCAGGATGGAAAAATAACTATATTTTGAAGTGTGCCTTGATTTGAGGGTACACAAATACTCTTGGTGTACTTGGTGGGGCACATTGCATACTAAGGGACTTTTCAGTGTGTCAGCCAAAAAAAAGCTCAACAAAAGAAGAGAATGGGTAGAGGTTGGAGCCAGGGAAATTCAGGTGGACCCCAGTACCCATCTTTGAGTGTGGTTGGCTGTGGGAACTGACTGTACTGGGAAGTAGTGGATGTTCTTCTTGTCTTATGAGCTGGTTTGAATGGTTTTCACTAGGATTTTGTGCTTTGCCCTGAAGGCTATTTGCAGGGCTAGAGGAGATTACACTCCACCCAAAGACATTGTGTTGCTCATGGCACAGGACAACTGAGCAACATGTAATGCAAGAAAGGTCAGAGAGTGAGAGCTGGTGGTCCCTTTTGCCCTTGAATTCCTCAATGCGAAGCAGCCAAGAACATGGGCTTCAGCCCCGCTGCTGGTGGCTGGAGAGGGCTGGTTTGGCAGTGATCCTCTTTGTACCTCAATAATGAGGGGTTTCTGCCAGTCTCTTGGAAAGTTCCTCTGGTGTTGCAGTGCTGCTTTGGCTAACACATCCCGTCACGTTGCCCTGGTGGATGATGAAGCATGAAGAGCCAGGTGGGACCTTCTCAAGCTCTGTTCTTGGCCGGCATTGGCAGCTGCATCTCCCTGCAGTGCTTTCCTCACTTGCTCATGGTTGTGCCCAGGTGATTTAGCTGAGTAGCCCATGCGGACACAGAGGCTGGGCCATAGCTAGGACACATGAGTGGATCCACAGCTTTTGTGTCCTACAATCCTGGCTGGCTTCTGGGGGAACCTGAATGTTGTGCCAGAAAGCATGGTGGTGAGACAGGAGGAAGGAGAGGCGAATCCCTTCCAAAACCAGGCGTTTACCGTGATGGTCTAAGGACCCGTCTCGCTGCTCCCAGGCAATGCATGAATTAATGCCATAATTCTTGCAGTGTGCCAAGGCTGCATCAGACTGGAACGTATCTCTAGGTGGTGAGATGGTCAGTCAATAGCCCTCATAATTAATCAAGCACTAATAGACAAATTAGAAATCATGTCTCTTCAAAGTAGGAGGTAGGAAATGGCTGGTGGATTTTAACTGTTTCGATGCTTTATTTTATTGCTTGGTTTTACGTTGCTGCCTTGAAAATACTATGTTGTTTGGGGAAGTTTTCTACATAAACATTTTAAATTTAAATTATTATCTTGATTACCAAATGTGTATGGTGAATTGAAAACTTGTTTTTCAGGCAACCGAATGAAGAATAATATTACATTTTACACTTCACTAAATCAATGTAGCCCTAATTTTGCTACGCAGGAAATCAATTCCAGTCTTTATAACAGTCGAAGATGTTATGAACAAAGTAATTTTGCAAATTATGGCAAGTAACACATTTATTGATGAGTGTAGTTTAGGAATTTAGAATTTGTAAGTACTGTAATATAATAAGGCTGTACTGGCAGGAGCTGAGTGAAATACAGATTATACAGTGAAACCGTAATGCATCATTTGCTATTAGTGGACTGGTAATAATTACCAGTTTCAAAGCAGCTTTTTCCATGTAATCTTTAGTCTCAGTCGTAACAGCCCTTCTCATTGACATTATGATTACACGAGCTGCCCTTATGATCTAGAATATCTAGTTGATGGGAATACTGAAATGTGGTAGTGAACACTCGATGTTGTATCCTCATTATAAGATAAAATGCTATTTTCTCTGACCTGATCTATAAGGTAGAGAGGCGAGGCAGTGTTACATTGTTAGCTCCTACCGTGGTGTTAAAAACTTCCACTTCATTATGGCGAAGCAAGATGAAATTTTCTCATTTAAGAATTTTTTTCCCAAGCTCACAAATGAGCATACGTATGTGAAAGTTCAATTGAATTTCCCTCTAATTTCAGCAGATTTAAGTATTTATCTGTGTTCGCATGCCTGGCACATACTAAACACCGTAGTGCATTTTACTCTGACGCCGGCTTCAGGATGAAACATTAAATATTATTCTAAGGGCTTTTAAACTGATTAAAGTGTTAAATGCCTACTGTAGACGATTGAGTCTCTTTTTACTTGCCCGATTCAGCTCGTCAGGCCAAATGTAGAATAACCGTAGGGCTGGGAGGTAGAGAGGAAAGCTGTGACGGGGTGCTATGGCCGATGCTGTGGGCTGTCTGCCTCTCCTATTCCCAAATCGTCATGCAGCTTGTTGGATAATGAAGATGACCAGGCAGAGTTTTTCTTCTCCTCCTGCCAAGTGGGATGGGAAACAAGACAGTAGCAGATAAAGCAGTGTTTTTTTTCAAAACCTGCCTTATCTGTTCTTTATTTTCCCCTTCATATTATGCAAATAGGGGAGACCTAATGGGGAGAGCTCTCAGGGCATCATGTAAAGTTTCGACCAGGAGTGGTGCCTGTTGAGCAAATGCCTTGTAACATAGATATCGGGTGAGAGCAGGGGGTGTGTGGTGTGGGCAGGTACCACCCCAAGCAGTGGTGCCCTTGGACGGCTCCTGTGGTTTATTCAAACTTCAAGAGCATGTTTTTTTTTTTAAAAAAAATCTCTAGATATCACCTCCACGAGAACTGCTGGGCAGGGCTGGAAATGAATTTTTATCCTCCTCTTAGTTCTGGTTTCAGTTTATCAGCATTTGGTAAAAAACTTCCATGGTTTGGAAGTCAATTATTCACAAAATTACAGTAATCGATAAAAGTGCACTCACCTTTGCGATATCTCATATCGCTCTTTCCTTGCAGACAGCCCTCGAAAAGTTATTCATCCCCCTTGTTTTGCCATATATTAGAAGGGGCTGCTTTCTGCTGTCGTTATTAGCTGGCTTTTTGTTTAGTTATTTATTAGTGGGTTGCTCTTTTATAATGTCCGTGTTATCTCCAAAAATAAATTATCATGAAATAGAGTTAGCTAGCTACTTGCCAAAGTGGCATTTACCATCCTCAGTTTCTTTTCAGTGTGAGAGAAATAATGTGGCTCCAGCAGGGCACTCGGCCAGGGCTCCTGGCCACCCTCCAGCTCTTTCCCTGGCAGAGCTGCCACTCTCTCTGCCTTCCCCTCTCCCTGTCCTACACTCAATTTTATATATCATTATTTTTCAATTTTTTTTTTTTTTGCCCCAGAGTTGAATCTCAGCTAAGGGGCAAGAGCTGCTGCTTTATTTTGTACATATTGTTAGTCTCTCAAAATAAGGAGGAGGATAATAACGTGATATTGCCCAGCTTGCTAGCAGTTGTGATGCTCTGGGTCACTGCTTTGAATCAGTGTGTGTGAGTCTCTGGAGTTCTTTTTAAATTGTATGTATTTATTTACTTATTTATTTCTACCCCCTCCCCCCTGCAAAAAAAATAATATTAGCAGCCTTTTGCAGCATCAGGTCTTCTGAGTCATAGCTGGTTGATTGACTTAATCATCTCTTTTTCTTACAGCCTTTTGGCCGTGGTTACCTGCCAGTGTTCCATTTTGAATGTAGGGCTGGGGATGGCGGGAGGCGGTGGGCACACTTCAGGTGGGCTTGGACCTCCCTGTTGCATCCCTGGATTGCTCCTGTCCCCCATCCCCTGCCTGCACCTGAGCTGGGATGTTCCTTCCTCAGCTCCCAGATGAGTGTCCTGGAGGAGAGGAGCTTAGGCGGGGAGGCGAGCTCGTACCTGCCAGTGGGCAGCCGGAGATTGACGCTGCTTGTTGTGTTATTTTGCAGGTAAAGATGAGCCCAGCAGCTACACGTGTACGACTTGTAAACAGCCTTTCAACAGCGCCTGGTTCCTCTTGCAGCACGCACAGAACACGCACGGCTTACGGATCTACCTAGAAAGCGAGCATGGCAGCCCCCTGACGCCACGGGTTGGTATCCCAACAGGACTAGGTGCAGAGTGCCCTTCCCAGCCACCTCTCCACGGGATTCACATTGCAGACAATAACCCTTTTAACCTGCTCAGAATACCCGGCTCGGTCTCGAGGGAGGCATCAGGGCTGGGAGAAGGGCGCTTCCCACCCACGCCACCCCTCTTTAGCCCTCCCCCTCGGCACCATTTGGATCCGCATCGCATTGAGCGCCTGGGTGCGGAAGAAATGGCTCTGGCCACCCATCATCCTAGTGCCTTTGACAGGGTGCTGCGACTGAACCCCATGGCGATGGAGCCCCCCGCTATGGATTTCTCCCGGAGGCTGCGGGAGCTGGCTGGCAACACCTCAAGCCCACCCTTGTCCCCGAGCCGGCCCAGCCCTATGCAAAGGTTGCTGCAACCCTTCCAGCCTGGCAGCAAGCCCCCGTTTCTGGCCACACCACCCCTTCCTCCTCTGCAGTCCGCTCCTCCTCCCTCCCAGCCGCCCATGAAGTCCAAGTCCTGCGAGTTCTGTGGGAAGACCTTCAAGTTCCAGAGCAACCTGGTGGTCCACCGCCGGAGCCATACTGGGGAGAAGCCCTACAAGTGCAACCTTTGTGACCATGCCTGCACGCAGGCTAGCAAGCTGAAGCGCCACATGAAGACCCACATGCACAAGTCCTCCCCTATGACGGTGAAGTCGGATGATGGGCTTTCCACCGCTAGCTCCCCTGAGCCAGGCACCAGCGACCTGGTGGGCAGCGCCAGCAGTGCCCTCAAGTCCGTGGTTGCCAAGTTCAAGAGCGAGAATGACCCCAATATGATTCCCGAAAATGGGGATGAGGAAGAGGAGGAAGAGGAGGAGGAGGAGGAAGAGGAGGAGGAGGAAGAGGAGGAGGACTTGAATGAGAGTGACAGGCCGGACTACAGCTTTGGGATGAGCCTGGAGGCTGCCCGCCACCATGAGAACAATTCGCGGGCTGGTGAGGAGAGTCGGTCAATGCCAGACGTCATGCAGGGCATGGTCTTGAGCTCCATGCAGCACTTCAGCGAGGCCTTCCACCAGGTCCTGGGGGAGAAACACAAGCGGGGCCACCTCCCAGAGCCCGAGGTGCACAGGGACACTTGCGATGAAGACTCAGTGGCCGGCGAGTCCGACCGCATCGACGAGGGGGCAGTCAATGGCCGGGGCTGCTCCCCGGGGGAGTCTGCCTCGGGAGGCTTGTCCAAAAAGCTGCTGCTGGGTAGCCCCAGCTCCCTGAGCCCCTTCTCCAAACGCATTAAGCTGGAGAAGGAGTTCGACCTGCCGGCCGCCGCCATGCCCAACACCGAGAACGTTTACTCCCAGTGGCTGGCGGGCTACGCCGCCTCCCGGCAGCTGAAGGACCCCTTCCTCAGCTTCGGTGACTCCCGACAATCGCCCTTCGCCTCCTCCTCCGAGCACTCCTCGGAGAACGGCAGCCTGCGCTTCTCCACGCCGCCGGGCGAGCTGGATGGAGGGATCTCAGGCCGCAGCGGCACGGGAAGCGGAGGGAGCACCCCCCATATTAGTGGCCCGGGCCCTGGCAGGCCCAGCTCAAAAGAGGGCAGACGCAGCGACACTTGTGAGTACTGTGGGAAGGTCTTCAAGAACTGTAGTAATCTCACCGTCCACAGACGGAGCCACACGGGCGAGAGGCCGTATAAGTGTGAGCTTTGCAACTACGCCTGCGCCCAGAGTAGCAAGCTCACCCGGCACATGAAAACACACGGGCAGGTGGGAAAGGACGTTTACAAATGCGAGATTTGTAAGATGCCTTTTAGCGTGTACAGTACCCTGGAGAAACACATGAAAAAATGGCACAGTGATCGAGTCTTGAATAACGAGATAAAAACTGAATAGAGGTATATTCGTAATCCC